>JAEHOE010000025.1:0-600000 GCA_016858145.1 Edaphochlamys debaryana | reverse complement strand
GAGCCGCCCGACGCGGATGAGAGCTGGGTGTGGAGGCGGGCCATAGAGGTGGCGGTGGAGAGGGGCGCAGGGGTGGCGGTGGCGGAGGCGTGGCCGGCGGCGGCGGCGGCCCGCTCTGGGTGGGCGCGGAGCGAGGGCCACGTGTCCAGGCCGGACTTCTGCGGGGTCAGGAAGGTGGGGGTGGCGGGCGTGAGAGGTAGGCAGGCGCACGCGAGAGGGCAATGCACTCGTTGCGCTGCGTGCCCTGCGCTCAAGAAGCCGCGTCTGCCTCGGTTCTGCTGTTCCACCTCTGCATCGCCCCCACCCCTTGCCCACTTCACACCGCAGCCCTCCGCCCGTCCCCAACAGCCCGCGTCCCCCTCCCGGCACCCACCGCCAGCAGCAGCTCCTCCCGCCCCTGCGGCCCGTGCCGCCGCACCGCCGCCACGGCCCGCCGCGCCCCCGCCGCCAGGGGGGCCGCCAGGTCGTCGTCTTCGGAGCCCAGGTCCACCTCCACGTAGCGGGAGGCTTGGGGGGGGGGGCCGGGTTGAACGGGTGTGAGCGTTGGACGGGGGCGCTCAGATGAGGCTGTAAATTAGATAGGAGCAGGGCGGGGGCCGGTGGTGGGAACAGGATGGACTTGCAGGGCGGCGGGGACCCCAGACCCGCGCTCCTCCCCGCCTCCCCTTCCCTCCCCGTCTGGCCGCGCGCGCCCCCACCGTCCTCCGCCGCCCTGCGCCGCGCCGCCTCCTCCCTCGCCGCCCTCCGCTGCCTCAGCGCCGCCCGCCGCTTCATGCCGTGCTCCAGCCGCGCGAACAGGGCGTCGCTGGCGGTGGCGCCGGGGCCCAGGGCCGCCAGCATTTGGTCGGGGGTGGGCTGGGGGCGGGGGGGGCAAAGGGGGGCAGGGGAGTGAGGGGGAGTATAGGCGAGTGTGGCGGGGAAGCTGGGGGTGATCTTGGTGGAGAATGTGGGCTAAGGATGGGCAGGGCGGGGAACGGGGCGTGGAAACATGTATGAAGTGTTGGGCTGGGAGGGGCAGCCGGCGAGCCCGGGTCCAGAGCGAGAGGGGGCGTTGGGGGACTGAGCGGCAACGCGGCCACGGGCTGGGAGTGGGGTTATACTTGGTGGGGCGCTGCCGCCTGCCGGTACCCACCAGCCCCAGCTGCTCGTCCGTGACCCCACGGTCCTCATCGTCCTCGTCGTCCGACTCAGCCGGCTCGCCGCCGCCGTACACGCCGCTGGATCCGTACGGCTGGCCGTCGCTCCCCCTGTCGGCCGCCAACCGCTCCGCGAGCGATGCGGCCAGGGTCGGGCAGGAGACAGAAACCTCACTGGCTCGGGCCACGAGGCGGGCGGTCACGGCGGCCGTCTGGCGGGCGGACACAGGGTGCGACCCAGATCCCACGTGGGCGTGGCTGTGGGAGTGCCGTACGGCAGGGCCCGAGCCGGGCCCAGCGGCGTGACTGGCGCGGGATGGGCCGCGGGATGACTCATTGTCTGAGTCATCCAGGCCGATGAAGGGCGCGTAGCGTGCCAGCTCGGCGTCGTCGACCTGTACGGCGGGGCGTCGGATCCGGGATGTAGGGTTCATTGTGCTGAGCCCCATTTTCAACCCCCACACAGCATGGACGCGCAGATTCAGCCCCTACCTCCACCAGCCCCCGCCCCCCCACACACACTACCGCCCCCCAAGCCCACACACGCACGTGCTCCGACTCCAGGTCTGCCATCAGCTTGCCCAGCCGCAGCCGCCGGGCCTCGATGGGGTCCTGCGGCACCGTACTGCGGTCCGTGGCCCGGCCGCTACGGCCGCTGGTGGGCGCGCCGCCGCTGCCCGTACCGCCGCCGCCACCGCCGCCCGCGGCGGCGCCGCCAGGGTTGGACAGGCGGCCAAACTTGGTCCGCAAGTCCGTCACGGGCACCGGCCGGCCGCCCCGCTTGCCGCCCTTGCCGCCGGAGCGCCCGACCGCAACCTGGGCTGTGGGCGCAAAGCCCACGCTGAGAGCGGCGCCCGGGGACCCGGCCCGCTCGCCCTGGCCCTGCCCCGGCGCCGGCGAGTCCTCCTGCGACGCCACGTCCTCCGCCAGCCCCACTTCCTCCAGGCGCTCCAGGCTGTCCAGGCTGCCCTCCTCCCCGCTGCTGGCGCCGTCCAGCTCCAGCCCGCGCCCCGCTTCCCCCATGGGCTCGTCGCCCTCCGCCTCCTCCCCCTCCTCCTCCTCGTCGAGCAGGGGGTCCGGGCGCGGGATGTGGTGGACCGTGTGCCCTTGGCCCGAGGCCGAAACCGCCGCGGCGGAGGCAGCACCAGCAAAGGCCGGGAGAGAGACGCGGGAGTCGGAGGAGGACGGCTGCGCCCCGGTGCCGCTCTTGGTAGCGGCCCGAAGGCCGCCCTTCCGTCCCGTAGTGGGCGTGCCGCCAGAGGGGCCGTCGGGCGGCGCAAGGGCGCCGCGGCGGGGGCTGGACGAGGCGGCTCCGGCGCGGCGGTAGGACACGGCGCTGGAGCCGGCGGGGCCGGGCGGGGTGGCGGCGGCAGCGGCGGCGGCGGCCCGCTCTCGCTCCGCTGCCTCGATGATCTCGCGCGTGGCTTGCGGGCCGAAGCGCGTCAGAAGGGAGCGCGTCTTGGGGGACAGAGCCTCAGGGTCTCTGCAGCGGGGTGCAGGCGGTGGGGATGGGGTCGCGTCGTGAGGGCACTGGTACGTGAGCGTGAGCCACCACACCTGTCCCCCGCTCCTGGCGCGGACCGCGGCCCTCACAATACTCATTTCCAGCCAGCAACCGCGTCCCGCACAGCGCGGACAGGTCCCCTCGCATCCCCTTCCCCTCCCCTTCCATCCGCCGCCTCACTGCTCCAGCAGTTGCTGCAGGAATGAGAACTCGGAGGACAGGCCGCCGGACAGCGTGTGGTGCGGCGAGCCGTGCCCGCTGCCGCTGCCGGTGCGCCGCACGGGCCCCCCCGCGCCCCCGCCCCCGGCCCCCGCCGCGCCCCGGCCGCCCGCGTGCTCCAGGGAGGACAGGTAGTGCCCGATCTGGGTCGTGGAGTGGATCTGGCCCTTGGAGTTGACCTGACAGGTGGAGGGGGAAAAGGAGGGGGAGGCGGACAGATGTAAAATCGATGTGGGTCGACACCCATGCTCAAAACCGCAAGTGCCGCGTTGGGACCCGCGAGCCCGGTGGCGGCAGTGCAGCGCTCGTGCCTTCCGGCGGCCCCACCGCCCCACCTTGAACCCCGGCACGCCCTTGGGCCCCGGCAGCGGCAGCAGCAGGCCCCCGCCGCTGGACATGGCCACGGGGGTGCAGGGCAGGTGCTCCACGCGCCGCGAGGTGGCGGCGAAGCTGGGCGGCAGGGGAGGGGAGGGGCAGGGGAGGGGAGGGCAGTTCGGTGTGAGCGGCGCCGGAGGGCTTACACGGGGCTGCAGCCAGGGCAAGAGCTGCCGGTACGCGTGGGCCCCTGGGCGCCCTCCGCTCTCCCGTGCAACCCCCACGCCCGGCTGCCCCTTGCTCGGGGGCTATGGTCTGTCCGAACCCCCACCCCGGGCGGCCCCGCCCCTGCGCCGCCGCCTCCCCCACACACACGGCCGCCCAGCGCTCACAGCATCTTGATGGCCCGATCGTCCAGCTTGCCCAGCGCCGCGCGCACCGACGGCCGCACATTGATCTCCGCCACCTGGGTTAGGAGGGGGGGAGGGGAGCGGGGAGGGGGGGAGCGGGGAGGAGGGGAGCGGGGAGGAGGGGAGCGGGGTGGAGGGGAGCGGGGTAGAGAGGTAGGAAGGAGGCCGTGAAAGAAGCTGCGGTGGGCACCTCGCGTGCAGACGCACGTGTTCCGTAGGTGCCTTCCGTCACGCCGCCGCCTTGCCTCAGCCGCCTGACCCTACCCCTGACACCCTCTTTCCGCCATCAGCCCCGCCCGCCCAAACACCAGCGCATCCCTACTCTCCCACCCCACCTCCACACTCCACACCCCCGCCCCCCTCCCGCTCACCTCTTTGAGCAGGGGCGCCAGCTCCTCATCCAGAACCGAGTTCATGGCCGCAGCCTGGTCAAAGTCCTCACGTGCGCCAGGCCGTACGCGCCCGCCCGCCACCGTACCGCCGTACAGCAGCGCCTCGGCGTCCGTCATGTCGGGCTCGGTGCTGTGTTTCACGGCAAGGGACGCAAAAGGCATCACCAGTAGATGACGCCAGTCCTCAGCTAGTGCCCACCTAGCTTACCTTGAACCCCATCTGCAACACCGTGTGCGTTCCAGAAGTCCTACCTAACCACACCTGCACCTATCGCCGTGCCTCCCTCCGCAACCCCATCACATCCGCACACCAGCCCCTAGTGCCCAGCCCGCACCCTCGCCCCAACGCCCGCACCTGTTGGGTGCAGCCATGAGCCCGGGCTGCGGCACCGAGGGCCGGCCGGGCCGGATGAAGCTGGCAAACACGTCCGTCCGCGTGACGGGGGTCATGCCGGGCGACGCATGAGCGGCCCGGCCCAAGGGCACATAGCTCTGCGCGGCGCCGCCGTACTGAGGGGCCCAGGCGGGGGCCGCCAGGCTGGACTCTGAGCCCTCTGAGCGGTGCGACATGTCCCCTCCGTGCAGGCTATGGGCGGCGCTGGGGCTGGTGGAGAAACCGGGGGGCTGCGGGGCGTTGCCCAGCTGGGCGGACTCGTTCAGGTGCTGAAGCAGCGCGCCCAGGGCGGCCGGCGGCTGCGTGTGGGGGCCTTTGGGGCCGCGGCGGGGCGCGGGCTGCAGCCGGTTTGCGGCCATGACGGCCTGGGCGGTGGCACGGAAGGGGCTGCTGGGGTTGGGCACCATGCCCGACATGGCGATGCTGGACAGGGCGAGGAGCGGCAGGGACGGCGAGGTGGGGGACGCGAGCGCCGAGGGCGATGCGTCCCTGTCCCGGTCCACCCCCTCCCCCGCCCGCTGCACGCGGGCGAACCGGAAGGTGCCGACCTGGCTGGCGTCCAGCATGGCGCGCTGCCGAGCCGACAGCCCGACCTTTGAAGGGCTCATCGGCGGCGTGTACGGCGCGTACTGCTGGTTGTACGACACGCTCTGTGTGCCGTACGTGTCGGACGTGCCGGGCCGCGCGCTGGTGACGGACCCGGGCGGCGGCACCATGTGTGGGGGCAGGTGGGAGGGCGCCGCAGAGAGGCGTGCGGCGGAGGGGATGCGGTAGCCGGGCGGTAGGGAGGAGCGGTCGAGGGCGGACGACTCGCCGCCGTCCGTGTTCCACCCTCCCGTCATGCTGCTCCGCTGCCCCAGGCTGCTGCGCCGGGAGAGGTTCCCCGACATACGCCGCGACCGCGTCCCGCCCGCGCCGTGCCCACTCTCCGGCCGGGCGAAGCTGGTTGCTGAGGCGACCGATGCCGCCCGCTCCAGAGGGGAGATGGCGCCCTCGCGCCAGACGCCCAGCGGCGCGGCGCTGTAGCCAGTTGTGGGGGACTCTGCGGCTGCGTGGCGGGTAGGGGGAGCGGGCCAAGGGGTCGTGCGTGCGGGGCAAGCAGCCAGCGTAGGCTGGAAGAACGCCCTGCTTCTAATGGTTGGGAGTACCGTGTGCTTCGGCGTGTTCCCAGGTGCCGTACACAGCCCGGCTGGCCCTCCCAAGCGTTCCCACGTGCGGTCAGTCCGCACAGGCCGACGTCACCCGGGCGGCCTCCGACAGCCGTTGTTCCCCCCACCCCGCCCCTGGCCCAGGACACGCCCCTGCCCTACCCGCCCGCTGTCTCTAGTGCCCCCCCAAACAAACTTGCCCCCCTCGCTTCGCACCTCCCCGCGGCTTCGTCGCCCCCTCATCGGTGGGGCGCTTCCGTGCCCAGTTGACCGATTTCCGCGCGGCCTGCGGCGCCTGGCTCAGGTTCCGCGGCCTCTGTCCCTGCTGTTCCTCCTCTGAGTCCATCGTTCAAGTTACGCAATTGCGCAGAGCCAACTAGGCTTGCGCGCGGCGCTTGCCGCGGCGCCCTGCTTCGCGCATGCAGGCGCCCGAGTAACAGGCTCGGAAGCCGGTATCGGATTTGAGGTTCGTGTGCAGTCTAGCAGTAGGTTGAGCGTGTGCTGGTCAAGGTTACGCAAGGTCTGCCAACTGCGCGAGTGAATGGACTTCGACGGGCGCCATAAATGCATCCAAAGCTAGGGCGGAATGTATCATGTAAGACACGTCAATAGTTTGGAATGAGAACGCAGTTCCTCGTAGGCTCCTTGACCGGAATTTAGCAGCCCCGCACTGCCCTGACGAGGACTGACCCTGTGCGCATCAGCTATCGACTTAAAGACATTAAGTACAATTTGCCTAGAGTTCCAGGGGCGTGCTGTCGGTCCGAGCGAACCACGGACCGGCCCCAGCGCCCCCTGCCATCCTTCGCCCCGTCCTCTATAAACACCCTTCCGCCCCGTCCCCCTTATCCTGACTCCTTGACCAATGCCCGTAGCTCCTCGGAAGCGAAGCGCAGTGAGTTATTGGCAGATTGCAAAGTTGAAGCCAAGAAGCGGAGAGCGGGATGGTGCGGGAGATGGCCTGGGGCTGGGGGGAGGCCCTCGGGGAGTCCTCGGAGAGGGGAAGGGAAGCCCCTGTGTGGCCGCCCAACTCCATTAGCATTCTGCTTTACCCTTTGTAAGCGCAGAGCGCCATGTCCTCACCGCGACAGCCGAACCCGTAATTTCAAGTGCACAGAGTGCAACCAAGCTCTATTACGCCTGTATAGCCACCAGCACAACTCTCAGCTCACAACCATGCCATCAAAGAAGCGGCGGAGGCTTGGGCGCGTGGGCGCGACCGGCGATGAGGCTGCAACATTCTCGGGCCCGCACGCGGTGTGGATGCCAGAGATAGTCGAGCACATCGCTTCGTTCCTGCCACCCAACGAGGTAGCGTGCGGCCTGCGGCTCGTGGACAAGCGGACGGCCGCGCAGTTCCGCTCGCGCGCCACGGTCAACCTCGCCCAGTCCGTGCCGCCCGCGGCGTTCCGGCAGCTCACGTCCGCCTCCTGCCGCCGCCTGTCGCTGCGCCAGCGTCAGAAGCTGCTAAAACTGGCAGCGGCGAGCAGCGACGTGGCGGGCCTGGCTGCAGCCGTGGCGGCAGTGGGATGCCCGGCGCCGCACAGCTTGCTGGATGCGGCGTCGGAAGCGGGTGCGCTGGCGTGCTGCCGCTACATCACGGAGACCCTCGGCATCGGTTGGGACCACTGGAACAAGACGCGGTGTCTTGTCCGAGCGGCTGGCAAAGCGGGGCTGCCCGCCGTCTTCGACGGTACCCTGCAGGGCCTGGTGGAGGACTCGGCGGAGGGCGGGGCAGCGGCCGCAGCAGGCGCCGGCGGGGCGGCGGGCGACGAGGACCTCACGGCCTGGCTCGTATCAGAGCTGCTGTCCAACCCTAGGAGGAGCGCCTGGGGCGCGGAGTGGAAGAATGCTGACCTGGCCAAGTGGGCCGCGTACGGCTGCGACCTGGCCGGCCTGCAGCGCCTGCAGCCCCATCTGCAGCAGCTCAGCCCCGAGGAGCTGGGCCATGCGGTACGCAGCGCCATCGGCAGCCCCCAGCCCGACTGGCGGGCCAAGTGCGCCTGGCTGATGCAGCTGGGGGCGGACCCGGCTGGGGCGTACCGTGCCGCCGCGGAGCTGCCGTGCGATCTCGCGCTCGAGCGGTGCGTCTGGCTCAAGAGCGTCGGGCTGGAGCTGACGAGCGGCGACCTGCACGTCAACTGCTATCAGACTGCTGCCGGCCCGATCCTGCGGTGGCTGCTCGCCGACGGCATCACGCTCACCCCGCGAGGAGCCAGCTCGCTCGCCGCCAAGACGCAGGACGCCGACGCCGTGCTGGTTTTGGCACAGCTGGCAGGGGATGAACTTGTCGGCCACCACTTTGGGTACATGGCGGTCGAGAACGCGGCGAAGAATGGCTACTTGGCGGCCCTCAGGCATATGGTGGAGACGTACGGGGCTGAGGCATTCAGCCTGCCAGATCTCCTCCGCCCCGCTGTGCGCTCCGGCAGCCCCGGCCTGATCGCCTGGATGCTTCAACAGCCCTCGGTCTCGGGGTGGAGCCAAGGGGGCGACTGGGCGTGGGCCGAGGCGGCGGCGGCGGGCTGCGAGGCGGCGCTGGAGGTGCTGGAGGAGACGGCCTGCCCCAGGCCGGTGAGAGCGAAGGGCTGACAGGCTGGGCAAATGGCGGGGTTGGGCTGGGCGGTTGGCGCCAGTCAGAACGCACCTCTGTGTCCCGCTTGTGGCCTCGCTGCTCACCTGTGGTCCAAGGAGATTCATGCCACCGCCCCGGCACTCTGCCCTTGCCCGGCCCTTCCACAGACCGACGGTGAGCCGTACAAGCGTGCCGCCTGCAACGGCGACCTCCGCACCCTGGCCGTGCTGCGGCGCCTGGGCGTCTCGTACGGCCTGCCGGAGGGGGCCATGTTCACCCGGGCCATCTGCTGGGCGCCGCTGCCGGCCCTTCGGTGGCTGGTGGAGGAGGGCGGCTGCCCGGTGGACTGGCAGGCGGCGGAGAAGGAGGCGCGGACGCACCTCAGCCGCAACCGGCCGGAGGTCGTGGAGTGGATCGCTCGCACCCGGCGGGCGAGGCGGCGGGAGGGGCTGCGGCCCAGGCGCCAGCGCTGAGGGCGGGCTGTGTGGGCTGGGGGCGGAGGGGAGCACATGCAAAAGCATGCATCCGAGAGCAGGGGGGGGCACGTACGGGTTGGGGACTGTGGGCTGACTCCAACATTCATGATGAGCGCTGTCTTCAGGCATTGGTGGTGTGGGTTGCTTGGGGGTGACGCATGGGGCATGGGCTGGTGGGCTGTCGGGGTTGCGACAGCTGTGCTGCAGTTGGCTTGACGTTGTTTGTTGGTGTAGGCGATGCGGGGGCTTGAGGGGTGGGTGAGGAGTCGGGGGCTGACCAGGATGCGTTGAACCTCTGCAGAGGCATACAGGGGTACAACCTGACCTTTCCTCACACGGTTTTCTGGTTCTGCGGGTCACATGGCGCGTGCGTGCATAATGCCGGCGGCACCCAGTGAGGCAGCTGGTGGGGCCATGCCCCTGGCGCTTCGAAAGTCCGCAAGCCTGCGGAGGGGGCTTCCATGTCTGCACCAGTTTGGCTTGAACGCCTATGCGAATGGGTGCAAGGCGGGCTTCATATCGACCCGGATATGAAGGACATCGCAATCCGGGCGATCTGCTCCAGGGCCCTGCCCAGCCTGGTCAGTGATGAATACGTCGGCTCGATGGGAGGGGGCCAGGCTGCGCGCGGTGCATGGGTATGCGGTGTTTCCCTCCAGCAGTACCATACGCAGCGACGCAGGACGGTCTGTCGCCCTCGCCGCCGGGCCCCCATCAGAATCGTCCGCCGGCTCAAAACTGCTCTCCCGAGCCCGGATCGAACGGGCGACCCTGGGATCTCCGTGTGTCTTGGTGAGACACCCATTACAGTCCCATGCTCTTCCAACTGAGCTATCGAGAGGGAGTTAGGGGTCTGGCCCACCAGAGGTAGGAGGTGGCACCGATGTGGACGCAGGCGGCCTATGTGGAGCGCAGCATGCCCCTAGCCCGCGGCCAAGGGCGCTGAGGCCGTCCCAGACCTACTGACCTGCACCGCCTCCGCCAGGTGGCTCACTGCCTGAGCTGAAGAGCTCTTAAGGGCCGCCGAAAGGGAAGGAAGAATGCAAGCTCCGAGATTTGAACCCCTGTGCAGCCGCAGTTGTTGGTTCCGTTCCCGCAGGGAGGGCGGTTGAATGCGTTCCCGTCCCTACCTTCCAATCAACGGCCTTCTAGCTCAGATGGTTAGAGCGTGGTGCTAATAACGCCAAGGTCATCAGTTCGATCCTGATGAGGGCCAGATCTCATCTGTGATCCAGAATCCAGATGTACGGGGTCGTAGCTCAAATGGTAGAGCGGCCGCTTAGCATGCGGCAGGTAGGGGGATCAATGCCCTCCGACTCCAGGCTCCCTCTCGATAGCTCAGTTGGAAGAGCATGGGACTGTAATGGGTGCCTCACCAAGACACACGGAGATCCCAGGGTCGCCCGTTCGATCCGGGCTCGGGAGAGCAGTTTTGAGCCGGCGGACGACTCTGATGGGGGCCCGGCGGCGAGGGCGACAGACCGTCCTGCGTCGCTGCGTATGGTACTGCTGGAGGGAAACACCGCATACCCATGCACCGCGCGCAGCCTGGCCCCCTCCCATCGAGCCGACGTATTCATCACTGACCAGGCTGGGCAGGGCCCTGGAGCAGATCGCCCGGATTGCGATGTCCTTCATATCCGGGTCGATATGAAGCCCGCCTTGCACCCATTCGCATAGGCGTTCAAGCCAAACTGGTGCAGACATGGAAGCCCCCTCCGCAGGCTTGCGGACTTTCGAAGCGCCAGGGGCATGGCCCCACCAGCTGCCTCACTGGGTGCCGCCGGCATTATGCACGCACGCGCCATGTGACCCGCAGAACCAGAAAACCGTGTGAGGAAAGGTCAGGTTGTACCCCTGTATGCCTCTGCAGAGGTTCAACGCATCCTGGTCAGCCCCCGACTCCTCACCCACCCCTCAAGCCCCCGCATCGCCTACACCAACAAACAACGTCAAGCCAACTGCAGCACAGCTGTCGCAACCCCGACAGCCCACCAGCCCATGCCCCATGCGTCACCCCCAAGCAACCCACACCACCAATGCCTGAAGACAGCGCTCATCATGAATGTTGGAGTCAGCCCACAGTCCCCAACCCGTACGTGCCCCCCCCTGCTCTCGGATGCATGCTTTTGCATGTGCTCCCCTCCGCCCCCAGCCCACACAGCCCGCCCTCAGCGCTGGCGCCTGGGCCGCAGCCCCTCCCGCCGCCTCGCCCGCCGGGTGCGAGCGATCCACTCCACGACCTCCGGCCGGTTGCGGCTGAGGTGCGTCCGCGCCTCCTTCTCCGCCGCCTGCCAGTCCACCGGGCAGCCGCCCTCCTCCACCAGCCACCGAAGGGCCGGCAGCGGCGCCCAGCAGATGGCCCGGGTGAACATGGCCCCCTCCGGCAGGCCGTACGAGACGCCCAGGCGCCGCAGCACGGCCAGGGTGCGGAGGTCGCCGTTGCAGGCGGCACGCTTGTACGGCTCACCGTCGGTCTGTAGAAGGGCCGGGCAAGGACAGAGTTCCGGGGCGGTGGCATGAATCTCCTTGGACCACAGGTGAGCAGCGAGGCCATAAGCGGGACACAGAGGTGCGTTCTGACTGGCGCCAACCGCCCAGCCCAACCCCGCCATTTGCCCAGCCTGTCAGCCCTTCGCTCTCACCGGCCTGGGGCAGCCCGTCTCCGCCAGCACCTCCAGCGCCGCCTCGCAGCCCGCCGCCGCCGCCTCGGCCCACGCCCAGTCGCCCCCTTGGCTCCACCCCGATACCGAGGGCTGCTGCAGCATCCAGGAGATGAGGCCGGGGCTGCCGGAGCGCACAGCGGGGCGGAGGAGATCTGGCAGGCCGACTATCACGGTCCCAAATGTCTCCACCAGCCACTCGAGGGGAGCGAGGTACCCATGTTTCGCCGCGTGCTCCGCCACCACGCCCACGAACGAGCTGCGGTTGAACTCTGTCAGCTGCGCCAAGATCAGGACGGCGTCGGCGTCTCGCGTCTTGGCGGCCAGGGAGGAAGCCCACTCATGGGTTGCCGTTAAGCCGTTTGCGAGCAGCCAGCGCAGGACCGGGCCGGGGGCGCTTTGGTAGTAGTCTACAAACAGGTCCTGGCTCGTCGGCTCCAGCCCGGCGCTCTTGAGCAAGAGGAAACGCTCCATCATGAGATCGCACGGCAGCCGCACGGCGGCGCAGTACACGTGTTCCGGCTTCGCCCCCAGCTGCATCAGCCAGGCGCACTTGGCCCGCCAGTCGGGCTGGGGGCTGCCGATGGCGCTGCGTACCGCATGGCCCAGCTCCTCGGGGCTGAGCTGCTGCAGATGGGGTTGCAGGCGCTGCAGGCCGGCGAGGTCGCAGCCGTACGCGGCCCACTTGGCCAAGCTAGCCCAGTCGCATTCCGAGCCCCAGGCGCTCCTCCTAGAGTTGTACCGCAGCTCCGAGACGAGCCAGGCCGTGAGGTCTCGGTCGCCCGCCGCCCCGCCGGCGCCCGCCCCGGCCGCTGCTCCGCCCTCCGCCGAGTCCTCCACCAGGCCCTGCAGGGTACCGTCAAACATGGCGGGCAGCCCCGCCCTGCCAGCCGCACAGAGGAGGACCCTTCTCCTGTTCCAGTGCTGGAGTCCGATGCCGAGAATCTCCAAGACGTAGCGGCAGCACGCCAGCGCACCCGCTTCCGACGCCGCATCCAGCAGGCTGTGCGGCGCTGGGCATCCCACTGCCGCCACGGCTGCAGCCAGCCCCGCCACGTCGCCGCTCGCTGCGGCCAGCTTCAGCAGCTCTTGACGCTGAAGCAGCGATAGGAGGCGACAGGAGGCCGATGTCAGCTGCCTGAACGCCGCGGGCGGCACGGACTGGGCGAGGTTGAACGCGAGCCGAACTGCGCGGCCGTCCGCTTGTCCACGAGCCGCAGGCCGCACGCTACCTCGTTGGGTGGCAGGAACGAAGCGATGTGCTCGACTATCTCTGGCATCCACACCGCGTGCGGGCCCGAGAATGTTGCAGCCTCATCGCCGGTCGCGCCCACGCGCCCAAGCCTCCGCTGCTTCTTTGGTGGCATGTTTATGAGCTGAGAGTTGTGCTGGTGACTTCTAGACGTCTCAGGGCGAGGTCGCACTATGCACTGTGCAGTTTAGAACGGTGGGTTCGCCTGTGACAGCGATAGGCTTGCTTATGTGCGTCTATGGTCTATCACATAGGTGAGTCCGGCTGTCCGGCTTCCCTTCGCCTGTCCGGCCTCCGGGGGTCGTGTCCCGCACCATCCCGCGCTCCTCTTTTTCGCTTCGCTTTACTCTCTACCAAGAACTCGCTCCGCTTCGCTGACTGTCATTGGTCAAAGAGTCAGGAGAAGGGTTGTTTAGAGACAACGGGGCGGGGGGTCTCCGCCACGAGGATGGCAGAGGGCGGCCCGGGCGTGGGGGTCGGTCCGTGGTTCGCTCGGACAGGCAGCAAGACCCCTAGCTCCGCTTCATCTTTCGAGGAGCTACAGTTGCAGTGACGAGTTTCAGACAAGCGACCGTGTGCTGGTGGAGGAGAGGGTTAGAGGGCTTCCCGGAGCCAGACTCGAACACTGGACCCCCTGGGGGGGACCACACCGGGGGACCTCGGGGCTCAGCCCCTTCCCTGCCTTCGGGCGGCCACCCTTCGCCGTATTCCGTAACCGCGTAACGTGCATCTGCCCCCCAGCCGCATCCCTGGTGGCTGCGGCTCCTTGCAACATTCGCAGCAGCGGATCTTTCAGCCTGCAGACGCGGCAGAGAGACCCCACAGAAGCCACGCACGTGGTTTCGTTACATGCCCCTGCCTCGACGCCAGCTCACATGCCGCCATACCTAGGCGGTCTACCCGGCGCTGCCGCTCATACGCGACTGACCAATACCAATGTAGACGTCCTTCCTCCTACACTCCCTACCGCTGCCTTCATTACCAGTCGTGCGTGCTGCACGGTCCTACCAACCACAGTATACCTTAGCAGTAGCAGTCCAGTTAACCAACCTACCTGCATGGCCCGCCTCCCCACGCCCTCTCACGCCGCCCTGGCCAAGCACACCTCTCAGCAGCAGACCTAACGTAAACACGAACCCCACAGCCCCCTGTCACCCCCGGCCCCGTACGGACGCAGCAACCTCCATGGCTGCACCGGCCGGGGCCCGCCCCTCACAGCCCCACCCAGGCCCAGCTCGGGCCCCGTCCAGGCCCCGCTCGGGCCCAGGCGCTCAGGCCTTGGGCGCCAGCTGCGCCAGTGCCTTGAGGTCCAGGGGCAGCGCGACGATGGCGGGGGAGCGCAGGAAGGCGGCCACGCGGGCGGCGGTGGCCTCTGCGCCCCCGGGCAGCTCCGACTCCACGTTGAGCACCAGCAGGGGGTCGTGCAGGGACTGGGGGGGAGGGGAGGGAGGGGGGAATGGGGGGGGAGAGGGGAGGGTAAGATGACGGGGGTTGATAGCTAGGGGAGAGTGGGAGGGGGAGGCGGCGGGTACGAGAAGGGCAGAGTGGTGGGATGGGCTGCGGGGGGCGGAGACTGCTGGAGGCTGAGGGGCAAGGCTTGAAGGCACGAGCGACATCTCGTCCTATCCCCTTCCGCGTCTACCCACTGGACCCCTGCTCCTCCACCTCCCACCCCCTCCCTCACCTGCCGCAGCAGCGCCCAGCCCTTCCGGCCCTCGCCCTCGTCCACCACCACCCGCCAGCCCTCGTGGTTGACCGACTCCAGGGCCCAGTCGGGGTGGGAGCCGTTGGTGGCGAGCTCGCGGAAGGCAGACAGGACCTGACAGGGGGGGAGGGAGGAGGGGAGAGAGGTGGAGGGAGGTGGAGGAGGGGTCTAGGGAGAGGGCCAGTGGAGACAGAAACGCTCCTTGCAGTGCAACTGTATGCTCCTGTGTGCTCGTTTCGCCCCCCCGTGCCCCGCCCACCTGCCCCCCCACGGTCTTGAAGTCGGGGCTGCTGATGCCGATGCGCCACTCGCGGCTCTCAGCGGGCTCGGCCAGGCCTGGGGGGGAGGGAAAGAGGGAGGGGAGGCAGGAAGAGGCGTGTGTGGGGAGGCGGGGCGCCGGGGCAAGCAGCGTGTGCCCTTGTTTGCCAAGGGGCTGACGTGAGCCTTCCGCTAGCCCCAACCCTGCACCCAATGCTTGGCCCCCTCTTGGCCCTCGCCCCCAGGCGGTCAACCCCCTTTCCCCCCTCCCCGCCCCTCCCTCCCCCCCTCGCCTGCCAGCAGTTCCGCGAGGCCCCCGGAGCCCTCGTTGCGCCGCCGCACGTGCTCGATGATGGCCTGGAGGGGGGGGGCGGATGGAGAGGATGGCGAAGTGTGGAGGCGGTAGCACAGCACACACTGTCGTACAGCTCGGATACACATACACACCGTACGGTATCCGTACGGTACCCGTACGGCAAGGCACATGCGCCCCCCCACCTTGACCGCCAGGTAAGCCCCATCGTCCAGGAAGTAGTTCTCCTTGAGCGCGCCGTGGCCCGAGGTCTCCATCATGAGCTGGGAGGGGGGAGGGGGGAGGAGGGGGTGGGGTGGGGGGACGGAAGGGAGGTTCGAGGAATGAAATGGAAAGCGGAGGCGTGTAACGGCGGCGGGAGGGAGAGAGCCTGGGGCGAGAGCCTCCGAGGCTTGAGGGGAGGCGCAGCCGCAAACTTCTGTCCGCCTACCTGCAGACCGCCCCACTTCAGGCCCCCCTTCCGCCCACACCCCAACCAGCCCCTCCCCCTTCCCCCCCCCCCTGCCCCTCCCCCCTCCCCCCACCTGGCAGTCCTCCCCCGCGGCGTTCAGCTTGACGCCCGCACCGATCACGTTCTTGTAGCCGCGCTTGTAGCTGGGGGGGGGGAAGGTGGTGGGGGTGGTGGGGGTCCGGGTGGTGGGCACCGGGACCAACCGGCTGCGCGCCCTACACTCAGTCCCTGCAACCCCAGCCCGCGCACATCACACGCCGGGCCCCTGCCACCCCTCCTAGCCCCCGCCCCCCCCCATCCCCCCCCCCACCGCATGTGCTTCCCCCCCAGCGCCTGGATGAAGGAGGTGAGGCCGTTGGAGGTGACCGAGTCCGTCACCACGGTGGTGCCGGGGTGCTGGCGGAGGACCACCGCGGACATGAGCGCGATGAAGCTGCAGTGGGGGGGGAGGGAGGGGTTGGGGGGGGGGGGGCTGAGGGTGATCTTTGACGCGTTCAAGAGGGGTTGGGGGGCCATGGGTGTTGTTTAGGGAGTACTCGTTGGGAAGCTAGAATTGTGTGTGTTGTGTGAAGGGCTGCTCACATGAGCCTGGGAGTCGTAGGCGCGGTGTTTAGCCGGCCGGCCGGTGGTGTGTGGTGGTGCGTGTGCTCAGGGCTCCCTTTTTCTCGCAGAGAGGCTTTCCCCACCCCCGCCCGCCCCCGACAAACACACACCGGTTGGAGTTGATCTCACGGCCGCTGGCGTCCACGATGGCCGACCTGGGGGGGGGGGGTCAGCAGGGGAGGGGGGGGGGGTCAGCGGGGGAGGAAGGTGTTGGGATCGCATGTGCCACTACACTCAGACGGGGGGGGGCCCTCCCTCCCCCACACCCGTCGCCCCTCTCCCCCCCTGACTGGTGCAGCCCCCCCTTCCCCCGAGCCCTCCCCCCACCTGTCCACGTCTGTGTCGAACACAATGCCCAGCTCCGCACCCGCGGACCGCACCGCAGCAGCGCCCGCGGCCTAACGGGGGAGGGGCAAGGCGGAGGGGGGAGGGGGGAGGGGCAGGGGCAGGGGGGATGGGCAGGGCGTGGGTGGGGACCAGCCGCAGCCCACTGACCGCCGACTTCGAGCCCACACCTTGACCCTCCATCCGGTGCCAAGGCCTTAACCGCCTTTCCGTGCCGGCACTCCGGACTCCAAGACCCCGGACTCCGGACTCCCGGACCCCTGACTAAGACGCAAGTACCCTGGACCCTCCTGAACCCAGGACCCGCAGGACTGTCCCCCCGGGGTGTCTTCCCCCCACTCGCCATGGCCGCCGGATGCTCGGGGTTGGGCGGGTGGTTGGGGAAGGTGCCGTCGGGGTTGAGGAACACGGAGCCGGTGGTGTCGGCGCCCAGGGGGGCCAGGACCTGACAGGGGAGGGAGGGGGGAGAGAGGGGGGGCAGAGGGCAAGGCGAGGGGGACCAGTTGTTGGTCAAGGCCCGGCTCTCTCGATACGGTACCACAGGCCATGCTCTGCAACGGAAGTGCTTTCGATACGGTACCACAGGCCATGCTCTGCAACGGAAGTGCTTTCGATACGGTACCACAGGCCATGCTCTGCAACGGAAGTGCTTTCGATACGGTACCACAGGCCATGCTCTGCAACGGAAGTGCTTTCGATACGGTACCACAGGCCATGCTCTGCAACGGAAGTGCTTTCGATACGGTACCACAGGCCATGCTCTGCAACGGAAGTGCTTTCGATACGGTACCACAGGCCATAGTCCCCCCTCCCCAGCCCGTTGCCCCCTTGCCCCCAACAGTCATGAGGCAGCCCCCTGCAGTACCCACCAAGCCCCCCCATCTCTTTCCCCCCACACACCTGCTCTGCGAAGTACCCATGGGTACTCTTCCGATTCCTCCCCCTCCCCATCTCCGGCCTCCACACACCTGCTCTGCGAAGAAGCCGCCCGCGCCGTTGCCCGCATCCACCACAATCTGAGGGAGGAGGGGTAGAGGGGAGGAGGGAGGAGGGTTGAGGAGGGGAGACGAGGGGCCGGTCGTTGGACGCCAGACCAAAACAACGTCCGAAGACCAACCGACCAACGGTCAACCACCAACCGATCAACGTCCGCACCTTGGCCCCCAGCAGCGGGAAGTGGTAGTTGGTTGGGGAGTTGACGCCCCGCTTGATGAGGTCGCGCAGGGCGGCGGCGTAGGCGGGCAGGAAGGGCACGCGCGCGACGCGGGTGGGGTCGGAGGAGAGCGAGGCGGAGAGCATGTGGGCGGTCTCTGACAGGGTGTCGCCTGTGTGCGGAAGTGAGGGGGGAGGGGAGGGGGGGGCGGAGAAGGAGGATAGGAAGGATGTGGAAGCGACCGGGCCCAACCCTCGTTCCCTCCGCCGACTGCCAGCAAGCTTCGCCCCGCGGCCCCGCCCCTCACCGGACTGTCTCGCCCCCATCGCATCCCCCCCTCATTCCCCCTGCGCCCCCCACTCACCGACCATGACTCCCGCCTCCGCCGCCGCCTGCGAGGCCAGCTGCAGCAGCTCTGGGGAGGGGGAGGGGGGAGGGACGGGAGGGCGGTGGCACCCAGGGATGTGGGTCGGCAGCGGGAGGGGGGGCTGTGGGGCAGTGCGCGGCCTCGACCGGGGAAGGGAGCACACGGCTCACGGCTCCCATGCAACCAGCCCTCCCCGGCCCCTTCACCCGCCCACAAACTCCACCCGTCTCCAAGCCCCGTCTGCACAGGCCCCCACCCCCACCCGCGATGTCGGGCTTGTCCAGGCCCCCCGCTGCGGTGAAGAACTTGAGGCCGTTGGCGTTGAAGGGCAGGTGGGAGGCGGTGATCATGACCTGACAGGGGGGGGGGGGAGGAAGGGGGGAAGGAGGGAGGTCACACGCGCCTTGCCTTGTCACACGAAGCGGGCCCGGTGCCTCTCCTCCAATCGCGTCTCCACCCAGCTTCCGGGGACCGCAGGGCTCCAACCCTGCCTGAAGTCCCCCAGAGCCAGGGCTTCACTTGCCGCCCCTCCCCCCTCCGCCCCCACCTCCCAACCCCTCCCTCCCTCCGTCGCCCACCCTCCCCGGAATCCCCTCCCGTTCGCACCGCTCCAGTGTACGGCCTGCCCGCCATCTCAGCAGCGGTGGGCGCCGCCGGCAGGGACGCGCCCGCCGTCACAGCCACCGACTCAGCCGCCGCCTGTGCCGCCGGCAGATCAGAAGAAACCGTGCCGTTTGGGTCAGCCGCCAACCACCAGGGAAAGGGCAACGACGTCGCCAACGCAGTCAACGGTCAACCGCCAACCGCCGCACCTGCGCGGACGGGTCGTCGCTGTCCGCCGCCAGGGAGGCTGCGCGCTTGGCGGTGGAGGCGAGGGAGGCGGCTGTGTTGAAGAAGGCGGGGGAGGTGGGGCCCTTGGAGGCGCCGCCTGGGGGGGTGAGAGGTGGGGGCGGAGGATGAGCGGAAGATCTGGGGCGTGGGGGTGGAGGAAGAGGCTACGACGGAGGTCACGTGCCATGTCTTCTCAGGTTGAAGCGCGCCAACCGTCAACCACCACCTGCCAACCCACCCGACAGTACGATGGAGTAGAACATGGCGGGCGTGGTGGCCAGTCCGAACAGGTGCACAACCGCCGCGCCGCCCTGGAGGGGGGGAGGGGGGGGAGGGGGCGGGAAGGGGAGGGGAAGAACGGGGGAGATGGGAGGGGTTGAGACGGCTGCGGGTGTGTGCCCGGGCGTGACGGCAGAGCCCCGGCGCGCGGGCTTTGGCCCCCAACCCCTCCTGCAAGCCTCCGAGCTGGGAACCCCACCCCGTGGGCACCTGTCAAGACAGCCTGCCCCCGTGGCCCCCTCCCCCGTGTTGGGCGCGTGTTGCGGCACCCCCTGGCTCATCCCTCCCGGCCCCTCCTGCCCCCTCCATCGGAGGCCCGGGCCCCCCCCCCCCCCGGCTAGCGTGCGCTCACGTGCAGCAGGCCCGCGGCGAATGCGGACTCCATGAGGGGCCCCGACAGGCGGGGGTCGCGGCCGATCTGGGTGTGTGGAGGGGACGGGAGGGGAAGGGGGTGGGCAGGGGGGTGGGGCAGTCGCGGACAGGAGCGGGCTGGCCGCAACTCGCACGGCGGTTGGTGAGCGGGGGAAAGCGTGCCTGGTTCCCCCGCCCTGCCCGCGACCGCGGCCCTGCCCCCCTCCCCCCCAGTCCTTGCCCCAGCCTCCTCCTTCCCGCCCCCTACACTCAAACCCACCTCCCAATCCCACCCCCAGAACCAGCCCCAATCCCACCAGCCCCAATCCCACCAGCCCCAATCCCAACCCCAAGGTCCCCCCCTCCCCCCCCACACTCACCGACACCTTGGGCGCCCGCTGGCCCTTGCTCCGCAGCCAGCGCGCGAAGGCCACCCCGATGAAGTACACGGCGCCCGCGGACAGCGTCACGGGCTCGTTGGGGACGCCTGGGGGAGGGGGGTTGGGGGGGGGGTCTGTTGCAGAGCGGGCTGGGGGGGAGGGAGGGGGGAAGGCGAGGTACTGGAGGCAGTGCCGCGTGGCTGAAGTGCAAGTCTGGGGAGGTGCTGGGGTCCGGTGCGCCCAGGGGCCCCTGCTGCTTCCTCGCTCCCAGGCGCCCCGTGCCACTGCCCACCCAAACGCCCCCACCACCTGCCGCTGCAGCTGCCGTTGCGCTGCTCGCTGCGCTAATCAGCGCCCCTCCCTGTCCTGAGCTCTGCCCGAGCCGCTGCCGCACCGGGCCCCCCTCCGTCACCCCGCTCGTTCCCGACCAACCCCACAGACCGTTTCCTGGCGGATTGGCACGCACACCCAAACCCGGGACCTCCAACCCTGCACGCGCATTGCTCATGCCACGCACCCTCCAGCGCAATGCCGCGGATGTCGGATCCGTTCTGCAGGCGCTTGAGCTTCTTGACAATATCGCCCAGGGCCGCGCCCGTGATGGGGCCGCCGGCGGGGGGCAGCGGCAGCGGCGGCGGGGGCGCAGCGGCGGCGGCGGGGGCAGGCGCGGCCCCGTTGCCGCTGGGCGCGGTCGCGGCGGCGGGCGTCGAGGCGGCAGCGGCAGGGCTCAAGGGGCGCCGGAGGGTGCCGCCGGGGTTGCGGCTGGGGAGGACGCTAGGGCGGCGCACGCCGGCTGGGGGCGTGGGTAAAGGATTGAAGGGCGAGGCAGGTGAGATGGCTTGGCATGGGTGTTGCTCCGCTTCAGGTAGGGACTTTCCACTGCAAGCAAACCATTGGGTGCCCAGCTCACCAGATCGAGCTGTTGCCGCGACTCCCGACGGCTGGCAAGCCCTGCCGGAGCCGCATGCCGGCCCGCGCTGCAATAACATGGCTGCCGATGGTCGCGCACGCGTTGCCGAAGATGTCGTAATGGGCCCCTCGATGCACAGTGCTTATCGTAAGATGTAGTGGACGCGCGGAGGGTGCGCTCTGCTCAGCGCGCGAGCAACAGCCCTACTGCGAGTGTGGCCGTCAGCCGTCTTGTGAGCCGAGGGAGAGCTGTCTAGCCGGCTTCTACGTTCTCAAACTTGTCGGCAATTGCTGGTTAGAGCGCCGGCGGGGGGGCAATTCTGCGTGGCCTGCACCGCAATGGGTCTCGGAAAGGCGGAAACTGAATCTTGGGGGCGCCTTTCGGGGGCCAAGGGTCGCGCCGACCAGCGTCCTTGCACCGACACGCTGTCCTATGCACTTACAGACCATCAACTCTCAGCCCTCAGACACTTGAGGGCCTCACTCGCCCGGAGCTCACAACTCCGAGACTGCAAGAAGCGTTGTTGACCGGCGCCGTCTCACGCTCCGATCACCCTGCTATATCACACTCGTTTGGAGCAACACATTTTGCGCGGCTAAGCTAGTGAACACAGACGCCCAGGTGCTCGCCGGCCTCGGCGATCGACCTCGCGGACTCCCGACCTCGCGGGCCACTGCGGACATAACACGGGGTGCACACGCTACAGTCTGAAGCCTCTTCTGCGTCCTTGCCCCGGTATCGGCCGCTGGCGGTTACGACCCTGCCGGCGCCCTGCGTGGCCCGCCACGTCGCCTGGAGCTTCCACGTCCTGCGGAGCCCCCACCGCGGAGGCTCTTGGCCACCCCTGACCTCGACCACGTCGCGCGGAGCCCCCGCGGGCCCTCGCTGAGGACCGGGGGGGGAGGGTTGTGTTCAGTGCTGTACGAGCGTCGTACAGCACAGTGTCGTACACGTCATGTGTAGTGCCGTACAGGTATTTTGGTTATATCTTTGTGCTGTTTTCCCCCTTTGCCATCTGCGTTCATCACCTTGGCGTCCGCAGATCGATTCTCGCCTCTCGATAGCTCAGTTGGAAGAGCATGGGACTGTAATGGTGGCCTCGCCCCCTCTGATATCCCAGGGTCGCCCGTTCGATCCGGGCTCGGGAGATTTTTGCCAGCTTGCGCTGGTACTGCCCGTTGCTCTTTACCCCAGATTTTCCAGGTGACGAGGTCTTTTGGGGCCTGAATTGTGCCTGATTTGCCGTCTCTTGCCGCGGGTGGCCTCCTCTCACGCCCTGTATGGTCCCGACCGCCTGCCCCGCCAGGCGCGGGGGACCACACAGCTCTGCGTCCGGCCAACAGCCCGCCGAGCGCGTTCTCCCTCCACCCCCAGGCTTGGCTCGTCGCATCCGGCTGGTGCGCCAGGCCCCGCCAGGAGGCCTCCTGGGCCCCGCTAGCTGCACGTTGCCTTGACCCGCTGGGGACTTGAAGGGGTACTGGCTACTGGGACAACTGGGAGGCAGGAGGTACCGGTCAAGTCCGGTAGCACACACACAGCAGGCATACGGTACCTAGCAACACACGGAACGGTGTGCGTGGAAGATGGTGGAGGTAGCCTTGGAGTGCCGCGGAGGACTGGCGGTAGCTCGGGAACGCGGCGGTACACGCGGTACCCGGCGCGGTTGAGAGCGTGCTGCGTATCCGCATGTCCAGGCACGTCAGCCCCTTTCATACCCTGCCTTTTGCTGTAAGACAAACTGGACATACAACGTCAGCAACTGCTGAGGAACTCCGGAAGCACGCCGACGTGCAAGTCCTCAAACTCGCGATTCTCACCAGCCGCGGCGCAGCGAGCTTTCGGGCGAGCCCCTGACGCCCACGGCGACACTGTATCAGACAGTATGCAGCACCTAAAGCGATCGAAGCCCTCCAGCCAGGCTATTGCGCCCAAGCCGGAACCCTCGGAACGTTGGCAGCCATGGGGGCCGGTCCTCGACCACGTTTTGCGAGGGCTTATGGGCCCTGCCATCCTGCATTGCATTGCCTCGAACATGAGCTCTAACGAGGTCGCGACAGGGCTACGGTTGGCAAACAAGGCGACAGCCCGGACGCTACGAGGCGCCGAGCACACGACCATCCACCTCTCGGAGCCGGTCCCCTGCGCGGCCTTCCAGCACCACTGGACCGCCCCCGCCGCCTTTCGGACCATGGGCCGCAAGCAGCGGGAGAAGCTGCTGTGCCTCACTGCAGCCAGCGGTGACCTAACGAACCTGCAGGTCAGGAGGGTGTGTGTGGAAGACTCTGCTGTGTCAGATCAGATCTGCGGTGACGAGGGCTGGGCTGGGCGCGTGGCAATGCTGTGGCACGAGGTGCTAGTGAAAGAAGTGAGAGAGAGGTGGAGTAAGGGCTTGGGCTATGGGTGCGAGCGCTTGGGCTTGGGGCTTGGGCTTGTGTAACATGCTGCCCTGCACGATTGCAAGCCGCCAGCCCCGCCTCCGCCTTACCCCACCGGAAGTCCAGGAGGCTTGGCCCTTTCTTGCCTTGCTTTGCAGGTCGCCCTGCAGGCTACAGGCCTCGTGCTGCCGGGGGGCAAGGCGGCACCGGTAAGGCACTAGAGTGCCGGTAGCAAAGGTACCGCTAGGACCCTGTGAAGCGCTTAACCTAGCGCCGCTGGAGTGCGGTCCCCTTGGGCTGCACAGGCCACAACAGCCTAAGGAAGACGGTTGCATGGCTCAGGCAGCTGTGGCAGCCCGGGCAGGATGCGATGGTTACAGCAGGAACCGCCTCCAAAAGGGGAGGGGTTGAGCGAGAGCGGCACCTACCGGGCAGCGAGCTTTGTGCCCAATGCCCTCGCCCCACCCCGAGGCCCCACCCCCTCCGCGGCAGTTACTGTGCGCCGCCGGGCGGGCGGGCCGGCTGGAGGTGTGCAAGTGGCTGGCGGCCCGGCACCGGGTCGACCGAGACTGCTGGGTCAGCCTCTTCCAGGCGGCGGCCAAGGTGAGGGGGGCGGGGTAAAGCGGGGTGGCGGGCAGGGGGGGGACTGGGGCCGGCTGCGGGGCTGCGGGGTGTCTGGCGCTTGGGCATTGTGGCTGGCCTCGGGCAAAGGGCCCCTGGAGTGCTGTGGGGGTGGCGGGCCCGCGGGTCGGTCAGCATGCGCTGGGACACCCTCGGGGCTGGGCTCAGGGCCTCAGATCTGCGACAGCCTGGGGTGGTGAAGCGGGCACACCACTGGTACGTGGCGGCACCGGCAAGCCCCACCCGCCCTTCCTCACCCTGCCCGCACCCCCCCGGCCCCACCCGCCCTTCCTCACCCTGCCTGCACCCCCCCCCCCGGCCCCACCCGCCCTTCCTCACCCTGCCCGCACCCCCCCCCGGCCCCACCCGCCCTTCCCCACCCTGCCCGCACCTCCCCGCGATCGCAGGGCGGCCAGCCAGCGGTCTGCCAGTGGGCCGTCCAACAGAAAGAGATTGGGCCTGGCGCCGGGTACCCCATTGAGCCTGACGAGCTGGAGAGGGCCGCGATGCAGGCCGCCGGCAAGGGCCACGCCCAGCTCGTGTGGTGGCTGCTCCCCGCCGTGCTGAGCCCCGACCCCCGCGGCCTCCGCCCGGCACCCGGCCTGCACTGCCGCCTGCTGGCCGCCGCCGCCAAGGGCTGCGATCTGGACACCGTGCAGCGGCTGTGCTCGCTGGACGGCGGGCCGGAGGCGTGGGCGGCGGCCGAGGGCGGCGGGAGCGGTGGCAGGGGCGTCTGGGGAGGCGGGCAGGCGCCGGCGGTGCAGTGGGACCGGGTGCTGGGCAAGGCGGTGCGGGGCCACACGGGGGAGTGGCGGGCCGTCACCGCGTTCCTGCTGCTCAGGGGCGCGAGGTGGGCGCGGGCGGAGCGGGGGTGGAGATAGGAGGGGCGTGGCTAGGGGACAGGGCGGGGTGGGATGGGGCAGGGCCCGAGCCAGGGCGCTAGGCACCCAGCGGAAAGGAAGCAGAGCTGCTGGGATGCAGGCACGATTGGCCAAGGGGCGCCCTCGCTTACCATCACGCCCGCGCCTGCCCCCGCCCCCCTGTCCCTCTCCTGCCCGCATCAGGTTCGGCGCCCCCATGGGCGCCAGTGCGGGGCTGCAGGGGCTCTACGCCCACGCCGCACGCGTGCCGGGGCCGGGGGCGCTGGAGCGGCTGACGTGGCTGGCCTCGCTGGGCGCGGGGGCGCCGGGGCAGGCGGCGCTGCAGGCGGCGGTGGCGGCGGGGAACCTGGCGGCGGTGCAGTGGATCCTGAGGCAGGGCATGCCGTACCTGCAGCTGGGGGACATCCAGGTGCGTACGACAGCGTGCTGGCCGCATACGGCATTCCCACGTGAGAAAACTGTAGACTGCTTACTCAAGCACGATATACACGAGGTCAAGGACGTCAGCAGCTCTATGCAGCCCTTCTTGAGTCCGCTTCTGTCCCGCTGCGTGCCACCGCGCCCCCCAGGAGTCCGTCCGCCGCGCCGCCGCCGGGGGCCGCCTGGCGCTGCTGCGGGCGCTGCACGGCGGCGGCTGCCCGCTGGAGCCGGCGGGGCCTCTCATGCAGGCCGCCATCGAGGGGGGCCACCTGGAGCTGGCGCGCTGGCTGCTGGCCGCCTTCCCCCGCGCCTGCTTCGACAAGGCGCTGGCCAGCAACGACACCTGGTACGAGGCCTACGGGGCGGGCAATGTGGAGCTGATGGCGTGGCTGCACGAGCAGGTGAGTGCCGGGGGGTGGGGGGATGGGTGGGGGTCGGTGGGGGTCGGTGTGCGTCTCCCCTGAGTGGGCCACGGGCCGGGTGGGGCCGGAGCGCCCTGCCTGACACGCCTGCATGGTGCGCAACCCAGCGACGCTGGCTGCGGGGCGGGACCTATAGGCGGGCGTCGCCGGGTTAGTGAGGGATCGTGCAGTTGGTTTACCAGAGCACAGCTCGGTGGCCCCAGCACTGGCCCCAGCCCCCTGCCCGTTGCCCGCCCCGCCTGCGCCTCAGGGCTGCCCGCTGGACGTCAGCAACTGGCGCTGGGCGGCGCAGTGCGGCTGCGAGGCGGCGCTGGAGCAGCTGCGAGACTGGGGCTGCCGCAAGACGGTGGGTCCGGGGGCTGCATGGGATGGGGTCCTGGGCAAGTGCTGGTCGTCAGGCGGGGGATGGGGTGTCGGCCATGGGATGAGGTCTCTGGGCGAGCGCTCCAAGGTTGTAGCGGCCAAGCTGGGTCAAGCGAGGCGTGGGACATTGGCCAGACGGCGTCGAGGTGCGGCAGTTGCGGTGGGGGGCGCAGGTGCGTCATGGCCCTGACAGACGGCGCGTGACGCCACGCCCCCTCCACGTCAGATTGCAGCTATCCTAGGCTTTGTTCAGCATCGCTCCGCGCCCCCTCTGTTCGCCCCCGCAGAGCAGCGGCGACGCCTACGAGGCCGCCGCCAACGAGGGCGACCTCCGCACCCTGGAGGCGCTGCGCCGCCTGCACGCGCCCTTCGGGCCGGCCAGCGGCTATATGCTGAGCCGCGCCGTCAAGGAGGCGCCGCTGCCCTGCCTCAAGGCGCGTGCTGTGCGTGCTGTGTGCCGCTGAGTGCGACGGTGCGCCGCGCGGTTAGCGCTGCGTGAAGGTAGCCTTCCGGCATGCGTGTGTCGCCCCTGGTGCTGTGTGCAGCTCCATCATTGCGCTGCGCTGACGCTCCCTGCGCCCTCCCTCCCCGCAGTGGCTGGTTGAGGCAGGTGCCCCGGTGGACTGGAGCCGCCTGGAGGGGCAGGGCTACTGGCGGATGTCGGGGGACAGCGACGAGGTGGAGCACTGGATTGCGGTGGAGAGCTTGAAAGCGGCGCGGCAGGCCGCGGCGGCGGAGGCGGCGCAGCGGGGCAAGGGCAAGGGCGCCAAAGGCGCCAAGGCACCAGCCCCCGCCAAGCCTGCAGCCAAGAACCCCCGTAAGGTGGCCGCCAAGCCCACCGCCAAGCCCACCGCCAAGGCAACAGCCAAGGCAGCCGCCGAGGCGTCGGTCGCAGCTGCGGCCAAGGCCCTGGTGCAGCGGGCCGTCAAGGCTGCGGCCAGGCCGCCGCCCGCCGCCACCCGGCCCAGGGCCAGAGCGGCCGCCCAGGCCAGGGCGCAGGCCCCAGGCGGGGTGGCCAAGCGGGCGCCGCAGGGCCGTGGCCGGGGTGGGGCCGCGGGCGCCAAGCGCAAGAAGCCCAAGCGAGTCAAGGTGTGGACGGTCGGGCGGGCCTTGGACCCACCGCCCGGCCCCGACGGCCGGCGGCCCGTCACCATTGCGGCCATGTACGCATCCCGCAACTCCTGGAGGAACAAGCTGTGAGGGCCACGGGTGTGAGGCCCAGGGATGTGAGGCCCAGGGCAAGGGCAAGGGGTGACCGCCGAGTGGGTGAGCCGGGTGCGTGCGCTGGGGAGGTGGCGTGCGCTGAGGAGTCCCGGGCAGCGCTACGGACTGAGCTGGCACGGCGGAAGCAGAGCTCAGGAATGCGGGGCTACGGGGGTGCGGGGCTACGTGCTTCTGAGTGGTGCCTCGGGCAGGCAGTGCCGGTTCACACAACACATCGGGAGAGCGGTGGCCAAGGGCAGCCACCTCCAGTCTTCATAGCGCAAAGTTGGGTGGAGGGGCGGTGGCTCGGGGCCTTGGCTCCCTCTGCAGAGCATTTGAAGCACGAAGCACTTGGCGGTTGCCGTTGTAGAGTGGGCACAGGTGTCTACTATGGGGTGGGTTCGTGGGAAGAGTTGTCGATGACACCGCGGGGCAAGGGCGTGGATGTTGAAGCTTGCGGAGCGGGGCTTGGGCGGAAGGCGAAGAGCATGTCGACACGGTTGGCACAGGGCTTATCGTGGACAAAGGCCCTGACGGAAGTGGTGGTGGTATGGCTTCTAGGAAGCCCGTCCTACTTGGGGTTCGCATTTGGGATCAAGGGGCCAATGATCAGGCTTGTTGCTACGGTGAAGTGCCGGCGGATGCGGCCCCGGCCGAGAGCCCGAGGCTCCCTGCCGTTGATGGTCCCTTCGGGGGCGGGGGCAAGGACTGTGCGGCGGCTGCCTGCGGCTGGTCCGATGTCAGGTCACGGAAAGAGGGACTGCGCATGTGCCGTGCTGAAGAGCCCATGCCATGCCATTGCGTACACCGCAGCTGTTGCCATGTGGCATGTCACGGAAGGCTCGCCACCGTTGGCCCACGGTGGTTTCAAGAAAATGCAGCGATGGCACGCTCGGCTCCTCAGGTGGTGCACGGGGGACCTTCATTGTAAACACCGGGGACGGCACCGTCTGCATGCTGCCATCTCACTAGGCCTTGAAAGTGGGGCTGAAGGGCAGGTATCGGTTGGCCCTGCCCGTATCGGCACCGAGGCTGCGACAGGCAAGTTCTCGGCTGTCAGGCGTTACAGCGTCAGGGTCATGGCAGTCTACGCGCCACGCACGACGGCATAAGGAGCCTGTGCCGGCCCAGTCGTCGCCGGGTCCCCACGCTAGCTCCTGTGACAGCGCTCGCTATCCCGGCCAGCTGTCCGTCAGCCGCTGCCTTGTGGGCGGCGCCAAAGTATCCATCAACCAGCCTCCCTGGGGTCCGGGGTCCGGGGGCCCCAGGGCTCCGTGGCTGGCGGCTCCACGCCGAGTCCCCCCTTGTGCACCACCGGCAAGCACACATGCAACCCGGCCACTCGTCATGCTAACGGTCGAGGGTCAGAGCTCGTCACCGGGGCCGGATGTCGCCCCCAGAGTCAGCTGCAGCGGCGTGCCAGTCCCTCCACGATGCCCCCGTCTGTCTGCCACCTCCAGCCTGCAGCTCCCGCCGCAGTCGTTGCCTCCGCCAGCGCCCCGCCGGTCGCATACCGCAGCGCAGGCCGCTACCTTCCCCCGGGGTCCAGCAGGGGGAGAAGCTGGGGGAGGGGGACGCGGGCAGGACAGAGGGGGACCTTGTGAAGAGGTTTGCAAGAGACGCATGTGGTGGGAGTCGGAAAGTTAGTCGAGAGACGCCATGACGGCTCCCACGAGCAAGCGGTCATCCGTGCCACTGAACCCGTCGCCTAACCTCATGCCACCAGCACCAGCCAAAAGGCCATGCCTGCCACGTTACGGACCCCAGAAAGGATGCCTGCAGGGCCACCGACCGGTGGCACACCCACAGCCGTACCAAACATCGCCAACCCGGCCCTCACCCCCGCTGCTTTACCCCCCGGCACCTAAGCCGGCACCCCCCACCTCGGACAGTCAAGCAACGCACCCGCACCCGCACGATCACCGCTTCCACCCAAGGAGCCCGGACTCAAGCCTTAGCTGACAGCCCTATAGACCTGCCCTGCCCTTGACTGAGCTCCCTGTCCCGCCCTAGAACCGAGCTTCCCCCCTTGCCCTACAACCTAGCTCCCCCCCCTCTCTGGCCGAGGTCCCCGCTGCTCGTAACCCTCCCCTGCTAGCATCGCCCCTGGTACCCAATCACGCCCCCGCTCACCGATCCATCTGGTGGCTCGTCCTCCTCGACACCACGTGTTAGGGAAGTCTGCGGGCCGGCCACAGCGGCTAAATAAGTCTCCTCCTGGCGGACGGCGAACGCGTGGTGCGGGGAAGGCCAATTGGACTCGGGGCCACTAGCGTGTCAAACCCGCAGCAGCAAACACATCGCCACGACAAGACTTACGCCCTCGTCGCTGTCGCCATCCTCGGAGAGCTCTGTCGACGACACGCCGCGCACCTGCAGCGACAGGCGAAGTGCAATCAGCGCTCGGAATCATGCACAGCGCTCTCGCATGCGCTGCTGCGCCCACCTGCTGTAGCGAGCCCGTAAGAGAAAGCGTCGCCGAGACGCATGGAGCGGAAGCGGCGAAGCCCATCGGCACGGATGGCCGCGACATCAGCCCCGACATCTGCAGTAAGTGGGCCAGAGTCGCTCGTCGACGAAAAGGGCGCGTTGCCTTTGCACTATTTGGTTCAAGGCGGCTGCGCGTGCCCACCTGGAACACCGCGGGGCAGTGCACTGCGGCACCCGCAAGCGATGGCGCAGCCGCGCGCGCTCCGCTCGCGCCTAGTAGCGAGCGCAGCACGGTGCCTGTGGATCCATTGTTGCTGACAGCTCCACGAGAGGGCGCTGAAAACCCTGTTAGCGCGCGACACGCGCCGCGAAGCAGCTGCCGCTGTGCGGACATGCTTGCTGTCGCGGTGTTTCTGGTCACAAGCGTTAGGTGCGAGTCAGGTGGTCGGGGAATGGCTGATGGCAGTCCCCGGGCGGCCGTGAATGTCTTCATGCTGTACGGCAGCGGGTGCTGTACGGCATGCTTGTCAGCACACAGAGCTTCCACGCGACATGCACACGACCAGGTAGCGGAGGAGGCGCGGGCGCCAGCACACAGGTCCCCAACAGTCAAGGCACGCACATCCCTGCCCACAGCTTGATGTATCCCCCGCGCCTCGCCGCCAGACCCCTGCGCCTGACAGGGCCAGGCTTGGCCAGGCCATCTCAGCACATGATGGCCTCGGGACTGTGTGCAGTTGCAGCTCTGCAACGGAAAGGAAGTCGTTGAAGCCATCTTCTGAATGGCCCTCATCTCCCCTCCTCATCTCCGCCTTGCACATGCTACCCCACGCAAGGATGCGATACTTACAATAGGAACCAGCTCCGAGCCGAGGCTGAGAGAGGTTAAGCGTGTAGCGCCACCTACTGAGTATGGCCCTCCCATACCAGCACCACCCTAGCAACAGCCAACTGTTGGTCGTTGAACCACTGCTAGGGGGTCGCCACCCTGGGGCTTGTCCCCGCCTGGCTATCCAGGCCATAGACCGCTTTTGGCCCTGTTACACGGCCACCCTACCGCACCCCCGTCAGAACCCGTACTTCATCCAGCCCTCACCCTCAAACGCAACACGCAAGACCACCCTCAAACACAACACGCAAGACCCTGCGCTCCTCCCGGCTCCCGCCCACGTGTCTGGTGGAAGCATCGGCAAGAGGGCGGGGGGCGGGCTTGGCAAGCAAAGGGCAGGGACTCTATGGTGGCGTGGTGGAAGGGACGGACAGGGGCCGATGTGTGGCGGGGCGCGCGGGGTCAAAGGCCATGTGCAGGTGGGCGTTGCAGCCTTCAGTCAGACAGGAGCCGCGAAGGGCCATGCTTCCAGCGGGATCTTCAACCGTAAAGCACCTCCGCGCACCTTTGCTTTTAGGCGGTGAGCAGCCGCTGTGAGCCTGCTGTGGTCGCCGATGGCTGATCTTCGGCGTGGCCAACCTCGGAGGCGAAATCGCCATGGTAACAACCACCTCCAGGTACGACAGCCAGCCCGCGATGTTGCACAGCAGGTAAGATCCCTTGTGGCGTGAGCTCGCTTCCTTGGGTGCCGGCGCGCGGGGGTAGGGACGCTCATGCTCGCAGGGTAGATGTTGCCACCCCCCGCCTGCCACCCGCCCGAATTGGGCAGCCGCTGCTGCATTGCGGACTGTCCATCGCCCACGACCGCAATGCACGAGCCCAGAACACTGGGGTCCGATCCGCGGGACCGGAGGCGCGTTGCGCGCAAAATTTGTGTGAGACGTTTCCGTACGACGGGCGGGCGAGAGCTCTCAAGCTCCCAGCCCAGCGTTGGAAGGCCGCAGCATAGCCGATACTTTAGAGCTGCAGGTAGTTGCTGGGGTTTAGAGTGACACAGCGAACGGTGCCCTGAAAGTCCGCCATCCTGCGTCGCCCGAAAGCTGCTGGCGACGGGCGCCATGGCGCGTCAGGGGCTGTCCTCTGCTGTGCTCTTTTTCCTGCTGCTTGGTGTGGCATTGGCCGGTAAGTGCAGTCGCCGGGAGGTGTTACCATGTGTGTGTGTCTGTCGCCCTCCAGAGCAGACGCCGCTCAAGCAGCTGGCGAGGCTAGTGTTTAGATGTTTGCTGGCTGCGTGAGGCTCGATGGACAGCTTTTGGTATTCTGTCAGCACATGCCAGCAGAGGCGACCGCAGTCGCGGACGGCGTCGGCGCGCCCACGTACCAGCTGCGCAATCCCAGAATGGTAGTGGACAAAGCACGCGAGGGCTGGCGTGCGGCCGCGAGCGACGACGGTTCGGTGTTTCGCCCACGCCCCTTCCCCTCCTCGCCTCCTCGCAACAGAGACCTCCTTCAAAGGCCACACGCCGCCTCCCCGCCGACGGCCGCCTCCCACGCGGAGGCCCCCGCCCAGGGCGCCGTCCAAGTCCGTGCCTGTGACGGTACAGGTAAAGGGTGAGCACGCACATTGGTCGTGGGGCCGACTCGCAAAGAGACATCTCGTGGGCTCAGTACACACAATGTTGACCTGGAGGAGACGACACCTGGAGCTGCGGGAGGGCACGGCCCCATGATACGGGGATTAGGGACCGGTGCATCAGCTGCTATGTGAGTCGGAGGTCATGGTCCGCCGTTCGGTTCGCCTCGCACCAAGCGTGGGCCCTCACCCGTCCCACGCATCGCCCTACTGCGGGCCGCGCCCAGGCCCGGCGCGCTTGCCAATGGGCTCCAAACTCTAACCCCTGTCCACCCCTCCAGCCACCTCCCCCGCGTTCCCATCTCCTTGCCGCCCTCCCTACCCCGCAAACCCCCCTGCCTCTTTCCTTACGTCCTCGCCCCCCATCCGCAGGCGAGCTGGCGCTGGCCTCCTCTCACGAGGAGCCGATCCGCAACCCCGAGACGGAGGAGGCGGTGTGGGACATCAAGCCCGACTACGACCTCATCCACCGCCTGGTGGACAACACCGTCAACACCTCGGACCCCAGCCAGGTGCGGCCGCTGCCGGGCCCACGGCTGAGGCTGCGCCTGGGTGCCTGCGCCACCTGGGCAGGGGGGTGGAGCAGGGGGGTGGAGCAGGGGGGTGGAGCAGGTGGGTGGAGCAGGGGCAGGGTGTTCAGGGCAAGGAGCACCCGGGCGCATGTGTGTGGCTTCTGCGCGGGAGGATGGGCTCCTCACGGGAGAGGTCCGGGCGGGGCATGGCGGGACAGGCTGCCCCCGCAACAAGAGCTGTGGTTACCGCGCCACGCGCCACGCAGATCGTGTACGACACGCGGATTGAGGTCCCGCCCACCGCGGCGCCCGCCATCACGGGCGATATCATTGATTCCAATCTGACGTACCTGGTGCCGGCTGAGGTGGCCAAGGCTCTGGGGCTGGGTGAGTCAGTCGCGGAGGGGAGGGACACTGGGGTGGCGACACGTGGGATCAAGGGCTGGGGGCTGCCATCGGCGGGGGGACGGCCGTGGAGGCGACGTGGAAGCAGTGACGTGGAAGTGAGAGGTTGATTGCAGGCGAGGATGGCTGGCGCTGGCTGCAGGGTGACATTACCCTGTGGGGCTTCGGCGCGAATGGCATGCTCCCTGCCACTGCCTGGACCCCATGCACCGTATCCCTTGTCCGCTCCCGAGCACTGCCACCCACCACCTGAAACCCACGCCCCCCAGAGCCCGACCCCACCAGCACGGGCCCCGCGGAGGCGCCCGAGGGCAGCGGCGGCCGGCGCCGGCGGCTGAGCGAGGAGCAGGCCTCTGTACGGCGCATGATCCTGGAGTACCACGGCACGCGCCGTACGCTGCAGCAGGTACGGGTGAAGAGGGCTCGGGCCTTGGGGACTCACCCTCCGTGCCAGCTTTCGGATGGTGGAAGGGAGCTTGACTGAGCTTGGGACCAGTTTTCAGACCCGCTCTGCGTGCGGGGTGGTCAGCAATCTTAGCAAGCCTCCTACCCCTCAACAACGGGCCATTCTCCCCTCAACGGTCCGCATGATCGCCTCCTTCCCCACCCGTCCCAACCAAGCCCTGAGCCCCTGCCCTCCTCCCGCCCTGTGGCCCCAGGTCAACACCCTGGCCTCCCTCATTCAGCGCCTCGACGCCACCGGCACCTTCAACGCAGTGCCCCGGGCCGCCTTCGATGCGCCCACGCAGAACTCTGCGCCCAAGGTGCGCCCCCACGTGCCCCCCGGCGCCCACCTTTGCGAGGGCAGGGGACCGGGAAGCCCGGGCTTTGGGTGGGCGGGCTACGCGAAGCCTAGAGAGCCGCCGCAGGGCCCTTCATCGCCCCCGCCCTGCCCCCCACCCGTCCCTCGCTCCCCCCTGCAGGACCTGTTCGTGCCCCCGGACGGCACTCCGCAGCAGGTCAGCTCCCTGACCTTCCTGTTCCAGTCCTCGGCCTGCGGCGTGGTGCCGCGCGTGACGCTGGACGAGGTGCGCAACCGCTGGTTCGACAACGGCGACTCGGCGCCCGTGGTCGCCACCCTGCAGCGGTACCACCGGGTACGTACGGGCGTGTCTGCATGCGGGGGGAGGGCGGCGGGGAGCCGGGAGGAGAGCCGAGGGATTGGCAGCAGTGAGGGGCTGGTCAGCTGCACGAAGTCTGGACGCGTGTGAAGCCACGCCGGTAGAAGCTTTAGTAGAGTTGGTTTGCGAGGGTGGGCCGGAGCATGCCGCCAGGAAGCGTCAGGCTGGTGGCGTGGCGCGGCAGCAGTCGGGCTGGTCTCCGGCCCCCTCCCTCCCTCGCTCCAAACGCCCCCTCCCTCCCTTCCCCCCATCTGCTCATCCCCCAAGACCTGCTCCTTCAACAAGCTGCGCATGTCCACCCCCGACAACCTGGTGTTCGGGCCCATCGACGTGCCCTGCACCGGCTCGCAGCCCACCAAGGGTGCCTACGACCTCAAGACCAAGTGCGGGGACCCCGAGCTCTACGGCCTCTGGGACCTGGCCAAGGAGTGGCTGCGCAAGGTGCGTTGGGCCGCTCCGGCGCACCCCCTAGCATTCAAAGCCCCTTAGATTTCCTGGGCGCCTGCGCCGGCGTAAGGGCTCCGGCAGTGATGTGGATGGCGCTGAGGCAGTGGCGAGCATGCGGAGCAGGTTTTCTGTCAGTCTCGTTTTGTTTATCGTGTCCCTCACGAACCTGCGTATTCGCTCCCCGCAGAACAACCTGACGGTCTTCAACCTGGCGCCCAGCATCCGCCGCAAGGTCCTCATCTTCCCCTTCAACCTCGCCAACTGCCAGTGGGCGGGCCTGGTGAGCACACGCACCCCACACCTGGAGGAATGCACACCAGCAGCGCACGCCAGGGCCTCGGCGCAGCCTCCTTGCGTGGCGTGCTCCATACAACGCACTGCCTGTTCATCTCTGCTTGACCCGTGCTGCCCCCCCCCTCTTCGTTCCCGCCCCCTCCCCCTGCGTCAGGGCTCCGTGGGCTGCCCCGGCACCGGCGACTGCCTGGCCTGGCTCAACCCCTTGGTCACTGAGACAACGCTCAACACGCCCACCATCTTCCACGAGCTTGGTGCGTAGCGGGGCGGGGCGCGTGGGGAGCCGCGTGGATCGAGCCGGGTCAGGATTGCGGCCTGGAGCACGTGGGGGGGTGGGGCCTGGACCGTGGAGCAATCCTGGCGTTGTGGGGACTGGGAAGCGCGTGGGGTTGAGCCTTGAGTGTACACTCCTGCCGGCGTGCAGACCCGCCGAGCATGCGCTGAATGCTGCTGCCAATGTCGGCACGGACGCACTGATCGCCTTCCCCTCTCGCGCCCTGTTCCCCAAACCCCGCCCCGCCTGCTGCCATCCCCGCCGCCCCCGCAGCCCACAACATCGGCCTGGCCCACTCTGCGCGCATCAAGTGCGACGCCGCCGGCTGCGTCAAGGACGGCTACGGCGACCCGTCCGACCCCATGGGCTCCGCGGGGCCCAAGAGCGTCAACACGCAGTTCGTGTGCATGTCGGCGCCGCAGGTGGGGGGAACGGAAGAGGGACAGGGGGGGAGGGGGGCAGGGAGGAGGCAGGCACAGACATGCTGGCTGGGATCGGGGGCGGCGGATGGGGGTGGTGGTGGAGGCTGTACGGCAGGCGAAAGGGGCAGGAACGGGAGGAGGAAGGGGTGGTGGAGAGGCGCATGAGGAGGATGGGGGCCTCCCTGACCAGAGCGTTCGGCGCCGGGTCTCGTCGTCCAATGACTGTACTCCTGGGTCCTGGCCCCTCCCCCGCTGTCCCCGTCCAGGGCTACAAGGCCGGCTGGATCTCGCCCTTCAAGGACGGCGAGCTGGCGCGGCTGGTGCCCGACATGCAGAAGTCCATCACGTTCGTACTGCCCGCCATGGCCACCACGGACAAGTCCTTCCTGCGCCTGGAGCTGCTGCAGGTGTGTACGGCAGATCGTAAGACAGATCCTGCGCGTACGGTATGAGTCAACCCAGTCTGACCAGTGCTCGTACATCTGGCTGCAAGAGGTAGGGGGGCACTTTTGGTTGCCCCTTTCATCCTCCTCTGTCCCTCCCAATGCCCGCCTCCGCCAGACCGGCATCAACGTCGGCGACCGCCTCAAGCCCCGCCGCGCGCTGTACATCTCGTACAGGTGTGCCTGGGGCTCGTGCACAGCCTCCACGCCTGCCAGGCCTCCTTGCTGACCTTGAAGCAAGCTCCCCCCTCCCCCCACCACTAGACTGCCAGACCCTCCCCTGACACACCTCCCCCATGTCCCCCATGTATACGGCCCCTCTCCATCACCCCCTCTCTCGTCCCCCCTCAGATACCGCACGACCACCCCCGGTGGCTACGACTCCGGCCTGTCTGACAATTACAACGGCCGCGTGTGGGTCCACGAGTACAACGAAACCGCCAACCAACTTTCTGCCATCCAGTCCACCCCACCGGTGGTCCTGGGCATGCTCGATAACGCGATCGTCAAGGATTCCAAGACCAACAAATGGGGACCGCCGATCGTGTCGGGCTGGGGCGCGCTGCCTAAGATGATGACGCTCGGCCCCGATCAGCTGGGCTCGGGTCTGACCGATAACCTTCGCATCATTGTGATCGAGAAGACCAACGCATCCGCGACCATCGCGCTCTGCCGATTCCGCGGCGTGATCCCAACCGCCGAGACCGGCGACGAGGCGTGCAACGATGAGCTAGACAACGACTGGTGAGCGAGGCTTACGGCAAGGGGTAACGGCACGGGTTGGGGGAGGGGGACGGGCACGGGGGAAGGGGCACGGGTTGGGGGTGGGGCATGCAGGAGGAGGGCTTCACACGAACCCCCCAGGCTGCTGGACAATGTGGTGGCGATACCCTCTGAGCTCAACACCGGGACCTCAGCGGCTCATGCATCCGTCACAAGACCCTGACCAGTGTTGTGACTGGTGTCTCTCTGCCGCCCACGCAGCGACGGCCTGACGGACGACAAGGATCCCGACTGCCAGGGGCAGACAGAGGCCGCCTCGCCGCCGCCGCCGCCGCTGGTCACCATCCGCAAGTCGCCGCCGCCGTCGCCGCGGCCGCCGCCGCCGCCCCGGCCGTCGTCACCGCCGCCGCCGAAGCGGTCGCCTTCGCCGCCGCCCCGGTCATCATCGCCGCCGCCGCCATCTCGCAAGCCCCGGGCGCGGCCTTGGGCCCCCAAGGCCCGGCGTTAGGGCAGGAGGGCACGTGCGTGCTGGCCCCTGGCCTGAGGCCCTGGACGCCAGCGTTCGCCGGCCCTGAGGCCCGCGGATCGCCAACGGTCGAGTCACAGACCTGATGGAGTGATGGGGAGCGTGCTGCGGCCTCTGTGGACGGCTTTTGCGTCTCAAGCGGCGCTGCTGGGGAGGCCTGTGTTGTGAGGGGCAGGCGCCAGAACGAACAACGAAGGCTCTGGCCCTTTCGACGTGGGCCCGGGTTGGCATCCTGGAGGAAATTCAAGGGAGGGCTTGAGAGCAGGAGAGACGGATTGCGGACGGGGCGGGGTTGGGGAGCAGGACATGTAGCCTTCAGCAAGGGCTGCCGTGGCGTGACACGCATCTCACACGAGGAATGCGTGCAGTGCAGAGCAGTGCGGTGCAGTGCAGATCAGGGCAGTGCAGAGCAGTGCAGGGCGGTGCAGGGCGGCGCGGGCGAAACTGATGGACGGATTGCGTGCGCGCTCTAGACTCAAGCGTTGGGGCGACTGGGGACAAGGATTGTTGAGGGTCCTCACTGGCCTCTACGCCTCTATTCGATACTGAGCAGGATTCCTTATTCTGTGTTGGCGAGCAAGCTCTGACTTGCGGGCGCCTCTTCATTGTTGCACTTCTTCCGCCATTTATCTCTCGCAGTTCGTGTCTTGTTACTTCCCCCGGGCCCTGGGGCTAGCGGGGCACTTGAAGGGGGGAAGACGTATATGGGGTTTAGGCTAGGAAGTGGTACGCTGTCATGTGCAGACTGTAACATGTCCGGGAGCGCCACACCAGCCCATAGCCCCATACCTCTCATAAATCCCCTTACTCCTATAGAACCAGCTGGGGGACCAGACCCAGCTAGCTGCACGTTGCTGGGCTCTGCCTAAAGTACCGACCACTCCTGCAGCCGTGGGCACGCGACTCCGGTCCTACGAGAAGCAGCTCACGTGCCTCACCACCCCACCAGCGCCAGACAACACGGGAGGCAACAGTTTGGTGTTACAATCTGCATGGCGCGTCCACGCCCGCGCGGCCACCGTTATCGGCAAAGCTGCGGCCGCAACCTCGTGCGGCTCCCAGGCCTCAGTGCCCTGCAGCCGCGAGGGCGTGGGGAGCCACCCACTGCACGGCCGGGCCTCGGCCTCGGCCGGGCCCTGCAGCCTGCACCGGCCCTGACCTACGCCAGGCCCCTCGTCTGCGCTACGCTTCGATCACGAGTTGTAAACGGCTAGCTAGCTAATACTACCAGCCAGCTTAGGTAATGTCCGGGACCGCCCGGGTCCTGGCGACACAGCTACTTCACACCAAGCCTTTGGAAAGGAAGATCGAAACAGAGAAGGCGGTTGCGGTGCCGTACCCTGCCCACAGGAGGGGCAGGCGCAGCCCGCAACGCGCCAAGAGAGGGACAGATCAATCTATGAGGAGAGAGAGAGAGAGTCAAAGACAAGAAGGAGGCTGAGAGTCAGCCCACACAGCGGTGGGAAGACAAGTCAAGAGCGCATGGGAAGATGCACCCCTAGGAGCCCGCCACCAGCCACAGTGACACGCATACGCACAGGAGGAGACCGATCAATAGCGCGCCGCCATTTCTAGTCTAAATGGCCCGCGGCCTGGCAGGGCGTATCAATCAATCGCCCTAACCTCGACCTCCAACAGTCCCCACACACGCACGCACGAGCAGTATCGCCGGCGGCAACCTCAGACCAGCCCGCAACCAATGCAAGCTGCAGCCCCTAAAACGCGCAAGCTCGCACGGGCATTCCTGACCATGCTCTCACATTCTACTCTATCCTGCCCCTCCAGCCACCCGCCAGACCACTGCCTCTTCATTAACCGGCGTCTAAGGGGGCCCCAATGCAGCCCTCACGGCGCGCCGCCACATGCATCATGATACCGAAACTACTGAGCCCCAAGGGCACCCATCCATCCAAGTCACTTGCGAGACCCCCAGCGGCCGTTGCGTTCTTCAAGTGCAGGCTTCACCCCAGTCGGCGCTAGTGCACCTAGACACAAGGCCTTAACGCCGAGCACTTGCTTTCCCACGGCCACACGGAGTCAGACGTCGCCCAAGCAGCGGGCACCCGCCTATGCTCACAACGCCAAGGCCCCAAACCCCAAGCGACAGGCGTCCGTGCGTGCGCAAGTATCGCAACACGACGGGCACGCCCCAACCTGCGACCAAACACCGTGATCGCACTCGTTGTCGTCAAAAGCTTGCGGCCGCAGCAGACAACCAGCCGCCGCTGTGCCGCCGCCAGCGCCCAGACACTCCTGCGGTAACTCGTCGCCCGTGCGTCCCTCGCCCCCTTCCCGCAGATCCTTTGGGCAAGGATTGCGGTTACGTCAGACAAGCGATTGCTGGGGTCAAGCTCTAGTAGTAGGCCGTGCGGCGTCAAATCAATAGCAGCAGCACATCACCGTACAATACCTCAGGGTCTGAAAACTAAGGAGTGACGCGTGTCAAATCGTAATCGAAGGGGAGGTTAATCAAGAGACTAGATGCGGAGGCAGCCGTCACCGTTGCCAGCCAAGGGCAACCTCCAACACACGAGAGTCAAGGTCACAACGCGGCGATTCCAAGCAGGTGTTAGCGCACGGCGGCCGGGCAGGTGGGCTGGACACCCAGCTTGCTAAGCCAACCACAACTGCCGCGCGCTACCAAAATTGTGGCAACCGTGGCGGCGGCGGTTTGCTCGCAACGCAACGCACGCACCTCACACGGCCGGCGCCGCCCCCGCCGTACAACCACACAGGCGTCGGAGCCCAGACAGCCCTCCTCGCGGCTTAGGCGCCCTCGGCTGTCATGTCAGTCGCCTGCCCCTCGCCGCCATAGGCCAAGTGCTGTCCCGCTTCAGCCCCGGCTTCCCCACTGGGCGGCGGTGTCCCAGCGTCATGGCCGCCCGCGTAGCTGTGCCCCCCCTGGCCCCCGTCCGGGGGCGGCTGGCTGGCGCCCGCGAGCGGATCCGAGTGCGACGGAAACAGCTGTCGAGATGGCGGATGCGACATAGATCCGGATTGATCTTGCGAGATGACGGGCCCGATCGGCTCGTACGACTGCTGCTGCTGGGACTTGATGGGCGTGTACGGCGCGCCGGGGCCGAGCGCCGCCGGTCCCGACAGCGGCGCGGCTTGGAGCTGGGGCGGGGGCTCGGGGCCGGGGTAGCCGTGTGGCATGCCGTGGGGTGGGCCGTAGGGGTGGCCGTAGGGCGGGTAGGGCATCATGCCTCGGGGCATGCCCTGGAGGAGCGGCAAGAGGGTGGGTGAGGGAGGGCTCAGCTGTGGCTGGGGTTAGCAGAAGGCTGGGGCCAAGACGCACAACTGTGTGCAGGCTTGCTGTCCAGGCCCTAGGCCACAAGGTCTCGCGGGTGCAACCTATCAGACCTGTTTGCTGTAGCTAGGAATGCGAGCAGGTAGATTAACGTAGCAGTTGGCAAGCTCACCGGTGGCGGTCGGCTGCCCGGTGGCGGTCCCCTGTAGTAGCCCCGCTGCATGGGGTGCATCGGATGACACATGTACGGCGGCGGCGGTCCGCCAGGGTACGGCGGAGGCATGCCGTACTTGCCAGGCGGTCCGCCGGGCGGCCCGTACGGCGGCGGCGGAGTGCCACGGGTGGGGCCCGGCCGACCCCCCTGCATCATGGCCGGGTGGTACGGCGGCGGCGGGCCGTACGGCGGCGATCCGTAAGGCATCATGGCTGCGTGCGGCGGCGGACCCGCGGCATGCATACGCGACGGGCCTGGGCCCGGCAGGGACCCACTGGACCCGCGTGGGCCTGGCTGGCCCTGGCCTGGGCCCGGGCCGTACGCGGGGTCCTGCTGGCCCGATGGAGACATGGGCGGGAGCGGGACGCTGCCGCGTGTGGGCACCGGTGGCGCCAGGCCGCTGTCCGAGGGCTGGATCAGGGGCTGACTGGGCTGCAGCGGGTGGGAGCCGGCCGACAGGCTGTGGGGGTGCGGGTGGCCAGGGTGGGGTTGCCCGCCCATACCGGGGCCGCCGGGCTGCAGGGCCGAGCCGTGGGAGGTGGAGTGGCGCATGGGGTGGGCGAGGGCGTGGGAGTGGGGGTGGGGGTGGGGGTAGGCGGGGTGGTGGTGGTGGTGGTGGCCGTGCGGCGGCTGCAGCTGCGGCGGCAGCGTCGTGACGGTGTGGGGGTGGACGTGGTGCAGCGGCGGCGCGGCGGCGGGCAGGGCGGGCATGCCGCCGCCGCCGCCGAGCATCGACATGCCAGGGTCACCGCCGCGGGGTGTGCTTGGCGGCTGGTTCGGGTCCGAGGGCGGCAGGCTCATCACGTCCGCCGCCAGCCCCGCCACGGCGTCATCCAGGTTGTGCGCCTGAGGCAATCCCAAGCAGCAAACGATGGAGTTAGAAGGATAAGTATGAAGGATTTAATGAGCAAGGGGGCGGCAGGGCATACAACAGCTCATGCAAGGCTGGCGGCGCAGGAGAAACCGTCCCTGTGTTGCAACCCCCGTCCGTCCGCAGAGCCCCTCAAGTGCACTTGCACCACCCTCACAGCAGCAAGCGCTCCCGCTCACCTCGCCGCCTCCGGGCCCGTCGTGGCCGCCAATGAGGGCTGACAGGGACGCAATGTCCAGCCCGTCGTTCAGCCCCAGGCCCAGGATGTCGGCGGCGTCCGCGTCCGACACCGCGGCGCCGCCCATGGAGCCGCCGCCGCCGCCTGGTGCGTCGCCGAGCAGGGAGTCGAGGGTGCCGGCGCCAAAGAGCGAGACGTCACCGGCACCGCCCTCCGAGCCAGCCGAGCCGGCGGCTAGGCGGTGGTGGGGGTGCAGGTGGGAGAGCGCGTGCGGGTGGCCCTGCAGGTGGCCGAAGCCGTACGGGCCGTCGACCAGCATGTGCGGGTGGCTGCCGTACAGGCTGGCGGCGGCGGCGGCGGTGATGTGGCTGCCGCCGCCCGAGGAGGAGCTGCCGCCGCCGCGGCCGCCGGCCGAGAGGCGCGTCTGCACCGCCTGGCGAACTGCATGTGTCAGGGGCGAGGGGCACGCGTGAGTTCAGGTCGGGAGGCGAAACTCAGGCGAGGCTCACACGGGATCTCAAGGCAGGGAACTGAACGTCACTTCAACGCTACTAGGTGGCCGCGCACAACTAGCCGTCTCAATTGCTCCGCAGTATGCCCAGCATGCTCAGCACGCCCACGCACCCACCTCGCTGCGCCTGGTGGTGGAATGGGTCGGCCGCCTGCTGCCACACCAGCTCCGGATCCAGAGGGCTCTGCTGCCCCTGCGCGTGCCCGCCCAGCGCCGCGCCGCCGCTGCTGCTGCTGCCCGCGCCGCCGCCGCCGTTTGACGCCGACGCGGCAGCGGCGCCGCCGCCGAGGCCCGCCAGGCTGGCGGCACGGAGCGCGTCCTGCGCCGCCCGCAGCGACGTGCCACCGCCGACGCCGCCGCTGGCATCCTCGCCGTCATGGTCCGGATCCGTCTTGAGAATCTTGCCGCCGCGGTACAGCCCGGCGGCAGCGGTGCCGCCGGCGCGGGCATCGAGATCGGCGTCACCGCCGTCAGCGGCGCCGTCGGCGGCGGCGCCAGAGGCCTTGCGCTTACGCGGCGTCAGCTTGGCGGCGACCGGCAGCTCCGCCGCCAGGCCGCCGACCTTGACATAACAATTGGCGTCGCCCTCAGAATGGCCGCCGCCGCCGCTGCCGCTGCCGCCGTGGCTGCCACTGGACGCCGCGCCGTCGCCGCCGGCAGCCGCCGTAGTCGTGGCGGCGCGCGCCGCCGCTGAACGGGCAGAGCGGCTGCTGCTGCGATGGCCGCTGCCGCCGCCAACGACTGTTGCGCCTGGCACATGGGGCTTGGCCTTGCCGCGGCCAATGATCTTGATCTCTGGCCGGGTGTCGAGGTCCGCGGGTGCCGGGCCGACGCCATCCGCTGCTGACATATAGAAGTCGACGGGCACTTCAAACTCCTCCAGCGGTACGACATCTGGCAGCTGGCGGTACAGCACCCGGGCCTTCTCGATCGCGTCCGGCCCGGCGGGGTAGCCCTGGCGGTCCACGAGGTCGGCGTAGAGCCACAGAAATGTCCGCACTTTGACCTCGGCCTTGGCGCGATTGGTGGCGTACCTGCATACAGGGTGGTTGGTGTTAGTTAAGATTATGTACCTCAAGGTGAATGTCAAGCGACACGATGGCGAGGCAGTGAAAAGAGGCGGGAGCGCCGCCGTGACATGCGCATGTGCAGACATGCAGATGTGCGGGCATGCCGGCCGCTGAGGTCTGACCTCAGAGCCCCGCCCCCCTTCCCCCGTGGTGCCGGTCTCGTCTCATCCCCCAAGCCCAAACCCAGTAACAGGTGCCCTACCAGCGATTTTTGATGGTGTTCTCCGGCCGTGTCGGCAAGTAGCGCGCCACCTCGCTCCACCGGTTCCCGTGGAGGCTGTGCGCCAGCGCCAGGACGTACTCCTCCTTCAGAGACCACGGATCCTTTGAAATATTAGGCCGCAGGTCGTTCTTCCATTTCTCGCGGCATTGCTTGCCGGTGCGGCCCGGGACCAGCTTGGCGACGTCCTGCCAGTTCACCAGGTCGACGCTGCCTTGTACCTTGCCCACGATTGATATAAGCTTGTCTGACTCCTCCTGTGTCCACGGCCGGCTTGCCTCCTTTCGGGACTTGCCGTCGCCGGCGCGCCGGGATGACCCGCGCGGCCGGGTCGAGCGCGGCAAGTCGACATCGCTATCGCTGTCGTCGTAGTCGTGGTAGCGCCTGCTCATCGCGGGCGGCGCTACGGCCTAGGAGGCGTCGGCCGAGACGCAGCCAGTGGCGCGATGGTGGGGAAGTCGCGCACGGTGAGCGTCGTCGACGTGCCGCTAATAACCCTGAGCTGACCGCCGGGTGGATGTTCCGAGCACGGGTCCAGTGTGGCTGCTCGGCGTTGGGTTGCCGGGCGGGGGGCGGGGTGCCCGAACGGAGCTACTGAGCTACTGGGTGCAATGGTACCGGCCCGCAGCGTGTCAGCGGAATACCGGCGCTGTCCAAGCCATCCAGTAGGTATATCTATTCACCGAAGCGACGTGGTATGCTCGGTTGGGTGTGCAAGTCGGCGGCAAACAAACGCGACGGGCACAAATGGACGCGGGCGAGCCGCGGAGCAATGTTGCCTATGTTGCGGCTCAGGGATTGTGCTAGCTTGCAGCCGCTATGCTAGGGACCTATGCTGCTCGGCACGAGTCGCGGCCCCCGAGGCCAGCCCAAATGCTCCGAATGCCGTACGCCAGTAGCGCACCCTTCGGCGGAGCCTAGGGCTTGCCCGGGTGCTGACCTGGGAGACGTGTGAGACCCCGGAATGAGTCGCAGGGGTGCCGGGGTGCTCGGCAGGGTTGCAAGCAACGCGCGGAGCGAGCGGGGCAACGCGCGGAGCGAGCGGGGCGGAAGCGAGCCTTTCTGTCCTACGCGGCATGCATGTCGCGAGTGTGCACCGCGGCGCCCAGAACTTTGCTGCTTGTCCATCACCGCTCTGTTCGCTTTTCCACTCGCCCACCCTTGCCGCACCACACTCTTGCCCCTTCCGCGCACATCGCATTGCGCTCACACCTTGGGCAGACGCCGAACGCCAACGGATCATGCCGTCGGAACCTTCAATCTCTGGAATAACTGCAACGATATCCGGAGCGGCGTCGAGCTTGGCAGATGCTGCGCGCGACGCATGGCGCGGCGCGGAGGACGCCGTAGGCAGGATAGCAGCGGAGACGGGACTGACTGCGCCGACGTCAGCTAGGTGCGTTGGACAGGGTCCAGAGCAAAGCAGGGCTGGAAGAGGCTGGGGCCCTGTGGATCGCGCGCATTCCCCCTCGAGCTCCCCCTGGGGCCCCGGCGCTGGGGCTGGAGTGGTCTTGCAGGGTACCGCACCGCAACCCGCCCACCCGCGGATTGCGCTGGCGCCTTAGACAACCATGGGCTTGATAGCTGCTCGCGGCTTGCGAGGTAGACCGGCTTCTCTTGGGAGGGGGCCCGTGCGCTCTCAGGATGCCCGCCGCTCTGGAAACACCCCTTGCACCCGCCGTCTTGGTGCTGCTGTATTTGAGCTCGGGTTCCGCAATCAGCCGGGTTGTCCGCCCGGATTATTGTTAGGGGCTGCTTCAATCATCCGCGCTACCCCGCCACGCTACCCAGGCTTGCCTGTCGTATATGCGAGCTGCATGTCGGGTTGCCCCCTCCCTCGACGGGTGCCTTGCACCCGCAGCCTCGTTGCGAGCTTCATGAGCTTTATAACATACCAACGAACCCGGTTATCAGACTATACCCATTATTCTCGCCAAGATATCCCAACTGCGTGACATCCGAACCCTCCCAAGCACGTTGCTGCACTCCCCTCCCCCTCCACATCCTTCCCCTCCCCCTCACACCCCGCCCGCGGCCCTCTCCACATCCTCAACCACCAGAACCCCACCCCACGCCTCCACACGCCACCCCACACTCCACCCCCGGCCTATCGCTACACCCCACCTACACCCCACCTACACCCCACCTACACCCCACCTACACCCCACCTACACCCCACGGATACCCCAGCAGGGACCCGGACGGCCTGGTGGGCCGCGTGCGGCGCCCCCTGGAGCGCCACGCCGCTGCGCTGCGGTGGTCCCGCTTCGGCCCCGCCACCCTGGTGCCGCTGCCGCCGCCCTCCGCCGAGGACCCGCGCCTGCTGCTGTCGGCCGCCTCCCTCGTGCAGGTGGGGGCAGGGGGTGGGGCAGGAGGCAGGAGGCGGGAGGGGAAGCGGGGGGGTTCGGGTGGTTGGACGCAGGACTGCGTGCCTGCAGCGGCTCTGCTGAGAGGCTCTTACTCTCTGGTGCTATCCCCCCGCCCGGTTGCTTCGCCCCTGCCCACGTCGCCTCCTCCTCCCGCTGCGGTTGCCCCCCGTCCTCCCTCCGCAGTCCGTGCTTACGGAGATGGCGGAGCACCGGCGGCAGTGCGAGGGGGGCAGCAGCGCGGGCGGGGGCATGGACGGCCTACCTCTGCCACCGGTGGGGGCTTGCGGGGTCCTCGGGCTCGGGGGCGCGGGGTCGGGTGGGGAAGAGGAGGGCGTAGACGGGCACAGCCGCGGCAGTAGCTCACCAAGCGCACGCAGCAAAGTGCTGCGACACGCGCCACCTGCCCCACCCACACGCCGCGCCCCAGGTGACTCTGGCACTGGTGGGCGCGGCTGTGTGGCGCTACCTCCACCCGGTGGCGCTGCGGGACGTGTGCCTGTCGCCCTACTGTGTCATGGAGCAGGTGGGAAGGGTAGGGGGGCGAGGTGGTGACGGGGCCGTGTGGGTGCGTGCTGACCCTACAGTATGTTGGTGCGCCGAACGCGAGACCCGGGCGTAGCTCTTTGGGCGGGCGTCGACGGGGGGGGGGCCGAGCGGCAACGGGCCCATAGGGGTCAGGCAATGTGTTTAGAGCCGCCCCGCGTTAGGCGAGCCCAGTATGGAGAGTGTGATGTGCGCGGAAGGGGCAAGAGCGTGGTGCGGCAAGGGTGGGCGAGTGGCAAAGCGAGCAGAGCGGTGATGCGCAAGCAGCAGAGTTCCGGGCGCCGCGGTGCACGCTCGCGACATGCATGCCGCGTAGGACAGAAAGGCTCGCTTCCGCCCCGCTCGCTCCGCGCGTTGCTTGCAACCCTGCCGAGCACCCCGGCACCCCTGCGACTCATTCCGGGGTCTCACACGTCTCCAAGTCAGCACCCGGGCAAGCCCTAGGCTCCGCCGAAGGGTGCGCTACTGGCGTACGGCATTCGGAGCATTTGGGCTGGCCTCGGGGGCCGCGACTCGTGCCGAGCAGCATAGGTCCCTAGCATAGCGGCTGCAAGCTAGCACAATCCCTGAGCCGCAACATAGGCAGGGCTTTAGCCTTTTGTGGACGCTGAAAAATTGAAGTTTGGGAAAGGTAGTGTCACGGACAACGCTAGGCATCATTTGCTGCGCCGTCGGCTTGAGCCTCCTTCACGCCCCTTGCCTGCCCGCCCAACGGCTGCCCTGACCACCCCCTCCGCCCCCTAGACGCCCCGTGCCGACGGCATCGTACGGCTGTGGTCGTCCACGCTCGTCCACATGGATGTCGTACACCTGTTGGCGAATCTGTCGGCGCTGCTGCCCGACGCTGCGGCGCTCGAGCGGGCGGGCGGCAGCGGGGCCTTCGCGGCCGACACCGCGCTGCTGGCGGGGCTGAGCAGCGGCGTGTTCGGTGAGGGAGTGGGGGACACGGGTTCCAGGGGTGGATAGGAGCTGCGGGATTGGGACAGACGCGGTGGACCCCGAGGCTGGGCAGCGGCGTGTTGGGTAGATGTCAGTGGTCATGGGTCAGGGCGTACCGTAACGGGGTGTGATTGGCAAGGGACAACTAGAAGGAGGGCGCGTTGTGAGGCCGGCCATTGGGGAGGTCGGGTTCTGGCGGAGTCAAGGGTTGAGGGGAGCGGAAGAGACGCTGGCGGCAAGTAACCTCACCTTCGCCGCGGACCCCTGGCCCTCACACCCCACCCTGCCACCCCACCCCCACCCCCCTCAGTCGCGTGGGCCGTGTTTGCCAAGGAGGTCCTCCGCCGCTCCGACCCCTACTACGCAGTGGGGGCGGTGGGGCTGAGCAGCCTGGCCTTCGCCATGCAGGTGGGGCCAAGGGGGGGGGGAGTGTGTGCGCAGCCGTACACATCGGATCCAAGCAACCCCAGGTCGCCGTTGAGCTATGACATCTCATGTTGCAAAGAGGTGGCAGCGTCCCATCAGTTGCTCAGGGGCCCGGCTGCCACCAGTAATACGGTATCTGCCGCCGCCTCCCGACCTGTTCTGCCTACACATCCGCCCTAGCTTCCTCTCATCCTCCCCTCCCCTACATCCTCTGCCCCCCCCTCCCCCAGGTGGTGCACGGCGAGTCCCGGCGCGGGCAGCGCGTGCTGCTGCTGGGCTGCCTGCCGCTGCCCGCGCCCTACTCGTGGGTGCCGGGGGTGGTGCTGAGCCACGTGCTGGCGCCCGAGTCGTCCTTCGCGGGGCACATGGCGGGTGAGGGCGGTTGGCGGTTGGTGGTTGAGTGGTTGACGGTTCGGTGGCTGATACGCGCGGCGGGGCGCTGGAGAGAAAGGAAGGGTGGTGTGCTGGCGCGGAGGTGTACGGTGCGAGGTGTCTGAGCCCAGACCCCGCGATTGGCTCTCATCCCTACCAACACCTCATCCACCCGCTGCCAGGTGTGGCCGCGGGAGTGCTCCACTCGTACATCGTTCGGCCAGGTGCGTTAGAGGAAACCACGGCGGCGTGATGATGGGCTTTGCGCGTGACGTCTTCGGTCGTCCGGCCTTGCAAGCCTCGATGCACATCTCGTGTGACTCGCGTGCTGTGGCACCCCCCGCGTGCAGTTCTGCGGTCCGTGCTGCGGCTGCTGCGCGGCGGCGGCGGCGGCGGGGCCGGCGGGGCGGCGCCGCGGCCCCGGTTCTACGGCTCGGGCACCACCAGCGGCCGTCCCGTGCAGGGCAGCGGCGGCGGCGGCGGCGGAGGCGGCGGTGCGCTGCGGTCGGCGCTCAAGGGCCTGGCGGCGCAGGTGCTGCTGATGGCGGCGGTGGTGGGGGCTGCGACGCTGGCGTCGAGGCGGGGCGGGCAGCGGTCGGTCCCCATCACCCGGTGGCGCATGCGGTGAGGTGCGGGTGCGGGCTGGAGGCTGAGATGGTGGAGGTGGTGGTGGGCTGAGTGGCTTCATCGGACCAAGGGGGCTGAGAGCAGGGCTGCAGCGCAGTGCTAGCTAGGGCTGTAAAGCCCGAGAGCCGGAGGGATGCTTGGTGGGTATGAGCCGTGTACGAGAGACTCGGCCGTGAGATTCGAAGCCTGGGGAGTGCGCGGGAGGGGAGCGTCAGGGGTAGGGACAAAGCACGGAGCCCGGATGCATGTGGGAAGGGGGTGCAGGATGAAGACACGCGCTGATCACTGGTAGCTGTCGGTTGAAGCTACGAAGCTTCTGAGTGCCCACGTGGTTATGCTTGTATTGGGAGGAGGTGTTGAAGGGCCGGAGCTATCTGCTGACTTCCGAAGGGCGTGGGCCGTCGGTTGAAGCGTTGTTGTTGCTGAGTGTCCGGCGCTTATGTATTGAGGCGGAGCTGAAGGGCCGGAGTGCTTTGCCTAAGTCCTAAGAGCTGTCGGCGCGAAGCGTGGGCTTGGGGCCTTGGGCTGGCCAGGTGCAAGGGCTGCTGTGTCGAACGTCGATGCCAAGGCCCAACAGGCCAAGGGCCGAAGCCTGGTGCTTTGGCAGCCACGGTGTCCGGAGGCCTGGAGCGCCTGGCGTCGAGCGTGCCTTCTTACTACTTCTCTTTTTGCCAGGCCAAACCTGCCCGTGCGTGACTACGAGCCAGCCGTGGGCCTGCCATGCTGAGCTAACAGCTAAGGGGTACTCGCCTTCGCTGGCGGAAGCTGTGTCTCAGCGGGCGGCAGGTCGCGGCGGATGGAGGTGTAGACCCCTACATGCAGTGAACCAGCAACACGCCATGATCCCCGAGCCCCCAGGCAGCCAGGCTGAGTACCGTATGTGGCGACTTGAGGAGCCACCTGTGCCAGCCTGCGGTAGACAGGTGAGGGCTGCAGAGGGACCCCACTGCAGAGGGACCCCATTAACGGTAGCCCGGCGCTCTGGGGCCCAAGCTCGCGCACCGTCAGTCCCCTCTCCTGAGTCCTGACTACGCTGCACGGCCCTTGCGAGCACAGAACCCCTCTACTGACGTGATGGGATCCTATCCCTCGCATCTGCTTGAAGACCCGTCCCATGGCAGCTCTGTGCTAAACTTGCCGCAGGGCTGCGATTTACATGGGGAACAATTCTCTTGCACCGAGCAACTTGGCTCGGGACCTCCCTGTCAGGATAGCAGCCCCGTGTCTCACCCCATCAGCAGAACATGTGGGCAAAATAATCGCGCCAATAACGCATACAGCCGGGATACTGGGAGCAGTCACAGAGTCTCGTCATTGCTTGCTGCTTGAGAACCGTGTGGGCCTCATAGTTCAGTCACGGCACCATCGAGAACCCCAACGCCCCGTCTAGGAATGCCGAGCCGCAGTACCTGCCGCTTACGGCACACACACATCCTGCCCGGCCAAAGTTAGTCAACATGCTCGCAAGTGCCCGGAACGCCCGATCAGGCTCTCGCGCCCGCCGGGTTCCCCTGTGCAAACAGATGCCTACCTGCCTGCACCCCCGTCCGCCAATGCCGTGCTGCCTTCATGCCTGGCTCTGGCCACCTGTGGTTCTGTGAAAGCTGCTTCAGCGTCGCCCCCGATCACGGCACGACTAAGGCACCGCATCTTTCCGCCCGCATCCCCAGCACCACCAAGATAACAACAAAGTTTACGAGTCCTACGCAGCCTCGGTGAGCCCACCTTGGCGGGCCCCGCGGGCCAGCCCGCGTGTGCGAGCCTGCTCTCCTAGCACCGTCCCTGACAGGTCCCTATGAACCTACCACACCCGTAGGCGGCACCCATGCAAGTCCAGCCCAAGGCCCCCCAGCATGCACAGCCTCGCGGCGACGCACGCTTAGGTCGTCGCATGCAGATACCTCGCATTGCCCGGGCTGCGGGAAAACGATGTCAGTTCATCCAGACAACTCTACTGCAACACAAACAAAGCATGACTCACCCACCCAGCGCACGCCTGCGCGCCCGCAAGCAACTCCTGCCTCAACCTCACAGCGCGGCTCATTCGCCGCGACACGCACGCCCCGCACCCGACCTGCCTCCACCGCCCGCCTGCACCCTTACACCACCGCCCCATCCATCGCGCTTGAGCGCCCGACCCACATCGACCCACATCGCGCCCGCGGCCATCACCTTGACGCCTATCAGGCGGTACGCCGCACCGCGGCCGCCCTCTCAATCGAGTGGCCTGAAGCGTCCAGGCGGCCCCCTGACCTTCCAGGCAGGAGCCGCCGCACGCTCTGCTACAAGCCCTAGCCGGCAGGGCTTCAGGCTCAAGCCTCGTCAGATGGCCACATCCTCCTCAGCCGCTCCTCTGCGCGGCCTGCGCCACTCTTCACCCTCGCGCATATACGCACCCCGCTGCCCGCATGTTGCCCCACGGGCTTCACAGGAACTGCTTGGGCCCAGCCTTCCGCTGCTCGGCCAGCTTGTAGTCCGACGGCATCACGTTGCCGTACTTGTGCGTGTCCATGAAGGCAGCGCCCGCGCTGCCGCCACCGCCGCCACCGCCCATGCCAGGGACCAGCATGCCGCCGCGGCCCATGTGCACCGCGCCGGGGCCCGGCGGCGGCAGCCCCCCCTCGTCCGCCCCGCCCGCGCTGCTCGTCTGGCCGGGCTTGACCGGCGTGCGGTCGCGCGCCGCCCTCAGCGCGTTGCCGCTGGGGCCGCCGAAGCGGGACGGGAAGTTGTTGTTGACGGGGAGCAGGCCCTGGCCGTCAATGACCTCAGCGCCGCTGGCGCTGCCGCCGTCGAGCCCGCTCGACGCGCGCGCGGGGCCGCCGCCGCCCGCGCCGCCGCCGACCGAGTTGGCCGAGGACGAGTGCTGCATGTGCTGCGGCACCGGCACGCCCTCGCCCGCGGCCGCCCGCAGCTGCTTGGCGAACTCCTCCTTGGCGCGCTGGCCCTCCACGCGCTCCTGCGGGCGCACGCGGCAGGCGACGTCACACAGCGGGCTTGAGCTACCGGTACTGTCACGCCCCCACACGAGTACCCCCGCCCTTCACCCAGTCCCACGTCCCGCACCCCAAGTGCCTCCTGCATCCCAAGCCCAGAGCTGACCGGGCATCCCTGCGGGCATCCTCGCCAGGCCGCTCCGAACCACCGTCGCCAGAGCCGCACCGCGTGCTCAGGCGCCTCCCAATTCACGCATGCATCCCCGCTCCCACCTGCTGCAGCAGCATGCCGTTGAGCTGCGCCTCGAGCTGCTGCACGCGCTGGAGCAGGGCCGGGTCCATGGCGGTGGCGGGCATGGGGATGGGGCCGGCGGAGGTGGGCGGCCGCGCCTGGGTGGCCGCGGCCGCCGTGAGCGAGGCGGCCTCGGCGGACGCCTGGGCCGACTGGGCCACCTGAGAGGGGGCGGAGGGGAGGGGAGTGGGAAGAGGGCACGGGGAGGGTTGAGGGCGGCAGCGGAGGAGCCCCGCAGCCACCGAAGCGGAGCACAGAAGTGTGACACGTGCATGAACGGGCGCTCAGCCGTGGGGAAGAGGGCGCCAAGATTTGTTTGATGAGTTAACCCGACAGGTTTTGGAGCTAGATGCGGCAGGACAGACGCTAGTATGCAGGTGTGCACTTAAGCAGACGGGTCGTTGGGCCGAACCAGGAGGCCACGGCAGCGCAAGCATCGCCTGTGAGCGTGAACGCATCTCTGTCCGGGTAAATAGCAACTCAAGCACGCCGCGTACCTGCATAGCTTTATTGGCAGAGGCATGGGCCGCGGCGATGTCCGTCTGAAGCGTCTTCAGGTCCGCGGTAAGCCCGTTTACCCGCTGATTCAGCTCTTGCACCTGCTGAGTAAGCTGTGCATTCTGGCGCCGGAGCTCCACGTTCTCTTCGCGAATTCTTGCGAGCGCGGCCTCCTCTGCCTCGGCCACGGCCTGAGGTGCAGACGCTATCGTGTTGACGGGCATGGAGGTACCACACCCCATGTTCCTCGGGCGAGCGCCGGCGGCGAGCCGCGCGCTAGGGGAATGTGTAGGTGCAATGTTGTCGCTGGATGAGCGTGGGGAACGCTGGCACCCCGAAGGCAACTCCCAGGCACCAGCCACCGGTTGATATAAGCCTAGGAGCGGGCCATCCGCGGTGGTCGGGGCGCGGAGAGAGGTGGGTGAGGGGTGGTTCCACACAGGCGGAAGCTGCCCGGCTAGAGGTGATGGGGCACGGGTGGGCAGGAGTGGAAGTTTAGGCTTGTATCGAGGGTATTGAGCTGCTGCGAAGGGGCAGGGCCGCGCTGGCCGATTGTAAAACATACTGGGCATGCGATCCCGCGGGGGTACGTGCGCCCGCTGCCAGCTATCGTGTTGTTACCAGCGTACGTGCGTGTTATAAAACTATAACGTAGAATGAAGAAACTGTTGACAGCCGCGGCCATGTCTTTTGGGGGTAACCCCTCGACAACGTGCTTCGACCGCTGCACTGCATGGATATAGAGGCACAAACTTGAAGACTGGAAAGCGCGGGACGCAATGTCGTCGCGTGGCCGGGACTCCCAGCAGAGGCGCAGCACCGACGCTGCAGGGTTGAGGCGGACGCAGGAGCTGGACCGCCAATTCTTCAAGATGGGGACTGGAGCTCACCTCACGGACGCGCGTTCCAGGCCCGGCACCGTGAGCGGAATCCGACATGGGTTCAGGCTTTGCGCTTAGGCCTTCTCTCAACGCTCTTATCGTTACTGAACGTCAGGTTCCCTTGCGCTTGCGGGGACTCGTTGTTCGTCGAGGTCGCCACACTTCCGCCGAAAGCCCGCGTCCGCGCCCCTACCCCTGCCCCAGGCCGACGACGGCTCCGGCTCCTCCCGGCTGCACCCCTGGTCCGGGGCTGGCACTAACACGGTAAGCAGCTTTCTACCTCCCCCTCTCCCCCTCTCCTCCAAGCTCGAGAGCGGCGACTCCTTGGCTGCTCATCCCCTCCCCGGTTCCTCCTCGCCCCCACGCTCAACCCCCCCAACCTCGCCACCCCTTGCCCCCACCTTGCCCCCAACCCGCCCGGCCGCAGCTGCCTCCCCTGCTGCCCGCCTGGCCCGAGGGCACCGTCACCGGTAGCGGCGGCTCCTTCACGGCAGGCATGCAGGCGGACGGCTCCCTGCTGGGCGCCGGCCGCCTGGGGGGCTCCCCCGCGGCCCAGCAGCGCATGCACGCCTCCATGCCCCGGCCCATGACTGTGGGGAGCGCCGTGGGCTCGGCACGGCGACCAGGTGGGGGTGGGATCGCGTTGCGCCTCTTCTTGGGAGCTCAGGGAAGGGTGCCAGCTGGGGTGCCAGCTGGGGGGCTGGCACTCAGCTAGGGTGAGTAATGCCGGACCGGGAGCACAACACGGCTGCCGTGTGGCGTGCGAAGATGGGGGCCCGTTGGCCGAGCTTCCCAGGAGCGTCTGTAACTCCCCCCCCCTCCCACACGTGTTCCCCATCCCCGGCCCCACCGCCCCACAGCCAATGCCCGCTCCACCCCGCGCCGCGCTGCCACCGGCTCAGCGGGCGACACTGTGTGGGTGACCTCGGGCTCGGGGCCCGCACAGCTTCTCGTGTTGGGGGGCGGCGGCGGCGGCGGCCCCGGGGGCGGTGGCGGAGCCAATCCTTGGGAGGCGGTGCTGGATGCGGCCCCAGCCCTCCGGTACGGGGGCGGGCCGGCGGCGCGCGACGGGCAGGGGCTGCAGCTGCTGCTGCCGACCGGGTCCAACCGCGAGTCCATGTGGCTGTACGAGCAGCGGTTGGCGCAGTACATGGCGCCCGCCGCAACCGCCGCCGCCTCCAACAGCGCCGCCGCCGGCGGCGGCGGCGGCGGCGGCAGCACTGGCGGGCGCGGCAGCGGCAGTGGGTCGCCCGGTCGGCTGCAGCACTCGCCCACCCGCCAGGGCGCCGCGGATAAGGTCTACGCGGCGGCAATGGCCGCCGCCGCCGCCGCTGCCGCCGCCGCTACCTCCGGCCCGCCCTCGCCTCTCCATGATGCCGCCCTGGCCTCCAGCCGGGGCGTGCACATCCCGTCAGCGGCATGGGGCCCGTCGGCTGACGGCCTGCCGCCCGGCTCACCCCCCGCCGCCAGCAGCCTGCCCCCCCTCGTGCCCCGATCCGCCTACACGGCCGCTGTGTCGACGCCGGCGCCAGGCGCGGAGCAGCCGTGGGGAGGCGCTGGGCTCCCGGCGGGCCTTCACACAGCCACAGCGGAGATGCGGGGCGGGGCGGTGGCCGGCGCGGCGGTGACGTTCCGTGACGGCGGCGGCGTGGTGTTCATGGGAGACGAAGAGCCGCCTGGCTCGCCGCCGCTGACGCTGGGGCGGCTGATATCAGCGCGGCCCAGCGGCCGGCGGCAGTTGCAGCTCATGGCGGACTGGCTGGATCTGACGGTTGGGTCGTTGTACGAGCAGCACATGGGCCCGGGCACGCCCGGCGCGCTGGCGGCGGCGGCGGCGGCCCTGTCAACCACCGCGCCGTCAACCTCCCGCCCCGCCACCGCCAGCGACGGGCTCGACTCCATCTCGTCACGGGCAGCCGCCGCCGGCGGCGGCCTGGAAGGGCAGTCGCCGCCGGCGACGGCGGCGTCAGCCGTGTCAGCGGGCCTGGCGGCGCCGCCGCCGACGGCGCAGCCGTGGCGCGGCGCCGCCGCTGGCGGCGGCGGCAAGGCGGCGCTGGCGGCGCGGTTCGGGACTGTGGCGTCGGGGCTCAAGGACCTGAGCGCCAGCCTGTACGGGGTGGCCACGCAGCCGCAGCTGTGGGCCGCTCTGGTGGAGGTGCGTCGCGCCAGAAGCCAGGACGGGCAGAGGGGAGGGTGGCGGTGGAAGGGGCGGGGCGGTGACGGGATTCGGCCTCGGAGGCAGCGTGGGATGCGGCGGGATGTCAATGGCGAGGCCCGCCCCTTGCCCCTGGCGGTACTGGGGTGCAGCAGGATGCTGGGCTTGAATCTGACCCCTAGGGGTGCACCGGTAGTGTCAAGAGGCGAGCCTCCTTTCCGTCCCACCACCCACGGCAGGCCACCTCCGCGGCCGCCAACAGCCTGGTGGGGCAGGTGGCGCAGCGGTGCTGGGAGGAGGGCGCGCTGCTGGCGAGGCTGTGGAACCTGCAGGTGCGGAGCCCGTGGGGAGTCTGGGGGGGGGGGTGAAGAGGGGGGGGAGGCAGCAGCGGCCGGGAGGGCCTGCTGCAGTAGCGGTCTGGGCAGCGGTCGCGGAGGCCACGGACCGAGAGGGGTATCATGTATACGGTATAGGTCAGGAGCCGGATGGGCATGAGTTCGGCATGGCCTCGCCCCGCTCTGCCGAGCTCGTAATCACCAGCCAGCGCGCCCTACTCCATTCCAAGCCAAGCCCCCAGTCACGACGAGTCCGCCCCTCCCCGTGGGACCCTTGACCCCGTCTGACGCCCCTGACCCCCCCCCCCCCTCTTCGCCCCTTCCCCTCCCCCAACCCACCTCCAGACCGCGCTCCTGGACAGCGGGCTGGCGGCCGCCAAGCGCCGGGCCGACGCCCTGGCCTCACAGTGTTCGGAGCAGCAGGCCAAGATCCGCAGGTGCGGGAGAGGGGGGGTGTAAGGGGCCGTGGGCTGGTTGCGGAGGCTCGGCTCGACATGGGAAGGGCCAACGCCAGCGGCCGTCGGGGTCAGCTGTGCGTCTCGTGTGGTCCCGCCGGACTTTGCCGGTGTGGCCGCTCGCAACGCGCGCCATGCCGCAGCACGTGTCCCGTGGCTGTGGGCCCCCCCTCCCTCCTCCAGGCTGGGCCCTCCCACCACCCTCCCTCACCATTTCGCGTAATACCAACACCCCCCTCCCCTTCACCCCTCCCGTCCACCCCTCCCTCCTCCTCCCCCCTTCCAGGCTGGACCCGCTGATTGATTGGGAGCTGGACGCCCGCACCGCCCGGGAGAGCCTCAGCACGGAGCTGCAGGTGCCGTTGGGGGGGGGGGCGGTAGGGGGGTGGGGGGATGGAGGGGTGGGGGCTCCAGCGTGGGGCACCAGCAGCAGCGACATCGATCCTGCCCTGCCCTACCCTGCCCTATCTTGCCCTTCAGCCAGCTGGGGGCCCTGCCCCACCACGCCCTGCCCTCTGTGCAGCCGTCGTATACCGTACCCCTCCCATGGACCCTCCCATGGACCCTCCTCAGCGTCTGCCCCCCGTCCCGCCCTCCTGACCTCCTGCTCTCTTTGCCCCCCTCCCCTCCCTCTCTCCCTCCCTCCCCCCAGGCCTCCCGCGCCCTGGCCCTGCTGGCCGGCAGCGAGCGGGACGCGCTGCTGCGGGAGAACGACAAGATCATTGCGCACTACCGCCGGGAGCTCAAGCTGTACAAGTGAGGAGGGGAAGGGGGCGGAGGGAGGTGGCGGGTGTGGAGGGCCGAGGCAGGGGGGCGGTGGTGGGGGGACGGGGTTGTGCGGGCCTTGCGGCAGGCGCCTTCCTCTACTCAGGCTGCGCTGCGGGGAAGTGCGAGCTGCTGGGGTGGCGTCCAAGCAGCCGCCTTGCTGCCCCTGAGCCCCTCGTCATCCTGCGCCCCACCCCGGTCGCCCCCACCCCCCACAACCCGCCCCGCCACCCCCCACCTTGCCCACGTCCCACCCACCCACCCCCCAGGCGCGAGCAGCGGCGCAACGCCTACCGCCTGGCCCGCAAGCTGCGGAACACGCAGCAGCAGCTGGAGCTCATGACGGTGGGGGGGGGTGCCACCCTTGATGGGGAGGCGGGTTTCGGCCTCACGTTTGGCTTCACAGCGCCTGAGCCCTGAGGGGAGGGGGCGCCTGGACCGGGAGAAGGGGGCTGCACCGGGGGCCCGCTTGCAGCCCAGCTCCTACTCGCCCATCCTCATCCAACCCTCCCCTTATCCCCCCCCCTTCCCTCGACTAGCGAGACCGCGACCTGCTCTACGCAGCCTTGCTGACAACCCCCTCACCCCTCTTCCCTTTTCCCCCTTCCCCGGCCCTCCCCCCACCCCCCAGCGCGACCGCGACCTTCTCTACGCCGCCGTGGCCTACACCAAGAACCAGACAGGGGCCCTGGTGGACCTGATCGGGGGCATGCACGGCCACCTGCGGGCGGTCTTCACCAGCGAGCGGGAGGCGAGGGAGGCGCACCACTCGCACCACGGGGGGCACCACGGACACAAGTGCGGGAGGGAGGGCGGGGGGCAGTCGGGGGAAGAGGTGGAGGGGTGGGGGGGTGGGGGAGCAGGGGCATGGGTTAGGTATGGCCGTATGGGGCCCGCTGGCTGTGTTGTTCCAAGAACGACCGGGCCCTGTCGCCCTGCTCATGCGGCCCGCCCTTCCTCTACGCCACCTGGCTCACCCACCCACGACCCCCCCTCACCTCTAACCCCCCTCTATCTCTTCCTTTGCTCTCCAATGCCCCAAAACCTCCCCCTCCCCCCCTGCCCAGGAGCAAGCGCGAGCGGCGCACCACCTCTGGCACTGACGGCACCACGGAGACCGGCGAGGCGGCCGCTGCTGCGGGCTCCAGCGACAGCGAGGGCGAGGGCGAGGGCGGCTTCTCGTCGGTGCTGAGCGAGGAGGTGCTGCCGGAGCTGCAGCAGATCGAGGCGGGGCTCAAGAACATCCAGTTCAGCGTTGCCAAGGTGGGGAGGGGTGGGTGGGGTGGTGCGGGGGTTTGGGGGAGAGGGTTGGGGTCGTGGGGGCAGGGGTGCCGAGCGTTCTGGAGTTGCAGCGTGCAGGCCTGGCCGCGGCTTGTTTGATGGGGGGCTCGTCCCTCACTGCCCCCTTTCCTTCATCGCCCCCTCCCCTCCCCCCATCCCCCCACGCCGTATCCCCCAGGTCCGCGACGTTAACCAGGACGCCGAGGACTCCCACTTCGTGGTGGAGGAGCAGGTCACGGCGGTGGCGGCGGCGGACACGGTGGGGGAGGGGTGGGGGGTGGGGGGTTCGCAGCGTGGCAGTTGGAGGCTGGGGGCGGTGGCGGGGGACTGGAGGGAGGGGAGGGAGGGGACCGCGGGGCGAGGGAGGGTCGAGGAGCGCAGCAGCGTGCGGGAGCGGCGTCGCAGCTGGAACGCCGCGTGACGGACCTCCAGGCCCCGCGACACATACCACCCGCCAACCAGCGGAACAATCGGGAAGTGGTTGTGGGCAAGTGGTTGTGGTACTATCTCCCGCCGAACGCCACAACCGCCACAACCGTCAACCGCAGGTGGGCGACGAGCTGGTGGATGAGGTCCTAGCCGAGGGCGACCCCGAGCCCAGCCCCGAGGAGGCGGCGGCAGCAGCGGCCCTGGCGGCGGCGGAGGAAGCGGCGGCGGCGGCACGGGCAGGTGCGCCAGCCCCCACCCCTTACCCCTTACCCCCTTGGTGACCCGGGTCCATGCCTGCAAACCCCCAGTCCGGGCTGAGCACTGTTGAGCATTAAACGCATTGGTCGCCTGCCCTCCTGCCCTCCTGCCCTCCTGCCCTCCTGCCCTCCTGCCCTCCTGCCCTCCTGCCCTCCTGCCCTCCTGCCCTCCTGCCCTCCTGCCCTCTTGGTCGCATTGGTCGCCTGCCCTCCTGCCCTCCTGCCCTCCTGCCCTCCTGCCCTCCTGCCCTCCTGCCCTCCTGCCCTCCTGCCCTCCTGCCCTCCTGCCCTCCTGCCCTCCTGCCCTCCTGCCCTCCTGCCCTCCTGCCCTCTTGGTCGCATTGGTCGCCTGCCATCCTGCCCTCCTGCCCTCCTGCCCTCTTGGTCGCATTGGCCGCCTGCCCTCCTGCCCTCCTGCCCTCCTGCCCTCCTGCCCTCCTGCCCTCTTGGTCGCATTGGCCGCCTGCCCTCCTGCCCTCCTGCCCTCCTGCCCTCCTGCCCTCCTGCCCTCCTGCCCTCTTGGTCGCATTGGCCGCCTGCCCTCCTGCCCTCCTGCCCTCCTGCCCTCCTGCCCTCCTGCCCTCCTGCCCTCCTGCCCTCCTGCCCTCCTGCCCTCCTGCCCTCTTGGTCGCATTGGTCGCCTGCCCTCCTGCCCTCCTGCCCTCCTGCCCTCCTGCCCTCCTGCCCTCCTGCCCTCCTGCCCTCCTGCCCTCCTGCCCTCCTGCCCTCCTGCCCTCTTGGTCGCATTGGTCGCCTGCCCTCCTGCCCTCCTGCCCTCCTGCCCTCCTGCCCTCCTGCCCTCTTGGTCGCATTGGCCGCCTGCCGTTCATGACTCGTTCCGAAGTCTTCCACCCCTCCTGAATACACACTGACAACACACGCCACCCCCTCCACCCCCTCCCTCCAACCCCCGCGGACGCAATCCCGCTCAGTCTCAATTACCCTCTCCGCCCCCCCTCACCTCTCTACCCCCTCCCCCCAGCCGCCTCCACGGACGACGGCACCGACCCCAACTCGGCCCTCAACGCCCTGGCGGAGGCGGCACTGCTGGGCAGCGAGGTGGGGGGGGAGAGGGGGTTGAAGCTGAGCGGGGTCGCGTGGAAGGGGGAAGGAAAGCATAGCTTGTGAGGGGGCGGGGAGGCGGGGGTCGGCGAAGCCTCGAGGAGCGGACGAGGCAGTGTTCGATTGTGCCCGGGGTGTGTTGAAAGTGGCCAGGCATCGCCTGGTGGGACCCGGGGGCGCAGGGACCGTTGTGGCGTTGCTGCGGACTTGTGGCTTGGCATGACCCGTGCCTACTTGCCTCCCTCCCTCCCCCACCCTATGCCCGCGGCAGAGCTCGGAGGAGAGCGAGTACGAGGAGGAGGGGCCGGAGGGCGGCGAGGGCGAGGGCGGAGAGGGAGCCACGGGCGAAGGCGAGGGAGCCACCGACGGAGAGGGCATGGCCGCAGCGGGCAGCAGCAGGTGAGGGTCGCCAGAGGCTCTTGTCTGATCCCATTCTCGCTGGTCCCCACCAACGCCAACCGCTAACCGTCAACCGTCAACCGCCAACCGCTTAAACCCGCTGCAGAACGCTCGTGGCGGACGGCTCCGCGCTTCCCCCCGCGGAGGACGACCACCCCCTCCTCTCCACCGACTCCGCAAACCTCCCCGGGGAACCAACCGCCGCCGGCGAAGCAACCGCCGCCGCCACTGCCGCCGGCGGCGCGGCCAAGCCGGAGGGCGGCGAGGTGCCCCAACCCAAGAAGAAGAAGAATCGGCCGCGGCGGGGCACGGGCGAGGAGGGGGGCGAGGAGGGCGGCGGGCGGCACCACAGGCGGCGGGACTACCCCACGGCCTCGGCCTCGGCCCAGACCGGGCAGGACCTGCTCAAGGGCTTTGGGGACCCAGAGATGCTCGTGGTGAGTCAAGATGAAGATACCGGTATGGGTAGACAGATAGGAGTTGAGCTTGGCGTTGGTTCTGCGCCAGCGAGCAGCGATGAGGGCCTCATGGCGGGTGTGGCGGGGCGTCAAGGCTTTTCGCGCAGCAGTGGACAAGCCGGCGGGACTCCGTAGCCGCTCCCCCCCGCCTCCTCGACCCCGCTCCTCCCTCCACCCCGCCTCCTCGACCCCGCTCCTCCCTCCACCCCGCCTCCTCGACCCCGCTCCTCCTCCACCCCGCCTCCTCGACCCCGCTCCTCCTCCACCCCGCCTCCTCGAACCCCCGCTCCTCCTCACGCGCCCAGCCTCCTCGACCCCGCTCCTCCTCCAACCCGCCTCCTCGACCCCGCTCCTCCTCACACCCCGCCTCCTCGACCCCGGCTCTCCTCCACCCCGCCTCCTCGACCCCGCTTCCTCCCTCCACCCCTGCCTCCTCGACCCCGCTTCCTTCCGCCACCCCCGCCTCCTCGACCCCGCTCCTCCATCCCGACACCCGCTTCCTCGACCCCGCCCTCCTCCCACCCCGCCTCCTCGACCCCGCTCCTCCCTCCACCCCGCCTCCTCGACCCCGCTCCTCCCTCCACCCCGCCTCCTCGACCCCCGCTCCTCCCTCCACCCCCGCCTCCTCGACCCCGCTCCTCCTCCACCCCCCTCCTCGAACCCCGCTCCTCCCTCCACCCCCACGCCTCCTCGCCCCCGCTCCTCCTCCCTCCACCACCCGCCGCCTCGACCCCGCTCCTCCCTCCACCCCGCCTCCTCGACCCCGCTCCTCCCTCCCACCCCGCCTCCTCGACCCCGCTCCTCCCTCCACCCCGCCTCCTCGACCCCGCTCCTCCCTCCACCCCGCCTCCTCGACCCCGCTCCTCCCTCCACCCCGCCTCCTCGACCCCGCTCTCCTCCCTACCACCCCGCCTCCTCGACCCCGCTCCTCCCTCCACCCCGCTCCTCGACCCCCCGCGGCCTCCCTCCACCCCGCCTCCTCGACCCCGCTCCTCCCTCCACCCCCGCCTCCTCGACCCCGCTCCTCCCTCCACCCCGCCTCCTCAGACCCCGCTCCTCCCTCCACCCCCCGCCTCCATCGACCCCCCGCTCCTCCCTCCACCCCGCCTCCTCGACCCCGCTCCTCCCTCCACCCCGCCTCCTCGACCCCGCTCCTCCCTCCACCCCGCCTCCTCGACCCCGCTCCTCCCTCCACCCCGCCTCCTCGACCCCCGCTCCTCCCTCCACACCGCCTCCGCGACCCCCCGCTCCGCCCTCCACCCCGCCTCCTCGACCCCGCCCTCCTCCCTCCACCCCGCCTCCTCGACCCCGCCCTCCTCCCTCCACCCCCCGCCTCCTCGACCCCGCGCTCCTCCCTCCACCCCGCCTCCTCGACCCCGCTCCTCCCTCCACCCGCCTCCTCGACCCCGCTCCTCTCCCTCCACCCCGCCTCCTCGACCCCGCTCCTTCCCTCTCCACCCCACCCGCCCTCCTCGACCCCGCTCCTCCCTCCACCCCGCTCCGCTCCTCACCGCACCCCGCCTCCTCGACCCCGCTTCCTCCCTCCACCCCGCCTCCTCGACCCCGCTCCTCCCTCCACCCCGCCTCCTCGACCCCGCTCCTCCCTCCACCCCCGCCTCCTCGACCCCGCTCCTCCCTCCACCCGCCTCCTCGACCCCCGCTCCTCCCTCCACCCCGCCTCCTCGACCCCGCTCCTCCCTCCACCCCCACTCCCCGCCCATTCCCTCCCCGCCCCCCCCAGGCCGGCAGCCAGCTGGTGGTGCTGCGGGATGCGCTGTGCGAGATCGGCATCATGGGCAACCCCAACGACGACGGTGGGTGGTCGGCTGCTTTAGAGGATGGGGCTTAGAGAGCCCACGGCAAGCGGCATCGCGTGGGGGCAGTCGGTGCGATGCACGCCGTAGCTGAGCCCACCACCACCTCCACCACCACCTCCATCAGCTAACAGCCAAGGGGCAGGCAGGGTCTGGCGCGGAGGGAGAAGTCCCCGTCCTGCAGCCACCCCACCTCACGCCGCTTACCCCTGCCCCTCCCCACTCGTGGCCCCCAGGCGACGGCACCGACGGGCTGCTCACGGCCCTGCGCCAGTACATGGCCTCGCTGTCGGCCGAGGGGGGGGAGCTGCAGGAGCGGCTGGCGAAGGTGGGCGGGCGGGGGAGAGGATGATGGAATGATGATGATGGGTGGACAGCCTCAGGCTCCAACGGCCCTCTGCCGCCCACACGCGGGGCCATCTTGGGCCGGGCTGGCCCTTCCCTTTGCATCATGTAGGCCTTGCTGTGCTTACAGGATGCTAAAGACGAAGAACTCTCCTCCCCACCCCCCCCTTCCCCCACCCCTTCACCCCTCCCTCCCCCCCCAGGCCCAGTCCGCCGCCGAGGCCGCCGAGGCCGCCCGCTCCGAGCTGGCGCAGGCGGTGGAGGTGCGGGGCCGCGAGGTGGCGGCGGTGCGGCGGGAGCTGCTTGAGGCCAAGAAGGCCTACACGACCCTGTGCGACGCACTGGAGGGGCTGGGTGAGCGGAGAGGAGAGGTGGGGGTTGGGGCGAGGAGTGCAGCCGGGTGGGTGGGAAGTGGGAGTGGAAGGGCCGGGGCAAGCTGGGAGGGTGCTCGGGACGGTGGGTGGGTGTAACCCGCTTCCTCCATTCCTCGGTCGTGGGTCCTGCGCTCGCAGGCATCGACCCGCGCAACCCCACGCTCCCGGCGGCCGCGCTGGAAGCCATGGGCGGAGCGCGCCTGAGCCCCCTCACCACGCCCCGGGAGACCAGCGCGCGCGGCCTGGGCAAGGGGGAGAAGGGCGGCAAGAGCGGCAAGGGCAAGGCCCCAGTGTCAAAGGTGGCGGCGGCAAAGGAGAAGGCCCGCGAGCGAGCCGCCGCCGCCGCGGCGGCGCCGTCGGCGGCGCGCCGGGCGGCGCCTGCCGGCGGTGGCGGCGCCGCCGGCGGGCGGTTCCAACTGCCGGCGTCGATGGTGGCGGCGGCGCAGCGGGCAGCGGAGGAGGCCGAGACCGGCGGCGGCGGCGGTGGCGGCGGCGGCGGCTCCGTCGCGAGCACCATTTCCGCCTGGCGGCCCGGCGGCGGCGGCGGTGGCGGCGGCGGCGGCGGCCCGACGCCGGTGTACATGCGGCCGGACCGTGCCGCCGCCAACGCCAGGCTGCAGGAGGCGCTGACCAGGTACTCTGACGCCAAGCCCCGCACGCTCGAGTGGCTGGTGAGCTTGGGGGGGCATGGGTCCACACAGGCCCAATAGGCTGTCTGCCGAGCTGACTCCTACCTGGCGTACACGACGCGAGAGAGAGCCGCAATCCTCGGATGCAATTGAGAATTGTTGGTCATGGATCGGTTGGGGTAGGAGACTGCTCCTGCCTTCTGCCCTCTTGCCGAGCTAACTATTCACTGGCCTTTCTTCTCAAGCTCCTCACCCTCCTCGCCTGCCCCCTCGGCCGCCCAAGCAGCAAATGTGCACCCCTCCGCTCAGCTCAAAACACTCCCCTCCCCCCTCCCCCCTCTCCCCTCCCCCCTCCCCCCTCCCCCCTCCCCCCTCCCCCCTCCCCCCTCCCCCCTCCCCCCTCCCCCCTCCCCCCTCCCCCCTCCCCCCTCCCCCCTCCCCCCTCACCCCCTCCCCCCTCCCCCCTCCCCCCTCCCCCCTCCCCCCTCCCCCCTCCCCCCTCCCCCGTCCCCCCTCCCCCCTCCCCCCTGACAGGTCAAACTCATCGATGCCATGTACCGCGGCAAGACCACCTCGGACGACCAGCGCGCCAAGATGGGGCAGGAGCCGCTCAGCCTGATCGAGTACATGTTCCAGCACCTGAGCGGTGGGGGGGGGGGGGGGGGTTGCAGGGGTGTGTGGAGGGCGCCTGGGGGTGGCGTGCGCTCCCTGCGCGAAGAGCGTGGCCAGCTAGAGAGGCCCGCAGGCGGCTGGGAGGGAGACGCTTGTGCGGGCAGGGATGTGGAGGGGTGTGCTTGTGCTTGTACGGAGGGCCCCGGGCCCGAGCGCTCGCACAGACGCTTTGCATGGCTCGGCCTGTGGGGCCAGCGTGCCTGCCACAACGCGACCCGGGCCCACAACCTCCCGGTGACCCTTTCGGCCCTGCCCCCCCGCCTCCACCTTACGAAGGCGTGTACGGCACCAAGGAGCTGGTCAACCAGTACGCCGCCCAGCTGGTGGCCACGTGCCTGGCGTACGGCACCGCGGACCCACGTGTGGGCACCTTCCAGCGCTTTCTCATGGAGGAGTGGGACACTCGGGTGCTCACCGTCTACCTGGAGGGTAGGGGGGGGGGGTTGGGGGGGGGTTGGGGGGGGGTTGGGGGGTTGGGGTCAAGTGGGCAGGGGTACACGGGCTCAGGCGACTGGCAGCAGCACGCGCCGCTGGGGAGTGTACTGGTCAGCAGCGACAGCGGCATCCTCACCGCAACCAATCATATCCTCTCCCTCCCCCTCGCTCCCCCCCCCGTCCGCCCCCAGCCATGCGAAAGCTGCTGGAGCCCGCCCGCGTGCCCTGCTGCGACTTCCCCCAGGTGGGGCGGGGGCAGGGGGAGGGGATTCCTGGGGGCGCAGGGGCCAGGGGCAGGGGCTTGTGTGGCTGCCAAGGGGCAAGCACGTGTGCTCAAAACCGCACACCCCACACCGTGACCCCGGCTCTGCCACTCCTGCAGGCTTGTGCAGGCTGGGCCCCAGCGTGCCGTCGGACTGCGCTCACCCGCCCCCCCTCTGCCCCCCATCCCTGCCCTTCCCTCCCCCGCCCTCTCAGGACTACGTGCCCCCCGGCGGCCGCAAGGGCGACCCCTGGCCGGTGGACGTGCGCAAGGCGCTGTGGGTGGCGGAGCGGGTGCTGCTGCGGAGGGCGCCCAAGGTGGGGGGGCGGGGGTGGGAGCGGGGCGGTGATCGGGGGCCCGGAAGGGGAGGCATGGCTTGCCTTCCAGGTGGGTGCATGCCCCCACCCCACCTCGTCCCTTCTCCCTTCGTCTCTGCCCCTCGCCCCCCACGGCCTGTGTTCAAGTGGAATGCACTTCGCCTTCGCCACCCGTTCCCCAATCTCCACCCCTCTCCACCCCTCCCTCCTTCCCCCCCTCCACCCTCCAACCCCACCCCCCCCAGGTGGCCTACGTCTTCGCCCAGCAGCTCAACGGCCGCGCCGAGCCCATCCCCCCCGCGGAGATGGACTCATACTTCGTGTCGCCAGGGTCGTACGGGGCGGAGCTGCAGCAGGTGGGATGGGGGTGGGGGTGGGGGGATTTTCTGACAAACTGCACCGATGTCCAGAGGGAAAGGTCCGACCTCCGAGTGGCGACTGGAGAGCGTGGGGTGGGGGGAAGGGTAGGGCAGGAGGGGCTGGGGGCCTGGCAATCGAGGGGGGAGGGCGGGCGGGCATGGGCGACCGGGGGCATGCGGGCAGCAGGAAAGAGACCCGTTATACCCGTCTCCCGTTTCCCCCTGCCCGTCTCTTCACTCCCCAGTCCCCCTCCCCCGTCCTCCCCCGTCCCCCCCCAGGCCCGCGCCTTCGAGGTTGCCCGTGCCGAGTTCAAGCGCCTCTCCTCCGCCGTGTTCCTGGACGCCCTGTGCGGGGAGTTCGCGCGCATGGAGGGGGCCTACAGGGAGCTGCTGCCGGACGTGAGCGGGGGGGGGCGGGGCGGGGGGGGCGGGGCGGGGGGGGCGGGGCGGGGGGGGCGGGGGGGGGAGGCGGGGGGGGGGGGGGGGGGGGGGGGGGGGGGGCGGGGGGGGGGGGAAGGGGGGAAGGCGATCGCGTCGCCTGCGCCAGGGAACTCTGTTTGGGGTTTCGGGGGAAGCAGGGCGGGGAATAGGGGGAAGAGACAAGGGGTGGGGTGGGGAGGGGTGCGGTAGAGCCTGTGGGCCGGAGGCACTGGGAAGCGCGAGGGAAGATGTGCATGTTCAGGCCGTTGATGTACGTTGAGCCTTGCCCCGCCATGCCTGCCGCACACAGATCTTCCGGCAGTACGACAACGACACGGACGGCTGGATCACGAGATCCGACGTCGACACCCTCGTGGCGACCATGGGGGCGGCTCTGCTGGAGGTGGGGAGGGGACGGTGGGGGCGGGAGTTGTGATGCCTGGTGCCTCGCGCCCGGGTTCCTTGGGTGCGCAGGCAGCTGGGCGAAGAACGCACATTCAAGGAACAGTTGTCCATCTTCCGACCCCTCCATCCACCACTGCCCCCACAACACACCTTGCCCTCCCGCCCTCCCGCCCAACCGCCCAACCGCCAGGGAGGAGTGCACCCTCCGGGCCTGGGCTCCACCGAAACCGCGGCGCCCGCCCCCGGCGTGACGGCCCTCACCGAGTCCGAGCAAGCCACCGCCGCCGCCGCCATCTGGGCCGCCCTCACGGCGGCCGAGGGCGACGCCCGAATCACCAAGTTTGCCGACGCGGCGGAAGCCGGGCAGCCCGCGCCCACCCTCCCGGACGGCGCCGCCCCCGGGCGCGCGGGGGCGACGGTTTCGCACGTGTCGGAGACGGGGTTCGTGGAGGGCGCGATTCGGTGCGACTTCATCCGCGCCTGGGCCCGCGTGTTCCGCACGGGCGCGGCGCAGGTGGTGGCTGCACCCACGGTGGCGCTCGGGGAGGTAAGGGGGGGAGTGAGGGCAACAGGAGGGGGGAGGGGGAGGAGGAGGGAGAGGGAGAGGAGGGGCTGTGTGAGGGGTGGGCACAGAGCGGTTTAGGGCGGGCTGCCAGCTTGGCGTTTGGGTCTGGGCACAGCAACCCTCGCTGATGCCGTCCCTCGCCAACCAGCCTGTGCCGGGCTGCTCGTCTCCTTCCGCTCCCACGCGGTCCCCACCGTGTGTTTCGGCGGTAACCTTACCCTCCATCCCACCACCATCCCCTCCCCACCCCTCACAACTCCTCTCCCCCCTCCCCCACCCCGCCCCCACCCCACCCCTGCAGTCCGAGCTGCACGCCGCCCGCGAGGCCTCCCGGCGGCTGCTGGCTGTGGTGGTGCACCGGCACTGGGCGCACCACGGGGCGGCCATGGAGGGCTTCTTCGGGGACGCGGGGGCGCAGGCGGAGCAGCAGCTGCGGCAGCAGGTGGGGGCGGATGTGGGTCGGGGAGGCGTGGGGGGAGGGTGTTGGGAGCAGGGAGCGGGGACAGGGGGCACGGAGACAGCAGGGTTGGAGAGGCGGTGGGGGGGGTGGTAGCGGGGTTACGGGGGTTGCAGGTGGAGGGCTTGGATGGAGAGTGTGGGGATGTGGGTCGGGGGGCTGCGGGCGGCACGCGTCCTGGCATGTACCGGTACGGATTCGTACGGATTCGTACGGATTCGAACCCTTCTCCCCTCCCATCTTGTGCCTCGCCCTGACCACCTCCCTGCCCCTCCCTCCCCCTCAGGCCGCCCTGCTCGAGGGCGACATGGGCGGCCCCGACGGCGACGGCCGCGACGGCCCCCGCCGCGCCTCCGCGCTGGCGGCCGTGCTCCGGCTGCTGCTGGTGCGCAAGGCGGAGCGGCTGGCGGGCATGCTCACGCCCGACCACCTCACGCTGGGGCCGCACAGTGGGTGACGGGGGAGGGGGAGCGGGCCTGGGGGTACTTCCTGCGTGCCGCCGGGACGAGGGGGGGCGGGTTCGAGTGTCGAGGCGCGTGCCGAGAGAGGGGCAGGGGCAGGGTGCAGTGGCGAGCGGAGGGGTGCGTTACACGGCGTGTGGAGTTGAGTGAGGGCAGGTAGCCAGGTCTCAAGGCAGGGCGGGCCACCCCTGCCGTTGCACATCTCCCCTGACTCTTGCCCCCTGCCCCCTGCCCCCCCTCCTCGCTCCTCGCTCCGTGCAGACGGCCCTGAGGCGGAGATGGAGGAGCTGCTCGCTCGCCTGACGGCTGCCGTACGGCTGCTGTACGGCCCGGCGGGCGGGATCTGGGTGGTGGGCGCCGAGGTGGACGAGCTCGCGGCGCTGTCGGGTCTGGAGGCGGCTGACGTGGAGGCGCTACCGGCGGGGTACAAGTGAGCTCGGGCCGCAGTGGGCGCTGGATTACACCAAGAGCTACGACCCAGCGACCCCTTGAGAAAGCCTGCCACGCGCTCTGCTCTTGTTCTCACCAGCCTGCATCCCTGACCTCTCCTAAACACACCGCCACCGCTGCGCCCTCCCTTCCACCCCACCCCACCCCACCCCACCCCACCCCACCCCACCCCACCCCACCCCAGACGCTGGATGGCCTCCGTGGCGGTGCGCTGCTGCGCCCTGCACGACCGCCTCCACCTGGCGCTCCCGCCGCTGCCTGCGCTGCCTCAGCTCTCACACCACAAGGGCGTGGGCCACTGGGCGCGCCACTGGCGCCGCGCCACCGCGGCCGCCGCGGCCGCGCGCCGCCGCGCCGCCGGCGCCCGCTCGCCCTCGACCGCACTACGCAGCGGCAACTCCTCCACGGCGCTGCTACGGAAGAATGAGTCATCCATAAACCGGCGGGCGCAGTCGCCGACGCAGCCAGCGGCGGCGCCGCCAGGCGCCGCCGGCCCGCCGGCGGCGGCGTCACCGTCAGCAGCAGCGGCGCCGCCGGCGCCGGTGGCGGCAGCCGCCGCCGCCCGGCCGCCGTCACCGACGCGGCGGGCCTCGGCGGGCCCAGCCAGGCCCGCATCTGCCCGGCAAGGGCTGCCAGCCAACCGCGCGTCCTCGCCGCAGGGAGGCAACTCGCCTGTGCCGTCGTCGCCGGGCGGGCCGCCGGTGCCAGGGGCGGCGGGTGCCGGGGGACTGCTGCGACCTCCGTCGCCCACGCGGCCGCCGTCGGCCCTGCCGTCCGCCCGGCAGGGGTCCGCCAAGGCCCGTCCGGCGTCGGCGGTCTCTCCAGCCCCCAACGCCCCTTAAGGCAGGGCCGGGCGGCGAGCTGGGGTCGGGTAGAGGCCACGGTCGGAGGACGGTGCTCTGGGCCTTGGGACGGGCTTGGTAGACGGCGACGGGTGGTCGGGTGGGTCAAGGCGATAAAGGGGTCTGAAGCGCAGCAGGGAGCTGGGCTGTGGCCTATGTGCATGTGGGGTGGGGGACTGTGCGTACGGCACCGCGACGAGTGCAGGTGGATTGGTGGGTGGCTGTGTGGGCACTGGGGTGGCTACGCTGTCAACGCACTCAGAATGGCAGGGTCAGCAGGCGGACTGCTTTGGGAGGCTTTGGGCAATGCATGGCGGAACCTGAATGAGAGCATTCGTCGTATTCATGAGGGCTTGACGAGGTTCGGGCGAAGGCCAGGCTCTGAGGCAGGACCTGCAAGAGGGCAGGCGCTTGCCCTTATCTATGCGACGCCCTGGGGATGGGCGCCCTGGGGACTGGGTTTTGCTATGGCGTATATTGCTTTCGCGCTTGGGTGGGTTACGGTTGAAAAGAAGGCGGAGGCTATTCGGGTGAAACGGTCACATCGAGGCGTGTCGCCGATGGATGTGCACGCCTTGCGAGGTGCGAGCCCCGCACGCCGTGTAACCTATTGTAGGATCAGGATAGTACATCGAATGGCAGCAGGGACGCGAGGCAGAGACAGGGTTTGTGCGAGGGTGACCACTGACCAGACGGGGAGGCTTCGTCAGCGCGGGGGGAAACAGCGGCGTGGCCAGACGGTGGTATCCCGGGCGCATGCGGGCCGAGCCCCGGCTCTTTTCCCTGTGAGCAATTCAGCAGGTAGGTGTGGGTACGTTGTATTCACTGCGTGCCTGCTGGGCTTGAAAGAGTCGCTGGGGCGGAAATTGCGATCATTCGGGTGTGGCCTGGTCCTCGCGGAGTCTACTCCCGACATCGCTACTTTTAGCACAGTGACGGGGTACAAGCGTGAAAGCGTCGCCTGAATTGCCCCTGGACGTGTAGCTGCTCACGTTAGCATGCTGGGGAGCAAGGCTCTGGTTTCGGCTTGCGAGATGCCAGCCGGCGTGTCTATCCGCGCGCCTGTCCCGGCTGCTATGCGGTCGGCGTCGCGCAGCGGCCTGCGGGCGTGCCCGGGACTGCGGCAGAGGCCTTCCACGGTTTATCCTGGCGGCGCGGCCTGCGGAGCAGCAGCTAAGGACGTGGAGGCCCACACGCCCGGCACCAACGGCGTGCCGAAGCATGACCAGGCGGCCAAGTTGTCCACCGCTGCTGTGCATGGCGGCGAGCGGGTTGGCCGGCCGCGCGTCGCTGACTCGCTGACCACGCCGATCGTTCAGACCTCGACCTACTGGTTCCGCAACACGGCTGAGCTGATCGATTACAACGAGGGCCGCTTTGACTCGTTCGAGTATGGCCGCTATGGCAACCCGACATCCAAGGCGGTCGAGGCCAAGATCAAGGCGCTCGAGGGCGCTGAGGACTGCCTGGTGTCGGCTTCGGGCATGAACGCCGTGACCAGCATGCTGCTCTCGCTGGTGCCCCCGGGCGGACACATCGTGACCACTTCCGATTGCTATTGGCGCACGCGGCAGGTGAGCTGCCGCAGCTCTTGCCTGTGGTTGCCTGGTCCTGGATGGGAGTAAATTGGGCTGGCACGGGAGATACAAGCGGTGCGAGGGGCGGGGTGGGGCGTGGGTAAGGTGTGCACCTCGACGGGCACGCGTCGCTTCAGCTGTCCCCGCCCGCCGTGGTTAGCGGCCACGGTGCTGCTCTCTTGAAAGGGGGCAGGGGGCATGGGCGGGGGAGTGGGGAGCAGCGCCTACAATTGAGCTTTCCTAACCGGGGCTGCATAAGCTTCCCCGTGGGTGTTGTCCGTGACCTTCCGCCCAGCCCTCCCTCTCTCATCCCCTCCTTCCCCGATGCCTCCGCCTCCCTTCGCGACCCCGCAGTTCATGCAGAACTTCCTGCCCAAGATGAACATCGGCGTGTCGGTCATCAAGCCCAACGACATGGAGAGCCTGAAGCAGGCGCTGGACACGTACAACGTCTCGCTCTTCTTCTCCGAGTCGCCCACCAACCCTTACCTGCGCTGCGTGGACATCCCGGCCATCGCCAAGATGTGCCACGCCAAGGGCGCGCACGTGTGCATTGACTCGACCTTCGCCACGCCGATCAACCAGCAGGCCATCGCGCTGGGCGCCGACCTGGTGCTCCACTCCGCGACCAAGTACATTGCCGGCCACAACGACGTGCTGTCGGGTGTGCTGGCGGGCAAGACGGAGCTGGTGGAGAAGGTGCGGGAGTTCCACCACATCATGGGCGGCGTCGTGGATCCCCACGCCGCTTACCTGGTGCTGCGCGGCGCCAAGACGCTGCAGCTCCGCGTGGAGCGCCACAACGAGAGCGCTATGGAGATTGCTCAGCGGCTGGAGAAGCACCCCAAGATCGACCGCGTGTGGTACCCCGGGCTGCCGTCCCACCCCGACTACGCCATCGCCAAGTCGCAGATGACTGGCTTTGGCGGCGTGGTCTCGTTCGAGGTCCGCGGCGGTCTCAACGAGTGCATCTCGTTCATCGATAACGTCAAGCTGCCGTACATTGCGCCCTCTCTGGGCGGTGTTGAGTCGCTCATAGAGATGCCCGCCGTGCAGTCGTACTGGGGCTTCGGTCCGGCCAAGCGTGCCGAGATCGGCATCAAGGAGAACCTCATTCGCTTCTCCATCGGCATTGAGGATGTGGAGGACATCTGGGATGACCTGGTGCAGGCCCTCGAGTACGTGCCGTAAGCGGCGCCTCGGGCATAGGACCCCACCGCCTGGCGCCCGCTGCAGTCTCCTCGTGGCGTCAGCAGCAGCAGCAGCAGTAACAGCAGCGGCGGTGCTGGCGAGCAGGCGGCTGGGCTTGGCGTGGGCGGCTCCGGAGCTGTGCAAGCGGCGGCGCTGCTCCAGCGCCGCCTCCGCCCAGGAGGAGCGGCGCTTGGGAGCGGTGCAGCAGCGGCGGGCTTGGCGGGCAAGCGCTGGCGGGCTTGGAGGTTGGCGCGGCCGTTCCATGCGGCGCTGATCGGCGTGGAGGGCGAGCGGCCGGGAGCTACGGAGCCGGCGCTCGGGAGGTTGGCATTTGCAGGGACGAGCCTGGTCTTAGCAACGGGCACTTGTGCCCGAGGGAGCAGCTGAGCTGGAGTTGTGTATCACGTTATGTTTGCGCGTGTCTGTATAGCGGGTGTGTGGGGTTGCGGCGCGTTGACGGCAGCAAGGCATTGCAGCGCGCGTGTGCTTGGTGCCGGCCTGCGATACCCCCGTGTTGAGTGGTGCGTGGTATTTCCGTCGCGCCGGCCCGGAGGGCTGGGGAGCGAGCAGGGCAAGGCGGATGGGCGGCCAAGGCAGGGTCTGGAAGACTCTTGGACTCGAAACCAGCGGCACGGCTCGACCCCATGCATTGTTGCTATTGCCGACGGCAGCAGCCGCTCCGACGGATCGAGCCGGCAGGACTTTTGCGGGCGGGGTCGGCGCGAGGATTAAATTGCAAAGTGGCCGGTCAGGGCGCCACCGAGCAGGGGCCCACAAGTTGTGGGGCCACCAAGCGCCTCGGACGGCTGGGGGTCGAGGATGCCGGGTAGCGTAGAGTTTGCGGGGCGCAGCGGGTTTCTGCTGGGAGGCAGGCCGCTGTGTGGGTCCCCGCAGGCTGAGAGTGGCGGGCCCTTGCGGGACTTAGGTAGGGGCAGGGCCGAGGGGGGGCTGTTTCGAACGTACGAGGAAGCTTATTTCGCGGACTGCTGAGCGCTGTGCCGAGGAGGCGTTTGTGTAGGCTGAGGACGAGGGAACTTCTGAAGCGGGCCGAGCGGCGGCCGTCCTGTGGCAACGTGCGTCCAGATGTGCTGCGCCCACCGTTCCTGATGCCGGATGAATTCGCGAGAGCTACAAGGGCGCTGGGGGTTCACCCTCTTGCCGTCCGTAAGCAGCAATGCAGCTTGAACGTTCGCTGGCAGCCCTCATGCAGCATGGACTTGGGTCCGGCCGGCTCCGAAGGTGTCAGCGTGGAAGTGGGGTAGGGCACGGAGCAGCTGGGTGAGGGGGCACATGGTGCCCGGTCCAGTCTGCGCCCTTGACCAGCTAGCAAGGAAGGCACATCTGGTAGGCCCCAAGGTGCTGGCCGATACCAGTAGCTGCCAGCTGCTGCGAGCAAGGGGTGCAAGCTCTTGGGCAGCCAAAACGCACGCATGGGGGACAGTTGGTTAACAGTCACGAACCCGCAAGATGGTCAACAGGCATACTCAAGACGCCTCCAACACACGCATAGCGACACTCGACATTATCAAGCAGCATCGCGGGCTCACCGCGCCCATTCACCGCTTGGACACCCGCTTTGACTTCTTACTCAGTATGCCACCTGCCCCCGCTCGTGTTAGATAGGATGAACCGCAACACTGTCAGTCAGGCTGGACGGCTGGGAGGCGCTTGCGTGACCCACGATGGCCTGGCGTGGCTCGACGAGCGGACGCGGCGGGGCTACATGGACGTGCACAGGGACAGTAGTTGACGGACAACGAAGAGAAGAGAAACGTCGGACACCCGCTCGCGTCGCAGCGCTCGCCATCCCGCCGCGGAGATGCGTGCCCTGCGCTTCCCGCACGGGCTGGACCGGCGACCATCCCTGCTCGCGGTGGTAGTGGTGCTGCTTGCACTGCTGGTGCCTGGGCCCCGCCGCTGGCGAGTGCGTGGGGTCGGGGCCGAGGGACCAAAGGCGTTGGCGGACCAAGCACGCACCGCCCTCCGCAAGGAACTCTTCTGGAAGCGGGACAGTCTCCGCCTGGACGCTATAGAGGTAAGGGAAGGTGCGATAGGCTTGCCACCGGGTTGCCAATAACCCTGACTGCCGTTCCATTTCCGAAGCCAGCGGCACGGCCCTCGCCGCAGAAAGGGGCCTGGAGCCCTCCTGGGCCACGGGTCTCACTCGCCCCTGCCTTCGTCATCTTCCCTTTGCCTCAGGCGAATACTACACTGGCGCCGTTCCTCGGCTATGAGTTCAGTCTGCCCATGCCGCAGCTGAAGGCAAGCGCAGCGCTCCCAGAGGACAGCAGGGAGGGCTCGCGGGCACGTGGACGGGTGCTGCCGTGTTGCGTTTGGGCCCTGGGGCGGGTTCCGACTGGGGCGTCAGGGGCCAAAGGGTTCATGAAATTCAGCTTCTGCCCCCATGTCACGTGAAGAAGAATGATGCTGTGTTCTGCATGATCTTTGAGCGGCGGCCAGGTGGTAGCGTAACGCTTCCTCACGGAGACACGAACCCCTTCCCCGACCCCCGTGACCCCTCCAGGCTGGGCTGGCGTACGCTGGGCCCCGCACGAGGCTGCGGCGGTTCGTTCGGGAGCTGCTGCTGGGGCGCAAGCCCGTCAAGATAGGGGTGGTGGGGGGCAGGTGCGGAGGACAGGGAAGGGCCGTGGATAGGGGTGGTGGGAGGCAGGTGTGGAGGACAGGGAAGGGCCGTGGATAGGGGTGGTGGGAGGCAGGTACGGAGGACAGGGAAGGGCCGTGGATAGGGGTGGTGGGAGGCAGGTGCGGGAGGACAGGCCGGGGCCGTGGAACTCTAGCGGCTTGCCGGCAGGTGGCGGCACATGGATGAATGCAGGGGTAACGGCATGGGGGGACAAGGCAGGCATCAGGCACGGGGCCCATTGCTAGGCAGCTCCCGCACCGTGCCTTTGCCTGAGGACGCCTCGCTGATTGCTCCGGACGCTGCTGTTGCTTGCAGCATTACGTATGGACACGGCACCAGCAAGCCAAAGTACGGCTGGTTCAGCGTCTTCAGCAGGTGGCTGGTGAGTCACGCGTTAGTCATGGGGACGCATCCCAGCTGCACATGGACGCGACGGAAAGCTCCTCACCTCTGCCGCCTCCCCAGTCTGATCACTGACCAGCTCAAGCGATGCTATTCCAGCATTGGCTCACGCGCTGCGGCATAGCAATCTCTCACCCCGGCCTTCCCCCACGGCACCCAAACGAACCCCCCTCCATCCGACCCAGATCACCTCTTTCCCCAATGCCAACATCACGGCACGCAACGGGGCCATTCCGGCCACGCGGAGCAATCTCATGGTGGATGCGGGGTTCTTGCTTGTCTCACGCACTCAGGAGCCGTTGGGACCGCATCTTCTTGCCCTGTACCGGCACGCCATCCATAATGACACTGATTGACCCTCGTGCGGTCCCCGTGTCCACTCGAAGGTTGTCTGCTTGGAGCAGTCTGTGGATGCTGACGTGGACCTGGTCTTCGTGGAGTACATCGTCAACAACGGTCAGTTGGTTGCCCGGGCACCCGCGCCTGCTGCCCAGCTCCCATCACGTGCCAGCAGGGTGCCAGCAAAGGCTGCTTACCAATCCTGCATGAACACGAACAAGATTGCCCAAGGCTGCGTAATAGGTTTTTGGTCGTCAAGCCACGTAGCTAGGGCCGGCCCGTTTTACCCCCTTCTGCGCCGTTTCTCCACAGGCTATGAGGACAAGGTCGAGGAGAACTTCGTAGTCAAGGTGCGCCAAGGGATGTACAGCCTGGAGTGACAGTCCGCAAGGTTGCACACCAACGCGTCGACAAGTTTGGCCTTCCCTCCACCCATCCCACCGCTTGATTGGCGCCCCATTACCCGTCTCCCCCGCCAGGATGTCGAGCGGCTGGTCCGGCGGCTGCTGGCTCTGCCGGGGCGACCCGCGGTGGTGCTCATGCAGGCGAGGGGGGGAGGGGGTGTGGGGCCGGGGGTGGAGCGGGTGGAGGGGTTGGTTGGAGGGGGGTTGCAAGATGGGAGAGGTGTGGCGCCGAGCAAGCCCCTGCGGGAGACCCGCCTGTGTTGATGCCCGCACCTCGATCCCCGGTACTGCGCCCCGCTCGCCCCAGGTTGCGCCCGAGGGAATGGCCCACCTTGATCCGCCCACGCCCTTCTACCGGGCGATGGAGGATCTGGAGGGTGAGGATGGGGATGGAAAGGTTCCCTGTGCGTTGACCTGCGGGCGGGGACCTCAGCTTATCTGCCCTGGCGTGCAGCTTGACCGTGATTACTGCCCGGCCTTCATTTCCAATCCCAGGCGCTGTTGCGCAGTATTACGATGTGCAGTACCTGTCCCTACGTACGGCACTGTACCGCCTGGCGGCGGTGGAGCGAAAAGAGGGTTTCCTGTGGAACCAGACCTTTGTCGACGTCCATCCGGGGAACTCGGGAAACCGCATGATGGCGGATCTGGCGGCCTACCTCGTACAGGTACGGCAGAGGCACATGCCCGCCAGCGGTACATGAGTTGACACCTAAACCGGCACTTCTCCATCGGTCCACCCTTCCCCGCACCTCAGGACACGGCTCGAGATCTGGTGTTCGACCCCCCCGGGCGACACGACACGGAGCTCCTGGACAGGCCCCTGCCGCCGCCCATGTATGAGGGTGAGAGGGGCTGCTGCTGCCCCACCTGTTTAGCGACTATCCGCCCTCACCAAGCACTGGGGCCACATGCTTGCGCTGCCGAATTCCGTGCCTTGCCACCAACGAATGGCGCCATGCGCCCACCTCCCAGCCCCATGGCGATGCTCCGCTGCTGCCATGGCCTACCAGGCCTCGTTGACTCTCTTCTGTCCCCATCATTGTCCCCAAACTTGCGCTCCTTTGCCTTCCCTAACGCCATCCCTATCGATCCCGCCTGCTTCCCCAAGGCAACCTGGCGCCCGAGCGAGCCCAGTGCCGCACGGGCCCCGCCCTCCAGTCCCTGGTGGTCTCCACGACCGGATGGGACTGGCTGGACGAGTCACGAGGCAACGCCTCCGAGGTAACGGCTGTGTCGTACGGTACTCCCGAGCCCGCTTGCCCTGCTCCGGTCGTCGGACGTGGCTAGTCAAGCAGCTGCCGTACATGTCACCGTACAGGTGCCCGTTGCCGACGTTTACAAGCGCAAATGGGGCTACGTGTCCACAGTGCCAGGTGGGCTGGGGCCCTGGCGGTTGTGCAAAGGCGGACTACGGACTGTTCCCCAAGCAGGATGGAATCCGCCAGGTTCTGGGCAGCTTGGTACCGTAGGACGACCACACGACTCTACTGTCTAGACGCAAACCTTGGGGCTTCCTGTCCCGCCCCACCATCCTCACAGGCTCCGAGCTGGTTCTGCAGCTGGACTCCCGACCCCAGCTGCGGATAGGCGGAGCGGGGACCGGCCCCGAGGGAGGGAGCGTGTCGCTCTTCGTGCACCACCTCAAGTCGTACGAACACATGGGCCGTGCAGAGATCAGGTGCGAGCGAGGGCAGCAGGCCGGTAGCCAGGGAGGGGGGTGGGGGAACAGGGCTGGAGAACGGGGCAACGCCTGCATGGGCCGTGAGGGCTGGGGAGTACGGCGCACGCTTCCGGTGCATAGTCTGCGAGCTCAGGGCTTGAGCTCCGCGCCGTCGCAGCCCACGTCCCCCACGGTCCTCTCCTCCCCGCCCCGGCAGGTGTGTTTGGGGGTGCACCTGCACGCCGGTGGAGGTGGATGCTCACATCCAGAAACGCTGGTCGCAGGTGGGCGGATGGAAGGGGTAGCGCATGGAGGCTTGGGGGGTTGGGTCGAGCCAGGCCGTGAGGCGTGCGGTGGCGGGGACCTGGGCAAACAATCTGTTGGCTGCTTCATTCGCCCTCCCTCACCGCCACCATTTTAACCGACCCCCCGCGGGGCCGCGCCACAGACGTATTTGCAGCGGCTCGACGTCTCCCAGTCCGCCGAGTGCCTCCTGGCGATCACGGTGCTGCCGGGTACCAGCAGCGGCGAGCACAAGTTCAAGGTACGCGGGTTCCCGGGGCAGAACGTGCGGGCCCATAGGCGGCGGGGTCACTGCTGCGCCACTGCAACGCACAACACTAGACCCTCTTGTGGCCGCACCCGCCAAGCCTCGGCAACACGCCCTTTTACCGCCCATCCCTATCTACTTGCGTCAAGTCTACCCCTGGGCCCTAGCTGTTCTTCGCATGCTTGCCGTCGCCGTGTACTGCAGGTGTCGGGGTTGGTGGTTGCGGACGACGCTCGCTCCCTGGAGGCGGTTCAGTCCACTCTGGAGGTGGACGGCCGCGCCCGCCTGACCACCAACGGCATGGTGCTGGGGGGCGGGGGGAGGAAGGCTGGAGAGGTGGCGGGTGTAGGTGGGGTGGGGCAAGGAGCGGAGGGCGGGGAAGGGGATGGGGCGGGGCAAGTAGGAAGAGGCGGAGAAGGGGCGGGAGAGGGTAGTGGGGGGCGTGTAGTGGGGAAAGGTGAGGCGGGGGGAGGAACGGGCGGGCGGTGGCGGAGGAGGAGAACCGGGAAGGAGTTGCTCAGGGGGAGGCAGGGGAGAGGGGGGGGAGGGGTTCTAGTCATGGGGGAACTGCAGCAAGAGGGGCATGAGTGAGGGGGATGTCGATAGTCTCGCTGCACAAGCGGCAAACTTGGGCAGCAAAGGCGAGAGAGGCGACGGGTGGCCGGGTAAAGAGCAGAGAAGGGAAGGCTGGGAAAGCAGCCGGAAAGGAGCATACCCGAACGCACGGTGCCGACATCGGTGCCGACAGCGCGGTTGATGGTTGCGTGTGAAGCCCTGCAAGAGGTGTGGGCGTGAGTCCCAGGGCGGCGGGGACGGAAACGAGGGTTGCCGCCCGTTTTGCATGCGTCATGAATCGGCCGCCCGCGCGCGAAGCTCCGGTTTTTGCGCCAAGCCCAGACCACAACTTGTTACAAGAATTACCCCTGTACCTTTGTACACGCTTTGTATGACCAGTTCTGCCGGGCTCGCAGAGTTGACGTTTTAGTCGCGTGGACGACCGGCCTCCAGAGGACTTCCAAACAGTGGACCCCTGTAATAGGAGATGTTATACTAGGCGCGAGATGTGCTTCTGGGACGGCATAGACTGCCGGGCATGTGCACCTCTTGCCGTCGCGGGGCCCCCGAGCGCGCCGGACACGCCATGCCGTCGCGACGTGCCTCGTTGCTATTAGCGGTGCTGCTGGTGGTGCAAGGCCTGGGGGGCCCCACCGCCTTCGCGCAAAACGACGAGAGCGCCACGCGCACGCAAGTGCGTCCGGAGCTGCAGTGGTCGCGGACTGTGCACCACGTGACCATGACTGAGGTACGAACGGCTCGGGAGCAAGGAAGACCGGCGGGGACATGGGGTGAGGGATAGGGGAGAAAGGAGGGTCCATGGGGGAGAGGGCACGCTCGAAGTAAGGGAGTGTCTGGGGGGTGGGAGAGAACCGAGAAGCCTGACCTCCGCTGCTCGGGGCCTCCGTGCGCCGCCTCACAGCCGGGGCATCAGCTCATGAACCCCTTCCTCCCCCCAAGGTCTCACAGCCGCCCCTTAGGCCTCCCCCCTTGAATGTCACGCACCGACCCCTCTTCCCCTCTTCCCCTCTTCCCCCAGGTGAACAGCGCCCTGGCGCCCTTCCTGGGGTACCGCTTCAGCCTCCCCATGCCCCAACTCAAGGTACGGCTGTACGGCGGGGAGGGTACGGCGCACATGTGAACAGGACAGTGCATCCACCGGGCTGTGCTTAGTCGCTCCCGTCCTGGGGCGTGCCTGCTTGAGCGGGCGTAGGCCCCCACCTCAAGCAGGCTGCTCCCTTCCCCGACCCTCCAGGCTGGGCTGGCGTACGCTGGGCCCCGCACGAGGCTGCGGCGGTTCGTTCGGGAGCTGCTGCTGGGGCGCAAGCCCGTCAAGATAGGGGTGGTGGGGGGCAGGTGTGGAGGACAGGGAAGGGCCGTGGACAGGGGTGGTGGGAGGCAGGTGCGGCGGCGTAGCACGCAGAGGCTGTGGAGGTAGTTGTCGACGGGGCAAGGGGGCAAGGGCTAGCTCTGGTGGCCAGGAAGGCAAGCGAAATCGGTTCTACACCGCTGACCTGGGTCGGCAATCACTACCCCGCCCCATCCGCCCCCAGTATCACACATGGGCACGGCACGACGGACCGAGCTGTGTTCAGCTGGTTCAGCATCTTCAGCAACTGGCTGGTGAGTGCGGGTCTCCTGCCCTCCGCTGCATTCAAGGGCACCTCAGCCGAAAATCCCTTGATCTTGGCTGCTCGGCGTCATCCCACAGTGAGCCGCATGAAACACATTGCCCTTCCCCCCTACCCCCCCGACCCAGATGGAGGCCTTCCCCCGAGTCAACATCACCGCACGCAACGGGGCAGTGCCCGGAACAACCAGTAACTACGTGGCGAGTTCTAGTGGAGGAAAGCTGGAGAGGGCAAAGCTATCTTGCCTTGCAGCAGTTGCACGCTGCAGCTGCATTAGGAAGACGCACATGTGTGGCCTTGCTGGGGTGCCACGCTGGGATGCCAGCATGCGAGTGACTGCCTCTACCCGCCCGCCCCAGGTCGTGTGCCTCGATCAGTCCGTGGATGCTGACGTGGACCTGGTCTTCGTGGAGTATGCCGTGAACAACGGTACGTGCGGCATGGGTACATCGGAATGATGGCACACTGGACAAGTTGGAACAGGCTTCGGGGCACGGGTGCTATCTCACCACGCCTGTCCCGTCACATCAGACGTGCACGCACCACGCAGGCTTCGCCAATGACGTGGTTCACAACATAGTGGTCAAGGTGGGCCTGGTGCCTTGGCGTCGTGCAGTCGGGTACAGTGTGCAGGTCTTGCCAGCTAGAAACGGGTGTGGCGGATGTCGTCGGCCCGGGTGTACGTACCAGCGTGTCGACCCATCCGCCCTCAAGTCCACCCTCTCCTCGCTCCCCCCCCCAGGATGTGGAGCGGCTGGTCCGGCGGCTGCTGGCTCTGCCGGGGCGACCCGCGGTGGTGCTCATGCAGGCGAGGGGGGGGAGGGGGGGGAGCGGTTGGAGGGATTGCTTGGCAGGGGGTTGCAAGATGGGAGAGATGTGGCGCCGAGCAAGCCCCTGCGGGAGACCCGCCTGTGTTGATGCCCGCACCTCGATCCCCGGTACTGCGCCCCGCTCGCCCCAGGTTGCGCCCGAGGGAATGGCCCACCTTGATCCGCCCACACCCTTCTACCGGGCGATGGAGGATCTTGAGGGTGGGTGGGGCGAAGAGGGGGTCATGGAGCCCAGGGGTGAAGATCAGAGCCTAGGAGAGGGGTCAGCCAGAAAACCCCATACTGCCCTTGCTTGCTCTGGACCCCAGGCGCCGTCGCGCAGTACTACGATGTGCAGTACCTGTCCCTACGTACGGCACTGTACCGCCTTGCGACTGTGGAGCAGAAGGAGGGTTTCCTGTGGAACCAGACATTTGTTGACACGCACCCGGGGAACTCTGGAAACCGCATGATGGCGGATCTGGCAGCCTACCTCGTACAGGTACGGCAAATAGATGGAAGCGCCTTACTCTGAGCAGTGTCAGAAAGCTGAAGAGCGGTCATCATGCTCCGATTTAAGCACTTGGCACTTGCTCCGACTTGGCACGCGGTAGCGCATGTGGGCCTCTTCCTCACTGCCCCTTGCCCGCATGCCCGCCCCCAGGACACAGCTCTAGATCTGGTGTTCGACCCCCCCGGGCAACACGACACGGAGCTTCTGGACAGGCCCCTGCCGCCGCCCATGTACGAGGGTGAGGCGCGGGTGCACGACACAGCCCGCCGCACGTGTACCCGCCCACGCACCTGCCCTCACCACCCGGTCCCCTGACTCGCTTCCCTCACCCTCTCCCTCTCACAAATCGCTATGTCCCTGCCTTTGCCTGCCCCTCCCCTCCCCTCCCCTCCCCTGCCCTCCGCTTCATTCCGTCCCCCGCTCCCAAGGCAACCTGGCGCCCGACAAGACCACCTGCGTGACGGGCGCCGCCCTGAAGGACCTGGTGGCCTCCGCGAGCGGCTTTGAGTTTGTGGTTGAGGCCATAGATCCGTCCGTGCCTCTGATCGAGCTCTTCAAGCTCAAGCCGGGCTACGTGGCGACCACACCGGGTAAGGGCGATTTGTTTGCTCAGAAGGAGCGGCACCACAACAGCATGCTCCTCAGGCCAGGCCGAAGAAACCCCTCCCGCCTCCAGCGCGGGGCTTGTGTGCTTGTGTCGCTGACCGCTAACCGCTAACCGCCGCCCCGCCAGGCTCAGAGCTCGTCCTCCGGATCGACACTCGGCAGCAAGCCCCGCTGGACGGCAGGCCCTCCAACGCCAGCCTGGAGGACATCGCCCTGTTCGTACACCATCTCAAGTCGTACGAACACATGGGCCGTGCACAGCTCAGGTGCGAGCGAGGGCCGCAGGCCGGCAGCCGGGGCAGGGGGTCAGGGAACAGGGCTGGAGAACGGGGCAACGCCTGAATGGGCCGCGAGGGGCCGTGAGGGCCGAGGAGCACGGGGCAAGGATGCCCTCGGCGTGGGTAGCAAACCCCGCCCCCTCTCCTCCGCCCCGCCCCGGCAGGTGTGTGGGGGTGCACCTGCACGCCGGTGGAGGTGGATGGACACATCGCCGAGCATTGGTCACTGGTGGGTACCGGCATTTGGGGTTTCGAGCTTGCGACTACGGCACAGCTTCTGAGGCCGCACTGGCAGCAACTCCCCTGCCCCGGGCTCCCCGGCACGCTGTGAGGGGGACTGACGACTGCAGGCGTGACTGGGTTCCCGGAACACGGATCAGCATCCGGCCTGGCCGAGACATACCCCCAGGGCCCTCGTCGGATAAACCGTACGGCAGAATATTCTCCTGACGACCTACCCCCCACCCAATCCTCCACAGACCTACCTGCAGCCCGTCATGGTCTCCCAGTCCGCCGAGTGCCTCCTGGCGATCAGGGTGCTGCCGGGCACCAGCAGCGGCGAGCACAAGTTCAAGGTGCGCGGGTCCCCGGGGGCCAGGGCCGTAACCCTGCACGCACGTCCGCCCGATAATTGCTTGGGCCTAGGGGCCCTTGCGGGGGTTATGAGTGCCTCGACAACCCGGTTTCCCTGCACCGCGCCCTCTTGCCAGTAGCCACCCCTGTCAACCCACGCCCCTGGCGCTACAGCCCACCGCCGACCCCATGCATGCCCGGCCCGCCTGCAGGTGTCGGGTGTGGTGGTTGCGGACAACTACCGCACCATCGACGCGATGCGCATCAACACGGACGGCCAGGTGGGCCGTGAGGGCTAGGCGCGCGGGGGCCCTGGCGGCGAGTGGAGCCCATGCCTTATGCGGTCCTGAGCGAGGCGGTGCGTGTGCAGCATGCTGGTTGCCTCAGCCAGCTTCTCAGGCCTTGGCTGAGGCATCCGTGTCCTCACGGGCAAGCGGGGTGCACGCATGCACCCTCACTCCCTTCGGCTTCCATGCCCTGTCAGCTCGTGCCTGTGTGTGCTACGGCCTGACGCTCACGTGTCCCTCCTCGCTCCTCCGCAGGGCATGCTAAAGAATGGGCCCAACGGCCTCGTGATCAGCGGCGCGGGTCGCCATCGGTGACGTTTCCAGCTTTGGTAGACCGGCAGCTGGCGGGGCCCTGCTAGACATTGATTGCGTGCAGTGGCAGAACCGTGCATGCATGCGTTCGGTCGTACCGGCACATGCACCGGGCCCGCCCAGCTACGCACAGCGCTGCACGCGTTGAGCCTAGAGCTATAAGAGGCATCCGGACCTGTGAACGACGGGCCTTGTGCCCTTGAGGTAGGTGCGAGGGTGCGGAGGCCGCCGAGAGGGTGTGCGGAAGGGACGGACGGCCAGGGGTGTTCTGGCTTAGTCGGCCGTTCGCCAGGGGACACAGCGCTGCAGCCCGGGCCTGAGCTGAGTAAAGCTAGGGGCGCGAGGTGGACGATAGCACTACTAGACTGGGTGGGTTGATAACAGCTGTGGAGGCACAAAAAGGGGGCCCCAACCCGGGAGGGGGGCAAGACACCGTGTGACGCGGGGGGCCCATGGGCGGCGGGGCGTGAGGAATTACGACACGGCGTGCCGACGTGTGACAAATGCCGCCGAACCAGATCGTCGCCGCCTCTGGGGCACCTGTTAAGTACATTGGCTGCCATCACTCACGGGGATCGGAGACGGAGACCTACCCCGCGGCGTTTCGGCGATTCCAACTGCCCAAACGGGCTGTACGGGTGACAGAATGCGGTGAGCTGTAGCTGGATAGCCTCTCTCCCAAGGGTCCCCGGCTCAGTATCGATGTCTCGGGGCGAGGAGCTCTTATAATGGCGTCGCTCGACCAGGACAGCCCGCTGGAGCCCGATGCCCGCTTCTTCCTCGGCCTTGTCGTCGCGGTCGTGGTGAGTCTCAGAATGATGGCCTATACATGCTAGTACTTTCCAGCAACGCTACGCGCTGTCGGCAAACGGGAGTGTGACGGCGACCGGCCTGACGGCCTGGGTTGAGCATTAATGTTCCGGCATTTCCGCAGGTCGGCAGCGTCGCCACGGCCGCCGGCGTTGGTGGCGGTGCGATCTTCATTCCAATCTTCAATGCGCTCGTCGGCTTTGGTGAGCCGGGAGGTCGTAGCGCCGCGAGCGCGGCCGAATGTCCTGCGTTCGGGGCTCTCTCGGCGCCCCGAAACGACGACCGCCCTCACAGCCCCACCTTGACGGCCTGCTCCCCCAGTACACGGCGGAACGCGTCACGGATGCGGCACGGATCCCGCCGTGAGCCGTCGCACTGGCACGGCCGCCGGCACGCAGCCGGCCGGCCGTACACCCCCCCGCCCAACCCCGCATCGACTGCGCCCCACGCGCCCTTGACCCCCTGCCCCTGCCCCCTGCCCCCTGCCCCCTGCCCCCAGGCTTCAAGCCCAGCACGGCCCTGTCCCAGGCCTGCATCGCAGCGGGCGCAGTGGCGGGCCTGCTCATCAACCTGCCCCGCACGCACCCCACCAACCCGCGCCTGCCGCTGGTTGACTTCCCGCTCATGCTGCTCCTCGCCCCGGTGCTGCTGGTTGGCGTGGGCTTCGGTGAGCGAGCGCCCCTGCACTCCATCGCATGTCGAGGCCCTCGCCTTGCGTGCGTCCCCTCACACGACTCCCGCTCTCTCTCAGCACGCTCTCTCTCACGCACCCCGCTGCCCTGGGCTCCCCGTCGGCCCCTCCCCCCACCGCCCAGGCGTGCTGCTCAACGTGCTGCTGCCCGCCTGGCTGCTGACGCTGCTGCTGGTGGCGCTGCTGGCGCTGCTCATGAGCCAGTCCTTCATGAAGGTGGGTTGGCTCATGTGTTTCAAGTGAGGCATTTCGTGTGAGGCATGCGTGAGGGCCAGCGCGGTAATTCCGCCGTGGGGCAGTTCCCATACACCCTTTGACCGTTCGCCCCGCAGGCAAGGTACCTCTGGAAGAGCGAGTCACTGCGCCTCGCCTCCGCCGCCGCAGCGGGTTCCAAGCCGACGGTTGCCGCAAGTACCGGTACGCAGGGTCCTTAGCACGCTTGGACGCGCGCTCCGTGCCGTACACACTGCACATGTGCTGGAAGCGACAAGGCTCGGCTCGTGCAGCGCGCGCTTTACACGACTTCATATAAACCTGAGCTCACCCTGGCTGCACGCAGGCTCTGGGGCCGCCTACGCAGCTCCCGGACATGAAGGCCCTCCGGACCTTTCCCAGCCCCCCGCAACCCCCGCCACCCTGATCTGGCCCGTCTCCAACTACCAACCGTCTACGGCGGGCGCCTCCAACTACCCCGTGCCGCCCCTGGGGCACATGACATCGGGGTACCACAATCTGGCGGGCGCATCGCTGTACGGCGCATCTGTGTACCAGATGCACGGCGTTTCCGCGTACCCTGCTGGCGGCGAGGCCCCGCCGGGCGGCGTCGATGCGGCGGGGGCCTCGGTCTACTCGGCACCCGCACAGCACTACCATGCCGTACAGCACCATGCGTACAGCAGCCTGCCGTACAACATACACTCCGGGTATGGCACGGAGGTGCGCCTGGCGCCACGCGTCGCCAGTGCCCAGACCCTCCTGCTCCCCAACCCGTCGCCCTCCCCCCACCACACCGCCTCCCCGACCCTGCATCACGGCGGCCGCCCCCACCCCAGCCCCGGCGGCCCCGGCCCCGGCCACAGCCACGGCTCCCACACCAGCCGCCACAGCCGCACCGGCACCGGTGCTGCGTCCCTGCGCCGCGGGCCGCCGGCCATGGTCGCTGTGGCTCGGTCCATCTCCCGCCGCCAGCCCGGCGGCGGCGGGGGCGGCGGCAGCGGCGTTGGTGACGGCGGGCTGCCTGTGTCGTCGCCGCCGCTGTCGTCCGGAGCACTGGCCCGCAGCATGCGGCGGGGCGGGGCGGCGGGCCTGAGCCGGGCGCCGTCCACGCTCAGCCGCGCGGCGTCCATCCGCAAGGTGCGGGCACGGTCTGGGGCGCGCATGTGCTATGGCTCCATCCAGAGCGAGTTGACCCTTCGGACACGTGGTCAGCTCGCTCCCTCTCCCAACGACCTGGCTACACCCTCACGCTTTCCCTGGCTACCCCTAGGTCATGTCTACCACTCGCTCTGCGCAGTTCGCGTGGCGGGCCTTCAACGAGGGGGTGAGTGCGCGGGTGGCCGGCGGCCCCTGAGGGTCAGCTGCGCGGCCGCAGCCACGGGATCCAGCCTGGACCCAGCCCTGGGCAAAGCCTGGTTGTGTGCTGACAGCTGGCGTCTACGGAGGTGCCCCGCGCCTGCCCGCACACCTCCTGAGCCCACCCTTCCGACGTCCTGCAAACCCTCCGTCCCACTCCCCTTTCCCCCACCGCACCTCCTCGGAACCCTAAGCCCTAACCCCTCCGTCCACAGGGCCTGCCCGACTTCGGCAACCACGGCGCAGGCGAGGCCGACCCCCTGGCCTCCATCGACCCCGCCGCCGCCGCCGCCGCCAGCCAGTACACCGCCGCCCAGAGCGACCTCGACGGGGGGCCGCTGCTGACGTCAGCCGGCGGCGGCGGCGGCAGCGGTAGCCACCCGCCGTCAGGCGTCCACAGCGGCAGCCTGCAGCCGCCGCCGCCGCCGCCTCTGCTGCCGACGCTCCTGTCGCTGACTCGGAACGTGTCAATGCGCCGTAGCGGTGGCGGCGGTGGCCTTCTGCGAAACGGTTCCGCCAAGAGCGCGTCGCCTTTCAGCGGCGGCTCGGTGCGACCTGGACCGATCCAGCTGGCCGCCGCCGCCGCCACCGCGTCTGCGTTGACGTCGGGAGACAGCGGCGTGCCGCCCGCCAGGACAGGAGCACACGGCGGCGGCGGCGGCGGCGTTCAAGGCGCGACCGCGGCGGAGCATGCCGGGGCAGGGTGAGCGAGCTTCTCAACCTGGCAACCCAACTTTATTTCCACAAGCTGAGGAGCCGACACTGACCTTTCCGGCCCCTTGCAGGTCGCGCCTGCGCGCATCCTTCCGTCGCTTCAGCGCCCTCGGCCGCCGCCTTCCCGCGCAGAGGTCGTGGCCACAGGCCTCCCCACCTGCTGCCCATCCGACCGGTGTTGCCGGTGCCGCCGCCCCTCTCCCACCCGAGCTCCCCCTCACTCAGCTGGGCGTCTCGGGACCCGGAGACCTGGGCGGCCACTCCCACTACTCAGCGGCAGACTCGCAGTATGGCGGCGGCGGCAGCGGCGGCGGCGGCGGCGGCGGCGGTCCGTTTGCTCGCGCCAGCGGCACCGGACGCGCCAGCCCCTTCGCACGCAACAGCGGCAGTGGCCACGGCGGCAATAGTGGCGGCGGCGGCGGTGGCGGCGGCGGTGGCGGCGGCGGTGGCGGCGGCGGTGGCGGCGGCGGTGGTGGCGGACAGTTGGCGCGTTACAACGGTCCCTTCGTACGCCGTAGCACCGGCAACCTGCAGGAGATGACCACTGCTGCCTCCGCTGCCGCTACTGCCGCCGCCGCCGCCGCTGGCTACTCCGGCTACGGCAGCGCCGGCGGCAACAGCGGCGACGAGCTGGACAGCCTGCTGTCAGCCGCCGCCATGCCGCCGCCGCCGCCGGCGCCGCCGCTACCTCACCAGTACAGCGTGAGGAGCAGCGGCGGCAGCGGCAGCGACCTGACGGCGCTGGCGGCGCCGCTGGGCCTGGCGACCCTGGTGGAGGAGGATGAGCCGCTGCCGTCGGCGGGGCCTTCCGCCGCCGACGCGAACGCGCAGGCGAGGACCCGGCAGCTGCAACCGACGGCGATGGATGCTGCGGCCTTTGCGCGTGCCAGCCCTTTCATGCCCTCGCCCTTCGCTGCGCCACCGTCCCCTCCAGCAGCGGCGGCGGCGGCCGCTCCTGTGGACCGCGGCGCCGCCAGCGGTCCAGCCTCCGCCGCTAGCGTGGTACGCGACCCCGCCACAGCCAACGGCGCCGGCCCGGTTTCCTCTGTGCAGCCTCCAGTGCCGTCGGCAGCGTCACACGGAGCCTACAACCGCCTGGCCCCTCCGCCGGCAGCGGCCGCCGCCGGCAGCGGCGCCGCCAAGCCTAATGTGTCCCTTGCGGCGCCGCTGCTACAAGACTACCCAAGCGCCATGTCGTCAGCTGCGGTGCCGGCGGCGGCGGCGGCGGCAGAGCAGCAGGAGCCGCTCAGCTGTGGCGCCTTCCTGAGCGCCGCTGGAGCGGCTGTGGCGTCGTCGGCGGCAGCCTCCGCTGCGGGCTGGACGGCGGCGCTGCGTCGCGTGCCGTGGCGCTTCGCGGGGCCTCTGGTCTGCGCGTGGGCTGTGTACGTGGTGCTAGGGGTAAGTGTACTGTGTACGGCGTGCCATGTACGGCGTGCTGCGCTACGTGCTATGCGCACTGCAGACCTTCAGATGAATGCTTGAGTCTCAACAGCATGCCCACTGCCTCCATCTCAACCTCTCCCTTCCCTCTCCCAAGGTCCTGCGTGCCAAGGAGAACCGCTGCACACCAGCCTGGTGGGCGAGTTTTGCCGTACAGATTACGGTCATGGCCTTAGTCAGCCTGGCGGCGGCCAGGGCGGCGCTGGCGGCGCTGCGGCGCGTGCTGCGGCGGATTGATGACGAGGCGGCGGCCGAGGCGGCGGAGGCAACGGCAGAGGAGGCGGAGCACGAGGCGATGTTGGCGGGACTGGTGGTGGCGAGGGACTACGACCTGTCCTCCGTCAACGGCGGAGGCGGAGGCGCAAACCTCGTTCATGCGTCGTGCAAGAGCAGCGTCGGCGGCTCCAAGTGCAGCAGCGTGGTGCTGGTCGCCGGCGGCGGCCGCGGCGGCGGCGGCGGCGCAGGTGCCTTTGTCCGTGGCAGCGGCGGCGGCGGCAGCGGCGTCGCCACGCCGCAACGGGTGGTCTCAGTCTCGTGCAAGGCCTGCACTGACGGCGGTGGCGGCGGCGGTGGCGGCCCCGGGCCGGTGGCGGAGGGCGCCGAGGGCTCGCCGCCGCTGCCGGGCCCCACGACCCCGCCGCCCGGCCTCCTCCGAGACAGCTCCGTACAGGCTGACGTACGGCAGTCCGACCCGGACCCCACATGCATCCAAAGCCAGGCCCCAAGCGACACCGAGCCCGGCCCCTCAGCTCTGCACCGGGGTGCCTCGTCGCCGCCTGGACAGCTGCCGGTGGTCTCTACGACGGCCGGCGGCGCCGCCGCAGCGGCATCGCTCCTGGGGGACCTGCCCCTGGCCCTGGCCCTCACAGAGCCGGGCGTCACTTACGCGCACTCCCACTCTGGCGCCGACGCCAGCCGCGGCCCGACCGGGGCCACGCCCGCCGACGCCAAGCCCTGCCCGCAGCCCTGCTCGATTCCGCAGCACAGTCCACTTCCCCACGAGCAGCTGCCTCTCGCCCAGGCCCAAGCCCAGGCCCGGGCCCGGGCCCACGAGGGCCCCAACTCCAAGGCCAGCACCAACACCAACGACCCAGCTCCTGCTGCTGCGGCTGATTCTGCTGTGGCCGGTGCTGCTGCCGCCGACGCCATAGCCCTGGAGGCCAAGGCCGGAGGCGGCGGCGCCGAGGCCGTGCGCGGGGCCCGCAAGGACCCGGGGGCGGAGGCAGGGGAGGAGGAAGACGAAGAGTCGCAGTCCGAGTACGACGACGACCCCGTGCTTGAGGGCGCGTCCACGCTGGTCCTGGGCGCCCCCCTGATGAGCCTGGCCGTGACCCTGGCGGGGGGCGTGCTGGGCGGCATGCTGGGTCTGGGCGGGGGCATGATCATGGGCCCGCTGCTGCTACAGATCGGGGTCCAGCCGCAGGTGGGCAGGGGGGGAGCGGGGTGGGCGGGGCGGGGGCGGGAAGGGGAGGGGAGGGGAGGGGCGGGCAGGGGTGGGGGTAGATGGGGAACAGCGGGGACGAAGAAGGCGGAAGGAAGGTGTGGAGGTGCCTCGCCTTGGTCCCCTTGCCCGCGCGCTTGGCCTCCTTCCTGTCTCCCCCAAACCTCTGTCTCCTCCCTCACCCACGTGCGTGCGCAGATCACAGCCGCCACCAGCGGCTGTCTGGTGCTCTTCAGCTCAACCGCCGCGCTCGTCACGTTTGCCGTACTGGGCATGCTGAACTACTCGTACGCTGCCGTATTCGCCGCCGCCAGCTTCTGCGCCGGTATCATCGGGACCAAGGTAAGCCCTGCTTCACCCCAACCGTCAGTGAGATCAACCGTCAGCCACCAACCACCAACCGCCTTAACAACCGCCCAACCGCTGCCCGCCGCAGGTTGTGGCGGACATGGTGCGCCGCAGCGGCCGCCCCTCGATCGTGGTCCTGGCCATGTGCTTAGTCATGACGGCCGGCCTCGTCAGCGTGGCGGTGTTCGGCGGCATACACGCCGCTCAAGACCTGGGCTCGGGACGGGTGGGCTTCCACAGCTTCTGCAGTGCTTAGCTTGTCGAAAGCTCGCCTCTTGGACAAGGCTGGTTTTCGTACGCCGGAGCAGCTCAACATGCATGGCAGGTGCACTACCCCGCACCTCGCACCTCGCATTTGCTTTCAGGGCTCGCATTCGTGGGTGCGCTGCACGGCGCTTCGTATTCCGGCACGTGCACGCATGGTGGGGTTTGTATGGAGGGGCGCCAATGGGCGGGGGTTGCTGAGGGACACTCGGAATTCGGACGCGGGACGCCAAGCATGCCAGGCTGATACTTGAGCACAGAGAAGTGCGTGCGGCGGGCAAACGCATCGAGGGCTTCATGCATACGGGATTCGGACACCAAAGTTACCAACACACAGTCGGACGCTTTGCCGTTGGTGCGGAAGCCATCCTTGCTGGAGACGGAGGGCTGGCGAGCAAGGCGGGGCAAGCTAAGGTTGGGGCGGACGTTGGGGCTGCCGGGGAAGCTTGCGGGGGATTGATCCGCTGAACCCTTTCGCGTTAGCCTTCCTCTCTCTACCGTCATGTCAAGATGGTGGTACTTAGAAGTGGTGATGAGGGAGGTGGCCACGGGTGTGCGCAGGTGGGTGGGCAAGACATGGAAGCGTCAAAGCAGCAAACGGCACTGCGTGTCACATGCCTCCCTCACCGCCACCGCCACCGGGTCTTCAGGGCAGGGAGGGTGGGGACGTCCGCCGCTGGCTTACGTTGTTAGCAATGAGGAGGCTTCAGAAGGACAAGGGCATGCCTCGTGCCACTCTTCACGCCGGGTGATCTGCGTGCCGGTGCGCTCGTCCTGCCCGGCCTTGCTGCATCTCCACAGCCCCGGTGCGTGTAGTGGCGCACTGGCAAGGCTGGACCATCGTGACTCGTGTACACTGTCCAGCTGTGGCTGCTCGAGTGCTCTGCTGCCAGACCAGGGGCCAGATCACGTCCAACGGAAAGGGCCTGCTGCTGCTTCTGCACCCGCAGTCAAGCAGCTTGGACCGGGGACCACACGACCCCTCCACAGCTCCAGCCACAATGCCAGGCCGGTGCAGCATCTGGGTTGCTGCACTCGATTTATGCCACCACCGAGCAGAAGCCGGTTGCGTGGGCCTGATGCCATCGGCTGCCGCGCCCGCCCTTGACTCCATCCCCGCAAAGCGCAGAGCCGAAGGTCACGGCAGGCAAGGCGCACAAGCCCAATCTGTCCACCTTACAGCGCAGCACGGCCCGCTCCGCTCATCCACTCTCATTTGGACGGGCCGCCCTTTCCCAGGCCCCAACCTCCGTTCAACACCATGTGCCGCCACACGGGCCCCAGCACCTCACACCCAGCCGCCACCGGCCATGCCGTCAGCCTCCGCGAAGATGGGCAAACACCGCGGACACCACGCCAGCAGGAACAGCAATGAGCCGCGCGCTGCCCATAGTCGGCCCATAGTCGGCCCATAGGATACCGCAAGGACAGCACTGTACTCCGGTGCCGTATGGCGCCGCCTCCTTGCCCTTTGCCTTAAGCCCTGTGGCAGCACCCTGTGTCGCCGCCTATCCTGGGGGTGCTCCACATTGCCAGAAGCATCTGTCCGTGTCGCGCACAGATCTCAAGTCCAGCCAACAAACACGCATGTCACTCGCTCTTTAACCCAATCCTGCCCTTGCAGTTAGCCCACCCCACCCAACCCTGCGGCTGCCTCGAGCCCTTCCCCAGCCCCTGCCACCTCGCAAACTCTGCCTTTGGACCGCTGCCGGCCAGCAGCGCATTCCCGTCACAATAGCTCCCGCCCTCCAGCAACAAGCCTCCAGGAACCGGGACGCGCCCGAAAGGCCCAACAGTGCCACTGGCGTGTCCTCCGGCCGACGCCCACGACCCGGGGGTCGGCACGCGGCCTCCACGCGGCGTCTCCGGCCTGCAGACGCCGCTCTCCAGCCCCTCACCCCGGCTGCTGCCCCCATCATCCCCTGAGGCTGCCGCCAGTGCCGCTACCGAACGCTCCGCCGCCAACGCCAGGCCGCTAGAGGAAGGACACGTCGTCCTCAGACTTGAGGGGCCCCCGCTCCTCGCCGCTGGGCTCCTCGTCCGGCAGCGCATACGTGCGCCCCGTGTGCTTCTCCACGACCTTGCGGACGCGGTCGAAGCTGAGGTTGAGGTCTGGGAACAGGCCCTCCAGCACGCCCCCGGCGGCGAGGGCCATGAGCAGGTCCTCGGTATACATTTTGTCCTTCCCGTGCCACTCCGCGAAGTCCGACGCCCCCGTAATGACCTTGAAGGCGCGGTCCGCGAACTTCACCTCCGTGCAGAAGGCGCGGGGCTGCAGCCCGTCGCAGACGTGCAGCGCCCACAGCACCTCGTTCCATGCGCCATATAGGTCTTCAAGCCCCAGCTTCTTCAAGATCTGGGCCGCCGCGCAGGACTCATACTTGAGAATCCCCAGTAGGACCATCCAGGAATGCACCTCATAGGTCTCGGATGCCTTCGCCAGGTTGATGGCGTAGCGAATGACCGCATCCACCGCGGCGCTCACGCCCTGGTCGTCGAGGTCCAGGTCAATCGACTGCTCTGCGGCTGCTACCCGCGTGATCAGTCGCTCTGGGCAGCGAGCCGTGCTAGGCTGGGCGCTCCGCCCCGAGGGGGCGAGGTCGTGGCTAAGAGCACCCCCCAGCATGCGGGGCGCGGCGATCGTGGGGATGCGGCAAATGCTAGCTGGGGCATTGGGGCGTGTCCCCGCCACACGGGAGGAGGAGGCGAGGGCTTGCATGGTGGATGTGCGTGCCAAAAGAGTCGTGCCCCTAGCTCCTAGCCCGTGAGCAGCAGGAAAGAGTAAATGTATGCCGCTATGCTATGTCTGTTTGCAAAACCCCGCCACCTGTCGGGAATGCGGAGCCGGCGGGACCCATGCGGCCTGCCCCGACTGGGCCTCGTCGCCCCCACAGGCAATATTGCATTTGCAACGGTGTAGGGTGTAGGTTAGCGCACTCCACCCCACAAACAACAGCTCTCGGGGCCCACAGTCGCCTGTGTCGGCAGCGTAGAACTCATGGGCAAGTCGCGCGGAGGAAAGTACCGCCCGAAGGGCCGGGGCCCAAAGAAAGGCCCCGAGGACGAGGATGGCTCCGGCTCTGGCTCGGAAGAGGAGGTCCAGCGCCCTATGGGTAAGCCCGATCTGGCCGGAATTGCTTCTCCCGCGTCGAGCTCCGGGCAAGCCGGAACGTCGCTTACGTCGGGCTTCTATGCGTTGCCATTGGATGCACCTGCGCGTATGCTCGCCCTTGATACAGGGTGTCCCGGCCCGTGGCCTGCGGCCATTTGGCACGAACCCCCGCGTGCCGCGTCGCGCGCTCAGAGTTCCGTGCCATGTTCCCCCCAGGCCAGCGCGCCAACGTTGGCATGCTGCCCCCTAGCGATAGCGAGGAGGAAGAGGGGGAGGAGGGCGCTGAGGCCAAGCCCAAGGAGGCCAAGCCCAAGGAGGCAGCTCCCTCGACCTCCAAGGAGGCCGGTGGCCAGAGCAAGACCGCGGGCAAGCTGCCCCCCAACAGCGATGACGAGGGGAGCGACGACGACGACAGCAGCGACGACGACGACCCCACGCCCGAGTACCTGAAGGCCGCGCCCGTGGCCCGCAAGAAGTGAGCGTTGGCTTCGCCCCGATCCCCTCACCGGCCACAAGTCCCACAGGCACCCCATGCAGCTCGCTCAGCTCGACCCCTCAACTTCTTGTGGCCGCACCCAGCAGCGCCTACCTTGCTCCGTCAACCTGTCCCCCTCGCCGCACCTCCAACCCCATTTCCGCCCCCACTCCCGCTCCGCCGCAGGGAGCCTGAGGTGGAGGTGCGCACGGAGGAGCAGGTGCGCAAGGACCTGGAGCGCCTGGAGCTCATCCGCAAGAAGCGGTAAGCGGGCGAGCGGGATGTGGGTCGGGGGCACACTGCAGCGGGATGTGGGTCGGGGGGAGATGTAGGAGGTTTGAGGCTTTTCCAGGCGGGAGCAGCGGAGGGGTGCGTGGTGGGGCAGCCTCCGGTTGCGGGGAGCCGGGCGTGGGGGGGGGGAAGAGGCCGAGGCAGCGGCGGTCGGGCGCCAGGGCTGGTGTGGGCACAACGGCTGCAAGGATAGGAGCAACAGGTTGGGGTAACCTAGCGTGTTCAAGATACGCTACCTCACTGTTGCATGCCACTCTCCACCTTACCTTCCCGCAGCGAGGACGACCGGCTCAAGCGGATAGCGACGGAGGGCTGGGACCGCTACGCGCCCGTCTCGGAGACGAACAAGCCGTGAGCGGGGTTTGGGCTGGCGGGGCGTTGGCGGCGTGGTGTATATGTGTGAATCGAGCGGTGATTCGCGAACCCCTTCTCCACGCCTCACTCCGTGCTCCCATGTACCCACTCCCTTTCCCAGGCCCGGCTCGGTCCCCTCGGACCACCCCAGCAAGGCCAAGTGAGCCCCTGCCTCGACACCCCCATGCGCCCTGGCGGAGGCGGAGTCTCGGGCGACGGAGACGGGGCGCGTTGTACCATAGCCGTGTGGTCTGGATGACCTGAGACCAGGGGGATTGAAGGGAGCGGGGAGCTGCTCGGGGGGGCGGAGCGTGCGCTGAGGTGCAGCCTGCTGCGAGCTGACGTGGTGGCGACATGACGGAGTGCGAGGTGATGTGGCGAAGCCGGGGCGAGGCGGCAGGTGTTTAGGGCTTAGCTGGCGGTTGGGGCCACCCCAGTGGCTGGTGGATCCGTGTAGGCCCTCTCCCCTCGCGTCGAGCGCCGCTGGCGCCGGTGTGCCCTAGAGCTAGGTGCGCGACTGTTTCTCGGTGAGGTTGGAATGAAGCGAGGTGGGACCGCAGGGCTGCTGTTGTAACGTTATAGCCGGTTTGCACTCCTGCCGGGAAGCCCTTCGCGGCACCCATACTCCCCAGCTCAGCCAACGGTTCGGTGTACCGCGTAGAGCCAGATGGCGCATCCCTTGAGGACTACCCTGCCAGGGACCAGCGCAGCCTCGGTCTCGAGGACTCACAGCCGTGGCTTGCCTGTCGTGCGCGCTGCTGCCTTGCGCCTTGGTGCTCACCTCCTCGGGGATGGAGCCAAGGTACGAACCCGCGGAGGTCAGAGAGCTCTTGGTGAGAGGTTGGTCCCCGGCTTCCCGGCGTACCCCCCTTGTGGTATCGACGATTGTGTGCTTGCTTGACGTGCAATGGCAAGTTGAGCCGAGCGTCGCCGGCTGTGGCGTTACAGGATCAAGAGCCTTGCCCCAACTGCTGTGACTGCAGCGAAATGCCCTGCGGGTTGCGCAGTCCCAGAGCTGCCCGGCCTCGCGGGGTTTGGGGCTCAGCCCTTTTCCCTGTCCTGAGGCAGCCTGAGGAGAACAGACACCTTTGTCCCCAACTTTTTCCGTACCCTGGGGAGACGATCCTAACAGGGGAGGTACACGGGCTGTGCTTGCTCCGGTCGCATGTTGACTGCGAACTGTGGGAAGAGGCAAGGATATAGAAAGTTATAGTTACACCATGTCCCAACGTCTCCCATCCTGCCATCCCGATTCTTGCCGTCTTAGCCAGTTGCGTTGGCAACATCCAACCGTCCCCGATTGTGTCAGCGCCCCACCGCAACACAGCCCGCCAAAACTGTAGTGTCGTAAACACGTGGCCAACGTCCAACTTCCCCCCACATCTGCACCGTCACCCTCCACACCCCACAATCGCTCAATGAAGCGGTTGAAATGGGGGCTGTGACCGGCGTGAATGCTTCAGTCCTGACGATTGTGGCCAATATGTCAACTGTTTGAGAAGTCACCTGACACTACCCCGGTTGCCTTGACCTTCTGACAATTGCCCTTAAGAAAGCATACGCCAAGCTATCTATCCATAATCCATTCCGTCCCTGCGCACACCCAGCATGAATCCGCCTCGGTGACTGGATCATGGTTCTGAACGCCGGGATCAATCAAGATCCGCTTAGTAGATCTCATCCTCGGAGGCAGCGCTGCCCTGCAGGCGCGAGGGGAAGGCCACGCTGGTGGCCAGCATGAGGGCGGTGAAGATGAGGAAGCTGGGGGGGAGGGGGGGTGGGGGAGGGGGGGAATCAGGTCAGGGATGGAGCATACCGTCCCAACGGCCACACGGCTGCATGAAACACCAGAGCAGTGGACTCTCGCACAGAAGCGCCGCTTGCATGCACAGAGGCGCCGCCATCTCCACTCACCTCGAAGAACACAGCGAGTACCAGGCGTTATCAGGGTAGATGCCCAGGTAGCTGGCGACCTGACAGGAGAGGGAAGGGGAGGGGAAGGGGGGAGGGTTGTTTCAAGTTAATGATTGAAGCAGTTAGTAAGCAAGCTGCTTCATGGCGATCACGGCAGCTTCCAATTTCCCAGGAGTAGTGCATGCCGTACATACGCAGGATCTCACCTGCCCCAGCGGGCCCATGCCGGTCTTGATCTCGTTGACGAAGGCGAACAGGAAGCCGATCATGGCCAGGCGGCCGTGGAAGAGCTGGGGGGTGGGGGGTATTGTAGGGGACACGAGCGGCAGCGGTGAACCGGAAGGGGTCCAGCAATCCAGCGGCGCAGCAGGCAGCAAGGTAAACCAACCCCGCCTTGGCCAACGTCTCCGCGCACGCCTGCCCACCTCCCGCCCCCACCCCGCGCGCACGCTCACCTCGTTCCGCTTGGTGAAGCCCCAGCCGCTAATGCCCAGGAAGCGGCCCAGGTCCAGGGGCGAGGTCCAGGCGTTGGGGGGGCCGTGGGGGCGCTTGGCCACGTCCTGGGGGCGGGGGGTGGGGGTGGTAGGGCAAGGAGAAAGAGGTCAACCTTCACCTAGTAGTCAGTATTTAACACAGCATCCACTACCGCTGTGCCCCGGGTCAGGGGAGCAGCGGAGCCATGGCGAGTACCGGTATCCCCCAGGGGCCCAGACTGCAGCCGCCATTCTACAATTCTACACCCGTACATATGCACACACGCACACGGGCACGCACGCACCCGCAGGTTCTCGGGCGAGAAGGTGGGCGACCAGGGCCCCAGCGCGCCCAGCACGTTGTACGCCACGATGCCCAGCGTGATGGTGACGATGGTGGACTCGTCCAGGCCGGACCACAGCTGGACCTGGCAGGGGGTGGGGGTGGGGCGGGTGGGGAGAGTAGGGTGGGGGGGGGGAGGCGGAGACGAGAGCTTGGGAGAGGTCGAACTGCCACTTAACCTGCAATGCAATGCAGGATCAGTCATCCCAGTGGCGAACTACCGCGTCTGAACCACGACGGACGGCTAGGTCTCCAGGGTTGATCTGCATTCTATCGAGCGAAGCCTGGGGATGGGTGAGCCCTCACCTGGCGAATAGGTCCCAGGTGGTTGGCAGTGAAAGTCTCGAGCACGCAGGAGGCAAAGAAGCCAAGCATGGCGATGCGCCCCACAAACACCTCCCGGCGCCGGGTGAAGGCGGGCATCCAGAGGGGCACCTGGGGGGGGGGGAGGGGGAGGGAAGGAGGTTGGGGGAAATGAGGTTGTGGCCGGACGAGGCGGAGGCCAGCTGCGGGTATGCTGCCAGCAGCTGTAGGGGGTGCAGTTGTGGTGGGGTGAGCCAGACGTGTGGCGCCTGGACTGTGTGCGGCTGCGTTGTTTCAGCAGGAGCAGGTGCGGCTCGCTGAGGCGTGGGCGGGCAGTGTGCCACTGGGGGCAGGTGCCGAGTCTGCGGCCAGTCGCGGTCGTGCAGGTGTATGTGGGGGAGGCGGGAGGGGGGGGGTACATCTGGACCTTCCCTCCCACCTGGTGGGCCGGAGAGTAGCCCTTGCCGGCGCTGGTACGGTCGACCGTGTCCACCACCTTGCCCACGTCCTGAGGGGGAGGGGGAATGGGGGATGGGGGAAGGTTGGGACAGGTCAGGTCGCAGAGGGCTGCAGATGAGACAGACGGGGCGAAGGCGGGAAGACGCAGACGCAGTACGGTTCGCCGATTCTGCCCTGCGTTGGGGTTAGATGTTTGGGGTGCACGCGCCGCACCTGCAACCGCTGAGGCCGCTGCAGCCACTGGGGGCCGAGGGCACGCAGCGCCGGTCACGCGAGGGGGACGGGCGGGCAGCGCGCTACCAAGCGTCCTAGCCTACAAGGCCCTCGAGTGCAAGTACGGTATCCTACTCTCCAGCTGTGCTCTGCACCCCGCACCCCGCACCTTCTTGATCTCGTCCCGGGCTGACTCAGTGGTGTTCTTAGTCATCTGCGGTTGTGGAGATGGGAGGATCGGGAGGGGTCAAAGCAAGGGAGAGGGCCACGAACTCACGCATAGATGGGGGCCACGCGAAAGCGGAAGACCCCAGGTCCCTCTGGCAAGGCGGTGGACACCGCTTCCCACCCCCACTACTACAACCATTTCACCCTACTACCGTATCCCTCCAGTCTCCACCTCCCCCACACCCCACCACCACCCCACCTGGTTGATCAGCTCCTCCTGCTTGCGGATTTGGTCCTCCCGGGCGCGGCGCTTCTGCATCTCGATCTCGGTCTCCTGGTTGTTCTCCTGTCAGGGGGGGGGGGGATAGGGTTAAGGGGGATGGGAGAGGGGAGGAGGGGGAGTGAGGGGCCTGAGTTGGGGAGGCTTCACAGTGAGGGCATACACGTGGTGTGAAGCCACAGAGGCGCAATGCGGTGGGGGCGGGTAGCGGCTTCGGACGGGCTGGACTGCTGCTGTGGACTGCAGCGGGGGCGGCAGGGGTCTGGCAAGGGCAAGAAAAGGCCGGCCCGCATTGCGGCGCCTGCAGTGCAAACTGCTAGCTAGCCACACAAGCAGCACCCCTGTATGGGGCAGGGCCTTGCGAGGGACAGCAGGCGCGGCTGCTGAATTGCGGCTCCGACACCGCGTGCGCTCTCCAACGCCAACGCACTGCCCCAGAGGGTACCAACGCCCCGGCCCCCCGGCCCCAGCTTGCACAGCCCCCAGCCCCCAGCTGCTTGCCTGGAAGCGGCGAATGACGGTGGCGCGGCGCGGGGCCAGCGGGCGCAGCGAGGGGGAGGAGGCGCCGGCCAGGCGGGGCCGGGCGGTGGCGCCGCGGGCGGCGGAGACGGGGGCGCGGGCGAGCATCATGGTCGCAGAGGTGGGGAAGCGGGTTCGCGGGGGCTAAGGGAGGCTAGGCAAGCTTGTTGATCTGTTGCAGCAGAGAGCGTTTGGTCGCGATTAAGAGAGCTAGCGCGTGAGTCTTTGAATGCTGGAGAGCGAGGTGGGGCGGAGCTATATTGCGGTCGGATGGGGGCGCGCCCGTCCTTCGGGTCCCGCGGGTTGACCGGTTGACGTGACGGTGACCGCGACACGAAACTCGCATTGCGCGCGACGTCGCGCGCTGCAGCGTTTGCTGTGCAGCGCTCGTCTGCGTGCAGGCTTTGTTTGAGCTGGATAAGGCTCGGCGTCGCAATGCAGAGCTCGGCGGCAGCCGCGGAACGCCAGCATGACGCCGCGAGGGGGCGTACGCACCGAGCCCCCAACCACACAACACTGAGCCCGCCACCACGCAAGCCCACGCAACCCGGACGCCGCGCCCCCTTGCTCCCCTCGGCTGTTCCAGGCTCCCCACACCTTCCCCACGATCTCGCGCAGCAGTGCTCGTCTCTGGGCAGGGGTTCCAGAGCCCACCAGGGGAGCGAGCCCACAACCGAGTCTCTGCGCCCTGCCTCTCGCCAGCCACACGAACCGCACGCCAGGCACCGGCTTGGTGGGGTGGGATGGTTGCCTGCTCCGCTGCCTCCCTGACCCCCCCTATGAGATATGCCCACGCCTCCCGCAAGCAGACTGCAGGTCTGTAGTCTGTACATGTTTTGAGAGGAACGGCGAGGGCCGCACGCTGCTGCGGGGGGGTCGTGCGTATCTCGTGCAGTGCTGAGACGGCAACCAGGAATCGACACTGATCCACCTCCTTGCTCCGTAACATCTTGCATCTGGACGGGGGCAGTGTGCATGCATCAATCTACGGTACCGCGAACCTCAACCTTATCACTCAGGGGCCCCCATTCCAGAAGCAGGCCCTTCGCGCAGTCCAGTGATCAGCCCTGAGTCCATCGTCCATCAGCCGTGAGAGGTAACTTTCTACTTCCAACGGACCGAGCCAAATCACCTGTCCACCTCCCTACACGTAGCTAGAGGCAGCGCCGGCAACGCAAGCGCGCCTGTCAGCACCGACAGTGCGCTCCCCCACAGTGTCTCCATGCATGAAACGCGCAAAGGGCCGGGCCTGTGAGGGCCTGGCAGGGGCCGCCCTGTCACCCCCATGGCACACGCTACCCTGGATCAGGCCAAAGCCCCTCGGCAAGTAAGCAAGCTACCAAGAGCTACCTCACTCGCCCCAGCAGGGCCTGTGGCCCGTCACGGTCCACCAACCATTCGTCGCGTTCGGCCTCGAGTGGCCCGAGCGTGGATCTCAGATCCCACAAAGCAGCCCCAAACACATGCCTCGGAAGGTAATGTGTGCCCGGCGTTCACAGCGTGTGGTGTCCGTTCGTTGCCCGGAAGACAAACACACACTTCCCCGGCTCACACGAGCAGCCGTTCCCACACGATTAGAACGCCCGCCCGCCCCTCTCCAACACGGCCATGCACTTTTGCCCTAGCAGTCACGTGCAATGCGGTAGCCAACAGGGTCCACTCCTACCAAACAAAGGCCCCCACACACACCCGCTCCTGCCTGTAGGCAAGCCCATTGGACCCAGCCACCACCCACCATTCCAGCCTAGGCTCCCCTCCTGGCATGATGCCGCTGAATCGCCGCGTGCACCCATAAAGTGCTAGCCAGGCGCGCGTCTGTTGTTGCACACAATGTGCTGAAGTGCTGCTGTCTCTTGAACTAGCCACAATACCTTCCTTGCATACCAAGCACAGCACAGCTCCGACGCCTCTTGATAACCCGGCTTCGACACCTGGCTCGGGAAGACGAGGCTTCCCGCACACCAGCCCAACACAGCCCGCGCCCACCCCTGGCCGGCTGTTGCACTGCCAACATTGAGGTGCAACTTCAAACACACCTGGTTACACCAATGATGCTCTCCGAAACCATCGTCCTCGCAAGTTATCGCGTGGCAGACCCCAGTTACTGGAGTACACCGCAGCAGGAACCGGAATACTATCGTCTTTGGAGGCACAAGGGCCAACAGAACTCAACCAGCAGGATTTGCAGTGAACGGAGAACATCGCTACCGAGCTAACAGAAAGGGCTTGCGCCTACAGCCATGCGCCTGGCACTCAGCCCACTGGAGTGCCCCTTATTGCGCTCGGCACCCCGCATCCTGCGCGCTTGATGACTAGCGCGACTCGAGGCAGTAAGCCCCTAGCAAGTACCCTCCATGCACTGGCTTGTCGATCATGCTAATCTACCGGGATGGTTCGGCCCCAAATCGGCCGTACCCACATGGCCTGCAGAAGCCGGCCGTACCCACATGGCTTGCACATCGGCCCATCCACATCACAACCACACAGTCAGCACGCCCAAGCCCCGCCTATTACCGTAGTCCACTCTTATTACGGTAGGCACCCATGCTGCCCAGGCTGTGACTTACAGGAGGCCCAGCTACCTGCAAGAGATCCCATCGCCGGCCCAGCCGGCTCGAATATGCCAAAGCTTGGAATTCCGCTTGGCTAATGCCGCATCGTAACATGCGGTATAAGCACGCACCACCCTCGAAGCTGCGTTTCCTCGCCGATCATCCATCCGCCTCCTCCATCACCCAATGCGACGCATGGAGCTAATGCCCCCGTTGGCCACGGTCGTACGGCGGCGCATCTGATCATCGCTGTCCTGCAGATCCACATCTGGCTCCAGCGCAAGTCCGAAACCGGATCCCAATGCAGCGTTTGCTGGACCCACAGCCGCCAGCAAGTGCCCGCCCACTGAGACCACGCCACCCTCCGACCGGGAGCCGGACGCGCCGCGGGCCGCCGCCGCCGAGACCCACATCCCGTCCAGCGAACTCAGGGCCCCGGGCCAAAGCGTAGGCACCTCGTCGAGAGCCGACGCCGAGACCACGTCCGGCAGCCCGTCCGGGCGTCCGGAGTCCGGAAGTCTGTCCGGGAGTCCGGAGTCCGGAGCCGCCGCGGGGCCCCTTACCGGCAGCGCTTGGAGCACCGGTACCAGTGTGGAGCCCTGGACAGAGGCCGTGATCGGCGCCGTCGGGGCCGGCTGCAGGGGCTGCCGCGCCGGGCAGGGCGGGGCAGCGTCGGCGGGGCGGGAGCAGACCTGGTGGATGGTCGGCGGCGCGTCGCCCGCGTCTGCGTCCGCCCGGCCCCAGCCGTTCTGCCAGCTCAGCAGGGCGAGGAGGCCCAGCGCGGCGGCTAGAGCGGTCCAGCAGAGCGCGGGCAGGGGTGGCGGGGACGCGGGCGAGGAGGGCGAGGCGGGGGCCTGGCGCCACAGCCATTGCGCGGCGAGCTGCGGAAGCAGGGAGGGAGGCGGGGCACAGGGTCACTCAGCGGGGCAGCAAGTAGAAGCAGGGGCACAGCTCAGGCCAGAGTGGCCGAGCGCTGAGGACTAGAGCCCAACCTCCCTTGCCCCCCGCATGCACGTGCTCACCGCTACGCAGGCGGCTCCCAGCGAAAGCGCCGCCACCGCCGTCATCCGGCTGCGGTCCGCCGCCGTTGACCGCAGCTGCTCCAAAGCCATATCCGGTACGGCAGCCGTAAGGCAGCTCCCGGGAGCCAGGTCCAGATCCACCCGCTCCGAATCCGCCTCCGCGTCTGTCGTGGGCTCAATCTCCCCACATGGCGCCGCGGCACGTGCATGCTGCGTCAGCACTGCGGCGCCTCGGCCGCTGGCGGCGGCCTGCGCCTCTCCGTGGCCGGCTCCGCCGCTCGCTGCCACCACAAGCTCGGCGGGGGCAGCGGGCTGCGGCTGGACGCTGTGATGAAGCCGGAGCGGCACTGCAAATGCAGGCCCTGGCGGGCCCAGCGCGGGCCCAGCCGCAGGCCCAGGCCCAGGCCCAGAGCCGGGCCACCGCCCGCCATCGCCACTGCCGGTACCGTTGCCGCCATTGGCGCCGGACTGCATGAGCGCGATCTGAGCTTGCAACCGCTCCTGGATCAAGCCCATGCTCGCCTCTACCTCAGCTTGTACGGCCTGTTGTACGGCAGGATGCACAAGGGCATCGAGCATCCTCCGGCTGGGCCCGCTGCGCACGCCAGCCTCGTCGGGCCGGCGAGTCGGGGGGTGCGGGGGCAGCCCGGCGGCTGCTGCTGCTGCTGCGGATGAGGTTGGGGCTGGGGCCACGTGGCCGGGGCGAGCGGGTGAGGTGGGGTGCAGCATGGTCGGCGGCACGTATGTCCGCGTGGGCCCACCAGGTCCTGGGATCCGAAACGGCCGGTGCTGCCGCTCGTGTTGCTGGATGATCGCGATCTGCTGCCGTACGCTCGCCAGCTGCTCCTGAGGCGACAGCAGCAGGCCCGGCGGCAGCGGGCGGGCCTCGGGCAGGAGCGCTCCCGCGCCGGGGATGCCGACGGTACCGCGGGCTTGGGAGGGTTGCGGCAGGGGAGACCCCGCGGCCGTGAGGCGCTGGGGCGAGGCGCGGGGTCCCGGCACCGGACTCGAGCTGAGCCCGTGCGCGGACGTGACGGGCGAAACGCGGTCCAGAAGCCCCGCAACTAGCTGTGTGGGGTCGGGCCAGGAGCCCCGCTGCGCTAGCCAAGGCTCGGGCGCCCAAGGCGACTCGGCGCGGGCCGCCCCGGGGCCGTGGTTGGACTCTTCAGAGCCGGAGGAGTCGGGGAGCGGCTGGCTGCCCCAGAAAGCCGTGCCGCCGCCGCCACCGTTGGAGCGGTTGGCGGTTGGCGGCTGCGGGTACATGCCCGCCACGTGCTGGCCCAGGACACGTGACAGTCGTGAGCCGTGCGAGTCCTGAAACCAAGCGCCGCCGCCACCCTCCCCCGAGGCCGGGGGCTCGCTCGTGGCGCTTCCGCAGCTCAGGCGGTGGAAGTGCGGGCTCGAGAGCCAGGGGCTGGGCGGGCCGGCGGCGCCGAGCGCCGCCGCCGAGGCGGCGGCGGCTGCTGCCGCGGCGTAACGCTCCGCCGCCGCGCGCCGAGCCTCCGTCAGCGACCGCGCGCCGCCGGGGCTGGGCACGAAGGCGCTCGGCCCCGGCACTTGCAAGCCGGACCCAGAGCCCTCCGCTAAGGGCAAAGCCTCCAGGGAGGCCCCTGCGGAGCCGGCGGGAGACCGCCACGTGCCCAGCCCCGGAGACGCCGCGCCGCCGGTGCCGTTGCCATTGCCGCCGGCTCCGCTGCCGCTGCCGCCGCCGCTGCTGCTGCCGGCGCGGTCGTCTGTGTCTGCTGACTCGCTGGCGGTGAAGGACGGATAGCCGGTGCCCTACGCGGGGTCAACATGGAAGAAAGGTCAGTTGGAAGAAGGAACGGGCGGCGCCGAGCCGGGTAAACACATCGACCAGTTAGTTCACCGTTAATTCTCTTGCAGGACTACAGGCCACAAGTCCTGTGGTCCCAGCTATGGCCGCTAGTGCACACAGCGCCTCGAGTCTAAAAGGTGAAGTCCTCGAGCCCCCCCTGGCCCTGTCGCTCCAGATCGACCCACCAGAGCTTCCGGAGCGTACGGCAGCACCTCCCGGAGACCTCCGGCTGCCGCGCCGTCGTCGGGGCCCTCGCCCGGGCCAAACGAGGGCCCAGCCAGGTCCAGGTCCAGGCCCGCGGCGCCCGTAGCCAGGCCCAGCAGGGCGTGGTCGTTGAGGTGCGAGTTGCCCGCGCGGAGCGCATAGTGCGCTGCGGGGTAGAGGGTGCAACAGGAAGGACGTCGACGGGTTACTTGCAACGGAGCCACTTGCAACCATGCTGGAGCGAGAGGAGTTGCAGCCTTGCAGCGACAGCCTCGTGGCAAGCAGCTGCGTAGCGGTGCGAGTGCTGGAAGGGGGCAGGGTCCCTGACTAAGCACTCAACACTGCGACACATTGGGGCGCCGTTGAATAACAATCTGGGTTGGCACACACGAGAGCTAAGCACATGGAAGCGTGGCGCGTTGGGCTAGCCGCCATCCCGGGGGCGTCCTGAGCTGAGGCCGGCTGTTACAAACGCACGCAACACGAGAGCTTAAGTCTCGCCGGGCTTTCCGCTTGCTTACAGTTTCCTCGTTGCCTAGCACACAACACGCGAGCTTAACGCACGCACCTGGCGTGCACCCGTCCCTCGCGGCCGCCCCGAACCAGGCCGCGAGCGTCTCCGCCGGCAGCGCCGTCAGGAGGTCCAGCGCGGCGGTGGCGGGGCTGGGCAGCACGGCCGCCAGGTGGAGCGGCGTGAGACCGCCGGGGCCGGGCTGCGGGGAGCAGGACAGGCAAGCGAGGGGCCGGGATGAGCGGCCGAAGCGGACCCAGGACATTCAAGACACGGGGCTTGGAGGCGCGCTGGTCAGACAAGCGTGGTCGCGGCTGTGCGACAGGCTGCAGAGAGCATTGAACGCCCGCCCGGGGCTAGCGCTCGCCAGCAGCCCTCCAAGCAAGCAATTGGCCGCCGCAGCCTGCCTACCGTTGCCATCATGGCCCTCCACTCCTCCCGAACGGTGGCGCTCGCGGCGTAGGCGCTGTAGGAGCGCCACAGGCCCGTCATGGCGACCAGCTCGGCGGAGCCGCTTGCGGCCGCGAGGTGCAGCGCGGACCAGCCGTACGCCGCCTACGACAAGGGGTTCGTAGCGACGCATTAGTAAGCGGACGAAACCCGTCGTCACCGTAGTCGCTACCGTAGTCAAGTCCTGTCACCTGGCAAAAACACCTTCCCAGCATAGCTATTGCCATGGGCACAGGAGAGCGAGAGCTAGAAACGAAACGCGGGCTTGCTCGCAGCTGCGAACTGGGAAACTACGGAACCGTCCGCACGCGGCGATGACTAACAGTACTACGGTAATGAGTCAGCGAAACGCAGCTGTTGGACTTCAGCAAAGCACAGCTTTCAGACTTCAATCAAGGAGCCTGGCCTGTGAAGACAGTGAGCCACACGAACCCAACCAAGAAACCCGACCCATGACCCATGCCGCTCCGCAAGCACGCGCCCCTTCCCTGCGCCACGCACGCACGCACGCACCTGTACGGCAGAGTTGATCTTGGACATGGAGTGACCCAGATCCATCAGCCCCAGCACCAGGTGCGTGGAGGTGGAGGGCCAGCCCCGGCTGCACGCAAACCCCAGCAACTCAAGCGCGCCTCGGGGCAGCCGGGGGACCTCCCGCCCGGCCGCAAAGTCGGGCCTCGCGCCCTCGCCACCCGCGGGGTTGACAGGGGTGAGCGGCCCTTGCGGCGCCATGGCTGCGGCACTGGCGGAGCCGGGAGGGGGGTCATGCAGGCCCGCGAGGGTGCGCGGGGGCAGCTGCATGCCACCACCCGACCCGGTCGGAACGGTCGCCGTCGCCGTCGGCGGCGGCGGCGGCTGGCGGCCGGAGAAGCTAAGCGCCTGGAGCTGCGCCTCCGCCGCTGCCTCCGCCTCCGCCAGCGCTGATCGAGCCGGCACTGCTGCCTGCCCGCCCGCTGCCGCCGCCTCCAGACCGCTCACTTCGCTAGGGGCGTGGGAAATCGAGTTGGCGGCGTGCGTGCAGCGCTCGAGCCAGGCCCCCAGGTCCCAGAGGAAGCGCTCCCTCGCCCGCGCGTCCTCACGGTCTTCATCGCCCTCGACCTCCACCCCCAGCGCGCACGAAGCCGGCCCGCCGGGGCCCACATAGCCGCCCGATCCGCCCGGCCCCGGCCCTTCAGCCGGGGGAACCTGCAGCCGCCGCTGCGGCGCATCGTCGCTGCCGCTCCCCTCGTTGCGTTCCAGACCCAGCGCTGCCGCCGCCGCCACGCCCACGGTGCGCCCCGACTCCGAGCCAGAGTTGGCGGCGCTCGCGACGTCGGGCCCGTCGATTCCGGCCCAAGAGTGAAGCGACGGCGGCGGCGGCGGCACGCGGGTCAGGCTGCCGCTGGCACCGAGCGCCGCCGCCGCAGTCGGCGACGGGGCGTCGTCGTCCGACACTGGCAGCGGCGTCTGCTGGTACTGCTGCGCCAACAGCGCACACACCTCCGCCTCCATCCCAGTGTCGGGGACCACCACAACCGACAGCGCGCCGCTGCTGCGGCAGGCGCTGCCGCCCAGCAGGCCGGCGGCGGCGGCGGCAGGGTTGCTGGCGTCGAGCCCGATGCCACCCGCCAGCAGGGCCTGCAGCTGGCCGGGCCCAGAGATGGCGTGGACTTCCAGGTTGCGGGACAGGCCCGGCCCAAGCGCCAGGGCCCCGAGGCCCACAGGGCTGGACTGCGCGAGCCCGGCATGGCGGCGGTTGGCGGGGGCAGCGGCGCCCAGGGCCGAGTCAGGCGGGCCGTGGGCGGCTGCGGTGGCGGCGGCGGCGGGCACGCCCGGTGCAAAGGCGTGGAGCTCGATGAGCACGAGCCCCGGCGCGGCGCCGGGCTGGAGCCAGATCAGGACTAGCTCCGAGTCCGCTCTCTGCGGCCGTAACGCGCTCAGCACGTTGCGCGCCGCCCGGCTGCGGGTGTCGGGTGAGGCCATGCCGGTTGCCGCGCGGCCGCGGCGGATGGATTGGTCGTCCGCTTCGCCGCCAGCGGCAGCGCGGTCCGACAGGAACTCCAGGCGCGCGGGCAGCGGCCGGCCGCCTTTACAGGCGGACACCGTGCATTGCGATGGTGCGACGCCCAGCGTAACCTCGGCTGCGAGGCAGACCTCGCCGAGCGAGGTGCGCACACAGCGCGGGAAGAGGCGCCACAGCACGGGCCGAGCAGGCACGGCACGGGCGGGTCCCAACGCGTGCTGCGCGTAGAACTGCTCCATGCTTTGAACCGCCTCCGGGGAAAGACCTTGGGACGCGCGGGTTAACAGGTGGGGAAGGGGCGGAGCGGGTGACACACAGTTCCGAGGCCGGGGGCATCACATGCCGGTACGATGGAGTGAGTCCTCACCTGGCCACCGGGAGCTTGCCAGTGCCCGGCTTTCGCCCAAGCCACGCGTCCTCTGTGAAGACTCCAGCGGCGTGAAGCGCGCGTAAGGCAGGGGCTCCGGCTGCGAGACTGACGGGGACGCGACGCGCGCTTCAAGGGAGTCGTCGCCCCAGGCGACAGAGCCTTCCCCGTCGGGTACCGACGTGAAGGAAGAGCCCAGGAAGGAGGACGCTGCGCGGCTTCCAGCGCCGAGCTGAACGGGTCCACCTGTTCTGCCGAGCACCGCAGCGCCCTGAGCGTCCATCGCCGTGCTCACAGCGTGAGCCTCCATAGGTTTCCAGGCAGCCACAGGCGCAAACGGGGTGGACACCGCCGGGAGGCGCTCATGACGTGCTTTGTTCCTGGAGAGAAGCTTCTAACCATCTGTGTGCACCCATAAGGAGGGAGCAAGTTAACGCTGCAGCAGAAAGTCTTAGGACAGGCCCTTTGACACCATTTGCTCACCATTGGGCCCGCTCGATTGCCGGACGCCCGTTTCCTTCTCCCGGCACACTTGCGCACGTTTTGTTGTTTAACCTGCTGAACTAAACGAAAATGTCGGCCGAGACCGCTGCCCGCTTTGTCGCGCGGCAATGCGGCTCCAACGAGCAGCCAAGCACGTCGGGCTCGGGCGTGCAGCTGCTTGTTGGGAAGGATACGGTTGTCAGTGGTCTAGCAGCCGTTTGCACGCACCTGGCGAGGCAAAGTCCACGGCAAGCGAACCTGCTGGGTGCGACGCCTGAGCTGCAAGCCCAAGTAAGCGCTGGTCGTTCAAAGCGCGAATTCTACGTGCTGTATGTCATCAGAAGGCCAGATCAGGCCTGCTTGGGGATGGCCAGAGTTGCCGCAAAGCGTTGATCGGCAAGCTGCGCCGCCGCATGCGCCTTCGCTGCGCAGGTTGCGGAATGGCTGGCGTGGGCGAGCAGCGAGCTGACGCCGCTGATGGACGACAAGCTTGCAAAGGTGGGCTGGGGGCTCCGTCTTGCGAGGCCTAGGCTGTGGGCCCAACCCCCCCAGCCGACCCGCCCGGCCCCGGTCCCGCTCGCCTAGCCCTGGGCGCCTTTGTCGCTGAGCCTCAACCCTCGCCCTCCGTCTTGCAGCTCAATGAGCACCTACTGTCGCGGACATACCTGGTGGGGACCTCGGCTACGCTTGCGGACCTCGTCATCTACGCCCTGGTCCACGCCGCAGCGGTGGGGCCCTGTGCACGCGTGCTGTGCTCGTGTCGCCAGCACCCCCGCCACCCGTCGCTATCAACTTCTCTTACAGATGTGGAATTACGGCTCCGCTTTGAAGCACCGCTGCAACTTCCTAGGCCCCAGGTCTTCATTGCCCCCGTGCCCACGACCCCGCCCATACCCGAGTTCCGCGCACCCTCCTCCCCTTCCTCCCCCTCCTCCCCTGCCTCCCACCCCAAGCCTTCACTCACCTGCCCCCGCCCTACCCTACACGTGCGCCGAACCCACAGGTAGGCTTCCCGGCCGCTCAGACGCTCCACTTTGCGGCGCTCCTGCGCTGGGTGGACCTGCTGCAAAACACGGAGGACCGGGCCGGGTTCATGACGCCCCGCCTGGAGCTGGCCAAGCCCCGCTACGTGGCGCCGCCCCCACCCCCGCCACCCGCGCCCAAGGCGAGTGCAGGAAGCGGGGTGCCAGGGTACCGCAGCCGGCCGCCCTGACGGCCTCGGGAGCGCGCGTGCGCGGTGCGGAATGGAGCACGCTTTGCCGAGGCGGGCGGCGGGGTTGCTAGCTAGCGAGTTTGTGGCTCGGGGTGGCTGCGGCGGACGAGGAGGAGCCTGGGGCGGTACCGGTGAATGCTTGGGAGCAGCTGCGCTGAGGCGGGGCTGGAGCCGCGAGCAGCCATGGTCGTTGCGTGGGTAGAGCGAACGCCTCCGGGCTTGGGGTGGGGCGCCCGGAAGCGAAGGATGCCGCATCGCCCGAAGCCTGAGCCCCTGACACTACCCATCCCGCCACTCCGCAGGCGGCCCCCGCCGGCAAGGAGGAGGCCAAGGGTGCTGACAAGGTGAGGCCGGGCGGGGGGCAGGGCCGAGCGAGGGAGGCTAAGCCAAGGCCGATACCCATCGGGAGCGCATATGTGGTTAGCGTGGGTACCGGGGCAGGCCGCCAACTGGCCAGCCCCACAATGACTACAGGGTATCTTGGGCCCGGTCTCGGGCTGAAGCAGCGCTTCACGAAGTCAATCCGCCCTCGACCGACGGCACCCAACTGTGTTTACCATACCTCAGGCGGCGCCCAAGGCCGACGCCCCCGCTGCCAAGGAGGCGGGCGGCAAGAAGGAGGGCGGCAAGGAGGGGGCCAAGAAGGATGCGGCCGCCGCCGCCCCTGCCGCCGCCGCCGCTGCCGCGCCCGCTGCTGCCGCCGCCAAGGAGGGCGGTGGCAAGAAGGAGGGCAAGAAGGAGGCCGCCGCCGGGGGCGCTGCGCCCAAGGAGGGGGGCAAGAAGGAGGGCGCTGCCAAGGAGGGCGGCGGCGCCGCCAAGAAGGAGGAGGAGGAGGCCACCATCGACATGCTCGACTGCCGCGTGGGGCGGATCGTCAAGATTGACAAGCACCCCAACGCCGACGCCCTGTACCTGGAGGAGGTGCGTGGGCCCTGGTCTCCCCTGGGCCCGCCTGGGCCCTCTCTGGGCCCCTCGCACCGCGGCCTGGGCCTCTGGTCCCTGGTGCTCGAGCCCGGGCCGCGGGCAGCTGACGGGCTCTGGGGCGGCGGCCGTGAGGATACGTGTGGGCGCCCGACCAATATTGCGTGTGCACTTCCCTCCCCCCCTGCCCCCCTGCCCCCCTGCCCCCACTAGATTGACGTCGGCGAGGAGAAGCCCCGCCAGGTCATCTCGGGGCTGCGCAACTTCGTACCGCTGGAGCAGATGCAGGTACGGCACGCGTACGGGTGTACGACAGCGTGCTGTACGACATGGCGATTGCATGCATGTGTTGGCTGCGCCCAATGCCGAGCCCAGCCGGAGGCGCGTGGGAGCCGCGGAGGACCCAACACGGCCGCGGAGCAGCCGTGTCTGTCTGACGCCCGCACGCGCTAGGTTGTCGCCTCGAGCGCTTACCGTAGCTTGTCTATGCCTGTCCCTCGTGCGCACGCCCACAACGCTGCCTCACTGTCCTTGTGCTGCTGCTGTCCCTGTGTGCTGCTGTCGCTGCTCAGAACCGGTTGGTGGTGGTGGTGTGCAACCTCAAGCCGGCCAAGATGCGGGAGGTCATGAGCTATGGCATGGTAGGGCGGGAGGGGGTGCGGGCCTGGGTGGGAGGGGCTGAGGCGCCGTGTGTGGGGCAAGCGGCTGGGACGGGCACACAGTGAAGGGCATGGGGGCTTGTTCCTACGGCCCAAGGATAGAGCTGGACACATTGCGGCAAAACCCGAACCAGTGATGTCAACTTCCTTGCTCGACCGTCCCAACCGGGGCTAGTGTGGGAGCAAAAGTTTGAGAATATCTGAGGTTCGGTATGATGCGACACGTTCGGCTAAGCTAGCCGCTTTGGATACTGCACCGGGGCTGGGGTTCCCGGGCCTGGGGCGGACGACCGCACACACGGTCTGCCCCCCTGGATGCGGACCGTGGGGAGGGCGCGGGCTACGTGAACCGGTGATATCAGATACCTTGCTCGACGCCCCCAGTAGGGGGCTATCCTGGGAGCAAAAGTTTGAGAATATCTGAGGTTCTTGCGGGGACGCGGGGCGGGAAGCGCGCTAAGTCTGGGGCTCGGCAGAGCCGGGGGATGTTTCAGCACCATGCAAGGTGGGGCATCCCTCAGCACCACGCACTTGACAGCACCTCGGCGAGCAAAGCAGGCGGGAGAGCTCATGCTTTCGCCGCTTTCGGCATGGAACCAGTGATGTCAACCTTTCTTGCTCGACGCCTCCAATCGGGGGCATCCCTGGGAGCCAAAGTTTGAGAATACCTGAGGTTTCCGCCGCCCATTACGCACACCCTTTGTCCTGCATCTGCTGTGCACACGACGCATCGGGCTCTGTCCTACACCGTTAACCGCCCTCGTCCAAAATCCCACACAATCTCGCACCCCTGCCTGCGTCCTGTCGCACGCACCTTGACGCTTGGCCCCAAACACGTGTCCGACTCCTTGACCCCTCCCCTCGTCCTCCTCCTACCCTCCCCTCCCCTGTCAGGTCCTGTGTGCCTCGGACGAGGGCCACACCAAGGTGGACCCCGTGCTGGTGCCCGAGGGCGTGCCCATCGGCGAGCGGATCACGGTCGAGGGGTGAGCGGATCAGGATCCAGATCCAGAACCGGGTCCACGGGCTCGCGAGCGGTCGGACCAACGCAGAGCGCTGTCTGCCCACAACCTCACGCCCTGCAAGGAAGCCCGGGTGCACCTGCGCCTTGCCCCAGCGAGCCCGCTCGCTGCCTCTCTCAACCCCGCCCTCGGCTCCGTTTCCCGCTCAGCAACAAACACCCTCGGCTCCCCCCTCGCCCCGCAGCTTCACCGGCGAGCCCCCCGCCGAGCTCAACCCCAAGAAGAAGGTCCTGGAGCGCCTCTTCCCCGACATGAAGACGGACGCAGGTGGGCGAGGCGGCGAGCGTTCCGGACGATGCTCATGTGTGGTCCATGGCGGTGGCGCACATGCACCTGGTGGCGTGCACGGCGGGAGTTTCCAGGGACGGAGCGGCACGCAGCAATTGCGGGGCCCGAGCCACGGCGCTCGAGCCATGGCCCTCGACCCTGCTGTCTTCACGGTGGCCGGCTGGCTGACTGACCGGCCGCCCCTCGACCTGGCGAGCGGCGCACTTCCGCTCAGCTTCGTACCACCCCTCACCCCGTCCCTCGCCAAGCCCCTGCCTAACCCCCCGCCACCCCCCACCGCAGCCGGTGTGCCCGTGTTCAAGGGCAAGGCCATGGCCACCAGCAAGGGTCCGCTGACCTCCACCATCCCCAACGGCTGGGTGCGGTAGGCGCCCCCTCGCCCACGCGGAGGCGCGGCTGGTGGGCCGCCGGCTCGGGGCCGCGGTTGGGCCGGTGGAGGAGCACGTGCGGGAGCGGGAGCAGGGGAGCAGGAGCGAAGGGGGCAGACGCGAGACGCGGGCTCGCGGTCTGCTCGCGCGCGGTATCCGGAGGCTGGGGAATGGGGCAGGGGAGCTGCGTGGCAGGCGCCGGGCAGGCGTTGTGTGGCCAGAGCGCGTGAGAGGCGGACAGCGGCGGGAGGGCAGGGCCGAGGCGCAGCGGTGAGCCGTGGGGGAGCTGCTCGAGGGGGGGAAGGAGGAGCAGGAGGCGAGAGTGGAGGGGCGGGCAGAGCGCAGGAGCGAGTGCAGGGCGTACAGGTGTTGCAGTGAGGGTGGAGCGCAGCCGCTGGAAACAGGGGAAGGGCGGCTGCAGAGGTGCCCGGGCCCCCCAAGGCCCCCATGTGGCACACAAGGTGCCCCCACCCGATGCCCCCTGTAAGCGGCCCACTAGCAGTCCTCCCAGTCCACCTCGCGCTATTTGATCCTGTGCGCTGGCGAAGTCGAGAGCCCTGGCGCTGATGACTCCGATGGGCCAGCCAGGAGCCGGGGCTGGCCCTGTGGTTAGGCAAGGTGCAACACCCCGGGGTAAAGCGATAAGCCAATAGGGGGGCCCATGCAGGGGTGGGCCCGGGAACGCAGCGTGGGCTCGTGCTGCAATGAGGCCGAAGTGGTCGTCATCGTGGCGGCCGATCGACACGCTTGCAACATCCGCCGGCACATGTCGGCCTCACACCGCCAGTCGCACCCATTCATTTTCGTCCCAACGTTAACATTATCCCAGGAACAGCCGCTCGGGGACGCTCGGAGCATAGCTGCGCGAGGTGGTGCGGACCGCGGTTCGGCCTGAAGTTAAGCGTAAGCGGTGCCATGAGGTCATCGCGTGGTAAGCAGGATCTCGCATCGCTCCGCTTTCGGGATGGGCCTGCCTTCACGCGGTGGCCGATGGCCGGAAGCATCGCCGCTCGAGACCACGCTTCGCCATTTCCCCTCCCCTGCCAGCGGCTGCCTCGCTAATGGCCGCGCTGCCATTATGCGCATGGCGAGCGGGTGACGCCGAGCTCGCTGGGAGCAGCAATTGCGATCCATCCTCGACCAGCTCCGCCATCCCGGCGGACGCAGCCCCCCCGCCACCCTCGCCCGGGCTGCCGCTCTCGGCCCGCCTGCGCAACAGCTGGACCGCCTGCGCCGCGCAGCTGCCCTTCTCCCTTGTCCCAACGGCGCTCGCGGAGGCTCCCGCGGCGGCGCCCGCGCCCTCGGGCGCCCCTCCCCTGGGCCTGGCCTACCGCGCCGGCCTGCTGCAGCCGCTGCTGGACTTCCTGCCCGAGGGTCCCGTGGGTCGGCCCTCGGCGGCGGAGCTGGGGCGGCTGGAGGCGGCGGCGCTGGCAGGCTGGGAGGGGCCGCAGCCGCTGCAGGTGCGTGTCCTGTGTGGGGGAGGGGCCTCGGCCTGGGCCTGGGCCTTGGGCCTGGGCCTTGGGCCCACGCCTGCATCAGGAGCCGAGTGCACACGTGGAGGGACTGTGGGGCCTGGATTGAAGCTAGGGAGGGCCTGCGCCGCCAGCCTGCTGCTCCCCGCTGAACGGCACTGTTGTCCCCCGCCGGACCCCTGCGGCAGGTGGTGACGCTGGCGTGGGCCCTGGCCTGGGCGGGGCACCGCCCCAGCGCCGCCTACCTGGAGCGGCTGCAGGTGGGGCCGCGGGGAGGGTGGGGTGGGGTGGCTGGGAGGTAGGGGCGGGGTGGGCGACCGGGGCCACCCAGGGGCCTGGGGGACTGCGGGGCAGGGCGCGAGGGAGCCCGGGCCTAGAGCCCTGGAGCCTGTGCCTTTGGGGTTCAGGACTCGGGCGGTTCTGGGGCTGGGAGGCCGCGGCCTTGCCACCCTTGATCCCCTGAGCCGCTGACCCGTGCCGCCTCCCACCTGTGCCCTCGCCCCCTCCCCAGGCCGCAGCGGCCTCGGGCTCGCTCCCCGCCGGCCCCGGCGCCGCGCCCCACAAGCTGGGCCCCGTGCAGTGCGCCGTGCTGCTGTGGGCCGCCGCCATGGCCGGGCCGCTGCCCGCCGCCGCCTGGGACGCGGGGCTGCGGGCCCTGGCCTCCGCTGCCGGCGGCGACGGCAAGGGCCTAGACGAGGTCGCGACGCTTTATCTTCTCCACGCGACGATGCTGTACGCAGCGGAGGGCATGGCCGACGGCGCCCGCCGGGCCGCCGCCGGCGGCGTGGCGGCGCGAAGCGCTGGCACGCGTGCTGCACCTGCGTCGCCTGCGTCGGCCACAGCACAGCCCACGTCGTCGCAGCCGCGTGCGACTCGTGAGGAGGTGCTGGCGGCGGCGGCGGCGCTGGGCAAGGCGGGGCTGCTGAAGCGGCTCGGTACGGCGTACGGCGAGTTCGTACCGCTGCACCCGGCCATCGAGGGGCCGTACATGGTACTGCTGTACGTCCTGGAGCAGCTGGCGGCGGAGGGGCGCGCGGAGGCGGCGGCAGCGGCGGCTGCCAATGGCTCCGGATGGAGCGTGTGGGGAGGCGGCGGCGGGGCGACGCCGGCAGCTGCGGTGGAGCAGTGGCTGCCGGCGGGGGCGGCGGAGGCGGCCACCGCACTCCTCGCCAGCCCCAAGGCAGGTGTTGATGCTAATGTGAAGACTGTCGCAACCAGCATTTGATAACCACCTTCTATGTCTCACCGTCGCCCCCTTGCCGCCCTCGCCCCGCCCCCTGCCAACGTGCCTCTCCCCATGCCCTCCCTCCCCCCCCCTCCCCCGCCCCCCCCCCAGGACCTGGCCCGGCTACAGCGGGACCTGCAGTACCACTGGCGGGGGGACACCCTGGTGGACGAGGTGCAGCGGGCGAGGAACCAGGTGCGGGGGCGGGCCCTTCTGGGTGGGTGGGTGGGCAGAGGGGCCCTGGCGCGGTCTGATCCATTGCATGCGCTACCGGCACCCACCTGCATCATCCCATGTCGTCACCACTGCGGGGTACCGCCGTGCCCGGCCCCGACCCCAGCCAAGAGTCTAGCCCTCAACCAAACCTCATCCCCACAACCCTGACCAGGTCATCTACCACCTCACCCGGCGCCTGGGCCTCACCGTGGCTCAGCCCGAGGACGTGGACGTGGTCCTGCCCTCGCGCTGGCTGGTCCTCTTCGTACGGCCCGGGCCCCAGCGGGCCCAGGCTGGCCCCTCGGCGACAGCGACACCTGGGCCCGCCTGGGCCTCCTCCTCCGCAGCGGCAGCAGCAGGCGGGAGGGCGGGAGTGGCAGCGGTGGAGGACTTGGCGGCGGCTGCAGGGGAGGTGGTGGAGGGGCTGCTGAGGGAGAGGTTCGCGCCGGCCGTTCGTGCGCCGCCGGGGAACGGCGTGGGCGGCGGCGGCGCGGACGGCGACGTGGATGGCGGCGCGGCCGGAGGACGGGCGGCGGGAGGGTGCGCGGGGGGGCTGTGGGCGGCGCGCGTGCGTGCGCTGCGGCGGCTGGGGTGGCGGGTGGCGGTGGTGGATGCGGGGGAGTGGGGGGCTCTGCGGAGCGATGCGGAGAGGGACGCCCTTCTACAGGCGCTGCTGAGGGGCAGCGGGTAGTGGGGGCGAGGGGGAGGGGCAGGGGGACAGGCAGCGACAGGTGTGCGGGGGTGCCCTGTCCCGGCGCGGAGCGCCGAGGATACCGGTACCCGCGCAGGGTGAGGAGTCGGACCGGGGAGGGACGGAGAGCCGAGTGCGGGTGCCTTCGGGTTACCTCGTACACACAACGAACCTAATGGCCTGGTCTCGATGGGGCTGAACCACCGCCACGCTCATACGGTAGCCGGGCCTCGCACACCCGTAAGGAGCAAGCACAGACCGGTCAACAGCAGCCTGTGTTCAGAACTGTAGGTCCTTCTTGGGTAGGGGCACGCCCCGTGCCAGCAGAAAGTGCGGAGCAAGGGGCAGGCCGTTTAAAGAGGCTGTTGGCCACGACGGGAGGTGGGGTTGCTGCGGGCGCCCTGCGGGTGGGCACGCCCCATTCGTAAGGCCAGCGCCGTTACTCCGAGGACTGGAGCAGGAGGAAGCCGAAGCGGCGCACCACAGCAGGGTAAGACAAGGCTGCGCTAGACGCGTCGTGGAGCGGTGGAAGTGGGGATGTCACTAGTAGCGGGACGATAAAGCGCTAGCGCAGCAGGGACACAGGTCAGGGTGAGAAGCTGCGCGGGCAGCTCCCGGAGAAGGTCAGCGGTCGCGACGCACACGCGCGCCTGACAGGTCCCGTGAAGACGATGACCGTGAGGTTACTTACCAGAGCGTTGCACCGGAACGGGCTGTCTCCCCCGGCTTCAGGTAGGTCGGCATGACAGGCGGGCGGACATGCCGTCGAGCGACAGCGGGCAGTCTCTCGTTGAGCGAGGACACCATCGCAGCCGTTCTGCCTAGGAGCCCACAACACGCTGAAAGCGACAGGTTGGCCCGTACCCCGTTGCCGCTCATGTTACACTTCGCTCACCTGGGCTCGCTGTTCGGCCAAGCACCTGATAGTCATACCCAGGGCTTGCCCCTTGCTGACACTAACATAGACTTCCCTTGTGAGCTAAAGCTGTCGACATGGACCGAGGTCGCCCATAGCTCATTGAACAACAATGGCCGAGCCCCTTCTTGATCCTCGCTTTAGCCAGGATGAGAAGAGGGTGCTACAAGAGAGCGTGGTCCGGAAGAGACAAAAACTAGCGGAAATTGAAGCCCAGCCGCTGCCAAAGGCGACGCTTGGTGTATATGTGAGTCGCATTGCTTTCAATACGCTGTCTTATGAGTCCTAGTAGTCGCTGAGTACCCCGGCTGCTCGCAGGTCAAGAAGGGCACATGCATTTTCTGGACTGGCGCTGCCTTCGCGCTGGCCTGCGTGGTGCTGGTGGCAGTGGTGCCCCCCGTATGCGTACTAAAGGGATGTGGGCAAGGTGGCAGCTCAGAGGGGGTAAGCAGCTGCTTACTGCTGCGGAATGCGGGCGATGGTTCGTGCAGCCGTGCCCACTCGCGCCTGCATGCGACCGTACGCAGGGGACAGCCCAACCCAATAGGCTTATAGTGGACTTCGCGACCGTCAACAAGACGGTTGCCAGCCTGGTGCCGCCGTTGCTGCTGCAGTACCTGCAAGAGCAGGTGCTGGTCAGCTCGGGGATCAACGTAGTGTCCTTCTCGGATGAGAGCGTCCTGCAGGAAGTACGCAAGCTCATCGAGACGCAGCCGGGTATGTCAGGGGTCCTTGGGGGAGGGGAGGGGAAGGCACGGGGGGAGAGCCGGCTGTTTGGCGGGAAACCGGGATCAGGGTGGGTAGCCCGTCCTGCTACCCACCAGTCTTCCGCATCCGTCCCCAGCCCTCCACGTGCTGACAGAGACCATATATATACCGGCCTTGCATGCCAAATGAGATCTTACCAAGAAACCCCAACTGCCCTGCAGACCTGCAAAACCTGCTTCGGGATATGCGTGGCTACACGCCGCCGGTCAACGACGCCATTGGCGCCCCCGGCACGGCCCGGGCCCGGCTGCTGCGGGACTCCCCGGCGGCGCGGCGGGCGCTGCTGCAGCTGCGCACGCCGGGGGCAGAGGACGAGTTCATTGCGGAGATGTGGCAGAAGAAGTTCGTGCGTTACGATGACGCGTGGAACATGACGCAGGGTAAGAGTCTGTCGAGCGGCCGTGTTGTGGGGATGTGGGGTTTGTAGCGGGAGGGGCCAGGCGGGGCCTGGCGACGGGCGGCCTTAGGCCGCAGTGCCGGGGTCAGTGCTTGCCTTGGTGGTGTTGCTGGGCAGCACCCAGCACCCCGAGGGCACAGCGGTCAAACCACGCCGGGCATGGAGCCTCGGAGGTGGCGGCAGAGGCCGTGGCGGTTCTGCGGAGCGAGGAGGTCGGAGGCGGGTTGCATGGCGGCCCAGCAGCAGCAGCCACCTCAGCCACGGACCTCAGACACAGCGGCGGACGGCGCATGGAGGAGGATCGCCGGCAATCGGCGGCGGCCTCGGGCGGATGCGCCCAGGCAGTCCCGGCTGGACTGTGGGGAGCGCAGCCGGGGGTTGGCCGGGCGGCTCAGCCGCTTCAGGGGGGAGCCAGGGGCGCGGGCGGGGGCACAGCCTTGGTCTGGAGGGCCCGGCCGCAGAGACCAGCCACCGACAGCGCTACAGCCGAGCGGAGGCTCCTCGCAAGGGGAACGTCATCCTGGGCAGCCGCAGGCACTGGCGTAAGCCGTACGAGTGCGTATGCCGTACGAGTGCGTATGCCGTACGAGTGTGGACCGCTGGAGCGGCCCAAGGGCTGCGGCACGGCGCCAGGCGGCCTGGCCCGAGCGGAGGGAGGGAGGCAAGGGGCTGGGGGCTGGGCCCGACCTCAACGGGGGCTCGCTGGCCAGGGGGCGGACCGGCTGGAGGGCTTGTGGCCCCGGGGCTGGCTGCCGGCTGCCGGCTGCCGTCCGGGGGCCGACTGTGCGGGGCCTCTGACGGCCGGGGAACGGAAGGCACGTGGCCGGAGGCAGCACTGGCAGGAGCTCTGGACCCGGGCAGGGTGCTGGGCCCGGGGCTGACCAGCGACAAAGCGCGCTGATGCGCCCGGGGCGCGCCGCGGCACCTCGCAGCCCGTGGTGTAGCGAGCGGAGCAGGCGTCAGCCCGGGGCCAGGCGGCCGGACAGGGGAGCCGCTCGCCGCTGCGCTGTGGCCCCGGGCGCCCCTGCCCCCGGGGCACCCCGTGCCGCCCCGGTTGCCCCCCCGTGCGTGGTCCCCGGCTGCCCCCGCCGCCGCGGTGGCTGGCGCCGAGCGGCTCCGGGTCCCGAGGCCCAGCTGCTGGCTCCGTGTCCGCGGCCAGCAGTGCCCTTGTGGACTGCCTTGGGGGAGGAAAGCGGGCGGGGGCAGTGGCCGTGGATGGTGCGCCTCGCGGCCCCCGGTCTGGGGCCAGCTGCTACATCCACGGCCGCTGTCACTGGGGCCTGTGTGTGGAGGGACATGATGGGTGCTGCGCGGCCGCTGCCCGGCAAGAGCGGCCCAGCTGCCCCACAGTGGGGCCTGCGCGCGGGGGCACAGCAAGAGCTCTCGGCCCCGTCTGGGGGACAGGGCTCGTGGCCACACTTGACAACGCCCCGTTCGGGGGCGCTTTGGGATGGGACAGGAATTCAACCGGCGCCCTGCCTGAACGTGGTGCCGCCGTGTGGTTCCGCGCCGTGTGCCTGGGGCCTTCATCCGGCGCCGTTTCGGTGCCCTACTTGACGTCACCTTCTCCCCTGCCAATGCCACCGCCACCGCCCTGTCTCTGCCCTGCTGCCCGCCCTCCCCCGTACGGCAATTCCCGGCCCCACGCGACACCCAACCTGTGCTGAGCATGCCGCCCCCGGCTCCCACCCCCCACCCCAGGCACCGCGGACGTGGTGGTGGCGGTGATCGACACGGGGTGCGACCTCACCCACCCCGACCTGCGAGGCAACCTGTGGACCAACCCGGGAGAGATCCCGGGCAACGGGGTGGATGACGACGGCAACGGTGGGGGGCGGAGGGGCAGAAGGCGGTTCGGTACACGAAGCGAGGCCGACTTGGCGGGGTGGAAGGGGGCCGATGGGGGATCGGGCGGAAGGTCTAGAGCGCGTGATGTCCGCTGCTTCCATTTCGTGATAGGTCGACCCCTGTTCCCCTCCCCCCGCTCCAGGCTATGTGGACGACGTGTACGGGTACGACTTCGCGGGCAACTGCGAGGAGGACTGGACGAGCGCCCGCGTGAGCGGCTGCGGGGCCAAGGCGGACCCTCAGGACGTGCACTCGCACGGCACACACTGCGCGTGGGTGCAGGGGTGGGGGACGGGGGAGGGGGAGGGGCGGAGGGGTATGTGCACACTGTGCGGTGGGGCGGGGGGAAACGAGGCGAAACGGGTGCAGGCACGCAGGGCATACGTTTTTGGAGGTGGTGCGGTCGACGGCTGAGTCTCTCTCGGCCCGGCCCCTGCCCCTGTGTCCTGCCCTTGACCCGCTGCAGTGGCATCGTGGCTGCGCTGCGAGGCAACGGCATCGGAGTGGCGGGGGTCGCCCCGAGGGTCAAGGTCATGTGCCTCAAGGTGGGGGGCGTGAGGGCGGGGGACTTGGGCGCTTCCGTCCCCCGGCTGCTGATTTCAGGTGGGGGCGGGGGGAGGGGTGAATCACTTCCGCCCCCCGGCAGCCGCCCCACAGGTACTTTGAGGCCACACCAGAGCTCACCGGCGCCTGCTAGGTGGAGAACCAGCGCTTTCCGTGCGGAAGGCCCAGTACTGAGTGTCTAGGCCCCCAGCCCAGGGCGTGGCCCGCCCCCACGCTCCACCCCACACACACCCCTCGACCGCGGTCACCCCTTCCCCTTTGGGTGCAGGTGGCCACCCCCGGCGGCGCCTTCTACACCTCCCACATCCTCAAGGCGTACGACTACGCCGTGAGGTGAGCGGGGTGCAGGGGCCAGGTTTGGGAGTGCGGGGCGCTGGGACTGGGGTGAAGGGTGAGGTGAGCGGGGCAACCTGGCGTGATCACCCGGCGAGATTCGTAGACCCATGCACGTCTTCCCGTCCCTCGCTCGAGACCTACCCCAACTCCCTCCCCTTAAAAGTTGATCCCCCCAAAACCCACCCCAAAAACCATTCCCCAGGATGGGTGCGCATGTGGCCAGCTGCTCCTTCGGCCCCGCGGAGCCCAACCTGTCGCCCGGGCCCGGGGACGTGGACAGCAACTGGCGGGAAACGAAGTTCTACCAGGTGTGCTCGGGAGCCCCAAGGGGGCCGGGTTGGGCCGGAAGGGCGGGGCGGGGGACGGGGTTGTGGGTCTGGGAGGCGACTGAGCTCGGAAGGGAAGGGAAAACCCGCTGAGGCTGTGTGGCGGCAGGGATGGCCCGCAGCCTCGGGACAGCGTTCAGGAGAATACGGTGGGGGAATGCGCCCATAATATCCGGGAATACACCGCCGGCGGGCCGGCCTGCTGCGTCACGTGCCTTGCGCGCGCGCAAGCTTAAATCAACCCCACCCCCACCCCAACCCCCGCAGACCGCTCTTGAGCCCCTGGCGCAGAAGAACATGCTAATAGTGGCGGCGGCAGGTGGGGTGTGTGTGTGGGGGGGGAGGAGAGGCGGCGGAGAGGGGTTGATGGTGGTGGTGGCCGCGGTATGAGCGACCCCTCGCGTGCCGGCTGGTGTGCTGAACCCTGTCCCCAGTGGGACGGGACGGCGGCTGCGGCAGAGCTGTTTTGTGTGGATGCCCAACGGGGCTCCTCCAACTCGGCAGGCCAAGCTGTACCCCTGCCAGAGTCCCTGCTCAGCATCCCTCGCCCCGCTCGCTCTTGCGCTCTCCTCCCCTCCCTTAGCCCCTATGCCCATCCCTGCAACCCCTCCACCCTGCCTATTCCCCACCCGCCCTCGCCCCCTCAACCCCCCAGGCAACGAGAACACGCGGCTGGAGGAGCTGGACGCCTACAACACCACCTACAACCCCTGCTTCATGGCGCGCTACTTCCCGGAGAACATGCTCTGCGTCATGGCCACAAACGAGTCGGTGAGGGAAACGCGTGGCGTGCAGGATACTGGTTTAGCAGGAGCCGATGAGCCGGTGAGAAAGATGCGATGTAAAGGAGATTGCCGGCTTAGGTTATGGAGGGAGGGGGTGAGAGGTAGCCGGAAGGTGCCCAGGCTTGCAGCTGGGCACCCGGTCACGGCCACATAGAGTCGGTTCGACCCGCTGGAGGCGATGAGGACGTGAGCGGTGCGCCCGGGGCCAAGGCGTCGCTGGAATAGCTGTGCGGAGTGGAGGGGGCGGTCGGGGGGCCGGTGCGGGGCCCGGTCCGCGCGCGGCTGCCAATCCGACCAGACGCTGACCATCCCGTACGGCGCGTACGGCCGCACGTGCAGGACGCGCGGTGGTTTGAGATCGCGGCCAACAAGCCCGTGGGATCCAACTACGGCAAGAAGTACACCGACATCGGGGCGCCCGGGCGGGCCATCTTCTCCACCGTACCGCCGCTGTTAAAAAACGGTGCGTGCGTGCTTAGGTTGAGGCAGTGTGCAACTGCATATCCGGACATGTCAATCGCTGGACACTTTTGTGGAGCCATTCTAGTTCAGAGCTCTACCTGGTTCCGTTGTCGCGTCGCCTGAGCGCCACCGTACTGCCGTACACACGCAGGCTTCGTGTCGTACTACTGGAAGACGGGCTCGTCCATGGCCACGCCCATGACGGCCGGGACGGCGGCGCTCGTCCTTTCCGTACTGGGCAAGGCAACGGGCAACTACTTCCAGGTCAGACGGGGCCACGCGCATCACCAGGGCCCAGGGCCCAGGCGCCACCCATGACCGCAACCTCGCATCCATCTCCCCAAGCTCACCGTCGATGCCTTTCTTCGCCCCCCCACCCCCCCACACACGAGCCCTACGCCCCGCCCCTGCGGTCCATCCTCACCCGCACCCCTCCCTCCTCCCTCCACCCTCACCCCTTCCCACCCTTCCCACCCTCCCTGCCCTCCCGCCCTACCGCCCGCCCCCCCCCCCTAGGGCTCCGCCGCCCGCCGCATCCTGGTGTCCAGCGCCGACCGGGTGGTGGGGCTGCCGGTGCGCACGGAGGCGCGCATCAACGCGGCGGCGGCGGTGCGGCAGGCGCGGGCGCAGCTGGCGGGGCTCGTGCGTGAGTCAGGGCGGGTGGGGTGGGGGTGGGGGGGCGGCAGCCTGGGCGGGAGAGGGTCACTGGAATGCGGGTGGGGGGTGGCAGCCTGGGTGGAGGGGTCGAGCGGGGGGAGCGAGGGACACGGCTGGACCAAGGTTGGGACGAGGTTTGAGCGAGCGCAAAAGCCCTGCACTACCCACGTTCGAGTGAAGGGCCGCGGCAGCTCGCCCCTCTCCCGGCGACCTGCCTTTCCCCTCCCTCCTTGAACTTCCCGCCCCCACCCCACCCCGCCCTCTCGCCCCAACTGTACCCCCCTTCCCCCCCAGTGCTGGTGCCCCAGACGGCCTTCCGCCTGCCCGACCAAGCTCTGCTGGTGGCTGGGTTCAACGAGACCTACTTCGCGGGGGACATCGGGCTGGAGGACCAGGACCTGGCGGTACGAACCGTGTACGACAGGAGCACGCGGGTGAGCACGTGGGCGCGTGGGGGGGGGGAGGGGGTAGTGCACGGGGGAGCGTGCGGGGGGGGGGGCACGGGGGGGTGGCAGCTCTAGGGAGCAGGGGCTGAGGCCGAGGGGAGGCTGGGGCGGAGGGGTGCGGTTCCCGATGCTGGGCTGGGCTCCCTTGCTGAAGGAGAGGCTAGGGATTGGGCCAGGGTGCTTGTGGAGGTCTGCGTTGCTGACGGTGCCGAGTCCCTCCCCTGTCGGCCCCCTCTCACACGCAGACCGGCGTCTCGCGCTTCGATTCGTACAAGTACGGCACCGGCTACACGCTCAACCTGCGTGCGTCCGTACACCTGCCCAAGCAGGGCGTGTACGCCATGAGGGTGCGCCCCGCGCTGCTCCCGCTGCCGCTTCTACGGCTTGCTGTGTGCCCGCCTGCGGACTGCATTCGCTCATTGCTTGTGTTCGAGGGGTTTACACCTTTTCCCCGCCTCACCCCGGTCACCCCCGTCCCTTACCTCTGTCGCCCCCCCCACCCCAAGATCAACACCCAGGCGCCCAGCACCAGCCTCCGGGTGCTCATCGGCCAGACCCGGCTCACCAACCTCTCCTCCATCATCCTGCTCAACTCGGAAGGAGGTGCGTGGGGTCGAGCCCGGGCCGCACCAGAATCGCTGCATGGGCCCTCCTCGCCTCGGTTCCCCATCGCACACGACCCGTCCGTCACCCGCGGCCAGGCCCACACCTTCCTCTGTCCCAAATCCGCCACCCCCCTCAGCTTGTAGCCCTACCGCTCCTCCCTGCCCCCCGCCTCCCACCCACACCGACGACCTACCCCCCAACCGCCAACTAACCCCCAACCAACCCCATCCCCACCCCCAGGCTGGTACGAGCTGGAGATACGCTACGTCAACCCCACCCTCCCCATCGACATACGCCTGGCGGACCCGGACGCGGGGGTGGGGGCGGACGCGTTCGCCTACCCGGAGGGGGTCTTCTTCACCGCCACCCCCGGGCCGCCGCGGCCCAACCACTTTGCGCCCAACATCGCCCTGTCCAGCGTGTACCAGGTGGCTGTGGTGGGGGGGGGCAGGTGTTTGGCTTCCGAAGCGGCCAGGGCTTTAAGGGGAGCGTAGTATCATGGCAGGACAGGTTACACTTTACTTTGCCGGCGCCCTGACACGCCCATACACACACCTCTAAGGCCGGCCGGTTAATCACCGCGCCCACGATTCTCAGGCTCATGCGAGCAGCCCTTCACACACCTCTTTCCCCCCTCTGTCCCCCTCCCCCCCCTCCAGGTGCTGACGCGCGAGGTGGACCCCGCCAACCTCACCCGCGCCTCCATCGCCGCGGGCCCCCACCCCCTGCTCCAACTGGACCAGCCCTACACCTTCTCCTCCGTGCTCCCCGACCTGGTCTTCGGGGGCGACCCCGCGGCGCTGCAGGCACAGCTCTACCCTGCCGCCGCGGGCTTTGGCGCCGCCGCCACGCCCCCGCCGGCGGCCGTGGTGGGCATGGCGCACTCCCGCCTGCGCCCCCCCGAGCGGCCCATGCGCTTCCGGGTCACGTGCCAGCTGTGCTCGCTGTACGTGGACACGCTGCAGGTACGGCAGGGTACGGCAGGGTACGGCACGGGCGGCGCATGGGCGGGGCGTGCGGCGCATGCCGTGCGAGGGGCGGGGGTTCCGTCTCGTGCGCTGGGTTGATGCACGGCCCGCCTCCATCCGATCCCCCAATCCCCACCTCTCCTACCCCCCTCCCCCCCCCCCCCCCCCCCCCCTCCACCCCCTGATCTACCCCCCCACCCCAGGTGGTGGACGTGTACGACCCCGCGGGTGACCCCCTGCAGCCCACCACCCGCACCAGCGGCTGCCTCGCCTTCTCCCCCACCCTGCCCGCCCACGACCTGGTGCTCCGCTTCGCGCTCAAAGACACGGCCGCCGCCGCGCTCACGCTCGCCTGGCTGCCCTGCGAGGGCGCCGAGGCGGGCGAGGCCGCCAGCCTCACCTCCCACCTGGCCAGCAACCTGCTGTGGAAGCCGTCCAGCGGGGTGGCGGGTGGGTGGTGGGATTGGGGATGGGGGAGGCACCTTGGGGCTTGGTGTGGGTGTGCTGATGGCTGGGATTACGAGTTTGTACGGTGCACGGTGCCGATGCCAGCTTGCGACGGCCCGCTGCCCCGTCTGATACCGTAACTGTAACCGTAACCGTAACCGCTCGAAACCCAACTGCCGCAGGTTACGTTCCCGGCATGCAGTGCGACCTGTGGCCCGATCCCGGCCCCGACCCGCGGCCCTACCCCTTCCTGAGCCAGCCCTGGCTGCGCGTGCGGCTGCCCATGGCCCTGGGCCACGTGCCGAGGGTGGGGGGGGGGGATGGCGGGGGGGGCATGGAGCATAGGGACATTGGGGAGCGCGGGAGCTTCCGGGTTGGTGAAGGGTTTCCTGGAAGCTGACCAAGGGGTGGGCTGAAGGGGGAGGGGAAGGCAGGGGCCAGGGCTGGGGCGAGGGAGACCCGACGGAAGGTCAAGGAGCTTCGCAAGTGTGGGTTGCGGACTGCGATTGGGGCTGTGAGGGCGGCAGCGTGGGGCTGCCGCGCGCTTACAATTCGTAGCCTCAGCTCACCCCTCTCCCTACCTGCCCCTCCACACACCCACACCCCACAGGCCTTTGGCGTTGCCCCCGGCTTCGTGTCCTCCTGGAACGCCAACTTCACCACCTCCGGCTGCAGCGCCGCCAACGAGAGCTTTGGCAGCGCCTGCTTCTCGGGGGCGTCCTTCAACTGGAGGGTGGGGAGGGGGGAGGGGGGTGGAGGCTGGGGAGGGCTGGGGAGGGCTGGGGGTGGGGGTTGGGGGCGGAGGGCGTCCTTCAAGTGAAGGGAAAGGAGAGCGGGGGGGGGCAGGGCTAGGGGACGGGGGCTTGAATGCGGGTTCTGCCGTACCGGGACGATGCACGTGTTCCGCCATGCATGTCCCCTGATGCTCTACCTTCCATGCCTGCCCCGTGTCTCGCCCTCCTCCCTCCCCCTGACGCCACCCCCCGTCTTCCCCCCCTCCCCCCCCCAGGACGTCTTCTACTCCATGCCCACCACCTCGGGCTTCGCCGGCACCGCCATGGCCACAGTCTACGCCCGCTGCTTCACGTACATCAATAGGGGCTTCAGGTGGGGACGCCGCCGCCGCACCCACCGCCACAGGGGCCGCACCGCAGGCACGCGTGACCCTGCAGATCCGAGCTGCGAACAGCGGTTTGGACACTGCCCATCCAACGCACGCTTGACTCACGCTGCCGCTGGGGGCAGGCTTCGGCAGAGCCGGGCGGCAAGCAGCAACTCGTGCCCGGCCACTGGCGGTTCCGGTGCACGTCTGACTCTGCTACTCACTACGCCGCCCCTCCTTCCCCCCGCCCCTCCCTCCCCCCCCAGGACGGGCGCCATGCAGGTCCGCGCCTCCAACGGCAACAACGCCTACGCCTACCTGGGGGCGCAGAACGTGAGGCCGAGTGCGCTAGGTCCCCCCTCCCCCCCCCCACCGCCTGGGCCTTGGCCCCTCCCCCCTCCCCGCCTGGGCCTTGGCCCCTGCACCCGCCTGCCCCTTCGCCGATCCTCTCTTTTACCCCCCTCCCCCCACCCCCCCAGGTGTTTCGCTCCGACGCCCGCGACGAGGACCGCGGGCCCTACCAGGCCGCCTCAGTGGCGCCCAACCGCACAGCGCTGGACGGACACTACCAGCTGCTGGCGCTGGGTGGGGGGGGAGGGGGGAACAGGGGGAAGGGGGGTGCGCGCGAGTTGCTGAGGGGCCTCCTCTTGTGCCTTGACCGTGCACGTTTGATGTCGAGATGAGTCCCCTCACCGCCTGCCTGCACCCTCACCCAACCCCATCCCCACTTCCCCCACCGTCGCCTCCTCCCCACCTCCACCCGCACCGCTCACCTCCTCCTCAAACCTCTCCTACACACCCACCCACCAACCCCCTCCACAACCCCCCCCCACAGAGTACCGTGGCAGCGGTGTGGCCGCGCTCTTCGGCGTCCTGGACGGAGTCAACTTCACAGACAACCTCTGGCTCGACATGCGGAGCACGCTGCTGCCCATACCCCTGGTCGCGGAGCGGGAGCCCGTGCTGGTGGGCTCCTCCTCGGGCCCCGCGGCCGCCACCGCCTCCACGGCCTCGACGGGCCCCTCCCCGAGTGAGGGTGCGGGCGGCGCCGGCCCGGCCGCGTCCACCTCCGGTGGAGCGGACGCGAACGCGGGCGAGGGGCAGGCGGCCGCCAGCCCCCCGCCCGCGTATGGGTTGCCCGGACCAGCGGCGGCGGGCGGCAGCGCAGGCGGGGGTGCAGGCGGAGGGGGTGGGGGTGGTGCGGGCGGGGGCGGGGCCCGGCGGGTAGCGCAGGCGAGGCCGGTGGCGGGGGCCCAGCTGACGGGGCCCGGGTCGTCGGACTACACACTGGACCAGGTGCGGGGGTTCTGTGCGTTCTGTGGTATCCGGGGCCAAGGATTTCACACATGGAATTGCAGCTGTGCGTGTCAGGGGCTGCTCGTTTCCTTCTACCAGCGCCACTTGGGGCAGATCTTGGTGATACCCGGGGGGACGAGAAGGGCCGCACATGGAGTCAGAACGTGTGCGTGTCAGGGGCTGCTCGTTTCCTACATCAAGCGCCGGAGCTGAAAGTCCTAGCCCGGCGGCCCGGCTTTCTTCCCCACCCCGCATGCACAGCCGTGCTCCCCCTGGCACCCACCTTCACATAACGACAACTCCCGCACCTCCGCCACCCCCACCCCCACCCCCACCCCAGTTGGGCTCACCCGGGCTCACGGTCAACTTCTACGGCCCCAACCCCGCCGCCCACTACGAGACGGTCCCCGGCATGGCCGGAAGCATGGTGTCCAACATCTCCACCTCCCCCCTGCTGGCCACGCTGCCCGCGACCGCCGGCACCGGGCTGCAGCTCACGGTGAGGTGCCGGCCCCGGGGCCCCCCCCTTGTCTTCTTACTTCGGACCTTGCCAACGGTAGTGCACGAGACCAAAGAGATTCCGGCACACGCGCACGCCCCGCTCCCTGCACCCTGCCCACTCTGCCACCAGCTCGATTGCGCGTAGCGGTGCGCGGTGTTAGCCAGTCAACAGTTCTCCTGGCCCCGGAGGCCCAGCCTCAAGCTCCCCTCCTTCCTCAACCCTCCCCCCCCCCCGCCCCCCACCCCCTCCCGGACCAGGTGTCGGGTCCCGCCGAGCTGGCCGGGCAGCGGCGCTACATGCGCATGGAGGGCTTCCTGCGCAGCCCCACGCCCGAGGGGAGCGCGGGGGCGCGGGTGTGGGTGCTGAGGGTGCGGGACGGAGATGCGGGGCAGGTGAGGGGCGGGTGCTGCTGGCGGGGGGGGGGCAGGGCAGGGGCCTTGTGGGCCCTGATGGGGGGTGCCTTGGAGGCGCGTTGGCGCTCGAGGGCGGGGCTGGCCCCACACGACTCGCGAGGCTGGGCTCGCTGACCCACATGGGTGCGCCTTGCAGCAGGGGGGCAGGGTGTGTGCGGGGACCTTGGGGGCAGCTCGAGCGGTCGAGGGCGGGGCTGGCCACCTTTGGCGCGCAAGGCTGGTCCTACTGCTCTCTGGAGCGCTCAAGTCTGGGCGCGCGTGTGGGCCTGATGCCACCCGCACACCGACACGCCGTGCCCGCTTCCCGCCCACCCACCCGTCCGCTTTGCGCCCGTTCCTTTGCAGGCCGTGTCCGTGACGTTCGGCAACGTGACGGTGCGCAACGGCCCCGAGTTCCCCGCGCGCACGCTCACGGAGACCCACAGCGAGGTGGCCCTGCCGCCCGGATACATCCCCGCCGTCATCCTAGTTCGGAGGTGCGCGCGCGGCTCCGTTGCCCGCTTTTGCCCTGCCCTGCCCCCTGCCCTTGCCAAGAACTTGTCCCCGCCTCGCCCCCTAGCCCCGCCTGCGCGGAAGCTGCAGGCCGAAGCCCCAGACTCTGCACGCCACCCTAAACCCTTATCACCCTATCTCCTAGCGGCTGCATTCCCCGTGGCTTCAACCCCCCTCCCTCCTTATCCCTCCTCCTCCCCTCCCCTCCCCCCCCTCAGTATGAGTGCCAGTGCCGACCTGACCCTGGACGTGGCCCTTCTCGACCCCGCCTCGGGGGCCCCTGCGGAGCTGGCCTGGCGCGCCTCCGCCAGCGCTTGGAGCGCCGACCCGCCGCAGCCGCCGCCGCCGCCCCCGGAGGCGCCCAGCCCGCCGGGCCCGCCCGAGTGAGAGTCGGGCGGGGCAGGGCGGGGAAGGGCAGGGTGAGGGGTGAGGGGTGAAGGGGCTGGCGTGTGGGAGCTTGGCAGGGAGGGAGGGGCGGGTGCGGAAGGCGTGGTCGGAGGGGAGGGGGGATGCGAGCGGCGAGGGGCGGGGTCCGCTGCGAGGGTCCACTGGGGGAGGGGGAGGGCGGGCCCGGCCCGTGACGGATCGCATTCATGACCAGCCGGGGACTTGCAGCGTGGATGGGCGCGGCGCCGGCTGCAGAAGCTGGGGCCGTGACTATGGAGTCATGGAAAGGGTCGCAGGACCTCGCAGAATAAAGCTTAGGCGGGAGCCGGCTCGCCAGCAGGGCTGCTACCTGTTGGGGGCGGCGGTCGGCAGGCTGGGCAGGGCGGGTTGTTGCACTGGTTGCAGGGGTCAGGGGTAGGTTAAGTTGCTGTTCGGATGCGTGGATGTGACCTCGAATTGAGTACTTCATCCCCGATACGGCTCATGATTGAGTCGCGAGGGTCTTCACTGGTATGCGGTTGCGGAGGGAAGCGGTCCGGCTCTGGAGGGCCCTTCCGTTGGGCGGCCGCTGCATTCATCCCTTGATAAGCAGCAGAGGAAGTAGACCAGATGGTGATCCGGATCTCGAGCGCGCGGGCCTATCCTGAGGAGAGGGGAGAGGCGGGAAGAGGGCAGCGCAGTAGCGTTGATGACCGTGTGTAGCCCTCGGAAACTTGGAAGCTTGGAAGTCCGTGACTTGAGGGGCGGGGGATGACACGGTGATGACCACCTGCCAACCTATGATCCGCGTGTTGTTGCATGATTGGATGGTTGAGGCTTGTTGAGGGGCTTGGCCGCGGTCAGGGCAGGCTTCGCTCGACTGTGGAACCAAGGATGGTGAAGAGGATGGACCCGACCGAGCGCCGGCATGGCACGCGACACACATGAATGGCACACGCGAGCCTTTCGATGGCGAAATTATTATACCGGGCCTTGTGCGAAGCTTTTGGGCCAGCTCGCAGCTGCTTTCGCTCAGCTGTCGCCATCTGAACCCGTACGCGCCACCCGCTGAGACGACGAACGTCTTTCCTGCCTCCCGCTCGACTTGTCATTTGTACAGTACAGTTATAGACCTCGATAGCTACTCATCTGCGACTCTGTTCTTCTCAAGCGTGCTGCTGTGCAAGCCCCCATCGGCGCGAGCCTTCACTGGTCGGCCCTGAAACCTACAGACCACAACAGAAGCCTCTTGACAGCCTCGAGCACTCATCGCGAAGTTGGACGCGAGCGACTCGGATGAAGCGTGGCATGCCCATGTCGTGAGGCTTGCTCGACTCTGCGCGTTGCTCAACTGGGTCACCGTCGGATGGGACCGAGACGTTGAGAACATGTCATTGGAAGAGCTCCGACGGTGGGTGTTGGCAGGCGGGGTATTGCAAGCACCGCAGCACGAGTCGGAGGCCCAGCCGGCACCCCGCCGGCCGTCCCTGATGTCCGAGCTTTGCCCGACCTGCCCCGCACGCAGCAGTCTTCCTGTGATGCTACACGCCGGCATCAGGCCACAGGACGCGCGACCGTAAACTAAGCTCCAACACTCAACACTCAGCCAGGCTGGCATAGACAGCGACACACAGCCCCACGTGCTCGCTCAACAGCACAACGGCACCACCCAGCACATGGGCTCCACTTGCGTCCGGCTGGACGCAGAGGCCCTGCGCTATGGCGTCGTGAGTCTTCCGCCCGATGCCATCACACAACTGCTGGGGCCGGGCTTCACGCAGGCGGGGCTACCGCTGCGGGGCGTGCCCCTCCGTCTGGCCCCAGTGGAGCGCGGGCAGCCGCCCCTCGGCGCCTGGCTGAGGCTCAAGCTCGGTGGGGCCGGTGGTGGCGGAGGCCCCTGGCAGCTGGAGGGCCTGTCTGCGTGGCTGCAGCGCAGCGGCGCGGCTCCGGGACACGCGCTGGCACTGGCAGCGGAGGAGGAGTACAGCCCTGGGGCACGGGGCGGGGCTGCGGGGGAAGGGGCCGCCGAGCCCGCACGCCGCGTGGCGGCGGTGTGGGTGGAGCTGCTGCGCTCCTCCTCCTCCTCCGCCGCCGTGGCGCCTAAGCCAGCGGCAAACGAGGCAAACGCGGCAGAGGATGTGAGCGCATGCGAAGCCGTACCGCGCAAGCCAGCAGCCGAGGTGAGCTGGCCTCGCTCTGCTCTCCGAGCGGGCATCCTGTAGGCAGTAGCCGGTGCTTACGTCTTCCTCCCACCTCGCACACAGGTCTCTGACTGGACCCTCACGGCTGCTGGCACCGTTGCGCGCGTCAGCCGCAGGCACCTGCTGATCCTGCGCAAGGCTCGGGGCGCCCCTGCAGAGGACAGACCCGCCAGGCCTGGCCCGCCTCCAGCCCCTCCTTCTCCAGCCACCCCTCACGCAGTGGCAGCTGATGGCTCTGCTGCGGCTGCCAACGGCACTGCCCGGCCCGCCGCCGGCGCCTATAAGAAGCCTGTTCAACCTGCTGCGACTGGCGGTGCTGCTGCTTACCCCCTGACGACCATAGGGCTGGGCCTTATCGCCAGTGCCGCATCCGCGCTGCACGCCTTCCCGGCGCAGGTCCAAGCGGCGTGGGACACGAGCGAGAGCCAGGTCGTGCGCCTGTACGGCAGGATGCTGGACGGCAGCGTGGTGCCGTACGACGGAGTACGGCTGATGGCGCTCGGCCCGCACAGCTCCTCGCTGGGCTTCTCAGGCCACGGCGCGCTGCTGTCTGCTGCGGGGGGCGGGGCGGAGCGGGTCGGGGCCACGGCTTTCCGACTGGCGGTGCTGGAGGACGGCAGGGCGGTGGTGGAAGCAGCCCCGCCGGGAGCCCCGCCACGGTCCGCCTCACGTGCGGCGGCGGTCACCTCAACGCCCCGTGTCGGCGCTTCGCCAGGAGCTGCCTCCGTCGGCATGCAAGGCCGCCTGGCCCTTGGTCCACCCCCCTCATCCGGCCTGCCGCTGCTGCTCGCGGCCCTGGCGGATGCTGCTGGACAGCAGGCGAACGGCGAGATGGTACCGGCAGCCAGTTGCCTTGCGAGTGGCCGCATGGGTATAGTGGGCGCAGGGCGGCCTGAGACTGCGCTCCTGGCCATCGCTGACATCCTGGGCCTGGCGCCGGGTCCGGGGCAGCTGCTGAGCCCGGCTGGCGCTGCCCTCGCAGCGCAGCTGGGCCGCGAGGCGGCTGTCACCCTCCACCTGCAGCGCCAGCAGCAGCAGCAGGAACAATATCGACAGCACCACACGGCTGGCGACCGCGGCGCTGCCAGGCAGCAAGGCGGCAGCGTGCTGCTCAAAGCAAGCGCTACCGGCAGTAGCGGCGCTGGCGGTTTGGCCGGCCGGAAGCGAGATCACGCGGCGCTGGCGACCACACGCGAGGCCGAGGCAGCTCGTGAGGCCCCAGAGCGCCCCCCCGCCGAGGGACCACCAAAGTCAATGAGGCGACTGGTTGGCATTGGAGCCACAGCCTCCGCGCCCGCACGGGGCCCCGGGATGGGATGGTCTGAGGGCCACCCTGCCAGCGGCGGCCCTGCCCCCACGGGGCCTGCGCAGCACAGTGGTGGGCGTACAGCGGCTCAACCCGCTGGCTCAGAAGACTCCTCCGGCTCGCTCTGCTTTGCAGCGGGAGCATACTGGCCAGGCGGGACTGGCGGGGGCGCCGCGGTAGGGCTGGCCGCCGGCAGCAGAGGAGCGTCCCACGCCGACTCCGCAGGCGGGGTGCGCCGAGGAGCCCCGGGCGGAGGGCCTGGGCGCGCAGCTGCCTGCACGCCCGGCCGAATGGCGGCAGCAATGACAGTGGTGGCGGCCAGGCGCGGCGGACAGCCGGGGCAGCGGCCACGCCCCGAGGCGCTCCAACCTGTGCCAGAGGAGGTGCGCTGCAGTGATGTTGCGTGTGACGGAGCGGCACCTTGACCACACACTCACTGAGACCACGCCGTTGCCTGTGAACAAAGGGGCCTCTCTTTTGGCAGCCGGGCTCCGCTTCGCCCATGCACGACGCATCTCACCCCCGCATCACGCACGTCCTCACTGAGACCCCGCTGCCCCCTCCACCGGCCACGCAGGTCTCCGACGACTCCACCATTGTCATCGACGACTCCTCCGCAGACGAAGACAGCGGCGAGGAAGTCGTGCAGTCGGGCGGGGGCCGTGCAGCAGCGCCGCTGCCCTCCTCTGCCGCCGGTGCAGCTGGCCGGCCCCGCGCCAGCCCCGGAGGGCCCTCTGCTGGGTCCGTGCGGGGCAGCGCCCCGACTGGCGGCGCCCAGGCTCGAGGACCCCATGGGCAAGCCCTTGCCGGCGGAAGTGGGGCGGCAGTGCACACACCGGCCGCAGTTGGCGCGAGGGAGCGTGTGGTGGCCTCCTACGTGCTCAAGGCAAAGGACCACTGCCTGACCAGCACCCTGCCGGCGCTGCAGCACGCCTTCCCGGCCGAGCTGCGGGCGGCACGCGAGACCGGCAGCAACCAGTCCGTACAGCTGTACGGCCGGGCGCCAGGCGGCCCCTTACGGCTGCACCACGAGGTAGAGCTCACCGCCCGGGGTCCGCGCCGCTGCATCGTCGGCTTCAAGGGGCATGGCGCGCTGCTGATAGGCGTCGCGGGCGGGCCGCCGAACCCTCGCGTGATGACCACCTTCCGCCTTACCGTGCTGGAGGACGGGCGGGCGGTGGTGGAGCGGGACGAGGCCAAGGACGGCACGGAGCAGCTGCCAGCGGCACGGCCGAAAGGGCCAACCAGCGACCTTGTAAGCACCGCTCTGCCGGCCGACGGAGCAGCAGCAGCAGCGGCAGGGCCGCCCGTTCCCGTGCTGCGGCCGTCGGGCCGGGCGCTGATGCTCGGGGCTCAGGCGGCAGCTACTGGGATGCGAGGAACCGCCCGCCGGCCGCCGCCAGCTCCCGGTCTTGAGGTGGAGGGCTCAGCTGGGGGAGGGCATCGGCCGCCAGCCGTACGGGTCAACCCAAGCTCCCCACCCGGCACTGCACCAGCCCGGCAGGGCCAGGGCGCCGGGGGTGCACAGCCCAGCGAGCTGGCGGCACCTGGCAGCCTGCACCGTCCGTGCCCGCAAGCCGCGTCACCACAGGCAGGTCTGCTTGCCACACCGGCCCCCTCCTCCACCGGTAGCTTGAGCGGTACTGTGCTCGGTGCTATCGCGGCCGGCAGCAGCAGCTCTGCCGCTGCCTCCATGCCGGCCTCCATGCCGGCCGCGGCCTTCGGCCACACGGCAGCGCTCGGGCCCACAGCGCCACTTGGACCCCAGCCCCCTGCGGTCCACAAGCCGACGGGCCTGGTCGCCCCTCCAAACACACCCGTCCCCAGCCGGACTGGTAACGGCCCGTTCCCGCCACGGCGCGCCGCGGCGCAGGCCGCCACGGCCCCGCAAACCCCCGGGGACGCAGGCGGGCGAATAGTGACGAGCGCGGTCCGGGCACCCATGGAGGGTCCAGGCCAAACCTCCGCTTCTCCGCAACGGCTTGCGACGGGCGCAGAACAGCAGCCCTCCGTGGCCCCAAGAGCACACGGGGGCGTCGACCGACACTTGCTGCCCAGCGCAGCTCGGGTGCCCCGCCCAGACAGCCCAGGTCAGCTCAATGCTTCTCCAGCAAGCCACGTCACGGGCCTCTCAGCAGTCAGAGGCGCAAGAAGTGGTGAGAGCCGCATGGCTAGCGGCGCCCCTACCGCTGCACCTACTGCGGCCTTTGGCCCTAGCACGGACGCTCAGGCTCGCGACGTTTCAGCCACCAGCCAGCAGGCACCCCGCGTCGCACCCCGCCCTCCAGCCGGTGACGCTGGGCTACAGACACCGGCTCCCGACCCCGCCGCCGCCTGGCCCGGCCTGCCCGCGGCCTCCATCACGCACCTGCACGGCTACGTCCGGCCAGGCCGGGGCCTACCGCCCCTGCGCCCCGGCGAGCTGCGGCTGTGCGGCCTCACCTTCCACCCCGCCGTCGCCTCCTTCGTCCGCGCCGCGCACGCGCAGTGCGATTCCCTGGAGCGCAGCCAGCAGGGGCCCCTCCTCCTCCACGGCCAAGACAGCCACCACGCAGCAGCAGCAGCCCCGGCGGCCGCACTGCAGCTCAGCATCCTGGGGGTCGACGCGGGGTCGGGAGGGGCCGGTGCGGAGGCCTTCCTCGCTCATGGCCTGGATCGGGGCACGCTGTGCGCCTCGCTGGCGTGCCTGCTGTGGCTGGCGGGGCAGGGCGGGGGCGAGGGCGGGGGCGGGGGCGGGGGCGGCGCAGCCAAGGGGTCGCTGCCCGAGGGCACCGTGGCGCGCACGGGCCTGGCGGCGCGGCGGGACCCGGGCGGCGGGGAGGTGTGGCTCGAGGCCACGGAGCCCATCGGGCGGGGCGCGGCGGTGTGCGTGGTGGGGGGCTACGTGATGCGGCGGGGCGCGGCGGAGGTTCGTGTCGCCGCAGGGCCTGGCGTGCTGCCGGCCCGAAGTGGCGGCGCAGGTGGCGGCATCGGTGCAGGGCCCCGGCGGCGGTGGTGGCGGCCCTGGCTCTCGGGAGGTGGCGTGGCGGGTGATGGCGGGGTCGCTGCTGATGCCGTACCCGGTGGACGTCAGTGGGGGCACCTGGCGGGGCAGCGAGCAAGGTGCGCCATTGGGGCGGAAGCTGCCTCCACTCGGTGCGCTCGGCTGCCTATGTACCGCCTTAACACACGCCATACCCCTCCCCGGCGCTGCCCCTGCTCAGCCGCTGAGCCTCGTCAATACCTGCTGCCCCACTCGCGACTCACCCCCGCCTCTCCCCCGGCAGGCTCGCTGGTGCTGTCCCAGCTGGGTTACGGCGGCGTGGGGGCGCTGGTGGCAGACCCCCTCACTGCCTGCATTGCCGCGGCGGACAGGGCACAGGGCGGCACCCCGCCGGGACCAGCCTCCCAGCCCAACTGCGCGGTGCGTGCTACGGTGCCCCTCTGCGGGGCTCACCGCAAGCGCCCGCCCCACAAGAGGTCTCCTCACGTACCCAGGCGGCGGATTACGGCTCACGCCCTTCTCCGTCTCTGCCCCCTCGCCATCCTAAGATCCTGTGTCCCGGTCCCCTGCCCCCCTGCCCCTGCTCCCCACCCCCTCCTCCCTCGCCGACCGCGCAGGTGCTGGCCGTGTGCGCCCGCGGCGTGCTGCTGCCGGTGCTGGTGGCGCTGCGGGACATTGGCCCGGGGGAGCGGCTGCTGCGGGGCTTCGGGGCGGGGTGGTGTGGGGAGCTGGCGGCGGCGTGGGAGGGGTGCGAGGGCGGCGGCGCAGCCAGGGATGAGGCGAGCAGACAGGGGCCCGGCGTGCAGGAAGGCAACCGCGAGGTGCTGCCCTGAGGCTGCCGCCGCTTCCAATTCGGAGCCGATGCTGAGGCGATGGTATCGATGGTAGGGGGGTGCTGTGTAGGGCATGCAGGGAGGGGCTAGGCCTGGAAGGTGGAAGGGTCGGTACTTGAGCACGGCTGCTTACAGTCTCCAAGGGATACCGCATCCCTGGACAAACCGAAGTGTACAACAGCGCAGCGCAGCGCGCTCCCCATGCAAGCAATCCTGCCTGGTCCCGTCCCGTAGTAACGATCACGCTTCGAGACGACGCCAAACTAGAATACCATACAACATCAGCGTCCCTCACCCGCTCGTGAGGCGCTCCGTCAAGCAACACACATCTCCTGACCTCTACGAGGGCCGAACCGCCAGCCAGAACTGCCCCCTGTTCTTCTGCATGGCTGCACCTCGTGGTGCGCGTCGGGCCCCCCTCTCCAGGCCCCGTCCGCGCCGCCCCCCTCAAGCCCCAACGGTGCTCACTTATTGCAAGAGCCCCACCGCAGCCAGCCTGGCTCCGCGCGCGCAGTCAGCGCTCCTGGCCCCTACGCCCACCATCCACGCGCCCAAGCCGTGCCCGTGACGTCATCCACAGGGCTCAAGCCTCCCGCCTCCACGACTCCTCCGCGCCTCAGCCTCCCCCCGCCTCACCCCTCCTTCCACCCTTCCTTCCCCTACTTTTCCTTCCTTAGGGGAACATGGCCAGCTGGCCCAGGGCGGTGGTCTCGGGCCAGCCCATCATGAGGTTGAGGTTCTGCAGCCCCTGCCCCGAGGCGCCCTTGACCAGGTTGTCGATGCAGCAGATGACCACCGCGCGGCCGGGCAGGCGGTCGGGGAACACGTTCATGAGCGCAAAGTTGGAGCCGCGCACGTGGCGGGTGTGGGGGATGACGCCCTTGGGCAGGACCTGGGGCGGGAGGAAGAGGAGGGGGAGTGGGAGGGAGGATCAGGGAGGGGAGGAAGTGGGGAGGGGGGGTTGGGGGTGGGGGTGGGAGGGACGAGGGGCTGAACTGGGCTGACCTGAAAGGGCCTGAGCGGTGTGCGAACGGGCTCAGGAGACGCCCGGGTGCGGGACAGGGCTGTGCCGACACGACCACACTTGACGCCAAGTCCCACCCTCGGCCCATACGCTCCCCGGTCCTCCCCCCCCCCCCGCTCCGCCCCCGCTTGCTCCCACCCACCCACCTTGACGAAGTGCTCCCCCTCGTACGCCTTCTCCAGGTGCGAGCGCAGGTCGTCCGCCGTAACGCCCGGCGCCGTCTTGACGTACATGGTGCACTGCATGCCCCTGGGGGGGGCAGGGGGAGACACCGGGCGCGTGAGCGGCAGCGTAGCTCGTAGGCTTCTAGGCTCGTGACCAGCCCGTCAGCCGGGTGCAGCCTAGAGCCGGCTTGGCCCGTCTGGCGGGCATCCGTGCGCAGCCCTCAATGCAGGCAGGCTGTAGGTGCTTGGGAGGACTCTTCAGTGTGGCTCCTGGGAGCATGTGGTGGGTGGCTGAGGGAGTGACGCAGTGGCTTGCTGGGTGCTGGTTGCGCCGTCGCGAGGCCCTGCAGCCCCGCCTCAGCGGCTCCCCCGCTCCCCGCATGGCCTCCCCCATGGTGGCTTGGCGGCGGCCGCCATGCCTGCCTGCACGCAACACCCCCACCCCCCGCGCACCTCCCCTCCAGGCCCCCCTGCGCCCCACCTGCTCAGGTTCATGAGGTGGGGGGTGAAGCTGATGCGCACCGGCGCACCGGCGGCCTCGCTCAGGCCCTGCGTATTTGGTGTGGGGTGGGGTGCAAGGGCTTTTAATTTCACCAGAGACGGCATCAGCAGCGATCCTGCCAACGCCAAGGGGTTGCAACGGGTAGAAGCGGTGGCGGATGCCGGAGTGCGTACATGCCCAGCACAGCCCACATACAACAGCAGCCCCTCTGACTGCGCAGTTCCGCAGTGCCGCAGTTCCCAACGGCCCCTTTCCTTGCCAGCCCTCTCCTGCGCACATCCAACCTGCGCTGCCTCCTTCCGCGCAGCCCTCCCTGTCCCTGTGCACAGCCCTCTTAGCCCCATCCCCACCCCCAACTGAGCTGCCACCAGCTCCGCGCCCTCCCCCCCGCACCCAGCTTTCCTGGCGCAGGCGTAAAGACGCTCTCCGGCTCTCAGCTTCAAACACCCCCCGCACCCTCCATCCCCACCCCCACCCCCACCTGCTCGATCTCCGGCATGTGGCGGTGGCTGCCCACGGCGTACGAGTTGATGCCCTCCGCAATCTCACAGTACAGGTTGGACTCCTTGGCGGCGCGGCCGGCGCCGGACACGCCTGCGGGGCGGAGGGGGGGCGGGTGGTGTGGTGTGCGGTCGGTACTAGTGCTACGACTGGTTGGCGGGGGGGGGGGCTCATGGGCTGAGGCCGGATTGTCCTGATCATCTGCGTCCCTTCAAGTCCCCTGTCCTGCCCACCCTCTCTTGCCCCGGATCGCATCGAGTCATCCGGCCGCACCCCAAATGGCCCCGCGCTCCTGGCGCTGGGGGCCTTAACCCCATCGTACTGCGATGCTGGGTCTTCCGTGCTAGCAAGCCGCTTCGCTGCACCCCTCCCCGACACTGCCCGCCGCCTTTACCCCCCCTTCTCTGATCAGCTCCCCCCCAAAGGCCCCACCCGACTTGGCGTCAATGATGATGTCATCAGGCAGCACCAGGCCGGCCTGGAGGGGGGGGGTAGGCGAGGTGGAATAGACAGGGGACGGGCAGGACTGGATCAGAATGGGTCCAGGGGAGGAGAGCTAGCTGGGGGAGGCCTGGCTTGCTGGAGCCATCCTCTGCTTAAGCCGCCTCTGGCGTCCTGCCCAAACAAGATACGCCCCTCGCGTTCGGGGCCCTCCCCTTGCCCTTCGGCCCCTGCGCCCTGCTCCGTGTTCCCCCACGTACCTTGACCAGGGGGTAGAGGGGCAGCTGGCTGCAGGTGGGGTAACAGCCGGGGTTGGCGAGCAGGCGCGCCTTCTTCACCTGAGGAGGAGGGGGGGGCGGGGGGCGCATGAGGGACTCTTCAGCGGGGTGTCGGGGCATCACGGGGAGCATCACCACGTGTCCCATGCTTGTCCCCTACTACCCTGGAGCGCCGCTGCTGTTCTCGTCCCCTTGCTGCGACTCACTGCTCATCACGCTCTCCTGGGCGTCCCCTCACTCCCTGGGCGGCCCCAATGTAGTCACCCCAGTAGATCTTGAGGCAATCTCTACCTCTGTCCTCCCCCCAAGGCCTTAGGTTGCTCCTTCGCCCCCTTCCGATCTCCCTCGGCCCCTGGGCTCGGCCCCCCCTCCATCCCCCCGTCTGCCCACCTGGTCACGGTAGATCTCCGTGAGGCCGTACACCGCCTCCTTCTGCAGATCCAGGGCGGCGTGCTCGTGGCCGTACCTGCATACGGCAGATGGCGCAAAACATCAGCACCCCACGTCGGAAACGCCATCTCGCAGGGTCAACGGTACTGCCAGTATCACCCGTACTGCCAGTATCACCGCAGCACTATGCCTGGCGACACGTATGGCAGCCGGGAGCTGGCTGCCGAGTCCAGGGAACCCCCCCGGGCAGCCCCGGTGCTGTGCACCCTGGCTCGGTGGCGCCGCCGCCACACCCCCGGCCTGCGGAGGGGCCCCTCCGTGCGGTCGAGGCGCCTCATGCTCGGGTCCGAGGCCAAGGGACCCCCTCCTGCGCCCCCCTCCACCCGCGCCAGCAGTCCGGCGCAGGTACAGGCGCCTGCGCCGCGCCTCTCCCCGCGAGCCGTGCTGCCCCCTCGCGCCGCTCTCCACCCTCCACCCCTCCGCTGCCTGCTGCTGCCTGTGTGCTGCCTCCGGCCCTGGCCGGGGCGCCCAGCGCTGCACAGCGCAACTTGGGCGGGGTTCACAAGGCGCCCTCTGGGCCGGTCGAGTGTAACCAAGCCTTGTCCGCCAGACGGCTGGACCCCGGCTGGGCCTGGCAGCAGCCCGGGGCAGGCCCACCGTGGCCCAGGGTGCCCCCCGCAGGTCAGCGACCATCCCGCGCGGGCGTGTGCTTGCAGGGCCTCAGAAGGCCCCCAGGCCCCTCCAGGTGCCCAGCAAAGCTTCAGCTGCGCCGCCGCTTGGCCGCCACCACCCCAAGGCCGCAACCGGGGGCCCGTCCCCGGGACCCGTCCTGCCCGTCTGCCATAGGCGGTGCCGTGCTGGGCGGGCCACGGCCCGCGAGCGCCACTCATGGGCTCCCTCCGTCTCCTGTGCCGCCGCCCGATGGCTGCCGCGCCCCTCTGCTCCATCCGCCGCAGAAACAGAGGAGCCTCGGCGACCTCCTCTCGGCCCCCACGGCGGAATGCAGTGCACACCCGGCTTGGGGCCTCCGGGGCCATTGGCGCCCGGTCTTTCCCCGGCGTCACCCCACCCACCGCACCCCACCTTCTGCAGAAGCCCCCCTCCCCTGCCCTCCCCTCCCCCCTGCAGCACACCACCACCGCCCCGCCGGCCTCCTCACCACTCGGCGTAGCTCTTGGGGTCCTTGAGGCGGAAGTCCGCCGACAGGTCCACCACCTTGAGGCTGGAGGGCAGGTTCTTGATCACAGCCTGGGGGGGGAGGGGGCGGGAGGGGACATGGCAGCGGGAGGGGTAGGCGTTAGGGTCAAAGGGGGGGCCCTGGGCATTCAAACGCATCGCACAGCACCTTCAACGTGTGATACCCAGTAATGTCAACCTCCAGCGTTCGGCGTTCGCCCGCACGACTGCCTGCCGGTGCGCAGGCCCGGACCCTTCCAGCCCGACCGGCCGCCCGGAGCGCCCCCCACCTGCGTGGTGGCGTGCGGCAGGCAGCAGAAGGCCGCGTCCACGTCCGACCAGTTCACGTCGTCGATCTTCACCAGCTTGGGCACGTTGGAGGCGGTCATGAGGTGCGGGAACACATCCGAGAAGGCCTGGGGGGAGCGGGAGCGGGCAAGGGGGACGAGGGCTTGCACGCGTCGGTCGATGGCAGCGGGGGCCGCGTGACGTGACAGGGTCGCGCGGATCATCACGCAACCGACGCGCTAGACTAAGAATGAGTTCTAAAGGCGTATTTTGTAGCGAGGAAGTAGCGACGGTGCCCGCGACTGGCGCTAGGGCTTGCATGCGCCACGTGATGCGGCGCGCCGAGCCAGGGCCGACGCCCTGATAGGTCCAACCCGCAGCACAGTCATCAGGAAGCTGATCCCAGGCACCTGGGGCGCACCTTGCCAGCCTGCTTGTCGCCGGTGAGCACCGTGACTTTGATGTTGGGGTGCAGGGCGCAGAGGCGCACGACCTCCGCACCCGTGTACCCAGAGGCCCCCAGCACAGCAATCTTGGCCACATCCGTCTTCAGCTGGGCCGTCGCCGGGGCGGGCGACGCCTGCAAATAGGGTGCACGCGCAGTCGACCGACCCCAGTGACCGCAAATGACGACCCCGACGTCCGCGACTTCCCCTATAGTATCACACGAACGCGACTGCGCAGCGGCAGGGCGGCACTCCGCAGGGAACACCACACCCTTTCGACACCCGCACGCCGGCCGAAAGCTCAAGACCCCGAAACGCAATCACTCGCGTCTGTTACTCACCACAGCCTGCGCCTTGACGCTCACGGCAGAGCGACGAGACACGCCACAGCGGGCGGTCTGGGGCTGCGCGACACGCATGTCTGCGGGTTTTGAGAGTGACACGCTGGGTCGACTGCGGAGCGGCACAGCGAAGGGGAAAGCGCGAACGGGACGAGGGTGTATGGGGGGACAAGGGGAGAGGCGCGGGCTTTCCATGCCGAGGCTTCCATGCCAATGCGCTGCATCGGGCGCCTGTCCGGGCCCTTTAGCAGCGACCTCTCGTTTCCTCAGCACTTCCCTGCTAGCTAGGTGACATAACAAAGATGCAGTCGACCATCTCTCGCAGCTGCCAAGCGCTGCAGGCGCCCGTGAGCGCTAGGTGCGTGTGTGGCTGCAAGCGTCGATTACTCGCTGTGCCGACAGACCACCTCCAATTCAGCTCCACCTCACGTCCATCTGACCCAAATATTTTTGCTGCTGGCGACGCAGGCGCTCGCTGGCTCGCGCCCCCGTCTTCGGCACCACCTCGCGCCGCTCAAGCGTGCAGGTACAACCTTGACGGGCGTCCGCTTCAGCCGTTTCTAAGAGCGAGCAAAGACTGATCGCGGCTTGGCAATCTTGGCGCTCGCAGGTGTTTGCCAAGGGCAAGGGCAAGGGCAAGACCGCGTTCCGCCAGGGTGCCGGTATCCCCGGCCAGCAGGAGATGGTCCGGGTAAGCGCTTGGGCAACGGTACTGGTCGCGGACCGCGCTGTGGGTATGTGGCTGACATGGTGTGTGGCGATGAATTGCAGCGAGAGCCGCCCACGCCCGAGGTGGACCCCGAGAACGCCGAGTTCGTGGTCTTCTTCCGCTGCCTCAAGGTGAGCAATCCCCCCCGCTGTTTCGCTCGCCGACCCGCGACTTTGCTCCACCTCTCATCATCGCCCCTGTGGTCGGGACTGTCGCGCAGTACAAGGACTCGCAGCTCAACACGATGGTGGGGCCCTCGCTGTGGGTGCCGCTGAGCATCATTAAGGGCAACCAGGTGTCGAACTTCCTGGCAAAGGCCATCGAGACGGAGTGGGGCATGAAGCTCTACGGCCGCACGCTCATCTGGCAGATGGCCTCCGGCCTGTACCAGGTGCGTCCTCGAGCAGCGTGAAGCGAAGCGTATGGGTGGGGCACGGGGCCAAGTGATGCTGGGGATCAAGTCTGGCAGGGGGGCGATGGGGGAGGGGGTGAAGGGCTGTTGTGGTTGGGCGGGGCCTGCCTATGGGACCTTGCCGCTGCCCCAATACTGTCACTCGAGCCCTCGCTCCTACTCCTGGAGGTCACATTCGATAGCTCTAAGCCCCAGTTCAGCCCAGCGCCCAGCTGTCTCTGGAACCGATACCCTTCCTCTGGTATCAGCGGCTGCCGCTACCACTACAAGCTACCGGTCACAGGACTGGTGCGCCGCTGCCTAGGATCGGGCCTGAAGCCGTGCGCAGCAGGGGCTGGAGCCATGGCATACCATGTCGCTGGATGGCAGCCCTGGAAGCGCCCAACAGCTCAGCTGGACCTCTGCCCGATGCCGAACGGAGGCCGCTGCTCAGCTGGCGGCCATGATGCCGGCTCGCGGCGGTTGCAGGGCGCTGGCAGTTGCACGCATCAGTTACCGATGTGGCTGCAGCTGAGGCCAGAGCTTGGACTATACAAATTTCTTTATGGGACTGAGGCGGAGGCCCGCGGAAGCAGGAGCTGAGACCAACTATGGGCCATCCCAGGCCAGTTGAGGGGCAGTCGCGTGGTGCAGCTCCCTGACCATATAACGGTCGCGTGGATGCAACAGCAGGGCCCGGGCGGCCATGCAGCGCACCGGCTAAGCGGCTCCGCCGACCGTAGACGCACCTGGGGCGCTGCGGCCTCCGAGGAGGCTTGGTTGCGCACGGCCATCCACCTGCTTCTGGCGAGGCGTCAGGGCGGCAGCAACAGCCCGCCTCGGCCTGCGCGGGGCACAGCGCCGCCACTGCCGCAGTCGATCACCAGCAGGCGTCCTAGGCAGCACACCGCCGCAGCTCGCCCAAGGCCCACGCGGGGGAGAGGCACCAGCTGTCGTTAATGCCGTGTCCAGCCTCGCCGTGGAGGCCCGGCGTCGCACATTGCACACGGGCTTCCATAACCGCACACGGGCTTCCTGAACCCATGGGCCGCCCCAACCACGCTCCCTGCTGCGGCCCTGCTCAGCATTCTGCCGCTCCCCCTCCCACCCCTCCCCAGGACAAGACCAAGGTGGAGAAGGAGCTGCGCAAGAACTTTCCGCCCTTCGCCAACGCCGCCTCCTCGGACTTCCAGTACGCCTTCAAGATCCGGGTGCGTGGGGTTCCGGCGAGCGCTGGCTGCCGACCGGCGGGAGCTGCTGTCTGCGGCGCACCCGGCTGGTCCAGGTGTCAGGGGTCCGCAGTGCCGGCTGCTTTCGCTGACCCCTCATCCCTCCTTGCCCCTGTCCTCCTCCTCCCCCCCGACAGGACAAGGCCAACCCCAAGGACTGGACCAAGGCTGAGGACCTGACCGTCTTCCCCTCCCCCGAGGAGCTGGGCGCCACCGGCATTGAGCAGCTGAAGAAGTTCTTCTCTGCCGAGAACGTGTCGTCCATGTTCAAGGCCCCGCAGTAGAGCAGCCAGCTGCCTTTTGCGGTGTGCTGCAACACCAGCTGCTGCGTGTGGCGCCTCTCGGCTGCGGCTGGACGGTCGCGGAGGGCGGCGCCAGCATGGAGCTGCGGCGATGAGTCGCTGGAGGCGGGGCCGCAGCGGCGTGGGAGCAGGCGGAGCGAGGAGCGGCGGATGGGGGGCGGCGGAGCATTTTTGCATGGCATCGCGCCGCAACCCGGGGAGCCTGACGATGGGGGCGGGTGGACAAGGAGCCGCTGACACTGACACTTGAGGGCTGGTGCTGGGGGCACTGGCTTGTGGAGCTGTTGAAACAGGAGGACGGGGTCTAGCTGGGTGTAAGCTCAGACATAGCTGAGGTGACGGGATTCAGAGAAGGGCTCGCCGCGCCTCACAAGGAACTCCAATGATGAAGTCTCGGAGACGCAAATTGTCAGAGGGGCGGGCGCGCTGAACGGTTGCAGCGCCTGGTGGCGGAGCGGGGCGTGCACGCATGAGTTTTGGCCCTTTGCATGCGGCGGCGCCCCGGCTGTCGCCAAGGAGGTGCAGGTTGATGTGGACTGGTGGAATGGCCGCTTGACTGACGCGGGTGGTCTGTAACAGAGTGAAGGCCAGACTGCCAAGCGACCTCCGACCCGGGACCCCTGCCCCAGCCCCTCTCGGTGCACCGACGCGCGGAGCAGCCCGGGGTTACTCTAGGGGGGGACTTTCAACCTGGAAGCCACTTTCGGCGAAAGGGTTCCCCGTTCACAGGCATTCTGCGTCGGCCAACATCATGCGACGCCAAATACCGCGGCACTTCGCCCCGTTGTCTACAATAACCCCAGAGCGCACGGACTGAACCCACGCCGCCATAAGTTGGGGGCCGCATCACCGACTACATCTTCAGCACGTACCGCTCCGTGTAGTGCTAGATTGTCTGGGGGCTATGCCAACAAGGCTGTCTGTCCCTCCTCAGGACAGGGGAAAGGGCTGAGGAAGCCCGCTATGCCAACAAGGGTTTTATTATAGACAACGGGGCGAAGTGCCGCGGAGTCGTGGCATCGCATTTCGTTGGCCGATGCAAAACGCCTGTGAAGCGTAGCCGCCTGTGAACGCGGAACCTTCCGGGGGCCAACAAGGGTGTCTGTCCTCCTCATACGTCACTCAACGACTTGCTCGCGCTCCCTCTCTATCTCCCGCATCACCGACTAGGGCTATGCCAAAAATTGGTGAAACCTTTGTTCTGGGACAGCGTGTGTCTGTACGGCCAACGGCCCAACTAACTGTGCAGCTGCCTGCCCAACGGTCACATGCCCAGCGGACGGTTGTACGGCTGCGCCCCCTCCTCCGCGCCGTACAGGCAGTTGGGAGGTGGCCGGCAGGGAGCTGCGAGCTGGGCGTGATGCCGTTGGCGAGGGGAGGCGAGCAGGGCGGACTGTGAGGGCGCGTGCGGGTATTGTGGGGCCGACCGACTGCTTGCTGTGTGTTGGGACCAAGGCCGGCTGCGCTCGCTCTGCTGCTGTGAGGCCGATACGAGGGCGGCTGGATTGCAAATGAATTAGCGGCGAGCGATGTCGGCCAGCTGTGGCGCGCGGGGGGAACGCGGGGGAAGCTCAAGGGAAGCTCGGGGCAATCTCGGCAAGAACGCGGCGGGACAAACTCCGCCGAAACTCCGTGACAGACACCGCACCGCCAGCCACCCCATCCCACCGCCCGGCGCCAGCAGCACCGCCACCTCCGGCAGCCCTGCGCCTGCGTCTGGGCCGGCTTGCTTCTTGCCCTAGAACGAACTGCGCCACCAGGCTCTGCACAAAGCCCGGCGCGACTCTGCCGCCGCCGCTGCTGCCACCGCCGCCGCCGGACCGGGTAGGGCAGGCGAAGCGTGTGCGGACGGCGCAGGCCGCCTCGCCGCCACGATGTGGATTGCCTCCGCGGCGGCTCCCAGGCGGCGGCGACGGCACGGCTGAGGTGCTGGCGCCGGTTCCCGCCAGCCCGGCCCGCCTCAGTGGCTCGCCCCGCCCTGGCTGTCCGCGCCGGAGGTGCCGAGCACGAGCCGCAGCAGGCGGTGAAGCGTATGCACCGGCACGAAGCGGCCCAGGCCGGCCGAAGGCGACGCTGAGGACCCAGCAGGAGGCGTGGCCCTGGCAGGGCGTTTGTGGCGGGTTGATTGGGGGGGTGCAGGCGTCGAGGGCGGGCAACACGGACCTGGCCCAGCTCTCGGTTCCCAGGAACTCCGGCGTGGCCCCATCCTTGGCAGCTAGCGCCCAAACAGGAAACGCTCTTCGCCGCCTGACGCCGTTCAGCTTCGCGCCCGCAACGACAGCCGTTACTTACAACACCTATGGTTTCTATACTCAGGTGGGGGCCAACACGGATGGCTTGCCCCCAGCCATTGCTGACCGGCAGGGCTCCGAGTACTGCACATGTAATGAAGAGCTCTTCTCTATCTCCTTTATATCCCTTTCAATTATTCCGCCCCGCCCCGCCAGGCGGAAATGGAGTTCTCGCGCGCCCCCAACCCGACTCCGGGCAAGGGCCTGCGCCGCCTGCTGCTGGTCTGAGCGCCATAATCGGGTCCAACCGCCCGAGCTCAAGTATGTCTCATGCACTCAACACTGTTGTGTCCAAGTTCGTATGCCCAAGTTGTCCGCCGAAGTCCTGTACCAGCGCCGCCCACCTGCAACCCCCGTGCGCCTCACCCACCACTGGCACAACGCAGCCACCTGCATCTCGCTGCAGCCACGCCCACGTGCGTGACCCTCCGCCGCCGCCCCTGCTGCTGCTGCGTGCGCGCACCTCCGCCCTCGAGCTGCGCCAGCCAGCAGCAGCCCGGCTCCAGCCCAGGGCCCCCCCAGCCAGCAGCCCTGTCCGGGCATCGATCCTCACTGCACGCCAGCCGAGTAAGCCTAGGCGCGTACGGTAAGCGTAGGCGGCCCCACCCAGTACCGTAGCGCATCCGCCGTTCGACTCCGTGCACCCGCCGAGGCCTCCTCCACGCGCAGCCGCTGGCCGCTGGAATCCTCCCAACCCTCCGGAGACGCCAGGAGCAGATGGGAAGCAGGCAGGCGCCGCCAGCAGGGGCCAGCAGGAGCCGCGGCCATCCCCAGCAGACAGCCCAGCCCCAGCAGACAGCCCTGCGCTCCCAGCCAAGCCCAGCGTCCCGCACAGGCCCTCATCCCACTCCAAAGGCGACGTCGACGCGTCACCAGTTGCCATACAGCCCGTCGCCGTACCTCCTGCGCGGCAGTGGGCCGAGCCACCACCATTTTACTTCTTCTTCATCGCCGTGCGACTATGTGAGTTACTGTGCTATGGTGCTTAAGTCGCGCAGAGCGTATGTATGCAGCGGCGTGTCGGGCCCTGCGTCAGCTCTAGGGAGGCGTGCAGCGCAAGACCACGACGCAGGGGCATTCACGCTGTGGCCTCGCCTCCAGCCCTCAGGAGCTTGGCGGCTTCCAGCAAGCGTCACGCAAGGGCCGTCACGCAGGGGCACGGCGGCCTCCAGCCAGGGGCCGTGGCCCCCCTTCTGAGCCGGAAACACCCCCCGGGTGCCCCCTGCCTGCCTGCTGGCGAGTCCGTGGGCCATGGCTGCGGCCCCGCCGTTGGACGTCGGACGGAATACGGCCCGCCCCGCCCACCCGCCCGCTCACCCGCCCATCTCTCGCAGCACGCAGCCGTAGGCGAAGGAGTCACTGTCCGTGCTTCCGGCCTGAACCTGGGCGGTGTGTGTTGGGGGGGGGGGGGGCGCGGCTGAGGCGAACGACTCTCCGCGGCCCAGGCCAGCCGTTTGCATGAGAGCGCAGGGTGCGGGCGGCCGCAGGGGAGGACTGACGCGGACCACACGTCACGGGCATCGCGGACCACACGCCCCCTTCACGTCGCACCCAAAGGGCAGAATAAGGATGCAGCCCTCCCCTCTGTAACTGGTAAGCGGGAGCATGAGGGGACGGGCCCAGGCACCCAGTTGCCCCACCCGCAGCTTCTTGCCGCGCGCCTTGATGAGACGCTGCGTCGAGGCATAGTCGAGGCCCTGGTCCGTGAGGACGAGGCTGGGGTGGTGGGGACCGGGTCACAGGCAGCAGGGGGCAGGGGTCATACTGGGCAGCATGCAGGCCTTAAGGGGCGCTTAAGGGGGTGGGGCCTGGGGGGGGGGGCAGGGGCTGCCGCGGGCCAGGCAAGCAAGCAAGGCTAGGCAAGCAAGCAAGGCTAGGCAAGCAAGCAAGGCTAGGCAAGCAAGCAACCAGCCTGGCAGAGCCAGCGCTCACTTGTAGAGCTCCGGCAGCTTGTTGTCCTTGATCAGCGGGTCCAGCAGCTTTTTGCCTTTGAGCCTGCCTGCAGGTAGGGACGGCGTGAAGTTGTCAGGGAATGAATTGAGATGAGGGCAACCGTGTCGCACGCAGAACGGCCGGCGCGGCCGAGGCCCATGCGGCGCCATGCACCCGTTCCATCCGTTCAGCTTCTCCGGGTTTAGCTTTGCGGACGCCCGGGGTGCGCACCGGAGGTCCTGTCGTGGCCGGTGATGTGCAGCTCCTCCAGCAGCGGCAGGCCCTCGATGATGGCATTGAACGAGGCGTTGCCGAGCTGGGTGCACGACTCGAGCTGCAGCACCCGCAGGTTGGGGCAGCGCCGCACGATGAGGGACACGACGGACTCTGGGGGCAGGCAGGGGGCGGCGGCGGCGGAGGGTCCAGGGCCTCAGGGGTGCCGAGGAAAGCGCGGGGAGTTAAATTGGGGTTGACAACTGGATGGTGGGGATGGTCGATGGGCACGCGGGCGTGTTGCGGGAGCGCCCTCTGGCCTGCGTTGCACCCACCTGTGACCCAGACGCCGTCACCGGTGTCCGAGGACCCCAGCCGCAACTCGGTCAGCTGCCGCCCGGTGGCGCGGGAAAGCTGATCGAGATGCTTGTCCCGAATGTTGAAGTCCCTGCCAAACGTTACTGAGGTGATCGTGCAGGGCTTCTCCTTAAGCATCTCGTCGAGGTCGGCCTCCTTCTGCAGCTGCACACTCTTGAACGGGAACGGGACAAACTTGGGCGGCTCGGCGACAGCTGCTTCCTCAGGCTTCTTGTCAGGCTCTTGCAGCGGCATCCGCATTGTCGCTTGCCAGCTGCACCCTTGCTTTGCGTCGCCTCCCGCACATGGCGCCTGCTGTCCATTTTTCTGGGCGTTTCGTTTTGGGCGCAACTGCTGCAGCGCAACGCGCAGAGGATTGTAAATGCTGGCTGCCTAGATTGGTGAGTGGGATCGGAAGCTCGTTTTGCAGCCGCGAGTCCCGCGACCTCGCCGACAGGCGACAGCTTCATGCATCGCTCTGGATCGCATTTAATTCGCGTTGACCAGCAAGCATAGTTCCGGCCTCGCAATTAAACCCGCACCTTCCCCAGGAACCATCACCAGAAAAGGGCGCGCCGCGAGAGCCTGAGCCGCTGCACAGAGCCGCAAACCCGACCCCCTGCACGACCCGGCTCCACCCCCGCACCCGGCCACAGCCACCCGCCCCTCCCAACAGCAACCCGTGCCGCCACCCGCGCCACCACACGCACCCCATAACATACACCCCACCCATACAGCCCCTGCCCTCTTCCCCACCAACTAACACTGCCCCCGCTCCACGCCCGCCCCGCCCCAGCTCGCGCCACCCCGGTTCGCTCGCCTGCTGCCCTGCAACGCCCGCCAGCATGCCGGTCAACCTCACTCGTGTTCCCCTCTGCCGCCCTGTGCGCCTACCACGGACGTCCATACCTCCCAGGTTGGACCGTGCGTGCGCTGGGACGGGACGGACCTTTGGTGACAGCGGGAGCGATAGATGCGCGGCCCGTCCAGCTGGCGGCGTGGAACGGGGGCCCCGCACCCTCCGACTACCATCTTTAGCACGACGACTGCTCGCTCGGCACGGAAGACTCGCTACAAGATGCTGCACACCACCGGCGCATTTTACAACGGGGGGATGAGAGGGCATGTCTCTTACATACGCCCTAGCAGCACAGTTGTCCCCCCCCCTCCCGCCCCTCCCCCCAGGACTCCACCACCCGCCTCAAATTTTGGCATAGCCCCCGGTAGCACAGAAGCAACGAGGCAATCTAGCACTACACGGAGCGGTACGCGCTGAAGATGTACGGTAGTCGGTAATGCGGGAGAGAGGGAGCGCGAGCATGTCGTGGAGTGACGTATGAGCCGGCGGCACGTAGGACACGAGGAGCACCATACCAGCGTAATGGCTGCGCAAGCTCCAGGACGAGGGGCCCACGGCTAGGCACAGCACACCGGGGCAGAGAGCCGGAGGGACGTGCTGCTATGCTCGGGGAGAGTGAATGGGGCCCCTTCATGTGGGGGCCGTCGTCAGTCTGGTCACTGCCTCAACGTTAGCAAGCAGCTTTACGGGCCCCTCTGCCTCACATTCTGAGGCGTGCTTCAGCTCCGTTGCGCAGTGTCCGGTCCATACCTCCCGGGGGTATGCAGTGCTGAGGTACCGCTCAGATCAGGGAAAGCTTCGAGGTCGACAGACCGGGCGCGGCTTGCTGTGCAGTACAACAACAGGGGGGCAAAAGTAGCCACCTACGAGGCCTGCTTTAGCTCCCGTTGAGTAATACACCCCATCTTCATCTCACGGCATGCTGTCAAGACCGAGCTGGGGCTCAGGTTTGCCCGTCGATAGCACGGGCGGGGCAGGGTGATGTTGGGTATGGGGCAGCCTGGTACGGGACAGGTAAGTGCGGGAGGACCTTACACTTTCCAAGCTGCCCATCTACTTCCCGAGCAGCTCCCGTACTCCCATCTTGCCACGCTACATCCAATATAACACCTTGCGTCAGCTGTGCAGGCATCCGCTCCCGTCATATGGTATGTTCGTCCCACACACTTTCACTCCAACCCCTTTCCTTTGCACATGCTCTCGGGGGGTTCAATCTTCACCTCACGTAGAGCAGCGTTCCTGCTTATGTGGGCCTCAGCATTAACGGCCATGAATAGTGGTATTGCATGTGCAAGGCATACCCGTTGCCAACAACAACACTTCCCAAGGCTAAAGTATTTCACTTGGGGGTGCTATCCGCTCACCTACAACACTGCTCACACCATGTCTGCGCTGGTCTTCGCTGCTTGCCAGCTCAGAATGCGTACAACATACACCGTACAACAGTACGTACACGTGCCAGTGCCTAGCCACCCAAAGCCGGCTAGCACATGAAACATTGGCGGGCGCTCTCAGCCCACCCGCTGGCACGCTCTCGCTTTCCCACGCCTCCCTCAACGTTCAGGCGCTTCAACGCTGCCACGGCTGGGGCTTCACCGATTACGCCTTCTTGCCGCCGGTGGGCTTCTTGGCTCCGGCCTTCTCCTTCTTGTACTCGGCCTTGGCCTTGGAGAAGTTGAACATGCGCTCGGCGGCCAGCTGGCCTGCGGGCGGGGTGGGAGGTGGGGGGTGGGTGAGGGGCGAGCGGGGAGGTGGGTGTCAGCACGCTGGCACTCGGTGGAGAGAGGGTGGAGCCCAGGCAATTCCCCGTGGTGCAGCGGACTGCGTGGTGGTCGATGCAGCGAGCAGCTAGCCGGGTCTGGCCCAACAGCCGGTAATGCGACGAGTGAAGCAACGAGTTCAGCAGTCCCGCCCGGAGACCGGCGTGGTGGTGGACTATGGGGGCCACCCGGGACCAACCACAGAGTACCGGAACTCGCCTGGGTTCAGGGCCGTGGGGATGATGGAGATGGCCACGGCCGAAACCACCGCGGTCCTGTGTAGGGTGCGGGCAAAGGGGCACAGGGTGCGGGGTTGGCGTTACGCGACAGGGGCCTTGGGTCCAGGGCCCACGAGGGCGTGGACAGCATGCTGGCTGACGGGGGCTATAGGCGGCCTACGCTCCCCCGACATTGGTACTCACCACAGCAGCAGCGTCCCGATGGAGGCGTCGACGTCGCCGGGGCGCACTTCGGCAAGGGTGGCCAGAAGCTGAGGAGGCACCGCATGCGTCGAGACCGGCCGGGGAGCCAGAGCCACGCGACGCGGGGCGGCCGCGCGCACAGCCGAGATGGGGCGCTTGAGGGCCAGGGCCATTGTTGAGGCTTTTTCGGAAGGGTAGAACAAGAACGGTGTGCAAGCTGTGTCGGAGCGGCAGGGATTGTTGTCGGTTGCAGCTCTGAGGCAGGATGTCGTGAGCACACAGTGGGAATACGTGTCTGCTTCGGGCCCGCGAGGCTTTATATAGTCGCGTAAGGGGCTTCCGTTTCTGCCGTAACGATGCTTCGGCGCGGACGTGTGGCGCCCGACTGCTTGCACGCTCAACCCACTGCCGAGCCCCGCGCCGGCCCTCAAAACGACAATGATGCGCAGCCCCTGTTGCCACAAGACAAACTCGGGGGCAGCGGCTGGTGCTTTCGGGAGGAGACCGTAAACCTTTACGCGACAGCTGTCGATCGTCAACTACCCGTCGCGAGAGGAGTCGCGGGACTGGGCAGTCCTAGCGCGGCGACCAGCTTCCACCGGGGCCTGAGCTTCTTCAAAAATTTATCTACGCAAAAGAGGCTGGTGCTCGATCAACGCATGCTGCCAGCGGCTCTTCAAACGTCGGCAGCATCATGGCTTGTGTGGCTCGGGCTGCGCGCTCCCGTGGCGCTGACCGTGCCTGCGTCAACAGAATGCGGATACTTGTCAGCGTTTCTGGCGTCAGACGCACCAGCACTCCAGAGCTGAGTCCGCTGACCCCCGCCCTCCGAGCTTTGGCAGTTCGGACCTCCTGGCGGCGGGGCCGGGTTCTTGCCTGCGGGGGGCCGGGGGCTTGATTGAACCGTCCTGGCAGGTTGGGTAGGGTATGGGTTTCTGTACCAGCTGCGCAGCGTGTGGCAGCCACCGCCATTGAGTGGGGTTGCTGGCCAAGCCCGCCGGGACGCCCCTCAGGCCTCTGTGCCTGCGCCTTCAGCACGTCGCAGCACGCACCAAAGCCACGCCAGGCACAGACACACATGCGCACCATGCAAGTTACCAGTACGTCGTTGGCACGCCCTTAGCCCCCCACAGTCCCCAGCCAGTGCTCACCCGGGTGACACGGGCCCGTGTCAGCCTCTCAGCCGTGGCCCTTACTGTTACCTTGTCCTCACACAAACACGTCATCAGTAGTTGTACAGGTATCAAGAGTCCCGCCTGACGCTAACGTCGGTCAACACGGTGATCCCAGCGGCGCTGTGCCCTCTCCATGCCACGCAGTGACCGCCAAAGCCCCATCACTCGTACGTGAGACTCGAGGGCCGACCCACTATATCCCCCAGGTCCCACCGCCCCCCGCCTGAGCCCGCGCCGCTCTCGGGGCTGTCTCCTGCCGGCCCCGCCCTGGTGCCTGAACCCGAGCCTGAGCCCGGGCGGCCCGCCCACGTGCCCCCGAGCTCCGGCTCCGACGGGTTTGTCAGCCGCGCCACCTGCCCCAGCACCCGCCCCCACTCCCGCTCCTCCCGTGCCGCCGCCGCCAGCACTTTGGCCTCCGCCTCAGCATCACGTGCCATCGCCGCCACCGGGCCGCCGCTCCCTCCGCCGCCGCGCCCGACCCCCACTGTGGCCCCAACGCCCCCCGCCAACCCCGCATCGGCGAGCGCCTGCGCACGCGCCTCTCTGGCTGCACCCGCCGCCGCGAACGCCTCCGCCAGTGCCGCCTCCACGCCCGTGCCCACAGCCGCCGCCGCTGCTGACGTGGCCGCTGACGTCGACGGCGCCGCCGCCGCGGTGGCCTCGGCGGCGCTGACGGCCTCCGCGATGGCGTCGACGGCGGCGCCCTCGGCGCTGCGCCGGTCTCGCAGCACGCGCTGTTTGTGGGCCTCCTCGGCGTTGAGCCCGTGGCGGGCCGCCGCCGGGTCCTCGCCGCCCCCGCCCCGCTTGGTGGGCGGGAACCTGAGCCATTGCGGGGGCAGAGGGGGACAGGCGTGTTGCAAGCAACCTGCGGTGTTCGCCCCAACACCTGCGCCTGACGCTCGGCCCCTTCACGACTGCGCAAGCCCTGGGGCCGGCGAAAACTACCGGCCCTGGGGCGCGTGTCACGTCGCGCCGTACAATGCCTGTGCTCGTCGGCCTCTTCCGTCAACCCGACCCCTCCTCACTGCGGCTCGTCCATGTGTCCGTAGTCGCCCACCCACGTCCTGGACCACTTGACCACCTCGGGCCGGACGGACTGGCGCGGGGGACAAGGGCAGGGGCGAGGCGGTTAGGCCAGGTGCAGTAGAGACGGTGATGGGGAGGTACAGGGCCCAGGCTGAGCTAATCGTGCGCCACTAGCCTGCGCAGAGCGCACTGAAGCCGTCCCTCCTGCGGCTTCTGGCAAGCACGCCGTGTTGTGACGCCCGCGCCAGCATGCCCCCAGGAGCGCACTCACCATGAGGGCTTCCGCCCTGGGGCTCAGCCGAGGCCTCTGCGGCGGCACCCGGCCTCCTCCCGCCGGCCCCGCGCCCAGTTGCTGCACCGCCCAGCCCTGGCCCGGCCCCGCAGCTGGCCCGCCTGGGGGGCCCTCGGGATATCCCGCCGCCGCCCAGCCACCAGCCCAGGCAGCCTGCGGGGGCAGCGGCGGCACGGCCCCCCCGCTACCCCCACCGCGTGCATAGGGCTGCCACGGCCCCTCCCACGGCGGGCCCTGCAGCCAGCCGGCAGCCTGGGGGCCAGCGGGGTTGGGCACCTCGCCCCACGCCGCTCTCTGCTCAGGCTCCTGGCCCGCACCGCCGCCGGGTGGTGGGCCGTACATTGCGTACGGCCCCATCCCCGGCATGCCGTACGCGTACGGCCAGAGCGGAGGCGGTTGCTGGCCTGGCCCAGGTCCTGTGAGCCAGGCGCCGGCTGCAGGCGGGGGCATGGCGGCCGGAGCTCCCGGGGACCCCTCGACTGCAAGCCTCCGGGCGGCCGACGTGGCAGCCGACCCAGACGCACTGGATCGACGCTGCGGCGGCGGTTGGTCAGGAGCTGACTCAGCCTCGCTCCCAACCGCTACGGGCGCCTGCGCCGGAGCCGCTGCGGCAGGCTGCGGCGCCTGGGGCGGCGGCGGCGGCGCAGGCAGAGGGTTGTCCGCGGGGTTGAGGAACCAGGCGGTGTAGGGGTTGGCGGCGAGGCTGTCGGCGATGTCGGAGGGCGCGGGGGTGGATCGGTGCGAGTGGGCTTGGGAGGCGCTGGAGGCGCCGCTGACGGCGGAGCCGGGCCGGTCCTGCGGGGCAGCATTGGACCCGGAGGACGAGCGGTGCTAGCTTCAGCTTGGGCCTGAGAAAGGCGTTCCTCTTGCTGGGACCCCCATTCCGCCGCTCCCCTAGGCCACTCCCGTAGGCCAGAGGCCTTCCGAGGCCACTGTGTGTTCTGCATCCAAGACCACCGCCTGCCTCAGCGCACCCGCGCTTTGTCCTTCTGTACTTCCCCCCACCTGTCCTCTGCGCTGCTGGCCGCCCGCCGCTGCCGCCTGCGCGGCCCTCAGCCGCTCCGCCGCCCGCGCCTTGGCGGCCGCCCGGTCCGCATCCACCTGCTCCCGAATGCGCGAGGTGGCGCTGGGCTTGGCGGTCTTGATGAGCTGGGTGGGTGGGTGGGCAGGGCAGCGCGACAACGTGACGCGGAGCGTGAAGCTATGCACAAGAGCACAGAGCACGTGCACGCCTGCTGCCTTACCCCTTGTCACTGATTCACCGCGGCCCCCAGGCAACTACCCCGAACCTCCGCCAGACACGCACCTTCCACTCAGTTTTGCCGCCCTTGCCTTGCCCCTGACCCTGCCCCTTGTCCGTGGAAGGCGTGCTCCAGCGCTCCGAGCCTGAGGCACCGCCACTCGGCGCCCCCGGATGCTGCTGTTGTATGGCACGGGGTGGCGGACCGTACGGCACCATGGCCCCCGACGGGTGAACCACGTACAGCTGAGGTGCACCGCCGTTTGGGGGCTGGCCAGGGATGTAGGCGTACGGGTCGTACGGCGGCGGCTGGCCGTTTTGTGGTGGTTGGTACTGCGATGGTACGGCGGGTGCATCCGCAGGCCTGCCGTACCCGCTGCTGGGGATGTCTAGGTAGCGGGCGGTGACCAGGTCATTGCGCCAGATCGGCGGCTGCGTATAGAAAGGGGCCGGCAGGGGCTAAGAACGATCCGTGTCAAACACCGGCAACCCCGTGCTGCCACTGAGCATAATCCTGATAGAAGAAGGCTGCGGTGTTGGTTCGGGTGCTTGGGCCACGCAGGCTGCATCCCTATGCACGGTCTCGCGCCCTCCCGCCGATCCCCCGGAGCCCCTGCCCACCTGCGCCGGCTCTAGCTGCACGGAGTAGGCCAGGCGGGGCGGCGGCCGGGCGGGGCGGGGCGCGGACCGCGACCGGGGCCCCGGACTGCCAGCGCCCGCCTCGTCGCCCCAGGCCACGCCGTCACCCCACCAGGAGGGGTACTCAGCGCCCTGAAACCCGTCACCTGCAGCACAGAAGGCACGGGCAAAGGTGCATCGCACCGGGCTCTCGTCAGCTTGAGGCGGCGAACCTGTCATGCCCGGCAAAGGCCTCACAGTGCCTCACAGTGGTGTCGGCGCCTGACGGGCCCGGGCCGCAGCCTCATTACCACCTCCCTGCAGCTGTTTTCCCGGTGGAGGCCCTGGCTGCTACCGCTAGCAGCCCCAGCGCCACGCACTGTAGCCGCTGTCCTTATGCCGCGCCCTGCTGCGGTCCCGGCAAGCGGCTAGCGTCCGCGCGTTTCCTGGGGCCAGCCCCCGTCAGGCCCAGCTCCAACTGCCAGAGCGATCCCAAGCTAGCGGGAGCCGGGCTTCCGGTCCCCGCCATGCGCTCCACCCACCCGGCAGCACGGGGCCCCGCTTCTTGCCGGGAGGCGAGTAGGTGCGCGCGGGGTCGCCGTCCCGCCACACGTGTGGGGCGCGGGCCGAGGGGCCCACCGCCCGCTCCGCAGCCACGGTGGCGGCCGCAAGCATGGCCACGCGGCGCGGCATGGCCTGCGGGTCGACCGCCAGACCATCGCCTGATGGGAGCGACGAGATCGATGTCAGGGCCAGGGCAAGGCACGATGGGGTGGGGGATGGGGGGTCCCTCACGGGGGTGCCTCCAGGCGAACACGTAGGGTGCTACTCTGCGCCTCACCCGCCAAGCCCCTGGCTGCCCGTTCTGTGGGCCTTTCCAAGAATCCCACAACCAGTGGTGGGCTCAGCCGGCAGGTCCTTTTTGCCCCTACAATTATACCGGTACGTAGGAACGCGCGCACCTCGATACGGCAGCCACTTCTCAGCCTGCCGCAGCGCCACGGTCAGCTTGGCCACCTCCTCCCGCTCGTTCTCCCGAAACTGCTGCTGCGCTCTGCGCTCCACCGCCAGCCGAGTCTCGGGCTGCTTGGCCGCTGCAGGTTGTGCTGCGGAAGGGGTCCTGGCGGGTTAGCGCTGGACGCCAACAGTTGGGGTTCCCAGGTGGTAACCGCGCACCTGGGGGCGGTGTCCGCTGGGGCTGTTTGGGCCCCCCTTTTGCATCCTGGGATTTGCAAACACACGGTCAGCACGTTAGCACTAGCGTGTATTCCAAACATTGGAATTCCAGGAAGTGTTGACCGCGCGAGTCAACATTCACCTGTCCGCGCCAGATATCCAGCGAAACATCGTCCAGCTCCTTCTTCAGGTCCTCAAGCTGACCCTTGAGCTCAGGAAGCGCGCCCTCGACCGCGTTGGTCGCTGCCCACGCGTTAACGAGTTCGCGAAGCTCATCGAGCGGCAGCGCTGGCCTGGAGTCTACGCGACAGAGGTTTGTGATGCCAAAGAGGATGAGCAGCTTGCAGACCTCAGGCCAATCTCGCTCGTTGTAGTTGCCCAAGAATGCGCGAATGGTCTTGTTCCGCAAGAGGACCTCGAACCCTAACTCGCGTGTCATGGTGCATAGTGCCTGGCGATGACGGGCGTGCAGCTATGGGGAATCCGGAGGCCAATTTGCGCGAGACTGCAGTCCCCCGGCAGTCTTCGGGGTGACGTACAAAACACACACGCTTGCATCCCAGGAGGCACCGTGTCCATCCGAGTGGCGTATTCCTATGAGCCAAACTGGGCCTAGCGTGCTCGTGATCCCACTTGTCCCAGCACTGCGCTGCTCGCGAGCACCATCGGCTTACACTTAATTACTGTGCTTCCCACTTGTGTGCCGGAAGCTGCTCTCGTAGCTGTGGGCATCGCATCAACTAGGCAGAGCTTGGGGACTTGGCACTCGCAGCAAAACCGCTCGACCCTTGCATCGCCGCCTCGAGATTCTCGCTCGCGCGCCGCAGCCAGAAGCAGCGACTGCGCGCGCGCTGTCGTCATGTCGGGCGATGATGCTGAAACTCGGCCAGCCATGCGGAAGGCGGCGGTCTCCTTCACCGGTGGCAAGGTAAGAGCTTGCTTGAGAGGACGACAGACGGACCTGTAACCCCCCGAGAGGCTCGCTGCCCTTATACGCCACAGAATCGTAGTACGAGTACACGGCTCTGCAAGGTTACTGCGCAGCCCTGTGCAGCCCCCTGCTTCATTCCCAGCGCGTACCTAGCCCCCAACCCTGCGGCCTCCCTACCGCTACCTGACCCTGCCCCGCCCTTCAAACCCCACCTCCCCCACCCCCCCAGGACAGCATGACTGTGCTGCACCTCCTCCGCGCCCCCCACGTGGCCCTGGCCGCCAGTAAGGCGTGGGCGGACGCTGCTTGGCGTGACGACCTGAGGCAGCGCCTAGGTGGGTGGTCTTCTAGGCGGCAGGGAGGGCGGGGGCGCAGCATGGACCTGGGGGACGCAGGGGCCTGGGGGACGCCTGGGGGCATCACGGGGGGCCGTAGGGGGCATCATGTGAAGCCTTCTTTGCATGGCATGAAGCCAAAACTTAGTAAGCTGCATGACGGTGATGGGTCTGCGGCACTGGGGCAGCCTCCCTGTGGTGCGCTGTCGTATGCTGGCAGCCTGCGGTAGATATGCCCGACTCCGCTCCGCAGCGCGGACGGCAGGCCCCGACCCGTGCCCCTTCCCTTGCCTTCCTTCATCTCCCCGACCTACCTCCTTTGCCCCTCTTCGCTCTTTGACTACCCAGAGCAAGTGGCCGGTCTGGAGGTGGTCCTGCTGGTCACCTTCGCGCCGGCGGGCGCAGCCAAGCCCTTCAAGGCCCACCCACTGGACCTGGTCAAGCAGCAGGTGGGGCCCGAGCCCAGGCGGGGCCCTGTAATGAGGATGTTCACACGTCACGGGCGGGGTACACGGACATGTCACGTGGTCTGCACTCCCGCTTGAGTCCTCTCCCTAGTGCACCACGCCGTGCCCTGATCTCAATGATCTGACATCCCAAGGCGCATCACCTTCCCCTCCCCCCGCCACCTTCACCCTCCCCCCGCTACCTTCACCTTCACCCTCCCCCAACAGGCCCAGGCGCTGGGCCTGCCCCACCAGGTGGTGGAGGTGTCCGCGGCCCCCACCTTCCTGGACTCGTACCGCGAGGGCATGGCCCGGCTGCACCGGGAGCAGGGCATTCAGGTGCGGGGCGCAGGGCTGCGAAGCGGGGGGCAGGGGCTGCGGCGCCCTGGGCTGCCAGCTTGCAAGCACGAGCAACCTCCTCGTGTGAAGAAGGCATGGGCCCTGTTGCACCCAGTCCAGCGCCTCTTCCGACCCCGTTACCGAAGCACCCAGTGCGGTTGTTTCCATTTCTGTGTGCCCCAGGTGCTGCTGACGGGGGACATGCTGGACGTGTGCTCCAACTTCATGCCGCGCGCCGCGGAGGGCAGCGGGCTGCAGCTGCGCAGCCCGCTGTGGGACATCGACCGACGCCTGCTGCTGGAGATGGTGTGGGCGTACGGCATGGCCCCGGTCGTCACGTGCGTCAACAGGGCCAAGTTCGTACGGCCCACGGGGGACGCCGCTGGCACGGCGGGCGCAGGCGCGAGCGATGCAGCCGCGTCGACGGACGGGGGCAAGGCCGAGGCGGCCAAGACGGAGCAGGAGGGCGAGGCGTGTGGCGGGAGCGGAGTAGCAGACGGAGGCGCCGACGACGGGGAGGCCGCGGCGCGACTGCTGCTGGGCCACGAGCTAGACCGCGAACTGCACCGTACGGTGCTGCAGCCTGCCGTACAGATGTACGGCATCGACGAGGCGGGCGAGTGGGGCGAGTTCCACACCATGGTGACGCGCAGCTGTCTGTTCTCGCAGCCCCTTCGGCTGCCCGACAAGCGGCTCGTGCAGCGGGAGGGGGAGTACCTGTACTTCCAGTTCGAGGGCGAGGCCGCGGCGAAGTGAGCGGACAAGGCGCTGGGGTGGAGGTTGCTGGGAAGCCGACCCCGCCTGCGCGCCGGCGTGTGGTGGGGGCCAGGGGCCGCAAGGGCCAGGGCGTAGTGGTTGATGGATGACGGCTCACGTGATCAGGTGTCGGCGGAAGGGAGCTGTGTGGTGAGCTTGGCAGCAGGTCAGGGCAGAGCGCAGAGGCCAGGGTGAGGGCAATGACGGTGAAGGGGCGGGAAGGGCCGCAGAGGGTGATTTCGGGGGTGGCTTTGGGTATGGGTTGTTTCTGTGGGGGATCCGAGCACCCCCTGCCCCTGCGGGCCTGCGGTTCTGAGTAGCTGTGTACTGACCCAGGCAAGATGGGGGGCTCGTGGTGGTATGTCTTGCAGACCGAATGCGGCAATCGTGAGCAAATGGCAGTATGTGACCGGAGGAGGGGTTGGAGAAAGGGATTGGGTTTGGGGGCAGGGTAGAATAGTCTGAACTCTGAAGCCCCAGGGCGCAGTAAGCTTTGGAGGTGCGAGCTCCAGGCTTCAGTGCGGGCTGGAACCTGGGAGCGTAGCAATGGGCCAGGTGCCAGGCTGGAAGCAAGCGCTGCGGTATGGGGCCGCGGTCGCGCCGTGGCAGGCAGGTCCGATCGGTGCCCCCACCTGCCTTCACCTTGGGCAGGCGTACCCTACCTGAGTGCCACCTGCAATTCGGCTGTTTATGTTAAACTGCAGCGCCTCATATACGAATGACATCGTCGCCGCTCGAATCATGGTGGCGGCGTTCGGGCCCAGGGCCCAGGGTCATCCCTCCACGGTGACATGCCACCGGCCGTCCAGCCTGGCCACAGCGGGTGGCCTCACAGCAGCACAGGCAGTATACCGTGGGCCAGTCGAGGATAGTGAGTTCCAGGGGTGTGGCCATGCGGCGCCGGCGGCTGGGGGGGCGGCGGGGCGCTGGCCTGGGCGAGAGCTCCTGAGCGTGGACCAGATCCGAGGCACCCCAGGCGGATTCCCCGCGGTGCCCTTGAGCCGGCCGTGTTGCACCCGTCCGCGTATAGTGCTAAACCCATGCCCTAGGGCACCTACCCCGGCCTTCCTTCCGCTACTTTCTTTTGCGAGACCACGCTTCGTGCCATCGCCACATTGCCGGGCTTCTGCTCCCGGCCAAACGCTGCCTAGCTTCTTTTCTATGTTGATTGGCCAGCCAGCGGCTCAACCCGTGCACCTTTCTGTCCCGGTCGCTGTTTCGAGCGAGGTCCAGCATGGCGCTGCTCTGGGCCCTGCAGGGCAACTGGTAGACGAGCCAGGTGCGCTTCCATACGCTTGCTTGTGCCGTTGTGCAGCAAACGTTCCGCAGATCAGCTCTGGTTGGCTAAATTAGGGCTCCCTGAACATGGTGTTAAACTTGTCCCCGGGCCATTCTTCCTGCAAACCCGACAGGAAGAATCAATGCGCGCCCTCGCAATGCTCAGGTGCGGCTCAGATCAGCGCGGGGAGCTCGGGTTGCGGACTTCAGTCGGCATCCGCGACAGCCCCGCCCAACCTTGCGTGCGGGCACGATCCGGTCGGCGGCCCAAATGAGCAGACTCTGATGCCATGGCACCAGCGGGCACTTTCGGGAGTAACCCTCCCTGGTCACCCGCGAGCGTCAGCCTCACGCGTAACCCGCATACGTTGCCACACGTGCAGGGCCCCAACCCCGGCGGCCGCGGCCGCGGCGGTGGTGGTCGCGGCGGGGGCCGCGGCGGCCTCTCCGCGGCAGTAGGAGGCCGCGGTGGTGGTGGCGGCGGCGGCGGGGGAGGGGGCCAGCAACCCCCCGCGAGGTGGGTTCTAACGCATGGCCTGAAAGCGGTACACGGGCGCAGGACCCTGTGCATCCACGAGCCCATCCAATTGGCCATAACCAGTCATAGCTAAGCGCTGCTTATTGGCCTGGAGCTTCGGGGACGGTTTTATTCTCCACTGAGTCTCCGGGCCCGGATGCTACCTGCCGGCAGGCAAACCTCTGGCGAGCCAGGTGCAGCGGCCCCGGCCGAGAATGGCGCGGGCGGCTTCAGCCGCAGCGGTGCCGCAGGCGGAGCTGGAGGTGGCGGTGCAGGCGCTGCAGGGGGTGGCCGCGGGGGCATGGCCAATGCCAACCACCTGCTCAACTTCCAGTACGAGTCGGCACGCGGCCGGGTGCGGTGGGAAGCGGGTGACATCCGGCTGACAAAGGGAGTGAAGGGAACGAGGATGGGCCTGAGAGTCACAGGTCCAGGAGAGAAGGGGGACAACTGCATGGTGCTCGACTCGGGGGAATGGCGAGCGGGGTTTTAGACATGCCCAGGCCTCTGGGCATGGGTGCTCTTCCGAGCGCCGTCCGTGGGGTGCCACATGATGCAGGGCGGCGGCGGCCGCGGCGGCTCCCGTGGCGGCGGCGGCGGCGGCTCCGCCTCCTCCGCTCGGCGCAACCCGTACGCGCAGAAGCCGCAGAAGTACGACAAGAACAAGTTTCTGCAGGTGGGATCTGGGGAGTCGGGTTGCCGCCCGTTGTGGGCACGGACTTTGGCAGATGGGGCAACGGGCATGGGCCATTGTGCAATTAAGGCGTGCTGAAAATAAGGTTTGAAGGGCCCTTGAGCACACCTCCGTCCCAATGTCCGGCCACGCTCCGACTGCTTGGCCGGTCTCTTAGGATGCTCACCCCATCCCCTCTCTAACCCTCACTCCCTCCCCCTCACCTGCCACTGCCAGGCTAACTTCCGGTTCCTGGTCTCAGGTGGGGGCATGGAGCGTGGGGGCGGTGGCATGGCCGGGCAGCGGCGGCTTAAATGGGCTGCCGCGCTTAGGCTTCAGCCCGTGAGGCTCGGTCAGGGGGCCCCACCTCCGGGGTCCGAGTCCCTCCTTGGCGCTTCCGCTACCCGGCTCAAGCACACTCCCGTATCCCGCAGATGCCGTGGATGTGTCCGGCTACGAGGCTGACGCGGACAAAATGTTTGACTGGGACGACGTGCTGCAGGTGCGGTGCGTGCGGTGCGTGCTGTGTGCGTCCACCTGTCCGAGGACCCCCGACTCCGCGCCTGCCCCTCGCACATGGCAGCATACCCCTTGGCAAGCCGGCAACTTGGCGCTCCCGCCTCCCCCTCCCGCGCTGCAGGTGGAGATGTCCTCGGCGGTGCCCATCCAGTGCCCCATCTCGCTGGACTCGCCGCCGCTGTGCCCGCAGGTGGGGTGGGGACGGCTGGGGTCGCGTGCGCGGGGCGGCCGCTGTGGATGGAGGGAAGCCGACTGCAGGTGCAGGGACCGGCTTAGCGACATGTCGAAGCAGCAGGCTTTGGTTTTCACATACCAGATGCGTTACGGCATTGCCGCATAGGGGCCAAGCGGTAGGGCAAGGGGCAGAGCAGGGTGGCACTTACAGCGGCGCGGCTCCGTGCTCCATGCTGCTGACCCCAGCCGCCTGCCCTGTGCCGCCCCTGCCTTCCCCCACCCCCACCAGATCACGCCCTGCGGTCACGTGTTCTCCTTCCCCGCCATCATGCACCACCTCATCAACCACGGGGGCGAGCAGCTGAGGTGCGCAGCTGCGGGCAGTCGATACATTGCCTTGCGGCTGGAATGCCATGGGCAGCGGCAGAGCCCAGCACCATGCCGCCCCTCCCGCTACCCCCCTCACAAAGCTTGAGAGAAGCATATGTCTTCACAGAGCGCGAGTCGCCCTTTTGCAACTCCTCCCCACACTCTTGCTCCCCGACAGGCGCTCCGCCCCCTGCCCGCTCTGCTTCGCGCCCATCGTGGCGCGCGAGCTGCGCCTGGTGCGCGTGCGGCCCCTGGCCGTGCCGCGCGTGGGCCAGCGGGTCACCCTGGCGCTCATCCGCCGCAACCGCGCCTCCATCCTGCCGCAAGCCGTCGACCCGGCGGCGGCGGCCGCGGCGGCGGCGGGCACTGGCGGCGCCGGCGGCGGCAGGGGCGGCGAGAAGGGCGAGGCGCGCAAGAGCAGCGGCGGAGGCGGCGGCGGAGGGGGAAGCGGAGGGGGAGGAGGAGGAGGGGAGTCGGGGTTCGACGCCAACCCGTTTGCCAAGTTCGTGGTGGCGGGAGACGCGGGGGAGCTGTGGCGCGCGGCGGCGGCGCAGCTGGCGGGGTGCGCCATGCAGGTGCGTGCGTGCGTGTGGGCGGGGTGCGTGCGGGGGTGAAGGTTATTGCGGTGGGAGAGTATACCGAGTGGGCGGTAGTAGACGTGGGGGTCGAACTAGGGCGGCGCTGGCCGTGCGTCTGCGGCCGTGCGACGCGGCCGGCCCACACTGTTCGGTGCCTCCCCTCACTCTTGGCTCGGCCCCTGTCCCCGCAGCTTGTCGCGGAGGGCGGCTCCGACGCCGCCGCCGAGGCGCCGTACGTGTACGGCGCACTGGACCAGCTGGCGGCGCGGGCGCGGCGCTGGGCGGAGCACCGCGGGGAGCTGCTCGAGGGCCGGGGGCTGCTGGCGGCCAAGGAGGGGACCGCGGCGGCGCCGGAGGCCCTGGGCGCAGCGGCGGAGGCGGCCGTGAAGAAGGTCGGCCCGTGGGTTGCGGGTTATGTGCCAGGGCAGGATGCGATGCGCCAGGGATACGGGTCAGGGATGCGGGTGATAGTGAAGCCGATCATTGATTGGGCCCTCCCCGCCCCTGACCCTACACCAGATGTTCACCGCGGCGGTCTCGGACGCCACCGCCGCCCAGGAGGCAGCCGTCAAGGAGGCGGCCGCGGAGGCGCAGTTTCCGTCCCTGGCGCCCAAGCCCGCCGCTGCGGGCGTCGCCAAAAGCCCCGGCGGCGGCGGCGGCGGTGTCGGCGGCAGCGCCTGGGCTGGCGCTGGTGGAGCCAGCGGCCCCGCTGCCGCAGCTGCAGCCGCCCCGGCGTCGCCGCCCCCTGGCGGGGCCGCAGCCGGGGCTGGGGCCGGACTCGCTGGCGGCGGCGGGCGCCCCGCGGGCAGCATCGCCGCGTCGGTGCCGCCACCATCCGCCCCGGCGGCGCCAGCAGCAGCCGCCGCCGACCCAGATCCAGCCGCCGAGGCGGCCGTCACCGCCACCACTCAGCCGTCGGGCGAGCGGCCTTTCTTCGAGTCCGTGTTTGGCGACTACGAGGGCGAGGAGGGCGCGGACGGCGCCGCGGACGACAGCGGCTCTAGGTACGGCCGCCGCACGTCCGGCGCTGACGAGGCGTCCGGCGCAGATGGCGGCAGCTTTGCCGCCGGCCTGCTGACGCTGGGCTCCGACGCCGCGGCGGGCCCAGACCTGGCCTCGAGCCTCGGCAGCGCGGGCGGCGGCGGCGGGCTGGCGGGCGGCGGCGGCGCGGCGGCGTCAGAGTCCCTCATGGGCACCTCCCCCACCGCCAACACGCCGCTCAACACGCCGGGGAGCCAGGGCGAGTTCTACACGTACCAGGTGAGAGGTCGGAGGCAGTGGGGTACCTACGGCCTGCGGGGCAGACGCCTGGGTGTGGACACGTCGCCGATGATGGGCTCGCCTGCAGCGCTGGAGGCGGGGGCAGAAGGGGGGTCGCTGGGGCGGAGCGTGGTTGCGCAGGTGTGCGAAGGCGAGCAGACCGGCTCTCGGCGGGCTGCGTCCGCGCCTGACATCTTGACTTGTGTGCTGCCCCCGCACGGCTCCGCTCCTGACCAGGCGGTGGACGGCAGCTGGGTGTTCCTGCACCCCCTCAACTTGCGGTGAGCCCACGGTGGAGGGGCCGGGGGAGGGTGGAAGGGAGGGATCGGGAAGTCTGACGGTTGCACCATGTAAAGGCGTCTCACGGGGAGAGAGTCTCTTCGGTAGGAGCATGTGCCCTTGCAAGCGGCCGTTGCTGATCCCCGTTCCCGAATGCGCGTGTGCAGCTGCCTGCTGCACCACTACGGCTCGTACGACAGCTGCCCACCGGTCATCACCGCCCGCCTCCTGGAGCTGGAGGATGTCGTACAGGGCGACGCGACGCGACGCCGGTGGCGCTTCCTGTCGCACCTGCCGCTGGCGGGCGCGTTCAAGCTGGCGGAGGTCGCGGTGTCGGAGCTGCTGCCGGCGGCGTCGCTGACGCCCTTCACCGAGGAGCTGGGCGCGCGGGAGAAGCGGCGGCGCCGCCAGCAGGCGAGTGAGCGCCGCGAGGCCGCCGCCGCGGCGGCGGCGGCAGCGCGCGCGGCGGCGGCGCGGATCGGCCCCAGTGTGGAGGAGCTGCAGGCCATGCCGACGCTCGGCCGCGCCGCCACCGCCCCTGGCGGCGGCGGCGGCGCTGGCGGCAGCGCGCTGATGGAGGCGGCGAGCGCGGCGGCGGCGGCGCTGGCGCGGGAGATGCAGCTGTCGCCGTCAGAGGTGGCGGAGAGCATTGCGCTGCAGGCGTCGCTTGAGGAGGCCGCCGCCGCCGCGGCGGCGGCAGGTGGGGCGCCGCCTGGCGGCGGCGGCGGCGTGTCCTTCGCTCGTATTACTAAGCTCGGCTTCGCCGCCACCGGCCCGGCGCTCGGCACCAGCCCGCCGCCGGTGTCCGTTGCAGCGGCGGCGATGCCCGGCGGGACCTGGGGCACCCGCGCCGCCAGCGGCCCCGCGCCGGGCCCCGCCGCGGCGGCGGCACCCAGCCCCGGCGGCGCCTGGGGCAGCGGCAAGGGCGGTGCGGCGCTCAAGGCCGCCACCGCCTCCGCTGCCGCCGCGTCGCCAGCAGGGCCCGCGGGCGCTAAGCCGGGCGGGTTCGCCGCTGCGCTTGCCGGCGGCGATGGCGACGGCGCGGGGGGTGGCTCTAAGAAGCCCAAGTCCGGCAAGGGTATGCTGCTCTTCAGCACGGGTAACGTGCGCAAGTACTGAGCTACCGAGCGAGTTTCTAGGGATCACCTCTGGCCAGGTGGCGGCGAGGTGGGCATGGCGAGTCTATGCCGCCGCAAGCCGACCACACCCTGAAGGGTTATGGCATGGGGGTTTATGGCATGGGGGGTTACGAGATGCATGGAGGGCGAGGGATTAGGGTACAGCGCAGACCGGACCTCGTGGGCCAGGGGTGTGGGTGGAGGGGAGACGCCCTTCTGGAGGGGCCTTGGGGGAGCAGGAAGCCGGCTGACGCCGAGAGGGAGGTGCACCGCTACCCCCGAAGGCCAGCGGCGGGAACCACGGGTGTGCCTGTGAGGAGAGCTGCCATGCATCAGCGTGTCGGCTCGGCGCGTGTTGCCTCTAGGGGAACAGGGAGGGCGGCAAGGAAAGGGAGAGACGTGTCCTGGACCGCAACGTGCGAAAGCTACATACCGGTAGCCTGACGGCCGGAGGGACGGATTGAACCGGGTAAGCCGGAGATGGAGGAGTTGCAAGCTGCATTGGCTGCTGAGCTGCGTCTTCCGTAGCGCGGGATTAGCGCTGGGCCACGCATAGTTTGTGCTGAGTAGCTGATACCCATTCCTGGTTCCTAGATTTGCTTGAGGCTTGAGGAGGTGGCAACCGGAGCTCCCCATGTGCCAGAGAAGGATTGCTGGGGGCAGCAGGGATGGGATGAGGGTGAAGAGGAGCCGGCGGAGGCGGGAACTCTGCAGGCGCACGTCGACGTGTAATGTGTTCGTCGGAGTAGCCACCCGTACCTCACGCAGCCTCTGAAGGCCCGCTGAGCACCTTCGCAGCTTGCTACCGGCTTCAGGCACCCAAGGTGTGGGCGGGCACCACGCTTCCGGGACCAGCGTGCACGGCAGTTGTCGAGAATTGTCGACCCTAGTGCTATGGGGGATGGGGCAGTTGGGGCTATTTGTAGACAACGGGGGGCCCCAGGGGTTATTATAGACAACGGGGCGTAGTGCCGCGGTGTTGGCGTCGCATGATGTTGGCCGACGCAGGGGGCCCCAGGGGGCCCCAGGGGGCGGGGGTGAAATCCAGGACCCAGGGTTTCGCGCCCGGCGTGCGCAAGTTGGATCCGCACACCTGAACCTCACGCGCACGGCTTACTGATAACTCACAAGCACTGCATAAGCCGTTTCTTAGTGTAGTTAGGCCACATTCGCAGCCACGCGTTATGTCGCTCTCCGCGATTCTTTCTGAGCATGCAAGCTCAATTCTGTCCCGACGCGCCAGCCTTTGGCCCACACCGCAAAGCGCATGTAGGCACAGTCGCCGCGGGCTGGCTGTTGTGGCGACCGCGAGCGTCGGCGCCGATTCGGAGCCGCAGGCCCTGAAAGCAACCAGCGAGGCGCTGACGCCACGGCAGAAGAGGCTCGCGGCGCAGCGACGGTAAGCGGAAGCGACCCGCGGCTGCGTGGGGTTCATCGTGCCGTCGATGCCCACCACAACCCTCCCACCACGCCTCCCCGCCGACTCGCAGCAAGTGGGAGGAGTCGCAGCGGCAGGCGCCCCGCCAACCCGAGGCCACCAACCCGCAGCCCCCCAAACAGCAGCGGGACGCCAAGCTCAGCAAGGCTGGGGCAGGGGGCGCTCAGCCCGCATCCACTTCCACACCCACGCCTGCGGCCGGCCCCTCCGCACCCGCCGTGCCTGCGGCCGGCCGCGGCACAAAGGGCGGTACCGCTGAGGAGCGTCGCTCCAAGGCCGTGCGCCAGGCCCCTGCTCCCACGCCTGCCGCGTTGGCAACAGCCAAGCCTGCAGCGGCCGCAGCGTCGGCGCGCTCGGCCCCCACCCCCACGCCACCCCCCTCGGCGTCTCCACCGGAGGCAGTCCCTGCGGGGATTCCCCTCCCCTGGCCCGCGCTCCTGGCCCCCGGCCCGCCGCTGCCCGCCTCCCTGCCCGACCTGCGCAGCCTGACGGGCCGGCAGCTGGCAGACCTGGCCGCGATCTGGGTCGACCAGCTCGTCCTGTACGACAGCGACCGCAGCGCTGCTCACGTGCCAGCACATGGCGCCAGTCGCGCAGCCTCCGGCGCTGCGGCCTCCTCTTTCGACGCTGCCCGCTCCAGTGGAGACAGCCGCGCGGAGGGGGTGGAGGCAGCGCTGCCGACAGCGGCTGTGGCGCGGCTGCGCCTCCTCAAGGAGGCCGTGGACGATCGGGTGTGTGGGCGTGCAGGGCTTGGGGTGGGGGGTCATAAACAGATCAAGGGCTGGTGTCGCTTGGGGGCATGCTCGCAGGCATAGCACCGGGGCTCAATCAGCGAGGGAATGCTCAGCCGTGGGGCCCAAGTACGCCCCCTGCCCTGCCCGCTTCAGCGCTTGTACCCTGTTACAAGCCACATACAGACGTATGATAGCCCCGCCAAACCCCACGCGTGTCTCCCGCTCCTCCTGCTGCACGTGTTGTTTCTTACCGCTGCCCCCTCGCAGGTGCGCCAGGGGGGCCTGGGGCAGCAGGAGCAGGCGGAGCTGGTGTGGGCGGTGGCGCACTGGGACCGGTGAGGCGGGGCGCCCGGGAGCTGGGTGAAGGAGCTGGGGCAGTGCGTGGCGGCCGAGGAGGAAGGAGGCGCTGCGGATGGCGGCGCACCGGGAGGGGTGGCGGATAGCGGAGAGGAGCGGAGGAACTGGGTCGTGTACGGGAGGCTGCTTTGCGTGCAGCGGGTCAGTGTGCTGAAGGGCCAATCGGGAAAGGGGGTTTGGCCCGGTTGCCACGTCGAGGTGCTATGGACCAGGCCTGTATGCTTAGCAAGGTCGGGCCAGGGCCAAGCCAGGGCTGAAGCTAGCTGCCCACACGGGCTCGTCCTGGGCCCCACCCGCAGAGCCCATGCCGACGCCTCCCTATGGCCAGCGCTGGCGGTGCCCTTTCGCGTGTGGCCCCGGTTCGCGCCCGAGCTTCGCCTGGAGGTGCGCAGGCCTGCCTGCTGGGGGATGCAGGAAGAGCACAGAGCCCAGGGGCCGCCATGCGTTGCTTTGAACCCCTCTCCCTCTGAAACCATCAGTACTTGTCCCCTGTTTCTCTTACGCTTCCCCTCGCCTCTCGCCCCAGGACTTCATGGGGGAGGTGGCCCTGCACCGTGACACCATCTACCTGGACGGAGGGGCCAGGTGGGGGCAGGGGTGGTGGTGGGATGGGATGGAATGGGAGGACTACTGTATGAGAGGGCTACCCTAGCAGTGCAAAGTCAAATGCTGCCTCAAGCTCTCTACGGAAATGAAAGTTTCCTTCACCCAGCTAACAACACCGGCTACAGTCAACCGTAAATGGATTAGGGTTCATGGTTGATGACTGAGGGACGGGCAAGACTTGAGAAAGCAAACGCGAGAAGCATTGTGCGATACAAGGGCACGGCTCGGGCGCCTGGCACTCTGCTGGATGGTGGACCTGGCGCTGAAGCGGCCACGCCGGGAATGGAGGCACGTGGCGGAGGGTGCCTGCACAGCGGCGGACCTGGCAGCGCCAGGGCGGGGAGCCACTCGAGCGGCGCACGGGCCGGCGGCATGTGGGCATGGGGCCCGAATGTGGGCCGGGGCATGCTCCTGGTCAGGCCGCCGCTCTCCCGGCCCGTGGTCAAAAGGCCGAGTGCCAGGCGCCTGGCGGCGTGCCTGCCTCGGCTGCTGCTGCCGCGTAGCCTGCGCTGCGTCCAGCGTCCGGCGGCCAGCCCCCAGCGGCTGGACGCCCCGAAGCGGCGTAGGCCCCCGGGGCGTCACGGGCGGCGCGGGCCACACGGGGGGTCGGCCCACGTCAGGGCCGGCCCTTCTCCCCAGGGGCCTGCTGGCAGGGGGCCTGCCACGCCCGGCCTGCATCGCCCGGCCCGCAACGCCGGGCCCGCGTGGCCTCCAGAGGCTTGCGTTGCGGCTGAGGCTTGGGCGGGCTCCTCCGCAGCTGGCCTTTCGGCCGCTTTCTTGCCCGCTGGCGTGTCTCCACGCGTGGGCCCTTTTTTCCCTGCTGGCGCGTGGCGTCCTGAGCCCCGAGCGCTCTTTTCCGTCGCTTTTCGGGTGGCTTTTGCGCGAGCGGGCGGGGTTTGTGTGCCTGCGTGTCATCCGCCCCCCTTCCTCTGGAAGGCGCGTGCAGCGGTTCGTTGAGGTGGCCGAGCGGTCTAAGGCGCTAGTTTCAGGATGCTACTAGCCGGAACGGAAGTCCGGCGTGAAGCTACTAGTCCGAAAGGGCGTGGGTTCAAATCCCATCCTCGTCAAAGCATTGCTCTCTTGGGTCCCTGGCGTGAGCCGGGGCCTGCGGAGGGCTTTTGTGCGCCCCGAGGGACGCCCACACACGCGTGGGGCCTCGGGAGGATTCGAACAGGGGACGCCGGGGGTGGAGGGGAACTTTGGGGCGAGCGGAGCGGAGGAATGGGCAGGAGCGGTGTTGGGGAGGGGGAGATGTCAGTGCACAGTCTACTAGGGGCAAGGACGGGGACAGAAGCGCAGGGGGAGATACCACGTAGCCCGCGCGCGATGAGGCGGCAAGGAGGACGGCGGCCATGCGGACGCGGCATGGACGCCTGGCACCCTGCTGGATGGTGGACCCGGCGCTGAAGCGGCCACGCCGGGAATGGAGGCACGTGGCGAGGGGTGCCTGCACAGCGGCGGACCTGGCAGCGCCAGGGCGGGGAGCCACTCGAGCGGCGCACGGGCCGGCGGCATGTGGGCATGGGGCCCGAATGTGGGCCGGGGCATGCTCCTGGTCAGGCCGCCGCTCTCCCGGCCCGTGGTCAAAAGGCCGAGTGCCAGGCGCCTGGCGGCGTGCCTGCCTCGGCTGCTGCTGCCGCGCAGCCTGCGCTGTGTCCAGCGTCCGGCGGCCAGCCCTAGCGGCTGGACGCCCCGGAGCGGCGTAGGCCCCCGGGGCGTCACGGGCGGCGCGGGCCACACGGGGGGTCGGCCCACGTCAGGGCCGGCCCCTCTCCCCAGGGGTCTGCTGGCAGGGGGCCTGCCACGCCCGGCCTGCATCGCCCGGCCCGCAACGCCCGGCCCGCGTGGCCTCCAGAGGCTTGCGTTGCGGCTGAGGCTTGGGCGGGCTCCTCCGCAGCTGGCCTTTTGGCCGCTTTCTTGCCCGCTGGCGCGTCTCCACGCGTGGGCCCTTTTTTCCCTGCTGGCGCGTGGCGTCCTGAGCCCCGAGCGCTCTTTTCCGTCGCTTTTCGGGTGGCTTTTGCGCGAGCGGGCGGGGTTTGTGTGCCTGCGTGTCATCCGCCCCCCTTCCTCTGGAAGGCGCGTGCAGCGGTTCGATGAGGTGGCCGAGCGGTCTAAGGCGCTAGTTTCAGGATGCTACTAGCTGGAACGGAAGTTCGGCGTGAAGCTACTAGTCCGAAAGGGCGTGGGTTCAAATCCCATCCTCGTCAAAGCATTGCTCTCTTGGGTCCCTGGCGTGAGCCGGGGCCTGCGGAGGGCTTTTGTGCGCCCCGAGGGACGCCCACACACGCGTGGGGCCTCGGGAGGATTCGAACAGGGGACGCCGGGGTGGAGGGGGACTTTGGGGCGAGCGGAGCGGAGGAATGGGCAGGAGCGGTGTTGGGGAGGGGGAGAGGTCAGTGCACAGTCTACTAGGAGCCAGGAAGGGGACAGAAGCGCAGGGGGGGATACCACGTAGCCCGCGCGCGATGAGGCGGCAAGGAGGACGGCGGCCATGCGGACGCGGCATGGACGCCTGGCACCCTGCTGGATGGTGGACCTGGCGCTGAAGCGGCCACGCCGGGAATGGAGGCACGTGGCGGAGGGTGCCTGCACAGCGGCGGACCTGGCAGCGCCAGGGCGGGGAGCCACTCGAGCGGCGCACGGGCCGGCGGCATGTGGGCATGGGGCCCGAATGTGGGCCGGGGCATGCTCCTGGTCAGGCCGCCGCTCTCCCGGCCCGTGGTCAAAAGGCCGAGTGCCAGGCGCCTGGCGGCGTGCCTGCCTCGGCTGCTGCTGCCGCGTAGCCTGCGCTGCGTCCAGCGTCCGGCGGCCAGCCCCCAGCGGCTGGACGCCCCGAAGCGGCGTAGGCCCCCGGGGCGTCACGGGCGGCGCGGGCCACACGGGGGGTCGGCCCACGTCAGGGCCGGCCCTTCTCCCCAGGGGCCTGCTGGCAGGGGGCCTGCCACGCCCGGCCTGCATCGCCCGGCCCGCAACGCCGGGCCCGCGTGGCCTCCAGAGGCTTGCGTTGCGGCTGAGGCTTGGGCGGGCTCCTCCGCAGCTGGCCTTTCGGCCGCTTTCTTGCCCGCTGGCGTGTCTCCACGCGTGGGCCCTTTTTTCCCTGCTGGCGCGTGGCGTCCTGAGCCCCGAGCGCTCTTTTCCGTCGCTTTTCGGGTGGCTTTTGCGCGAGCGGGCGGGGTTTGTGTGCCTGCGTGTCATCCGCCCCCCTTCCTCTGGAAGGCGCGTGCAGCGGTTCGACGAGGTGGCCGAGCGGTCTAAGGCGCTAGTTTCAGGATGCTACTAGCTGGAACGGAAGTTCGGCGTGAAGCTACTAGTCCGAAAGGGCGTGGGTTCAAATCCCATCCTCGTCAAAGCATTGCTCTCTTGGGTCCCTGGCGTGAGCCGGGGCCTGCGGAGGGCTTTTGTGCGCCCCGAGGGACGCCCACACACGCGTGGGGCCTCGGGAGGATTCGAACAGGGGACGCCGGGGGTGGAGGGGGACTTTGGGGCGAGCGGAGCGGAGGAATGGGCAGGAGCGGTGTTGGGGAGGGGGAGATGTCAGTGCACAGTCTACTAGGGGCAAGGACGGGGACAGAAGCGCAGGGGGAGATACCACGTAGCCCGCGCGCGATGAGGCGGCAAGGAGGACGGCGGCCATGCGGACGCGGCATGGACGCCTGGCACCCTGCTGGATGGTGGACCTGGCGCTGAAGCGGCCACGCCGGGAATGGAGGCACGTGGCGGAGGGTGCCTGCACAGCGGCGGACCTGGCAGCGCCAGGGCGGGGAGCCACTCGAGCGGCGCACGGGCCGGCGGCATGTGGGCATGGGGCCCGAATGTGGGCCGGGGCATGCTCCTGGTCAGGCCGCCGCTCTCCCGGCCCGTGGTCAAAAGGCCGAGTGCCAGGCGCCTGGCGGCGTGCCTGCCTCGGCTGCTGCTGCCGCGTAGCCTGCGCTGCGTCCAGCGTCCGGCGGCCAGCCCCCAGCGGCTGGACGCCCCGAAGCGGCGTAGGCCCCCGGGGCGTCACGGGCGGCGCGGGCCACACGGGGGGTCGGCCCACGTCAGGGCCGGCCCTTCTCCCCAGGGGCCTGCTGGCAGGGGGCCTGCCACGCCCGGCCTGCATCGCCCGGCCCGCAACGCCGGGCCCGCGTGGCCTCCAGAGGCTTGCGTTGCGGCTGAGGCTTGGGCGGGCTCCTCCGCAGCTGGCCTTTTGGCCGCTTTCTTGCCCGCTGGCGTGTCTCCACGCGTGGGCCCTTTTTTCCCTGCTGGCGCGTGGCGTCCTGAGCCCCGAGCGCTCTTTTCCGTCGCTTTTCGGGTGGCTTTTGCGCGAGCGGGCGGGGTTTGTGTGCCTGCGTGTCATCCGCCCCCCTTCCTCTGGAAGGCGCGTGCAGCGGTTCGATGAGGTGGCCGAGCGGTCTAAGGCGCTAGTTTCAGGATGCTACTAGCCGGAACGGAAGTCCGGCGTGAAGCTACTAGTCCGAAAGGGCGTGGGTTCAAATTCCATCCTCGTCAAAGCATTGCTCTCTTGGGTCCCTGGCGTGAGCCGGGGCCTGCGGAGGGCTTTTGTGCGCCCCGAGGGACGCCCACACACGCGTGGGGCCTCGGGAGGATTCGAACAGGGGACGCCGGGGGTGGAGGGGGACTTTGGGGCGAGCGGAGCGGAGGAATGGGCAGGAGCGGTGTTGGGGAGGGGGAGATGTCAGTGCACAGTCTACTAGGGGCAAGGACGGGGACAGAAGCGCAGGGGGAGATACCACGTAGCCCGCGCGCGATGAGGCGGCAAGGAGGACGGCGGCCATGCGGACGCGGCATGGACGCCTGGCACCCTGCTGGATGGTGGACCCGGCGCTGAAGCGGCCACGCCGGGAATGGAGGCACGTGGCGAGGGGTGCCTGCACAGCGGCGGACCTGGCAGCGCCAGGGCGGGGAGCCACTCGAGCGGCGCACGGGCCGGCGGCATGTGGGCATGGGGCCCGAATGTGGGCCGGGGCATGCTCCTGGTCAGGCCGCCGCTCTCCCGGCCCGTGGTCAAAAGGCCGAGTGCCAGGCGCCTGGCGGCGTGCCTGCCTCGGCTGCTGCTGCCGCGCAGCCTGCGCTGTGTCCAGCGTCCGGCGGCCAGCCCTAGCGGCTGGACGCCCCGGAGCGGCGTAGGCCCCCGGGGCGTCACGGGCGGCGCGGGCCACACGGGGGGTCGGCCCACGTCAGGGCCGGCCCCTCTCCCCAGGGGTCTGCTGGCAGGGGGCCTGCCACGCCCGGCCTGCATCGCCCGGCCCGCAACGCCCGGCCCGCGTGGCCTCCAGAGGCTTGCGTTGCGGCTGAGGCTTGGGCGGGCTCCTCCGCAGCTGGCCTTTTGGCCGCTTTCTTGCCCGCTGGCGCGTCTCCACGCGTGGGCCCTTTTTTCCCTGCTGGCGCGTGGCGTCCTGAGCCCCGAGCGCTCTTTTCCGTCGCTTTTCGGGTGGCTTTTGCGCGAGCGGGCGGGGTTTGTGTGCCTGCGTGTCATCCGCCCCCCTTCCTCTGGAAGGCGCGTGCAGCGGTTCGACGAGGTGGCCGAGCGGTCTAAGGCGCTAGTTTCAGGATGCTACTAGCTGGAACGGAAGTTCGGCGTGAAGCTACTAGTCCGAAAGGGCGTGGGTTCAAATCCCATCCTCGTCAAAGCATTGCTCTCTTGGGTCCCTGGCGTGAGCCGGGGCCTGCGGAGGGCTTTTGTGCGCCCCGAGGGACGCCCACACACGCGTGGGGCCTCGGGAGGATTCGAACAGGGGACGCCGGGGTGGAGGGGGACTTTGGGGCGAGCGGAGCGGAGGAATGGGCAGGAGCGGTGTTGGGGAGGGGGAGAGGTCAGTGCACAGTCTACTAGGGGCCAGGACGGGAACAGAAGCGCAGGGGGGGATACCACGTAGCCCGCGCGCGATGAGGCGGCAAGGAGGACGGCGGCCATGCGGACGCGGCATGGACGCCTGGCACCCTGCTGGATGGTGGACCTGGCGCTGAAGCGGCCACGCCGGGAATGGAGGCACGTGGCGAGGGGCGCCTGCTCAGCGGCGGACCTGGCAGCGCCAGGGCGGGGAGCCACTCGAGCGGCGCACGGGCCGGCGGCATGTGGGCATGGGGCCCGAATGTGGGCCGGGGCATGCTCCTGGTCAGGCCGCCGCTCTCCCGGCCCGTGGTCAAAAGGCCGAGTGCCAGGCGCCTGGCGGCGTGCCTGCCTCGGCTGCTGCTGCCGCGCAGCCTGCGCTGTGTCCAGCGTCCGGCGGCCAGCCCTAGCGGCTGGACGCCCCGGAGCGGCGTAGGCCCCCGGGGCGTCACGGGCGGCGCGGGCCACACGGAGGGTCGGCCCACGTCAGGGCCGGCCCCTCTCCCCAGGGGTCTGCTGGCAGGGGGCCTGCTACGCCCGGCCTGCATCGCCCGGCCCGCAACGCCCGGCCCGCGTGGCCTCCAGAGGCTTGCGTTGCGGCTGAGGCTTGGGCGGGCTCCTCCGCAGCTGGCCTTTTGGCCGCTTTCTTGCCCGCTGGCGCGTCTCCACGCGTGGGCCCTTTTTTCCCTGCTGGCGCGTGGCGTCCTGAGCCCCGAGCGCTCTTTTCCGTCGCTTTTCGGGTGGCTTTTGCGCGAGCGGGCGGGGTTTGTGTGCCTGCGTGTCATCCGCCCCCCTTCCTCTGGAAGGCGCGTGCAGCGGTTCGACGAGGTGGCCGAGCGGTCTAAGGCGCTAGTTTCAGGATGCTACTAGCTGGAACGGAAGTCCGGTGTGAAGCTACTAGTCCGAAAGGGCGTGGGTTCAAATCCCATCCTCGTCAAAGCATTGCTCTCTTGGGTCCCTGGCGTGAGCCGGGGCCTGCGGAGGGCTTTTGTGCGCCCCGAGGGACGCCCACACACGCGTGGGGCCTCGGGAGGATTCGAACAGGGGACGCCGGGGTGGAGGGGGACTTTGGGGCGAGCGGAGCGGAGGAATGGGCAGGAGCGGTGTTGGGGAGGGGGAGAGGTCAGTGCACAGTCTACTAGGGGCCAGGACGGGAACAGAAGCGCAGGGGGGGATACCACGTAGCCCGCGCGCGATGAGGCGGCAAGGAGGACGGCGGCCATGCGGACGCGGCATGGACGCCTGGCACCCTGCTGGATGGTGGACCTGGCGCTGAAGCGGCCACGCCGGGAATGGAGGCACGTGGCGAGGGGCGCCTGCTCAGCGGCGGACCTGGCAGCGCCAGGGCGGGGAGCCACTCGAGCGGCGCACGGGCCGGCGGCATGTGGGCATGGGGCCCGAATGTGGGCCGGGGCATGCTCCTGGTCAGGCCGCCGCTCTCCCGGCCCGTGGTCAAAAGGCCGAGTGCCAGGCGCCTGGCGGCGTGCCTGCCTCGGCTGCTGCTGCCGCGCAGCCTGCGCTGTGTCCAGCGTCCGGCGGCCAGCCCTAGCGGCTGGACGCCCCGGAGCGGCGTAGGCCCCCGGGGCGTCACGGGCGGCGCGGGCCACACGGAGGGTCGGCCCACGTCAGGGCCGGCCCCTCTCCCCAGGGGTCTGCTGGCAGGGGGCCTGCTACGCCCGGCCTGCATCGCCCGGCCCGCAACGCCCGGCCCGCGTGGCCTCCAGAGGCTTGCGTTGCGGCTGAGGCTTGGGCGGGCTCCTCCGCAGCTGGCCTTTTGGCCGCTTTCTTGCCCGCTGGCGCGTCTCCACGCGTGGGCCCTTTTTTCCCTGCTGGCGCGTGGCGTCCTGAGCCCCGAGCGCTCTTTTCCGTCGCTTTTCGGGTGGCTTTTGCGCGAGCGGGCGGGGTTTGTGTGCCTGCGTGTCATCCGCCCCCCTTCCTCTGGAAGGCGCGTGCAGCGGTTCGACGAGGTGGCCGAGCGGTCTAAGGCGCTAGTTTCAGGATGCTACTAGCCGGAACGGAAGTCCGGCGTGAAGCTACTAGTCCGAAAGGGCGTGGGTTCAAATCCCATCCTCGTCAAAGCATTGCTCTCTTGGGTCCCTGGCGTGAGCCGGGGCCTGCGGAGGCCTTTTGTGCGCCCCGAGGGACGCCCACACACGCGTGGGGCCTCGGGAGGATTCGAACAGGGGACGCCGGGGGTGGAGGGGGACTTTGGGGCGAGCGGAGCGGAGGAATGGGCAGGAGCGGTGTTGGGGAGGGGGAGATGTCAGTGCACAGTCTACTAGGGGCCAGGATGGGGACAGAAGCGCAGGGGGAGATACCACGTAGCCCGCGCGCGATGAGGCGGCAAGGAGGACGGCGGCCATGCGGACGCGGCATGGACGCCTGGCACCCTGCTGGATGGTGGACCCGGCGCTGAAGCGGCCACGCCGGGAATGGAGGCACGTGGCGAGGGGTGCCTGCACAGCGGCGGACCTGGCAGCGCCAGGGCGGGGAGCCACTCGAGCGGCGCACGGGCCGGCGGCATGTGGGCATGGGGCCCGAATGTGGGCCGGGGCATGCTCCTGGTCAGGCCGCCGCTCTCCCGGCCCGTGGTCAAAAGGCCGAGTGCCAGGCGCCTGGCGGCGTGCCTGCCTCGGCTGCTGCTGCCGCGCAGCCTGCGCTGCGTCCAGCGTCCGGCGGCCAGCCCTAGCGGCTGGACGCCCCGGAGCGGCGTAGGCCCCCGGGGCGTCACGGGCGGCGCGGGCCACACGGGGGGTCGGCCCACGTCAGGGCCGGCCCCTCTCCCCAGGGGTCTGCTGGCAGGGGGCCTGCCACGCCCGGCCTGCATCGCCCGGCCCGCAACGCCCGGCCCGCGTGGCCTCCAGAGGCTTGCGTTGCGGCTGAGGCTTGGGCGGGCTCCTCCGCAGCTGGCCTTTTGGCCGCTTTCTTGCCCGCTGGCGCGTCTCCACGCGTGGGCCCTTTTTTCCCTGCTGGCGCGTGGCGTCCTGAGCCCCGAGCGCTCTTTTCCGTCGCTTTTCGGGTGGCTTTTGCGCGAGCGGGCGGGGTTTGTGTGCCTGCGTGTCATCCGCCCCCCTTCCTCTGGAAGGCGCGTGCAGCGGTTCGACGAGGTGGCCGAGCGGTCTAAGGCGCTAGTTTCAGGATGCTACTAGCTGGAACGGAAGTCCGGCGTGAAGCTACTAGTCCGAAAGGGCGTGGGTTCAAATTCCATCCTCGTCAAAGCATTGCTCTCTTGGGTCCCTGGCGTGAGCCGGGGCCTGCGGAGGGCTTTTGTGCGCCCCGAGGGACGCCCACACACGCGTGGGGCCTCGGGAGGATTCGAACAGGGGACGCCGGGGTGGAGGGGGACTTTGGGGCGAGCGGAGCGGAGGAATGGGCAGGAGCGGTGTTGGGGAGGGGGAGAGGTCAGTGCACAGTCTACTAGGGGCCAGGACGGGAACAGAAGCGCAGGGGGGGATACCACGTAGCCCGCGCGCGATGAGGCGGCAAGGAGGACGGCGGCCATGCGGACGCGGCATGGACGCCTGGCACCCTGCTGGATGGTGGACCTGGCGCTGAAGCGGCCACGCCGGGAATGGAGGCACGTGGCGGAGGGTGCCTGCACAGCGGCGGACCTGGCAGCGCCAGGGCGGGGAGCCACTCGAGCGGCGCACGGGCCGGCGGCATGTGGGCATGGGGCCCGAATGTGGGCCGGGGCATGCTCCTGGTCAGGCCGCCGCTCTCCCGGCCCGTGGTCAAAAGGCCGAGTGCCAGGCGCCTGGCGGCGTGCCTGCCTCGGCTGCTGCTGCCGCGCAGCCTGCGCTGCGTCCAGCGTCCGGCGGCCAGCCCTAGCGGCTGGACGCCCCGGAGCGGCGTAGGCCCCCGGGGCGTCACGGGCGGCGCGGGCCACACGGAGGGTCGGCCCACGTCAGGGCCGGCCCCTCTCCCCAGGGGTCTGCTGGCAGGGGGCCTGCTACGCCCGGCCTGCATCGCCCGGCCCGCAACGCCCGGCCCGCGTGGCCTCCAGAGGCTTGCGTTGCGGCTGAGGCTTGGGCGGGCTCCTCCGCAGCTGGCCTTTTGGCCGCTTTCTTGCCCGCTGGCGCGTCTCCACGCGTGGGCCCTTTTTTCCCTGCTGGCGCGTGGCGTCCTGAGCCCCGAGCGCTCTTTTCCGTCGCTTTTCGGGTGGCTTTTGCGCGAGCGGGCGGGGTTTGTGTGCCTGCGTGTCATCCGCCCCCCTTCCTCTGGAAGGCGCGTGCAGCGGTTCGACGAGGTGGCCGAGCGGTCTAAGGCGCTAGTTTCAGGATGCTACTAGCCTGGAACGGAAGTCCGGCTGTGAAGCTACTAGTCCGAAAGGGCGTGGGTTCAAATTCCATCCTCGTCAAAGCATTGCTCTCTTGGGTCCCTGGCGTGAGCCGGGGCCTGCGGAGGGCCTTTTGTGCGCCCCGAGGGACGCCCACACACGCGTGGGGCCTCGGGAGGATTCGAACAGGGGACGCCGGGGTGGAGGGGGACTTTGGGGCGAGCGGAGCGGAGGAATGGGCAGGAGCGGTGTTGGGGAGGGGGAGAGGTCAGTGCACAGTCTACTAGGAGCCAGGAAGGGGACAGAAGCGCAGGGGGGGATACCACGTAGCCCGCGCGCGATGAGGCGGCAAGGAGGACGGCGGCCATGCGGACGCGGCATGGACGCCTGGCACCCTGCTGGATGGTGGACCTGGCGCTGAAGCGGCCACGCCGGGAATGGAGGCACGTGGCGGAGGGTGCCTGCACAGCGGCGGACCTGGCAGCGCCAGGGCGGGGAGCCACTCGAGCGGCGCACGGGCCGGCGGCATGTGGGCATGGGGCCCGAATGTGGGCCGGGGCATGCTCCTGGTCAGGCCGCCGCTCTCCCGGCCCGTGGTCAAAAGGCCGAGTGCCAGGCGCCTGGCGGCGTGCCTGCCTCGGCTGCTGCTGCCGCGCAGCCTGCGCTGCGTCCAGCGTCCGGCGGCCAGCCCTAGCGGCTGGACGCCCCGGAGCGGCGTAGGCCCCCGGGGCGTCACGGGCGGCGCGGGCCACACGGAGGGTCGGCCCACGTCAGGGCCGGCCCCTCTCCCCAGGGGTCTGCTGGCAGGGGGCCTGCTACGCCCGGCCTGCATCGCCCGGCCCGCAACGCCCGGCCCGCGTGGCCTCCAGAGGCTTGCGTTGCGGCTGAGGCTTGGGCGGGCTCCTCCGCAGCTGGCCTTTTGGCCGCTTTCTTGCCCGCTGGCGCGTCTCCACGCGTGGGCCCTTTTTTCCCTGCTGGCGCGTGGCGTCCTGAGCCCCGAGCGCTCTTTTCCGTCGCTTTTCGGGTGGCTTTTGCGCGAGCGGGCGGGGTTTGTGTGCCTGCGTGTCATCCGCCCCCCTTCCTCTGGAAGGCGCGTGCAGCGGTTCGACGAGGTGGCCGAGCGGTCTAAGGCGCTAGTTTCAGGATGCTACTAGCTGGAACGGAAGTCCGGTGTGAAGCTACTAGTCCGAAAGGGCGTGGGTTCAAATCCCATCCTCGTCAAAGCATTGCTCTCTTGGGTCCCTGGCGTGAGCCGGGGCCTGCGGAGGCCTTTTGTGCGCCCCGAGGGACGCCCACACACGCGTGGGGCCTCGGGAGGATTCGAACAGGGGACGCCGGGGTGGAGGGGGACTTTGGGGCGAGCGGAGCGGAGGAATGGGCAGGAGCGGTGTTGGGGAGGGGGAGAGGTCAGTGCACAGTCTACTAGGAGCCAGGACGGGGACAGAAGCGCAGGGGGGGATACCACGTAGCCCGCGCGCGATGAGGCGGCAAGGAGGACGGCGGCCATGCGGACGCGGCATGGACGCCTGGCACCCTGCTGGATGGTGGACCTGGCGCTGAAGCGGCCACGCCGGGAATGGAGGCACGTGGCGGAGGGTGCCTGCACAGCGGCGGACCTGGCAGCGCCAGGGCGGGGAGCCACTCGAGCGGCGCACGGGCCGGCGGCATGTGGGCATGGGGCCCGAATGTGGGCCGGGGCATGCTCCTGGTCAGGCCGCCGCTCTCCCGGCCCGTGGTCAAAAGGCCGAGTGCCAGGCGCCTGGCGGCGTGCCTGCCTCGGCTGCTGCTGCCGCGCAGCCTGCGCTGCGTCCAGCGTCCGGCGGCCAGCCCTAGCGGCTGGACGCCCCGGAGCGGCGTAGGCCCCCGGGGCGTCACGGGCGGCGCGGGCCACACGGAGGGTCGGCCCACGTCAGGGCCGGCCCCTCTCCCCAGGGGTCTGCTGGCAGGGGGCCTGCTACGCCCGGCCTGCATCGCCCGGCCCGCAACGCCCGGCCCGCGTGGCCTCCAGAGGCTTGCGTTGCGGCTGAGGCTTGGGCGGGCTCCTCCGCAGCTGGCCTTTTGGCCGCTTTCTTGCCCGCTGGCGCGTCTCCACGCGTGGGCCCTTTTTTCCCTGCTGGCGCGTGGCGTCCTGAGCCCCGAGCGCTCTTTTCCGTCGCTTTTCGGGTGGCTTTTGCGCGAGCGGGCGGGGTTTGTGTGCCTGCGTGTCATCCGCCCCCCTTCCTCTGGAAGGCGCGTGCAGCGGTTCGACGAGGTGGCCGAGCGGTCTAAGGCGCTAGTTTCAGGATGCTACTAGCTGGAACGGAAGTCCGGTGTGAAGCTACTAGTCCGAAAGGGCGTGGGTTCAAATCCCATCCTCGTCAAAGCATTGCTCTCTTGGGTCCCTGGCGTGAGCCGGGGCCTGCGGAGGCCTTTTGTGCGCCCCGAGGGACGCCCACACACGCGTGGGGCCTCGGGAGGATTCGAACAGGGGACGCCGGGGTGGAGGGGGACTTTGGGGCGAGCGGAGCGGAGGAATGGGCAGGAGCGATGTTGGGGAGGGGGAGAGGTCAGTGCACAGTCTACTAGGAGCCAGGAAGGGGACAGAAGCGCAGGGGGGGATACCACGTAGCCCGCGCGCGATGAGGCGGCAAGGAGGACGGCGGCCATGCGGACGCGGCATGGACGCCTGGCACCCTGCTGGATGGTGGACCTGGCGCTGAAGCGGCCACGCCGGGAATGGAGGCACGTGGCGGAGGGTGCCTGCACAGCGGCGGACCTGGCAGCGCCAGGGCGGGGAGCCACTCGAGCGGCGCACGGGCCGGCGGCATGTGGGCATGGGGCCCGAATGTGGGCCGGGGCATGCTCCTGGTCAGGCCGCCGCTCTCCCGGCCCGTGGTCAAAAGGCCGAGTGCCAGGCGCCTGGCGGCGTGCCTGCCTCGGCTGCTGCTGCCGCGCAGCCTGCGCTGCGTCCAGCGTCCGGCGGCCAGCCCTAGCGGCTGGACGCCCCGGAGCGGCGTAGGCCCCCGGGGCGTCACGGGCGGCGCGGGCCACACGGAGGGTCGGCCCACGTCAGGGCCGGCCCCTCTCCCCAGGGGTCTGCTGGCAGGGGGCCTGCTACGCCCGGCCTGCATCGCCCGGCCCGCAACGCCCGGCCCGCGTGGCCTCCAGAGGCTTGCGTTGCGGCTGAGGCTTGGGCGGGCTCCTCCGCAGCTGGCCTTTTGGCCGCTTTCTTGCCCGCTGGCGCGTCTCCACGCGTGGGCCCTTTTTTCCCTGCTGGCGCGTGGCGTCCTGAGCCCCGAGCGCTCTTTTCCGTCGCTTTTCGGGTGGCTTTTGCGCGAGCGGGCGGGGTTTGTGTGCCTGCGTGTCATCCGCCCCCCTTCCTCTGGAAGGCGCGTGCAGCGGTTCGACGAGGTGGCCGAGCGGTCTAAGGCGCTAGTTTCAGGATGCTACTAGCTGGAACGGAAGTCCGGCGTGAAGCTACTAGTCCGAAAGGGCGTGGGTTCAAATCCCATCCTCGTCAAAGCATTGCTCTCTTGGGTCCCTGGCGTGAGCCGGGGCCTGCGGAGGCCTTTTGTGCGCCCCGAGGGACGCCCACACACGCGTGGGGCCTCGGGAGGATTCGAACAGGGGACGCCGGGGTGGAGGGGGACTTTGGGGCGAGCGGAGCGGAGGAATGGGCAGGAGCGGTGTTGGGGAGGGGGAGAGGTCAGTGCACAGTCTACTAGGAGCCAGGAAGGGGACAGAAGCGCAGGGGGGGATACCACGTAGCCCGCGCGCGATGAGGCGGCAAGGAGGACGGCGGCCATGCGGACGCGGCATGGACGCCTGGCACCCTGCTGGATGGTGGACCTGGCGCTGAAGCGGCCACGCCGGGAATGGAGGCACGTGGCGGAGGGTGCCTGCACAGCGGCGGACCTGGCAGCGCCAGGGCGGGGAGCCACTCGAGCGGCGCACGGGCCGGCGGCATGTGGGCATGGGGCCCGAATGTGGGCCGGGGCATGCTCCTGGTCAGGCCGCCGCTCTCCCGGCCCGTGGTCAAAAGGCCGAGTGCCAGGCGCCTGGCGGCGTGCCTGCCTCGGCTGCTGCTGCCGCGCAGCCTGCGCTGCGTCCAGCGTCCGGCGGCCAGCCCTAGCGGCTGGACGCCCCGGAGCGGCGTAGGCCCCCGGGGCGTCACGGGCGGCGCGGGCCACACGGAGGGTCGGCCCACGTCAGGGCCGGCCCCTCTCCCCAGGGGTCTGCTGGCAGGGGGCCTGCTACGCCCGGCCTGCATCGCCCGGCCCGCAACGCCCGGCCCGCGTGGCCTCCAGAGGCTTGCGTTGCGGCTGAGGCTTGGGCGGGCTCCTCCGCAGCTGGCCTTTTGGCCGCTTTCTTGCCCGCTGGCGCGTCTCCACGCGTGGGCCCTTTTTTCCCTGCTGGCGCGTGGCGTCCTGAGCCCCGAGCGCTCTTTTCCGTCGCTTTTCGGGTGGCTTTTGCGCGAGCGGGCGGGGTTTGTGTGCCTGCGTGTCATCCGCCCCCCTTCCTCTGGAAGGCGCGTGCAGCGGTTCGACGAGGTGGCCGAGCGGTCTAAGGCGCTAGTTTCAGGATGCTACTAGCTGGAACGGAAGTCCGGCGTGAAGCTACTAGTCCGAAAGGGCGTGGGTTCAAATCCCATCCTCGTCAAAGCATTGCTCTCTTGGGTCCCTGGCGTGAGCCGGGGCCTGCGGAGGCCTTTTGTGCGCCCCGAGGGACGCCCACACACGCGTGGGGCCTCGGGAGGATTCGAACAGGGGACGCCGGGGTGGAGGGGGACTTTGGGGCGAGCGGAGCGGAGGAATGGGCAGGAGCGATGTTGGGGAGGGGGAGAGGTCAGTGCACAGTCTACTAGGAGCCAGGAAGGGGACAGAAGCGCAGGGGGGGATACCACGTAGCCCGCGCGCGATGAGGCGGCAAGGAGGACGGCGGCCATGCGGACGCGGCATGGACGCCTGGCACCCTGCTGGATGGTGGACCTGGCGCTGAAGCGGCCACGCCGGGAATGGAGGCACGTGGCGGAGGGTGCCTGCACAGCGGCGGACCTGGCAGCGCCAGGGCGGGGAGCCACTCGAGCGGCGCACGGGCCGGCGGCATGTGGGCATGGGGCCCGAATGTGGGCCGGGGCATGCTCCTGGTCAGGCCGCCGCTCTCCCGGCCCGTGGTCAAAAGGCCGAGTGCCAGGCGCCTGGCGGCGTGCCTGCCTCGGCTGCTGCTGCCGCGCAGCCTGCGCTGCGTCCAGCGTCCGGCGGCCAGCCCTAGCGGCTGGACGCCCCGGAGCGGCGTAGGCCCCCGGGGCGTCACGGGCGGCGCGGGCCACACGGAGGGTCGGCCCACGTCAGGGCCGGCCCCTCTCCCCAGGGGTCTGCTGGCAGGGGGCCTGCTACGCCCGGCCTGCATCGCCCGGCCCGCAACGCCCGGCCCGCGTGGCCTCCAGAGGCTTGCGTTGCGGCTGAGGCTTGGGCGGGCTCCTCCGCAGCTGGCCTTTTGGCCGCTTTCTTGCCCGCTGGCGCGTCTCCACGCGTGGGCCCTTTTTTCCCTGCTGGCGCGTGGCGTCCTGAGCCCCGAGCGCTCTTTTCCGTCGCTTTTCGGGTGGCTTTTGCGCGAGCGGGCGGGGTTTGTGTGCCTGCGTGTCATCCGCCCCCCTTCCTCTGGAAGGCGCGTGCAGCGGTTCGACGAGGTGGCCGAGCGGTCTAAGGCGCTAGTTTCAGGATGCTACTAGCCGGAACGGAAGTCCGGCGTGAAGCTACTAGTCCGAAAGGGCGTGGGTTCAAATCCCATCCTCGTCAAAGCATTGCTCTCTTGGGTCCCTGGCGTGAGCCGGGGCCTGCGGAGGCCTTTTGTGCGCCCCGAGGGACGCCCACACACGCGTGGGGTTGCGGGGAATGGAGTTTTCTTGCCGGTGCATTTCCACGCCATTCTTATTTGTTTACCACGTCGCACTGGTAAAGTGTTACTTGCAGAGGTTATCAACTCGAATGCCCGCCCTTGCCGTCTCACCTACTGCAGAGCGGTCGAGGAGGCCCGGCTGACTGGCTGGCAGTCGGAGATTGGTGCAACATTCAAGTGGGGAGGACATGGTTTTCGGGCCATCCGAGCTGCACAAGCGGATGGGGGTCCAGATAGAACCTTTGGGGCCGCTCTTTGCTGTCATTCTGCCCTGTTCCTCCCTTCACAGGTTGCTTAACGTCTGCCCGTCCCGCCCTGGCTTCCTTCGCTTCCTCGCTCACAGATACAGCGGCAAGGAGATGCAGCCCCAGGACGGCGGGTTCTCGCCTGCCGTGAGCCGGGTGGGTGGGCGGCTGGCAGGGCACTAGCGCTGTGCGGCGCCGCCAAGCCGGCTGTGCCTCTGAACGGCACGGTCGCCCAAGGCGGGCCCAAAGTGCCCCCCTCCCTGCGGTCTCGCTCCGCAATTCCTAGCTGGCGCGCTTGGTGGCGGCGTAGCAGGCTCCGGCGTCAGCCGTCAGTCCTTTAGGCAACGGGTTGACGGGCTCGCGAGTGCGCGCTCAGCGGTCAACCGTGAAGGGCGGCGCCTGATCAGCCCGCACGGATGGGCCAGGGGCCACCTCCGCCCTCGCTTTGGCCTTGCAGGTCGCCCTCACCGCATGTGCGTTGCTGGGACGGCCTGCCATCCTAGTCGTCCTTGCATGAGATGCACCTTATCAGCTCGCGGCTTGGGAGCTGATGACATTTGCCCCGCCTCAGGTCCGGGACCTGCTGTACGAGCGCACCGGCGTGGATTATGACTCATGCCTCATCAACTTCTACGAGGACGGCAAGTGCGGCATGCGGTACCACGTGGACCCCCTGTACGGCAAGTGAGTGACGCGTAGTCCATACGGGACCCCAGGCTCCCCTGGTTGAGCTTGCGCTGCATAGAAAGCGTCGCATCTTAGCCCCGCCAGCACGCTGCAGCCCGACTGCCCGAGGCCCTGGCCGCCAGCACTCTTATCTCCACACGCACTGCCAAACCTGATGCCCAACCTGCGCCTCTGTCCGGCCCGCTCCCCCGCCCACCCCCCGGCGCCCAGGTGGACCCCCCACCAGGCGGTGGTGTCGCTGGGGGACACGCGCACCTTCATCTTCCGGGAGATCTCGGACTACGACAGCCGCTGGCTCTACCGCGTCTCCAACGGCGACATGGTCCACATGTTTGGCGACTGCCAGGTGAGCGGCCGCCCGGGGGGCGGGGGGCATGTCCCCCGCGTGGCGCACAAGCTACGAGGCTGTCCAGCACCACACGGAGTGGTACGCGCGGAAGATGTTAAGCGGGGATGCGGCTGAGCGTGGCTGTGTTGAGTTAGCGCCCAGGGGAGTCACAGGGCCTCGTCCAAGGAGGTCCAGCCCCATGCAGGGAGGTCCAACCAGGGGGGTACGATGAGAATAACTTGGCGGCGAGCCTCGGCCAGGGAGGTCCATCCCTGCGGCCGCCCTTCGGCTCTGCCGGGCGCCATTTCTGGTCCCGCGGCGCTGGGACGACGGCTGTCAACTCTGGACCCTTGCCCCGCCTTGCCCCCTGACGCCCCACTTCGCCCCATCCATACCTCCCCCATCCTCCCACCCTGCTCTCCTGCTCTCCGACAGGACCGCCTGCAGCACTGCATCCGCGTGGAGCGGCGCGCTGACGACGCCGGCCCGCGGATGTCGCTGGTGTTCAAGCAGCGCATCCGGGGCGAGGACGGCGCGTTCCTGCTGCCGTGAAGGCCTTTGGGGAGAGTGGGAGCGTTGGGACCCTGGGTTAAAGCAAAGCGCAATGCAGCGCAGAGCACGATGGCACGCTTGGCTCCGGACCCTGGGTGGGACAGGCGGGACGCAGGAGGAAGGTTGTGGGCTGGAGCTGGGAGATGCGATTGGTGTGGACTGGAGAGAGCTATCTAGAGCTAGACGCTGAAAGCCGACGGGCACGAGTAAGAGGCAAGCGAGTGGGCAGGCGGGTAGGACGTGAGGGTAGGTAGGAGCACATCGAGAGCTCGGCCATGTCTGTGGACGGCGACCGCTCGCACGTGACCCCAGAGTGTTGCTGAGGGCCATGAGGCCGACGACAGCAGTGGGCCAGTGGCCGACTGCTGAGGCCTGAGGGAGGCTGAGGGGTATCAGCCGTCAGCCCTACAGCCGTGAAGATGCCAGTGCAGGGCTGTAACGACAGGAATTTGCTAACGTGCCCAGGTGGCAACCCACCACCGGTGAACGCAGAAGCACAGTGGGGACAGCGCTGCTCACATGCTTGCGCGTGACACTCCAGGTGCGCGTTGCTCCAAGGCCTAGCCCTCCATCCGCGCGTCAACGCCCACAGACAGCCCCTGCGGGCAGCCCCTCCGCCCGTCCCGACAACCCCAGAGCCCCGGTCACCGGGCGTCTTACGGTACTCAAACCTTGTCTCGCGCTCGCCTCGCCCCCTCCTGCCAGCGCCCGCCTGCAATTCCCTCACCCCCCTTCCCAAGCTCCTCCGCCCAAGACAGTGTCTCCCTCCTTGCATGCCACACTACGCCGCCGCCCGTGCGGCTCCTTACGCGGATTCCGCCAGGCGCTCCCAGATAGAGCACGGCTGCGGCCAGGCCTGCCATCTGCGCTCGATACCTTGCATGCCAGCCACCTTATCGCCTCGGCCCTAGGCGGACGCCGCCTCTCCGGCCAGGCGCGGCGGCAGCGCCGCGCCCCGCCCCGCCGTCCGCACGCGCCTCACCACCTCCGCCACGCGCTCCTTGCTCACGCCCCGGCCCTCCCCGAGCAGCGCCAGCGCCGCCTTCAGCTCCGCCTCCTCCACCGCCCCGGGCTGAGCCGCCAGCGCCAGCGCCAGCTCCGCCGCCGCGGCGGCCGACACGCCGACGCTGGCGCGCAGCGCCGCCGCATCGTCGGCGGCGCCGCCAGCGGCTACGGAAGGGGATGCGGCGCCGGCGCCCGTCAGCGCCAGCAGCCGGCTCCTCAGGTCCCCGCCAGCGTCGCGCGTCCGGCTGCCGTACAGCGTGGCGTGAGTCAGCTCGCCGAGCAGCTTCCGCGCCCTTTCGGCTCCCACCAGGTCGCCGTACGACACGGCGGCGGCGGCCAGCAGCGCAGCGGCGTCACGTGCGCCGCCGCCGCCGCGGGCCCCGGCGGCCGCGTCGGCCCTCAGCCACTCGTCCAGGGGGCTCAGGGCGGCGTCCAGCAGGCGACCGGCGAAGGCGGGGTCGCCCGAGTGGCGCCCCGCGGGCAGGCCCTTGTCGGGGCGGGGCAGATCGTACCCGGCCTGTGGGGTGAGCGGGGAGGGGAGGGGCGGCGGGTGAGAAGGGGTGGGAAGGAGACGAGCAGGGACGAAGGTTGCGGTTGCGGTGCACGGCCTGGCGAAGGGCCCGCCCACCCCTTCCCTCCAAGTAGCAACACAGAACTCTTGCGCAAGCGCCGTGTCCGCTGCCCCCTGCCCCTGCCATATCGGCCCCTCCCGGCCGCTCACCCTCGCCAGTGCCAGCAGCAGCCGTGCCACCTCCCCCGGGTCCAGGCCGTCGCGTGCCGCCGGGCCCACTTCCCCGGCCTCACGGGCCGTGATGCCCCGCAGGTAGCTGGCGGCCCCGGGCCCCGCCACCGCCACCTGCCGCCGCCAGCTCGAAACCGCCGCCCGAGCCACCCGCGGCGACTCGCTGCTCGCCGCCAGCGCCGCCGCCGCCGCCTCCTCGGGCGTCAGCTCCTTCTCCTTCTCGCCGGCCTTCTTGCCGCCATCCTTGGCGGCCGTCACGGGTACGAGCGCCGTCACCTGCGGCTCTTGCGGCTCCCACTCCTCAATCATCTCCACGTCAGCAACCTCCGCGCGAGGACCGTCGTACGCCACGACGGACCGGTCGGAGCCCTGCCCGCCCGGCCGGACCCAGCCGCGCGCCTGGATCTGCCGTACGATCCGGCCGTACAGCACTGGCTGCCGTACGCCCCACTTGGACGAGAGCTCGGCCAGGCGCACGAGGGCGGGCGTGGGTACGTCCGAAAGGCGCGTGCAGCGGAGCAGGCTGGCGGCGGCGGCGGCGGCGGGGCCGGGGGGCGCGTGGAGCGCCGCCAGTGCCCCCAGGGCCCGCGCCAGCTGGGGAGGGTCCACACGGAGGGCGGGGCCCGCCGATGCAGCCAGGTGCTGCGCGCTCGCCTGGGGCGTTGCCGAGAGGGGGGCCAACGGGCGCGGGGACAGGGTCAATCGAAGCCCGTCAACACAGGGGGAGGACAGCGAATTGGGATTCCAGAATGACGGTCCGCATGGAAAGCTGATGTAGCTGTAGGACGGTATGCAACCCCTGCGGCCCCGCTACCGGCCCCTCGCCGCTCACCGTCAGCAGACCCTCGTGCCGGTAGTCAAGCCTGGGAAGGGGAGGGATGAGAGGGGGCAGGGCCGACGTATTGGGTAACGAGCGCACGCGAGGGAGTCGGCAGCTTGGCAGCCCGCCCCTCTGCTGAGCCACAGCTCTACGCCTGATGTTAATAACACTCCGCCATGCCGAGTCCGGTGCAACAGCCCCTCTGCGCCCAAGCTGCATGGTCCGTGATCCCACCTCCTGAAGGCCGTCAGCAGGGGCGCCAGCGTGCTGAGCGCGAAGTCGCGCAGCACGACTCGGGGGCGGTCGTCGTACAGGTAGACCGAGCGCCGGCCCCTGAGGAGGCGAAAGACGCAAGACGCAGTCAGTCGCGCGCGCAATACGGCCCGCGTCAGCCGCCGGAGTACGTCCCCCGCCTTACGTCTTGTTTGGAGCATGAGGAACCTCAGAACCCTTCCCCTAGACCCCTCACGAAGGCTCTCACCCATTGCGGGGGGTGGGAGGGCGCGGGCGGGGCCAGGCCTGCCAGCCGCGGATGGTGCGGTAGAGGTAGGTGCGGCGGGGCGCCAGCGGGCCCGAGGCGGCGTCATGCTCCTGCGGCGGACGAGGCACCGAAGGGCAGCGCAAGTGAGCCCTACTGGGCAGAGTCAACGGTAACCTGATTGGGGTTCCCGGAAGCTGCCGTACCCCGGCCCAGGCGGGTGCAGTCCCACGTTGCCGAACGAGCACCGCAGTTGCGGCCCCGCCGCTGGGCACACAAGCCACCCAGGGGCCGGGCGCCAGCCCCCGCCGCTCCCTGTCGCCCTCCGCACCTGCATCTGTGATGTGATGCGGGCGGCCGCTGCGTCCGCGACAGCATCCAGCGCCTGCAGTGGGGTCCGGGGTCGGGGGCGCGGGAGTGGCCGGGCGGAGGTCAGGCATGGAAGAGTTGTGACCGGTGAGTTGGTTCAGTCACGAGACCGACCCAAGCAATGGAGCTTGCTGCATGTTATTGTGAACCGTGCGCAGAGTGTGCACGCTCTCACCTGAGGCACCGCCACCCCCGCTGATGCAAAGGCCCAGGCCAGCTGCAGCGCCGCCCGGTGGTCCATCCACGGCCGAGCAGCCTCCAGACCCGCCCGAGCCGCCGCCGCCGCCATCACGTCCGCCGCCGGCTGTACGGCAGCGGCCGACCCAGATCCAGATCCGGACCGCGAGCCTGCCTCGCTGGAGGCCAGCCGCCGCTTGCCCTTCGGCCTGGCTTTGGAGGAGGCCGACGAGGCCGAGGTGGATGAGGAGGCTAGCGAGGCCGAGGGGGCCGGTGCGGCTGGGAGTGTGAAGCTCTCTGGGCGCGCCGCTACGATGTGACGAGCCACGGCCTGGGGTTGCGAGGCATGCAGAAGCACGACATCGGAACATGCAGCTAGTGCGGCAGGGTTTTGTGCCCGGCTAAGGCATTCTCGGCAGGTAGCCCCAGCCTTACATCTCTTCTTAATTAAGCTACATCGGCTGCCCATTCCCACGGCCGTTGTCCCTCCTCGCCGTGCTTCCCAGTCCCGTCCACCCACGGCCCCCACCTGCAGGGCGCCCCTGACGGACTCCCGCGCCGCGCCGCCTCCGGGGCCCCCGGCCGCCGCCGCCAGGCCCCAGGCGGCGGCCGCCATGTGGGCCATGGGCATGGAGGGCAGGCGCCGGGGCAGCTCCTCGCAGGCAGCCGCCATCACGGCCGGGTGGGGGTGCCTGGGCGGCACGGCCGGCGCAAGGGACGGGTTGAGCACGTGTGCTTTTGAGGGGAGGCGGAGCGCGCCGTACGCCTGTGCCGTACCTGCTGGCGCCGTACGCCCACAGCGCCCGTGCCAGCTGCTCGTCGCTGCAGTCCTTCGCTACGGCCGCCAGCCGCACGCCCAGGGTGTCCAGCATGCGCGTGGCTGTCGCGCTTGCGGACTGGGAGGCGGCGGCTGCATGAAACCACGGGGACAGGGGGGTTGTTAAAGGCGATAGGCGTAGGTAAGGCTGAGGCTGATGCAAAGATCCCTGCGTGGGGCGTGGCGGCCGGACAACACCCCTGCCCATGGCGCTTCCCCAAGGGCTGCGGTGACCCTGCAAGGGGCCAGTGTACGCCCTGCCCCGTACCTGCAGCCCCCTTGCGTTGCTGGTAGCGCAGCATGCGGGGCACGCGTTGTAGCGTGCGCGTGACCTGCTCGGGGTCGAACCAGGCGCCATACTGCAGCACAGGCAGCGCAGCGTGCTCCAGCACCGTCGCCGACTCCAGCAGCGCGTTGATGTGGTTGGTTTCAACCGGCTGGATGAAGTTGTAAGCCGAGCGATGCGCTCCACGTCGCGACTGCACCTGCGTCCCGGTGCCCATCCTGCACGCGACACGCAATGATCGGGCTTGAGTGCCCCCGAACGCGCATCGTGCCATCTGCCAACGCAAGCGTGTCAAAAGCTGGGTGAAGGCAGCGTTCACGCTTGCCTGCTGAGCGTCCAGCCGTCCAGCGAGCCGCTCGTGCTGCATCCATCGCTCGCCGACGCCGCTGCCGACCCAGCGCCATGCAGCACAGAGCTTGCTTCCCGAGGTGCTGAACCTGTAGATAAGCAGGGCAGCCGTCGCACAAGAGCTCGCCTTGCGTGGGACTGCATCAGCGCCAAGTGCAGCGACTGCGCGGCCTCACCCCTGCATCTGCCTAGAGCGGCTAGCAGTGATAGCGAAGAGCGCGTCATGATGGACGTGACCAAGACACAGTTTCGGGCTAGAAGGGTAGATGGACCATCGTCTCTTAGGTTCGCAGTCTCACGAGCACGGGAGTGATATGTAGGTATATGAATGTGCGGAATTGACTAGCAGGGCAAGAATTCGTAATGAGCATTCAGGGGGGCATCGTGCGGGGAGCGCTGCATTGCCCGCCGCAGAGTGGCACGAATCCTGGCAGACTTCCACTTACACCTCCGAACCGCCCACTGTCTTCCCCGCCGGTGATCGTCACCCTTGTTTACCAACAAACAGTGAAATACTCAACGCCTCTTGACCCCCACCAAGCCAAACCCAATACGCCAGTGCACGCGCGGTCCAGCATCCTGCCTGTCAGTACTGCCACCCCACCCCACCCCATCCCTCACTAAGCTTACCCCGCCCAACCAATCCAGCGACTGGAGCAAGCCCGTCCTATGTTACCCAAACGTCAGAAGCAACACTTCGAAAGCTCTTCGTATCTGCCTCTCTAGACCCCGGCACCCACAGTCGATTCCCCTCACGCCCTCTTTCTCAGTGCCACGCTCACTCTCACGCTCAGGTGCGCCGCTGCCCATGCGCAATACATGCCACACAGCAGCGCCTCCATGAGAAGGAATCAGATCGCAGCGCGCTTATGCCGCCGCCCCCTTGGCGCGGGACTGCTCGATGAGGCGCACCACGCTGGCGCCGCCCATGTAGAGCCCCACCAGGGGGATGGCCAGCAGCGCCTGGGGGCCGATAGGGGTGGAGGCAGGGCGGGCAGCGGGGTGGACAGCGGTGAGAACGGCGCTTGTAGCAGAGCCTGGATGAGTGGGTCCGCAGGTTCTAGCATTTGTCTAGGGTCGCACCGCTGCCGGCGCTCTCGGAGGTCCGCCGGCAGGGAATACGCGCACGTCGCGCCCACGTAAGCCTGCCTGGGACCCTTGATGTTCCCCCCCCAGAGCAACCCTCCCTGCCTCCGGCGCGCACCTGGGTGAAGGGGTCGGTGGAGGGCGTGAGCACCGCCGCCGCCACTGTGGATCCCACCACCACGTAGCGCCAGATGGAGAACATCTGCTCGCTGCTCACCACACCCAGCTGCCCCAGCAGCACCTGCAGCACGGGGACCTGACAGGGGGGGAGGGGCAGGGCAGGAGGCGATCAGAGGGGAGGGGAGAGGAGGGGGACAACAGGGTCGGGACACGGGAGTCCAGTGGACAAGGGGGCGGGGATGCAGCTGCATGGCATGGCGCCTCCTCAAGGGCGTCCGCCGCAGATGTGCCCAGGTGTTTTGGTGACACCCAATCACCCACCTGGAAGGAGAGGCCGGTGGAGAACATGAGCACCAGTACGAACTCAAAGTACTGGTCGATGGACCACAGCGACTCCACGGCGCCATCGGCGTACGACACAAAGAAGTTGAGGGCGGCGGGCGTGAGGATCTCGTACGAGAAGAAGAGGCTGGGGGAGGGGGTGCAAGGTTGGGGGACACAATGGAACTGTGAGAGGGTGCCGGGTCGGCGCCGGGCGGAGCGCCGTGGCTGCTGGAAAAGTGCGCCAAGGCTTGCTGGCGTGGGATTTCCGTGGCATCGCCCGGTCATCCACTCTCAGAGACGCGCAGCAGCACCGGTTTCCGACCCCGAACGCTGGAACGCCGCCACTAGCTACCCCTGCTCGCCTCACGCAGCGTCTCAAATACCAATACTGCGGCCAGCCAATCCATAATGAACCGTGATGGAGGTGCGCCCACCCCAGGTAGTGCCCACTCTCACCCCAGGTAGAATAGCGCCGAGGAGCCGAAGACGATGGGCGCCAGGAAGGTGCGCTCGCTCTTGGTGAGGCCGGGCACCACGTAGGCAATGATCTCGTACACCATGGTGGGGGCGGCCACCAGCAGGCCCGCGTAGCCCGAGGCCTGGCGGGAGGGGGGGCAGGGGGCAGGGGGGGAGCAGGGCCTGAGGTGAGCGGGTAGGAGTTTGGGGAGAGGGAAGGGGGGGAAGACGGTGCGGGAGAGGATGGCGGGAAGCAGCCTAGCCACCCGGTGCAGAGCGTGCTGGTGCGTGCTGCGAGCGCCTCGAGCAGGGCACTGCTGCCGGGCGCCCGGTTCACACTGTTTGAAGTTGAAGGGGGTGGTGGATGGGAGGTAGTGTCAAAGATATCTAACCCCCCTCTCCCCTGCGGCCTTGACCGCTCCTCATCTGCGTGGCGAGCGCGCTTGCCACCCCGAGACACCCTTGGATGGTACCCTCTGCCGCTGGGGCAGGCCTGGGCTCCCCAGGCCCCAACCTCCGAGGCCAGAGGGCTCCACGCCAGCCCCTGGTCCATGGCGGCTGTGCGGGTGCTGACGCCTCGGCAGCAGCACCCCAGCAGCTTGCCGTCAAGGCCCCAGCCGGCCTTCAGCCCCGCTTGTTCCGCCCCGGCCCCAGACGACCAAAAGTCTCCAAGGCCAAAGCACGCGGAGCCTAGCAGCGTGCTTCATGGGGAGATGGGAACCCTGGCCCCTCGCCGAGGCACAGGGTCCAGGTGGCCTGCCACGCTGGACGACAGGTGCTGTGGCCGTGTTCGTGCCACGAACCCCCACCTGCCGTTGACCCCTGAGGCCCAGCCCGCCCTCCTGCCTCAGCTGCCGCCCCCTCAGCCCCCCTGAATACGGCCTTCTGCTTAGTCTTGTCCAGCCCGCAGCTACCTTGAGGGTCGTGAAGAAGAACTCGCCGGGCGAGAGCTGCAGGAATCGCACGCCTGCATCCGCCACGGGCGCCTCCAGGAACACGACCAGCTCCTTGCTGAACACGAAGCACGTGAGAATCGCGGCACCGCAGGCCAGCAGGCCCACGAAGACGCGCTCGCGCAGCTCCTCCAGGTGGTCCCAAATGGGCATCTGAATGTCATTGGGCAGCTCCTCCGGGTCCGGGTAAAGGAACTTGGCCACCGGGGAGGGCTCCAGGGGCTCCTCGTCGTCGTCCTCCATGTTCAGGTCAGGGAGGCGCGACGGGACGGGCTCTGCGGGTCCACAGAGGCTTCGGTCAGCACAAACCCGAGGTCCCGACACGCCCACTAGGTTTTTTCACGGATCGTGCATGCAATTGACCTCCACAAGCGTGCGCAAGGCTCAGGCGCACCGGTCTCGCGCACGATGGGCTTGGGCTGCTCCTCCTCTGGCGTCGCCCGGCACACCAGGCTCCTCCGCATGCCAGCCACGGGCTTGGCAACAGCTCGTGCTGCAGCCACGCATCGTCGCTGGCCCAGAAGCAGGGACGGCGTGCGCGTGCTGAGGAGCATTGTGCTTGCACGAGACAACGTGGTGCAGACAACGAGGCAACCTGTCCAAAGCGTGAGCGAAATGCTAGTGTGGAATCCGTGTGCCTCTCGGCCCTCTGTATGTTTCCCCGCATGGGCCTGCATCCCCCTGCTGCAAAAGAAACACGCTGTCAGCCCCCCTCCATATACAAGTCTTTACAACAATATGGGGAAAGCATCGAAAGATAAGCGCGATGTATTCTACAGGAAGGCGAAAGAGGAGGGCTGGCGAGCCCGCAGCGCCTACAAGCTGCTGCAAATAGATGAAGCCTTTGATATCTTCACAGGTTAGACCTCATATGAGTATATATGGCATGCGGGGGTGTCGCCGGCTGCCGCCATGCCTAGTGGCATGCCAGACCACAGCCCCTGACCCCTGCCATACCCACTGCACCCGCGGCGGCCTGCAGGCGTGGAACACGCGGTGGACCTATGTGCCGCGCCAGGGAGCTGGAGCCAGGTGCGCTTAGGGCATGGAAGGAGACGGAAGGGGGGAAGGGGGTGGGTCCCTCACGGCCCCCCGACTCACCCACCTACCCCGCCGGCTCCCCGCAGGTGCTGTCGCGCAAGCTGTACCTCCCTGCGCTGCGCGCGGGCTCGCCCTGCCCCCCCACCATCGTGGCGGTGGACCTGCAGCCCATGGCCCCCATCGAGGGGGTGGTGCAGCTGCAGGTGGGGAGGGGGGGGGAAGGGAGGGGAAGGAGGGGGGCGCACGTGCATGAAAGTAGGCCTCTGACCGGGGGGGGGGGGGGCTGGTAGACGGCGGGCGTGAAGGGCCGTTCGCAGACCCCTCAGCCCGTGCCGCGGATGCCGACGGGCAGTGCAGTTCGAAGGGGCTCGGCTGGGCAGGGGGAAGGCTGCCCCTCGACTGAGGCCCATGGGGATGTAGGTTGCCATGGCTCACCGCCCCCGCCCCCCGCCCCTGGCGGGCACCCTCCCCTGGCGCGCAGGGAGACATCACCTCCGAGTCCACAGCTCAGCAGGTGAGGGGGGGGGGAGTGCAGGGGAGGCGTCCTGTGGGGTCAGGGCGCGGGCCGGTCCGTGGGCTGTTGGCTGCGCGGGGCCCCGCAGCTCAAGCAGGGCGAGAGCGGTAGCCGAGCTTGCCAGCCGCATTTCGCAGTACAGGTAGTGCAGCACTGTCAGGGGTTGGCCGGGGGCGGTTTTGGAGCACTTCGAGAAACAGAGCACTCCTCATCCTGACGTACTTTTGCATCAGGTGATCTCCCACTTCCATGGCCGCCCCGCTGACCTGGTGGTGTGCGACGGAGCGCCTGACGTTACCGGCTTGCACGACCTGGACGAGTACGTACAGGTACGACAGCCGTACGGGACTGGACAGTGGACAGCCAATTGCCGCACCTCCCGAGACCCCTTGCCCCTCACAGCCTTGGCCGACTTGCTTGCGGCCGCCTTACCCATAACCCGCACCTCAGCCCCCTTCCCCTTCCTTGGCCCTTGGTCCTCTTTGTTTTCCCAAGTCTCTTTCCCAACTCCCTCTTTCACTGCACCCCCTCAGGCCCAGCTGCTCCTGGCGGCTGCCTCCATCACGTGCGCGGTGCTGCGGCGGGGGGGCACCTTCGTGGCTAAGATCTTCCGAGGTGGGGCCAGGGGGGGCAGAGAACGGGCGGAGGGCCGGCGGGGCACGTAGTCACTGTCTGAGGGGGGTGATGTTGTGGAGAGGCAGAAACCTTAAAGTTTAGGGTCGAAGCGCTCCAGCCCTGCTCATGCAAAGGAACAACGGCCGATGAGCATGCCGTACTGCACTGCACTGCCGTACAGGCAAGGACGTGGCGCTGCTGTACGCCCAGCTCAAGCTGCTGTTCCCCGAGGTCTACGTGGCCAAGCCCAAGTCCTCGCGCAACAGCTCCATAGAGGCCTTCGTGGTCTGCCGCCGCTTCGACCCGCCCCCGGGCCTGGCGGGGCCGGGCGCGCTGCAGGTGCGTGGGCGGTCCCCCTTGCGTGGCGGCAGGGCGGAAGTGGGAGGCCTCTGCCGCCGGCGCTGGGTGAAGTAGCGATGGCACGTCTTGGCGAGACACGTTGGCGCGATAAGGCGGCTGCGTGTGTCAATGGGGTCCCCGTTCTGGTACCGTTTGCTCGCAAAACTGCTTGCACGTGCTGCCTCCCCCTTCTGTCCCCAGGCGCTGCTGGCGGGCGGGGCGGAGGCCTACTTCGGCGCTGCGGGGTCGCCGGACGGCGAGGTGAGGCGGGGGGCGGCAGGGGGCAGCGGGGCGCGGGCTGCGATGACACGTACCGGGGCCGCCAAGCCAACCGGTGTGCCCCCACCCCCCTTCATTCTCCCCTTCACCCCGTCCCCTCCCGCACCCTCCCCACCTCCAGCCCCACCACGTGGACCCCGTCAACGCCCCCCTGCTGGCGCGGGCCGTGCCCTTCCTGTCCTGCGGCGACCTGTCGGGGGGGGACGCGGACCGGAGCTACGACCTGGACCCGGTGGGTGGGGTGGGGCCACATGTGGTGGACAGCCGTCTTGAAAGAGGCCTAGATGGAGACCAGCAAGGCGCCTTGCCGGCAGCTCGGCGGGGCACACCGCAGCTCCCCAGCGTCCACGCTCCCGTACGTGCAATCACCCCCACTGCCGCTCAGCTTCCGTGCCCCCTCCTCCCCGCCTCCCCTCCCCCCGGTTCAGGCCACCTACGTGCCCCTGGACCCCGTGCAGCCCCCCACGGCGCCCAACTACAAGACCGCCATCGCGCGGGTCCGCACGGGGCAGCAGCAGGGGGGTTGAGGGCAGGGGCACCGGGGGGGAAGGGGGGAGGGCGGCAGCCGGGAGGGGGGGATGAGAGCAACAGAGGTCCGGGTATGAGGGCGGCAGGGTTGGGAAGGTACGGGGAGGAGGGCCGTTCTGGGTGAGGGCTGCGTGGCTTACAGCGGCTGTCTGGGGGCAATGGGATGCGCAGTACATAGCAAGGCGGAGCAGAGGGGGTGGTCTGCATCGGAGTGGGTCAGAGTGCTGAGCGAGATGTTCTGCCGCATGAAGCGAGTGAGAGGCACTGCATGGCTGTGGGACTGACGTGAGCCGTTGGGAAGGAGACGCGGGACGGGGTCCAGGCGGGGGCACAGGCTGCCGTTTGCTTGGCTTCGTGCCCTTGAGGCCTTCGTCTGACATTTGACGCGGGCGCCATGACATGGGAATATCAGCAAGCACGTGCTTGCTTTGCAAGAGCGACGTGCCGAGCTGCAGGCAGCTGTTGGAAAGCGGTGCGACGGGCAGACGAGATCTCATCGTGAATGCAATGGTGGGGGAAGCGGAGCACTCACGTGTCACAAATGCCTCCAGCCGGGAGTCTTGGGTCCAGCCCCCGCCGATTTCGTCTACACCTATGAATCTAGTATCCTAGCCTACTCGTCTGGCTTTCCTACCCCTAACCGCAATGCCCCGCGTCCACCTGTCCATTCCTTTGCTACTCTCTATGGCTGCTAGCGCCACTCTAGGGCCTCGTGCAACGCCCCTTGCGGGACGGCGTGGCAACGCCTTCTCGTCCCCCTTACGGCGGCTCGGAGCGGGATCAAACGCACCACCGTGCCATGCTCGCCCCCACCGCATCAGCGCGCTAGCTGTACACCTTACCCGCACCATTCCTGCGCCCTACAAGCCCTGCCACCCCCGCCTGAATCTGCACACCGGGATTCATAACCCCACTTCAAACGCCGAGAACGCCTCAACGGCGCCTGCACCCCCCTCGATGCCCACAACCGCCGCTTCGGGCTTGAAGCCGGCCAGCGTGCCCCCCTCCTGCAGACAGACGCCCGGCGCTCACGACAATACAACATGCATAGCTCAACCACACATGCCCCTTGGCCCCCCACCAGCGACCCAGCCGATGCCCCACGATGCCCGCGCATGCGCCCCCAGAGTTGCATTCTCAACCAAGCTCAAGGCCGCAGCCCGCGCGGTGCCTTCGCGAGTACACCGGTCCGCACCCGGCGAACATGCCCCCTGGCCAGGCGCGCACCAAGCACAAACCCGCGTGCTCAATCAGTCTATTCCCCAGGCGCTATCCCAGCCCCGGAGCACAAGCACCAGCTTCCCTCCCACCCCTCATGCAAACGAGGGCCCCGGTCACCCGCGCAGGTTCATGCGCACGATGGACCGCACCATGTCCGTCTTCCCCGCGTTGTTGGGCCGCCACGCGCCGCTGCCCGCCAGCCGAGCGATCTCCGCCTTGCGCCGGTTGTGCTCCGCCTCTGCACGAGCGACAGCCGAGCGGGACTTTTGGTCAGCGGGTGAGCCCTAGAGCAAGTGAGGAATGATATCGAGAATTCCTTCCACAAAAGCAGTGAGTCTCAGCCGGAGCACGGCCCCTGCAGGCCTCCGGCCCCCGAACACCCCCCACAGCCCGCTCACCGATCTTGGGGACCTCTGGGTCGTGGATGTACTCGGGCTGGCGGCCCAGGTGCCGCGGCTGGAGCGAGGCGGGCTTGAAGGCGGGGCCCGTCTCCTCGGCTGCGGGTTTAACAGGGAGGCGCATGTGTTAAAAGGCTGCCCGCCCGCGTTGGACCTTGTGCCCAAAAGCCATGAAGTGCCACCCCACAGCCCACAGCCGTCCGCAGCCGGGCCCGGGCTCACCCTTGGCGCGGATGAGGCGCGCGGGGGAGGCGTTGGGGTCATTGGGGTCCACGGGGGGAGCGTTGGGGTCCACGGGCGCAAAGGCGGGGTCGGCGCCGGGGATATACTCGTACTCCCCCGCCACGCCCTTGCCCTTGGAGATGGTGATGTTGGGCACGCCCGCGCCGCCCTTCTTGGGCGGGTTGGACGGCCGGAACGGCGCCGGCTGCCGGGCCGCCATGTCCGCCTCGCGCTCCTGCGGATACAAAAGCCGAAAAGAACACTTCGTTTGCAAGTCTGCATGCAACTCGTGCCTTAACATTGCTGCAAGTGAGCTTAGCTGACCCAGTGACACCGGCGCACAGGCAACATGCAGCATTTTTGTCATCAGGGGAAAGTAGATCTGCCGTACCTGGATCCGCCGCATGCGGTGCAGCTCATCTGGATCGTGCTGGTATTCGTACTCTGTTGCCACGCCCTTGAAGCCCTGGCGCTCCGACATGGTTGTCTTGTTAAACCCAAACCCGCCCTTCTTGGCGGGAGACGTGTAGAAGCCGCGCGGCTGGCCCTGCACGTCCGCGCGAGTCTTTTGCGAGTAGACGGTGGAGCCCTGGGGCGGGGATGGTGGGGAAGTTGGGCGAAGTGGTCAGCAGGAGAAAGCCCGCGGACCGCCCGTGCCAGCAAGCCAACAGCCTCACCAGCCCTGGTGGGACCCTTTATCCCTTGATCCGTGTTCCCGTTCTCACCGGCATGTACTGGACCTTGCCCTGTAGCGTCCCCACGAAGTCTCCGGGCGTTGTCGAGTGCTTCATCGGCGAAGCGGCCTTGAAGGGCGCTGGCGCCACCTGCTTGGCGCGCGCCTCGTTCTGCTGTTGTAGCCGCCGCCGGCTGGGGTCCACGAAGCGATCGCCCTGGTGCAGCGACTTGAACGGCTCAAAGGTGGCGTCATTGTTCTGCGAGGAAACGGGGGGGCAAGGTCAGAAGGGAAGAGGGGAAGGGGGGAGGGGGAGGCAGGGCGAGCGTGCACAATACCAGCCGCAGCCGGTGGTTCGCAATAGCAGCCCCGCTTGCTGTGGCACCAGCGCCCTAGCCTTGCTCAGCAATGCTCGGCACTGTTCGGTTGTATGGGGAAGCTCCGACCCCAGCGGGATGTGGAGTCGCCCGGATATCGCAGACGCCTACCTTGCCCGTTCTCCCCACAGTCGCCTTGAAGTTTAGCCCTTGGTCTCGCTGCGCTGTGCCAATCTCTGCGGAGGGGCTGGCCGTCCTCCCCGCAGACCCTTCTCCTGGTGCGCCCTCGACCGGCTCCATCCCAGGCGGTGGAGGGTTGCCTGGCTTCAGGTATACGTGCTCCATAAACATGCCATACTTCGTCGGCACTGCGGATGTCATGGTTGCTCGCGGTGTGTGCCCTCTCTAGCCAAAGGCCTGATAAAGCTCGTGTGCCTTCGTGTCTGGATAGAGATGGTGTCTTGTTGGTTGCGGGTGAAATAGGTCTGCGTGTGAGCAGGTAAATGTCTCAGTGGTCCTTCGAAGGTCCGCCGGCGATGCAGTCGAGGGGGGGCCCACTGCACCGATCGTGGCTGCGCACGCTAAACAAAGCGTGTGGGGTATGCACATATTAACTGCTACGCACTGAACAAGCCCCTCATGGCACGGTGACCCAAAACCCACAACAGCATCCATTGCTAAACGCGCTCGCGCGGGCCCCGCTTCGGCCGCTGAAGATGACGGCCGCAGCGGAGCGGCTAGTGGCGGCGCTTGACGCGCTGCGGGCGCTGGAGCGGTCTATCGACGAGGGCTGCCTCCTTGCCGGGCCGGCCGTCGACGCAACCCCACTGCAAGCCCCTCTGCCTTCACCGCACCGCCCTTCCGAAGCGCCCCAGCCCGCCGCTTCTACATCCCCTGACCTACCCTCCTCCACTGGGCCTTCACAACCCATCTCCCTGGAGCCGCCGGGCTACGCAGCCCCCACGGAGAAGGCCCTGCGTGCGCAGGCGGAGGCGCGGCGGAGGCGGGTGCACAGCACGCTGCAGCAGCGCACCGGCCCCGCGGCCCGGCGCCCGGCCTGGGTGGCGGCGGAGTACGCCAACCAGGAGTTCTCAGAGCCGCTGCGCTCCTGCCGGTCCCAGCCGACAGAGTCCCTCAGCCCCTCGGCCCGGGAGCACCGGCAGGTCTGTCGTCCGTGTTGCATGGGGGGGCGGATAGGGAGTGGAGGTTAGGCACCCAGCTCCCTCCATACCGGTATGGTTGGATCCTAGCCGGCGCTTGGCCAGCAGAGGGACCGACGGCGGCCTCCTTCCCCGCTGCAGAGCTGTGTGTCAGATGGTGAGCATGCCCCTGTATGTCTGTGCCCAACACAGGTTGCGGCAAGGCTGCCAGCGGGCTTTGCCTCCCAGGTGGCCCAGGAGCTGGCGGAAGGTGGGGACACTGGAGGCCGTGGCAGCGGGGTGTCCTGCTGTGGCTGTCCTGCTGTGGCTGTCCTGCTCCAGGCTGGGGACGCTGGATAAACTTGGGCCGACTGGCTCTGGTCCCTCAGCTGTCGGACTCTTTGGGGCCCGGCTGACCTGCCTTCCTCCCTCCCTGCCCCGTGCGCATCGGCCAACCCCAGAGCAAGCAGCGCTGGGCTCGCGGCTGGAGGCGCTGGCGGCGGCAGCAGCCTCTGCCCGCGTTGTCCACACGCCGCCGGTGAAGGGGCGCCCCGCTTCCGCCTCGGCCCTCGCCTCCACCCCCATCCATTCGCGCCATGCCAGCGGCAGCAGCACAGGGCCTCAGGGGGGCCCAAAGGCAGGCTTCGAGGCCACGCTGGCTGCCTGGTCGCCGTTCTCCGATGGCGTGGCAGCGCCGGGGATGACGGCACGGCAGCTGCAGACGCCCCCCACCGTGCCACGACCCACCGCGGCTCGCCTAGAGCCGCCCCCCACGCAGCGTCGGCCAGCGCCGGAGCTGGGGCAGGGGCAGGGGCAGGGGCAAGGAAGCGGGTCGGCGCCAGTCACCCCTCAAGCTCCAGGATTCGGACTGGCGGCGACGTCGGGGGCTGCAGCGGGGCTCGAGGCAAGGGCCATGGGGGCTGGCGCAGGGACTGCGCGGCGCCGGCTGGACTTCGGCCCTGCCCCCGCCTCCCTGGGACCGTCAACTTCCTGGCCGCATGGGCCCCCTGCGGGATTCGAGCGCAGCGGCGTTGCAGCGGTGACGCGAGGTGCTGTCTCGCCGGCGGAGGCTGCGGCGGAGGCGCTGGCCGAGGCCCGACGGCACGCGGCGGCGGGCAACGCCGTGGGCTCTGCTGCGGCGCTGGGTGCGCTGAGGTCCATGTTCGGCGCCCGCGAAGCGGCGGCGCCGGGTGCAGGGCCAGGGCCAGGAGCAGGGGAGGCGCTGGCGGCTGCACGGGCGCCGTCCACTTCAGCAGCAGCGGCCTGGAGTGAGCCTGTACGGCTGCTGGAGGCGGGCTCGGCGCACAAGTTCGCTGGTGGGTGCGGGGCGGTTTTACGATCGGGGACTCTCACGCTGTCGTACTCTTAGAAGCGTCTGCTGGGGCCTCCGCTAGGGCTACTTACCGTGTGTGTGGAACGTGAGGCTGCTCTATAGGTGGTTGCCCGGCCGGTTCAGTATTCGCTAATGCGCCGGCATCCAGGCTCTAAACCCAAAGCACCCACGCGGCTTCCCCTCGTCGCAGACTGCCGCTTCGGCCGGGGCCCGCTTGCACAGCAGGCGTACGGCAGCATGTGGAAGCAGTACGAGTACGACGCATCCCACATTGGGCACAGGTGCGCCGCTTGCGTTAAGCCCGACCGTTCCCTTGCTTCCACATCGAACCTTGACGCGTGAACCTTTCACACCTTCCCTTGCGTCACCTGACCTGCTCGGCCCACTGGCCTCTGGACCATATGCTGACCCATCTCCTCTCACACGCTCATGAACTTCATGCCACCGCCTTGCCACTCCTGCCTCCAGGGAGCGGCTGCGTGCCGGCATGGCGGACCTCAATGCGGAGCTGGCGGCCAACTGGGCGGCCATGGTGGCTGCCGGGGCGGTGTAGAGCAGCTTTCCGGACGCTGTAGAGCCGGCTCTGTGGGCCGGGAGTACCGATATTTGTGCATGCGCTTGGGCCTCAGGCCACGGGCTGGGGCGGGCAGCCAGCCGTCTGCGGGGAACCGTGGACTGCGGCGCTGCAGCGCTGTGGTGTGGAGAGCAAGGGCCAAGGGCTCCTGAGTCGGACGCCGTCTGGCGTGAGACAGAGCTGATAGACGCAGTGGGTTGGCGCTTGGGAATGAGAGGCATAGGACAGGTATACGACTGTGTCGAGGTCCGCTGATTTGCGGGGCAATTAGGTTAAGCGCCACACATGAGGATTGGCTACTGATGCTCAGTCTGCTGATTGGCGGGCTCGATAGATCTGCCAGGCGATATCGCCTTCATGGTTTCGGGGACAGCCGTCCCAGTGCTCGGCCTAGGGGTATGGTAGCACGCTATTGGTGACGGCATCAAGGCCGTTCACGCTAGTCAGGGAATGGACTCGGGCATGGAGACCGTGCTGTTTGCGGAACTTGGCGCCAAACTGTTCTGGAACCTGGTTGAAACACGTGGCGCCAAACTCTCCTGGGACCTCGTTGGAACCTCACCAACATCAGTGGCTAGCACAGCCTTCCATTCAATTATTTGCTGGTGCACGGCGTTCTCTGTCATGCGATATGCCCTTCAACCAGTACACCCGAACCCTTTCTCTCCTCACACTCGAAGCGCTCCGCTGCAGAACTTGCCAGTTCCAGTCAGAACCCTCACTCTCCTGCTGCAATGCACTCTCCTGCTGCTTCGATACCTTACGAATCACATTCAAGTATACCGGTACCTTCCGTCAAGCGGCACCCATCGCCAAGCTACCCCTCACAACCCTCACTGCAACACCTCCGGCCCCCATCAGGTCAGCCTCCCCCGTCAGCCCCCTCCCATCGACCGCTTGCAGCAGCTATGGCGCCTTGACCTCGCACGCCTGCGCCTCGCCCACGGTGCGGCACGACGCCTTGCCCGCCTCCTCCAGCTTCCGTCGCTCCAGGATAACGCCCAGCACCTCCCGGCCCGTGAGCTGCGGGGGCAAAGGGGAGCACGCGTTGGGTGCCGAGGCTGCGGTTGGTAGGCATCGCGCCCCTGGGCTGGGTACTGCTGTACTGGCGATGGGGAGTGGGACCAGGCACTAGCGGTATGCATGAACAACACACGAGCTCAGGCAGGAGGCGCCCTCAGGGTGTGCCAAGAGGGCCCGAGTGCGAGGTCAAAGGTTTGGCACGGGTGACGACGAGCCGCAAGAGCGAGGACAGCCGCTTGCAGCACCCGAGTAGGCCGAGAGGTACGGGAGGACGGGCAAGCACTGCAGGGCACAGCTTCAAACGTTCAGCCCGGACCTGAGTGCGGTACTTGGCCCACAGGTCGTACACGGCGTTGGCAATGGGCATGACGCCGGGCAGCCTGAGGGCCGGACAGCCAACGGAGATTAAGCAAGGACTGAGAGGTCAGCAAAGCCTATCATTTCATGCTGTGGCGCACGGGGCCACCCGCACCGCATGCTGCGCCTCTAACACGAGGCCGCGGAGTCCGGCCACGAAGCTGCCTGCCTGTGCCCCGTGTGCGCACGCTTGAACTCTGCGCTCACTTGGTGACTGCGTATACGTAGCCCAGACCGATCAGCTCGTACGTGTAGCGGAAGGCCTCCACGCCGGTCAGCACGCGGCCTGGAGCAGGGTCAGGCGAAAGTGGGGAAGGGTTAGGCCTTCAAAAAACATCTCCTACTCCGCACAAGGAAGAAACTTCGGGAGAAGGGCCCTTGCCGCGGCCTGTGCCTAGACCCCTGCACTGGAACCAGCCACGGCGAGGCGAACACGCTTAACATCCCGCGGGGCCCAGCCGCCGTCTTACCGTCCTTGGCAATGGCGTGGATGTAGGCCATCGCCTGCAGGGGACAGTTTGGGGAGTCGTAAAGGCCAGGTGCTCAGGGGCCGAGCGGCGAGCCGTTGCGAGGAACAGCTCTTTGAACAACAGCTCGTGTGCAACTGTACCCGGGTTAGGCCCTCGCGGGCCTCTTCCCATCCGCCCGGTGCCTCCGCTCGCCAGTCCCTTCACCTCGGTCCCAGAGGGCCTTCCGCCAGACCCCAGCTGAGGCCGCACTGCTCCAGTGACACCCCAAGCCACATGCCTCCAGGCCGCACGCCCCAGTATGGCACCCCAAGGCCCGAGCCTTCAGGCCCGACCCCTGTCCCGACACGCCGGCACCCCACCCACCTGGTCGAATGAGATGTTGGCGTTGTCTGCGGGGTCGTAGTCGGGCTCCGCAATGTCCACGAAGGCCAGCTTGCCCTCGCCGTTGCGACTGCGGGACAGCAGGGATGCGCGTCAGGGCAGGTGGCTTGCGCGGCCCGGGCACAAACTCGTGGCCCAGAGCCGCCAGGCCCCAAGCCATATTTGCCACGCTGGCCCTGTTGAATCCCAGAGGAAGCTGTCCCATTCCTGGCCTCGCTCACGATCTGAGGAAGTCGATCTCCTGTGGGCAACAGGAGAACGGATTGTCTCAGGTCTCAGCAGATGTAGCTCACCCTAATTCTGACACCTGCTCCCCGGCACGGCACGACCAAGGCGCCTTGCTCTCTCCCTCCCTGTGCCTTATCAAGCACGTACGCACCCGCATGCAGAGTGGGCACTGGCCATCGTACAGCAGCTTGAGCTCCCAGGCAGACCGGGAGGCGGACGCCGGCTCTGGCAAGATGGAAGGGAAGCAAGGGAGGAAGCTGAGAGCACGGGCGGGACCCAGGCCCCCTCCCCATGCTCCCTCCCCGTTGGCACACCGTATTCGAAAGCACAGGCTCCCTGTGAGGTGCACTTGGCGTGCCTTCCCACCTGCTGCCGCAGACGATGCTGCTGCCCGCACTGCCATCAGTCGCGGCCGCGGGGCCGCGAGCGCTGGGGCCAGTCGCTGCCGCGCCACGGGGGCCTGCGCAGGCGTGGAGCGGGTTGAGACCCACAGTCTACCCAGCCTCCACCGACCAGGCAACACTATGGCATCCACAGGGTGTGGCACGCACCATACGGCGAGCAGCGAGCGCCATAGAGCTCATAATTGCGGAGCCGAAGAGTCGCTCTGGCTGTGGTCGAAGAGTTTCTAAGGCGCTTGAGCGGCTTGTAGTTTGTATAAGCGCAAGCTGCTAGCGACGACTGTGGGCAAGTGTTTGGAATGAAGTTCATCGGCGACCGCGCCCAGGACCACACGCTGGGCAGCGCCAATGACCGTGGCGCCACCTCTCCACCCATCATACATCTAGTGGAACTCGTGTAGCTCCATTGAACTCTCTCCAGCCTTCAAGCACCGCGATACACGCGACCGGTTGTGTCGAGCCCCACGCCATCCTCAATTGCGATTGCTCCTCACACAGCTCCAGACAAGCTCGCGGGGGTAACAACAGCACCCGACGATGCCGCGACCACTTCTAGCGTCGTCGCGACCCGCGACGTGTCCCATAGCCCCGGCGAGGCCGGCGTCTGGCGTGCTCCCCTCAGCCGAGGTGCACCGCCTCAGCCGGACGCGTGCTGCCGCCCCAGCCTCTACCCCTTCTTCCCCGTCCTCCTCCACCTCCACCCCGCCTTCCCTCGTGTCCTCTACGGTCCTGGATGTGCTGCTCTCGACGTCTTCTCGCTCTGAAGGGGGCTGCTGCTCCTCCGGCCGCTGCAGCCACGCAGCAGGGGGTGTGCGGAGGCCGTCAGGGATGCTCGCGGCCGGGGCGGCAGTGACAGCTGCGCTGGCAGCGCTTGGAGGTGAGGGCACCACGGTGAACTGGATATGAGGCTTGGCAACAGGTAGTGGATCCAGGGAAGGGCATCACGTGCGGCAACGGCTGTGCTTCCGTTGCTTCCGCGGCAAGGCACCACCGCGCATCACACATCGTCCCCCAGGCTTCCTACACGCATGCTTCAGGGTTATCTCCTTCCGTGTCCCTTATCACTTGCAATCCCCGCAGCCCCGGCCGCCTGGGCGATCGAGGCTGCCACGAGCAGCGGTGGAGACGCGGCCTCAGCGTCCGCCGCCGCCGCCAGCGCCGCGGCGGCCGCCGCGGCCGCCGCCAGCGCTGCGGTGGCTGAGGGGCGCTACGTGCCCAGCCCCGTGGAGCCGGGCTGGGAGATCTGGGTGGGGTTCGTGGCGGGCGTGGTGCCCTTCGCCATCGGATCGTACGAGTTCGGCAAGCGCATCGTGAGTCAAAGTTCCGGGGGAGGGGTGAGGGAGGAGGGTTACGCATCAGGCGTGCACAGGCAGGCAGGTTGACCTCTGAGCAGAACAGCAGAGCGTGTTTCATGAGTAGGGGGAAATCGCCGAAAGCGGTAGACTGCAAGGCCCGGTGAGGCTGTCGGCGACGATGGTTGCAGCTGAGCCAAGGGTCCTGGTGAGGCTACGAGGGACTGCAGGCAATGGCGAGCCGAGCGACGAGAGGCGGCCACGGGCCGGCTTATGTGTCATGCCGCAAGCCACTGCATGCCACGGCACCGTCAGCGCCCGAGGGTTTCCCCTGACCTCCCCCCCCCCCTTCCCCGACACAGCTCATTCAGCTGCGCTGCGAGGAGTGCGGCGGGCGCGGGCTGGCGCCCTCCTCTGGGCCGGGCCGGGACAAGTATCTGCGCAAATGCCCTACGTGCGGGGGCTTCTTCCCCTGGGTGAGTTGGTTACAGCATGGTGTTCTGGCGGCTGGCGGCTGGGAGGAGCGCGTAGGTGGGGTGTGCGGAGCATGTCGGGTGGGCATGCCGGGACCGAGCGTGTCCCGAACAGTCGGTTACCATGTGGTTATATGAAGCGGCGGCTGCCAGCTCACAAGTCCTCGACGTCGCGCTGACATTCTAGTTGAAACTAGGCAAATGCCCACTGTAACCCCCATTATAGCAGCGATGAGGGTGCAATGAATACTGTATGGGGTAGAGGTCAGGCGAACCCGTGTCTGTGAAGGGCCACTCCCACCCTCATTATCCGCTTCCCTCCTTTTTAATTGTGACCTCACCCCGCCGCCCGCAGATCTCGTGGCAGATGTTTCTCTCCTCCAACGCCACCCCCGGCAACGGCGGCCCCCTGCTGCAGCCCAAGGGCCAGCGCAGCGTGCTGTACGACGTGCCGGCCGCCCCCGACCCCGAGAAGCAGGCGGCAGCGCTGGCCCGCACGGAGGCCACTCTGCAGGCCATGAAGGTGCGCAGCGGCTGCCGGGAAGTGAAGTGAAGGGGCCTGAAAAGATTTAAGGGAAAGGATAGAGAGCAAGGGAGGGACAGCGGGGCCGGTAACAAGTAGTGCACGCACGGCAGTCAAGCGTTTGATTCCTCGCCACGCCCGGTGTCTCGTGCCTTCGTCAACCCAAGGCCCCTGGCATCGCCACCCTCCGCGCTTATCGCCCCCATCCTCCTCACGCTCTGCCCCATGCAGGCCGGGGTGCGAGCCGGGGCCGAGGGGCCGAAGTCCGGAGGGGAGGCTGGGGTCGGGCGGCCGGAGGACAAGCCGGAGGGCCCGCAGTAGGCTTCTGGAGCTGCAACAGGGCCGGTCGCTTGCGGCCCGAACACACGTAGGCGCGTAGCGGATACACGGGTGTGGTCTCCCGGGAGGTTCAGGGAACGTACCCCTTGCTGGCTTGCAATGCGGTGAACGTGGGCAGCGGCCTCGGGACGAGGAGGTGGCTGGCGCATGTCTTTCTGGGGACTCAGGTAGCGTCTCGAGAAGGGTACTGAGGGTCCCCGAGGCTTCGAGAGGTTTCCTGAGGATTTGCGTGCCTGGAACGCAGCCTCGACGGTCGGTCGGCGGTATGTAACACTATGATGTCTGCAAGGCTTCCCGGCGGGCCCTGGTGGTCACCCCTGGCCGGAGCTGTGCCTCTAGATGGGTACGCGGGCCGACCCTGACTACGAACATTTGGGAAAGCTATGATTACCAGGGCTGTTAGCTGGGGCTCTAGGGCAAGGTCTTCCGGGCTGTGCTCACGCCCATGCAGTGAGGTCTCCAGGCGACCGTATTGGCATTACAAAGGATCCGCATCCCAAGTTCCCAACCCGATGCTTCCTGCAGCGGTAGCGCTGCTAGTATCCAGTAGCACCAGTACCCCACAGGTTCGTATGGCCCCAAGTCCAGTGCCGCAGTAATCCAGTAATGTGCGCATGCTCTCAGCGCGTCCCAATCATGCAGCAGATGAAGTCAGTACGGGTGTCCACGCAGCCCTAGTCACTCAACGCCACTAAGCCCGATCTATGACAGCTCCACACCGACGTATGGGACCGTACTTATCCACACTGGACTTGATACTCGCCCCGATGCTCACGCATCACCCGCAACCAGTCGCACTTGTCCGCTACAGACAACAGCCCACTATCGGCCCCGCATACCCGTGGCTGGTCCGGGGGCCGGCCCCGCCCCGGGAGACCCATGGCCCGGCCGTACGAACAGCGCCGCCCGGGAGCCACTCAGCTGCACGTCCAGGCCCGGCACGGGCCCAGCCGCAACAGGCCCGGGCCCAGGCCCAGCGCCGCCACCAGCCGCCGCCACCGCGGCGGCCGCGGCCGCCGCTGCCGCCGCCGCTGCCGCTGCCGCCGCCGAAGCATTTGCCGCGAGGACAGCCAGGTTCGCATCGCTGCGCGGCGTGAGGCGCTGGGGCGGTCCCAGGGGGCCGTAGCCGTTAAGACCGTTGAGACCGTTGGCGGCCGCGATACCGTTGGCGGTTGCCAGCAGCTCCGACCACGCGACGGGGTCGACCGAGCGGCCGTCCCACGTGGCGCTCAGCGCCCCTCCGCCGCGGCCGCCGCCCACACCGCCGCCGCCAGCAGCCCCCGCCAGGCCGCCAGACACACTGGCCGACAGAGCCGCCTGCATCTGCGGCGTCGGCAGTACGATCATCCCGGCGCTCAGGCGCGGTACACGGTACGACGAACGTGTCGGTGACGTGGCGGCGACGTTGGACGCGGCGGCCGCCGCTGCTGCGTACGTCCGCAGTGACGCATTCAGGTGGGCCGCGAAGGAGCTCGCGGCACCGGGCGAGCCGACGCCGCCTCCGCCACCGAATGGATTGATCCCGTCGGGCAGCCCGGCTGCCTCCGCCTCCGCTGCCAGCCCGTCCTCGTCCCCGGATGCGGCACCCGCCGCCGCTGCCCCGGGCCCCACTCCCGAGCCCGACCCTGGCGCTACCCCCGGGTGTAGCGGGGGCTTGCCCGGCGATGCGTGCTTCCCCTCCGCCTGCTTCTCCCTGCAGTCCTTGTCCCGGTCCCGCTCCCGGTCGCGTGCGGCGTAGAGGCGGCCAACGAAGGCGGAGGGGGAGGGGCGGTCGGCGGAGGAGCGGGAGGGGGAGGGGATGGAGATGGCCGTGCCCTGGGGGGGGGGGGGGGTAGCACCGAGGGGAGGGGAAGCAGAGAAGCAGGGGTTGGTGCAAGACAGCAGGCTCGAGTGTTAGGAGGAGGAAGAGCAAGGGCTGGCGAGGTGAGGCTAGAGTTTGGCCACAACGCTCAATCCCCAGGGAACCGCTCTCCCAGAAACCCCGCTGCCCGAACTCACTTTGAGCGCCAGGCTCAGCCCTGTGTAGTCCGGCCGCCGCAGCTCCTCTCCGCCCTCCACAATCACCTCCCACTTCCCCGTGTCCTGCGGCCGGGGCGACTCCAAGCCCCCGCCGCACTCAACGCCGCCAGGCCCATCGCCGCCGCCGCCACCGGCACCGCCGCCGGCGTCGCCGTCCGCGAGCTCGGCGTCAGGGGCGGCTGAGTCGGGCTCGCCGGCGGTTGGCGCGGCGGCGGCGGTTGCGGCCGTTGCGCGGCTCAGACGGCGGCTGGCGGCGATCTGGTCGGGGACGTCCACAACCACCTTGAGGATGTCATCCTGCAGGTTGGGAGGTTGGCGGTTGGGAGGTTGGGAGGTTGGCGGTTTGGCGTGGCCCCAGATCCACCCTGGTTAAACTGGCCCCACGCCCCTCGGTTACGGCCACCATGTCCCCATCGCTCGCCCCCGTCTCTGGCCTCTGCTCCCACCCCCAGGCCCGCCCCCGCACCTGCACCTCCGCGCACAGCTGCGCTGTGATGGGGGTGGACGCCTCCAGGGTGGGGGACGAGTTGACCTCCAGCAGCCACACGCGCAGCTGGTCGTCGATCAGGAAGTCTGCGGGGCGCGCATGAGGGCCATTCGTTCTTCACGGTGTGTTCAAAGCGCTAGAACCCGCCCCTGAACACCAATATGCACGCAGACATGCCCACTTGGTGGCCCCAACCAGACGCCTCGCCCCCAACAGCTTCCCACCGCGCGCCCCCCGACGCAACTACCCACCGTAGCCGTACAGCTGGCACGAGCCCTTCCGCGGCGTGATCACGTCCTGAGGATTCGGAGCCGGGGAGAGACGAGGGCAGAGTCACCTGCCGCTCCCAGCTCCAGTTCGCAATTGAACAGCGGTAGCCCCTGCCAGCCCCAGCCCCCAGCCCCCAGCCCAGTCCTCTCCCTCGCTCCCCACCTGCGCCGACTTGAGCGTGCAGATGGCGATGTGCTTCATGGCCGGCTGCAGCAGCGCCTCCCACACGTCGTCGCGGCCGTACGTCTCCGCCAGCCAGCGCCGGAAGCGCGGGATGGACCACATGTTGCCCGCGACCGTGATCTCGTCTGGGGCACGCAGCAGGGGGTAGGAGGAAGGAGGTGTCAGTAGCGGCAGGAAGGCTCCAAGCACGCGTCGTGGGTCCAAGGATGCGTCTGGGCTCACGAAAGTCAGGCCGCCCTCGCAGGAGGATTGTGCGATGGTGAGGACGGGGCGGGAGGGGGAGCATTCGGTCCCTCCATGCTGCGGCCGCCCTCCTGAGGCCTCTCCCCCAGCCACCCCGCCTCACCCTCCTTGCGGGGCCCCTCGTAGTACTTTGACACCGAGTTGTTGGTGAGGTGCTGGAAGAGGTCCAGATTGTTGGGGTCGTAGTCGTCGGCGGCGAAGCGGAGGTAGCAGGTCGAGTAGAAGTAGGCCTGGGGCGTGCAGGGGCAAGGGCGAGTGTGGGCGGTCATGGGGACGAGGCGCGGGGCTGCGGCGCAAGAGTCGCCGACGGACCCAGACGCAATTGTTTGGCACATGTGCGTGCGGCCCAACTCGTGTGGTCACACGGGGCCGCGCACGCGCCCGCGCCCGCAGCAGCGCGCGCACCTGCAGCGGGTTCCAGTCGGTGACCAGCACCCACTGCCGGATGTCGAACTTGCGCCCATAGATGACCAGCGGCCGCTCCACGTACTTCTGAGCGATCCAGCGCGACTCCAGGCCCTGGGGGCGGTGGGGTTTGGGAGCCAGCGAGGCGGCAGGGCTGGTGACTTTGGGGTGAGTTCTCTCCGCAGCCAGACGGGGCTCATCTCCCATTCGCAGCCTGATACTCCCCGCCTCTCCTTACCGCCCCCTCCAAGCTCCTGGGGGATTGCAGTTTCGCCGCATTTGCATACCGGCGCGCAGCCCCTCTTCGCCGTTGCTGTGCCCACGTGGTCCTGGCACGCCCTCCCGCCTTCCCACCTGCGCCTCCTCCCCGCGAGTGTAGGCCAGCAACGCATCAATGTCGTTGAACAGACGGATGCCCCGCCCGCGGCTCTTGCCTGGGGGTGGTGTCGGATGGGCCATGAGGGTGGGCACGGCAGGAGAGGGGTCAAGCTCGGGATCAGCCTGTGGGCCGGCATAGCTAGCAGCACGGCACTGGCACCGGCCTCCGCCTCCGCCCTGGTCATCGTGACTCCCAAACCCATCCCAACCCGATCCCACCCGCCGGCTTGACGATCCAGATGTTGTTGGTGCCACTGATGTGGGTCTGTACGGCAGATGAGGCCAGGGCGCCCAGGATGGCCTCGGCGGCGGGCCGCCAATTGGTCATGTTCAGGGCCTGTCAAGGCGGGTGGGGGAGCCGAGAGGGAGCATGACGGCAGTGCAGTAATGTGTGGGGGGTTTCGGAGGCATGGGACGAGAAGAGAAGGCTAAGTCCCTACGCCCGATGCCGTTACCCCTTCTTCGCAGGGTGCGTTTTGTCCCCAAGTCACCCTGACCGTGCTGACGACCCGCCGCCACCCACCCCCAGCGCTGCGTCGTCGTAGCATATGGCCGGCAGGTCCCGCGGCAGCCAGCCGTCCCCAGCGTCACCCCCTCCGCCGGCAGCGACCCCGCCAGCGGCGCCGCCAGCGCCGTCACCGCCGCGGCCGGGGCCGTCCTGGTCCCTGCCTCCGCCGCCGTCGTCACCGGCTGACCCTGGCGGGGCCAGTGCGCCGCCGCCGGCTTCTTCGGGCGCCACCGCTGGGGCCGAGTGCCGCCGCCGGGCGTTACGGTGGTACGCTTCCCGCAGCAACTCAGCGGCATCGGCCACCGCCACGGAGCCCCCGCGAGCCGCCGCCGCCGCCGTGGGTCGCGGAGGCGTCGCCGTCGGCTCGCTGTCTGACTCCTCCGCCGCCGACGTCGAGGAGGAAGACGAACCGTCGCCGCCGCCACCAGTGGCGGCTCCGGTGGCGGCGCCCTCGGCCGCGCTGCCCGCCGCCGCCTCGCCCTCTGTAACGCCCGCACTGGCGGCGCCGTCGGCCTCCGCCCCCGCCGCCACTGCTCCCGAGCCGCCCTTCGCGCCGCGCCGCTTCTTGCCGTGGCCCTTCCTTGGGCTCTTGGGGCCGCCGCCTCCGCCCCGCCGCGGCGGCGGCCGTGGCTGTCGCGCTATCGTGATGAAGCTCCGTTTCATCCACTCCGGATCGAACTGGGGTTCTGGCAAGGCCGGCGCCGAGCAGAACAGCGCCTTGTGCTTGACGAGCTGCTGCCACTGACCGCACGACAGATCGAGCTCCTCTGGAGACAGCTCCTCGGCGGCGCCGCCACCCCTGCCGCCGCCGCCGCCACCTGCTGCGGCGCCGCTCCGTACCACCCGCAGGTGCCGCTGGTGCCTCAGGCGGGCCGCCACAACCCTGCGTCGAGTTTGGGAATAGGGCAAGCTGAACAACGCTGGATCCCAAACCCCTTTCCACGCCCATCCCGAGCCCCAATACATGCCCCGAGCCCGTCCTTCGCCACTCTGCTCCACTTCTCGCCCTGTCCCTCCGCCTTCTCCGCATGCGCTCCTGCCTCCCCCACACGCGCCTGCACGCCAGCCGCAGCGAGGGGAGGTCCACCAGGGGCCCCGGGTCCGTGCGCGTCTGCAGCCGCTCAGGCGCCGCCGCCTCCTCCTCGCCAGGCCCCGGCCCCGGCGAGCCCGCCTCTCCGGTTGCGCCAACCCAGCCTCCTCCGGCCGCTCCTTGCCGCGGCGACCCCTGGCCGTGGGGCCCCGACCCAGACCCGGAGGTAGAGCGCTGCGGGAGGTACGGCGACGGCGGTGAGGCGGCCGAGGTGGCGGAGGATGCCGTGCTGCCCGCCTTCTTGCGCGGGTGTACGGGATTGTACGGCACGTGTGTTGTGCACACAGCGCCGTCCAGCAGCGCGCGCTTGATGAGGCACTCCGCCGCCGTCATGCGCGCGTCCTGCAGGAACTGCCGCCGCGTGGCCTCCTCCGAGATGTCGTACGCCCTGTACGAGCACAACATTACATGCACTCAGCACATGACAAACATGTCGCTCACGTCCGTTCCCAGCCCTCTGCGTTTGCCCTTCACGCCCTGTGCGACGCTCTCGGCAGCTCTGGAGGCGAGAGGCCTTCCTTGCACAACGCCCTTTTCAACCGTGCCCATGCATCCCTCCCTCCATCCTCCCGTAACCATCCCCTCACCGGGGGTAGAAGGCCGCGGGGTCCGCAGCCTCGTACCACACCATGTCGCGTATGGTCTGGCACAGGCCGTGCTTGGTGGTGAGGCAGGTGGAGTGGCGGAAGTGGTTCACCACCTGCCCCGGCCACAACTGCTCGTGCGCAATGTCCAGCGGGTTGGCTGCGGCATGTGGGCAAGGCGAAAGGGCGCCAAAAGGGTGGGCAGGGAAACGGGTCCGCGCCTCGGTTCACGCGGCCGACGGAAGTACATTGACATGGGGCCGTGAGGGAGCAGAACCTGCAGCCCTGGCCCGCCTAAAGGACACAGCGCCTGTCCCGCGCGCTCGCGGTTCCGCTCACCCGCCCACTTGAAGTCGAAGAAGGGGGAGTTGTGGTCGGGGTTCTCCCACCACCCGCGCGCCAGCAGACCCGTGCGGATGCCTGTCGAGTGCGCACCGCTGCCGGAGATACAGAACACGCGCTGCCCCTCCGGCAGCCGCAGCCGCTGCTTGAACTGGACGTGGCCGGCGGGGCTCACGGGCAGCGAGCCAGCGCCGTACAGCTTCAGCGCCGCCTTCGTGGATCCTCCCCCTGCCCCTGCCCCGGGTCCCGATCCAGATCCAGATCCCCCTGGGGAGGAGGGCCGGTGGCGGGTCGGGGAGGCCCCGGCCCCACGAGCGCCCGGCTTGTTCGCTGGGGAGCCCGCGGCACCGGGCGGGGATTTGTCGAAGGCCTGGCGACGCAGCGTGGGGCGGTGCGTGTCGCCTGCGCCCACGTCGGGCCCCTCGTCGTCGCCATCGTCGCCGGGGCCCTCCCGCACGGGCAGCATGGGCGGGTTGGAGAGCGTGTTGCGCCGCTGGCGGCCCGTCGCCGCCAGGCTGGCCGCCGCCCCGCCTCCGCCCCCGCCCCCGCCCAGGCCTCCGTCGGAGGACTTGTAGGCCCCGTGCCCCGGTGCGTGGGAAGCGGCCAGGGAGGCGGCCAGGCCGCTGGCGTTGAGGGACTGCGAGCGGCCGAAGGGGGCCGGCGCGGAGCGGCGCAGCGTGTTTGCGTTGGGGCTGAGGCGGGCGCCGAGCGGAGGCCGGCCGGTGGGGTTCGGGCTGTTGGTGCTGTGGGCAGCTCCCGGGGAATGGCTTGTGGGCACCGAGGGGGAGCCGCTGGCAGCGAGGGCCGGGAGGGTGGTGTCGGTGGTGTGGGGCGGGGTAGGGTCGGCGCAGTCGCCTAGGGGCGGCAGCTTGGGGATCTGGGAGTGGGGGCTGTCGCATCGCTCGGCTGGGCCTCCTGCATTGGGTCCGCCCCCGTCGGCAGCTGCGGATGGGGAGCCAATGCGGGCACCGGCTGCCGCGCAGGCCTCGGCGTCGGAGGCGCTGCTGGAGGCAGCGCCGCCCGCCTCGCCCGCTCGAATGGCAGAGGGAGGTGCTTGCCGAGGGTACAGCCGCTCGTAGGATGCGCCCAGGACGCGGCGGGCAAGCGTCGCTTTTAGCCTCTGTGCGTGAGGAGTGACAGCAGAGCGCGTGACAGGGCGGTTAGCGGAGGCCTAGCTTGGCTGGGTATCCTGGACAGGACACGTCCCGACGCCCGCTCCCACCTGCTCCTGCTCCACTGCCGCCTGAGCAAGTGCTTGCTGCTGTGCTCTCTGCTGCGCGAGCTGCTGAAGGTAAGTTTGGTGTTTCAAGAGCAGAAGCTGTTTCTTGCTCTCCTTGTCGCCGGGCTCCACGAGCTCCGCCGTCGCCGGCAGCCCACTATCGCTCAACATCTGTCCTCGGGCTACACAAAGGAAGCAGGATGCGGCATGGAAGTCCGTTCTGGTCGGCGTCTGTTCCAGGTCTGTTCCGGGTTCAAGCTGTATGTAAGTCAGGTCAAGGACTCGACAGAGAGGCGCCTACATGTCGGGCCTTTCGTGTTGGCCAGGTGAACCTCGAAGGTCAGGCTTGTTTGCACGGTCAGTATCAACGAACACGCAGTGAGGCTTACCGACCTAGATATCAATTCTTAGCAAGGCGTCCCCGTGCAAGAACTCCACGGAACGCTGGTGTGTTCGGCACGACGTCTCGCGACGTCGCAGCCCCCACCCTTCCCCACGCACCCCCCTCGCGCCGAACCCAGACCGGGCGCAGTTCCAGCCCTCCCCTCTAATCAACAGCAGTTGTTAAAGATCCTGCTCCTTGAAACCCCGTACCCTCGCGCGACCTAGTCTTCGAGGCTGAACCCTGCTTTGAACGCACCCCGACACGCACTCTACACCATGAGTGCGTCTCCAGGCCCTAGTGGAACAGGACACTTCTTCAAGTACTCGGGGGTTCAGAAGGCAGGTTCAGAGGCGTCCGTCAAGTCAGACTCGCGGTTCTTCATCCCCCATATGCTAACCCGGGTCTCGTGCGTAGCGCCTATGTATGCTCTGTGACCTTAAGGCGCCATAGACCATAGTACTCATAGTACGCCGTTGACCAAACACCAGCGAAGTGCATCAGCGAGCAGCTCTCTATGACTTCTGTACTAGCCCGATAGGCCATTGTCTTCTGTAACGTTCATGAGCTGGATGCACGCAATGGCGCGTAGTATGCTTCGAGGGGCCTCCAGGCAAGGCATGCAGGTCGGATTTACAGGAGGCGGCCTCAGCGCACGACCAGCAGCGCCTTCCAGCTGGGGCAGGACTTCACGCCGAGCCTTCGTTGCGCCGGCGAGGGTTGAGGAGGCGAAACCCAAGCACCCGCTGCTCACCACGCACTACGCCGTCGAGCTCCCCCAGCGCGAGCCCATCGACCCCTCCTCCATCCCCGAGGTCTTCGGTAATGTGCACTCAACCGAGAGCATGAGCACGGTGGACGGGCCGGGCGTCAGGTGCGCGGCTTGGAAGATGGACGCAAGGGACCGCCCAAGGCTGGCAGGCAGGGCGGAGGGATCCGTGGACGGGCGCATGCGTCCTGAGCCGGGAGCTGCGTGCCAGAACCTGCTTACCCCCTTGTGTAATCCCCCTCGTGTGCGCTTGCCCGCAGGTTCCTGGTGTTCGTGCAGGGCTGTGCCATGCGCTGCCTGTTCTGCTCCAACCCGGACACCTGGCAGCTCAAGGGCGGGGAGAAGACCTCCAGCAAGGAGCTGGCGGAGCAGATACGCAAGGTGCGGGGGGGGCAGGGCGGGGTGGGGAAGGGGCGAAAGGTGCTGAGGAGGATGCGGAGGAGGGGCTGCATGTGCTCAGCTGGGGAGGGCCAATCCGTAAACTGACGCCCCTCACCCCCTGCGCTCCCCCAGGTTAAGAACTACCTCAAGCCCCGGGGCGGTGTGACCATCTCGGGGGGAGAGGCCATGCTACAGCCGCAGTTCGTGTCTACCATGTTCCAGGTGGGGATGAAGGAGCGGTGGGGCAAAACATGTGCAGTATAACAGGTTGAGTGATGGCGCAAGCTACTTGTCGCATGCTGCCCGCTGCGCTTAGAGCGTGCGCAGGGTGGCTGTACTTAGGGCCACGTGATCCCGTTGCCGACTGGTCCGTATCCCTGGGACCGTGGCCCCACAGGAGGTTCACGCCATGGGTCTCAACACCACGGTGGACACGACGGGGCAGGGCACCAAGGCGCGCAACTGGGACGTGGTGCTCCCCCACACGGACCTGGTGCTGTTCTGCATCAAACACATCGACCCGCTCAAGTACGAGGCGCTCACAGGTGAGGGGGGCAGGGGGCGACAGGGCGCTGCACTAGCCGGCGTGGAGAGCAGGGGAGGGCCTCGGCCGTGCCCCTGGTCACTGGCCCGAGGAAAACCACCTACCCCTATCTCGCTCAGGCATGAAGCAGAAGGGCGCGCTCAAGTTCGCGGATGAGCTGGCGGAGAGGAACATCCCCTTCTACCTGCGATACGTCTACATCCCAGGCAGGTCCCCTCCATGTCAGCTGCCCGTGCTGACCGCTTGGGAAGCAGGTTGCACTGAACCCACCCCGTCCTGAGTCCAGCACCCGACGCTTGGGCTTCCTGTGCGCTGTCGTGGCCCGTCCTCACCCTGAGTCCAACCTTTGGCTGGCTGTGCCGAACCTCAACCCCCTTCTTGCAGGCTACACGGACGGTCCCAAGGACATCTCGCGGCTGATTGAGTGGTCCAAGAAGCAGCCCACGTTTCAGGTGGGCCAGGCGGGCAGGGAGAGGCCCATGGGACGGCGGCGAAAGCAGAGGGTAGCGTGGGAGCAGTCATGCCCGCCACCCCGCGACAGGGCCGATGTTATGGAGCCTTGCCTCGGCCGCCTGCTCATGTTTCGCTTGCTACCCATCCACGTGCCTCGTGGCCGTACAGGGTGTGGAGCTGCTGCCGTATCACATGCTCGGCCGCAACAAGTGGGAGGTGCGTTTGGCGCGTGGCGTGAAGAAACGCTGCCGTGCATGACTGGCTACACCACAGTAGGGAATCTAGGGTTGCTACCACGGCGCATGCCGACGCTCCACATGCGCTGAGGTGCGCGCGCCGCCGCCCCGTCCGGTGCCCACAGGTCATGGACATCCCCTACCCGCTCGACGGAGTGTCCACGCCGCCACGCGAGCAGGTGCGCTGGGCGTCGGCATCGGCCGCATTCCGCCTCGCTGGGGTCTTTCTGTTGGGCAGATCAGCTGGGTCGATCGGAAGGGCCTCGCTCGAAGCGTGGACACGTGGCAGCAGCAGCAGTCTGCACCAGCCCAGGCTTCCGGACAGCCGGTGCGCTGACAGCGTCCTTGATTGGTGTCTTGGCCCCCGCCCGCAGGTCAGGGCCGTGATCAAGGAGTTCAACAACAACGATGTGGCCGTCATCTGCGCCGAGTAATCTGCGCCGTGTGGTTTGCGCCGAGTGATCTGGCCGCAGCGGCAGCAGGGCAGGACCGCGAACGCAGTCGCCGGGCAGCTTGGGGAGTGGAAAGGACGGAGGAGCGCGGAGGGCGGCCTAAGCACTTGCTGCTTGGAACGGTCAAGAGCACAGATAGCATACGGTATGGAGCGTCGGGGGATGCCACGTGCGCGGCTGTCAGCCTCGACGGGGTGCGGCGTTGTGGCCGTGAGCCTCGCAGAGCGGTTTGTATTGGACATGACTCAAGTGTGGAGAGCGTTGCCTTCGAGGGCGGGCTCCAGCAGCCTCCGGTGCCTCGCGGCGCTGCTTGCCGAATGCACGAGAGACATCCCAACATAAACGTCATACGTGCGCACGAGGGTGCGCAGGAGTGTTTGGGGGCTTGCACGCATCTCTTCATGGGGAGGGCGGAGGGTAGTTGCCGGTGTCACACACATCAGCCTTGACACCTGGGACGGGCTTCGGGCACCTTAGAACCGGCCGTGTATTCGCCGGGCCGACGCTTCCCCGGCTCACATGAGCAGGCAGAGCAGCCCTTCACGCATCGACCTTGCGTTGCACGACACCTGGAAAACCCCACGCGTGGTTAGTGGGGATCGTGGCAATGGGAGGGCTGGTGCCATGCGGTTTAGTTCAATACCCGCGGTGTGTTAGTGTGCACCTTCACGGGCTGTGGTGCAGTTTGATCGTGATACTTGTTGAGCATAGGCGGGGAAGGGTACAGCTAAGGCTTAGGGCGCATGGTACACGAAGATGGCCCCATTTGGCTTGGGAGTTTGGCATGCATAATGCTTATGGGGTCGGGCTGGAGGAGCTGGGTTGACTGTAGACCTAAGGATGGGGTCCAGACGAAGGATCCTGCGTTGTGGGCTCCGCCCGTAAACCAATTGTGAAACCTTAAAGCGTGCAATGAGTGGCGTGCCCATTTATCCGAGCGTCGCTGTTGCATGGGAGGCATGTTACAGACCGTAATCTTAGTGCTATGCCGGCCGTCGTCCAGACCCCATGGCAAGACGGGGTGCGTGGGGATAGCGGTCTCTGCCCCGGCGCGTGTGAGAGCACGGGCCACCTACCCCTCACCTGGCTAGCCTTCGCACAGGTCCTAGCGATGACGTGGCTAACGGTGGCAGCCGGCAGCGCGGGCCCGTAATGCTGCACTCCCTTGTAACTGAGACCTCTCGCTCGTGCGCCGCAAGTCCAGAAATCCCATTTCGAGCGCATTTCCCGCTTCCAAGCCCTGGCTCGGCTCGGCTTATGGTGTCCACTGAACCAGTCCTATGCAAGCTCTGACTCGTTAGCAAGTTAGCAAGCCATCTGCAAATACCCGGACACCATGCGGGCAACGTCTCAGGCTATGCATGTCCACGACATGCCCATCCGCCCCCAGTACATTGTACGACCACAACTGCACATTCTCCATCCCGGCATCTTGTTCGGCAGCGCATCCTGTGATCAGACCTACTGCCACGCAAAAGGCCAAGGCTCCCGGAGCACTTGCCTATGCATTTATCACTACTCTGCCCCAACAGCTGCCGCATGGGCCTCACGAGACAGGCACCCGCTTCGCGCCACTCCTACCCTAGCCCTTCCTTCTGCTCCTCCTCCTGCTTCTGGTCTTGGTCCCGCCCAGGCTGGGCTGCCGCCCCCTTGGCGCATACGTCCTGCCGCAGCCCCTCCCACAGCGCCAGCCTGCCGGCCCTGACCCGCGGGTCCCGCTGCAGCCGCGCGGCGATGGTGTGCAAAGCCATGTGGGTCTCGGCGCGCCGGGCCATGAGCTCCGCGGCCTGCGCGCACGGGGACAAGGAGCAGCGGGGCACAGGTGAAAGGGCGCTTGGCAAGTGGGCAGGCATGTGTAGGGTTAGGGTCACGGCCCCCACTATCCGGGCGGGGAGCCCGGGGGCCCGGCTCTCCCGTCTCACCCCCTCCGTGTGGGACGCGCGCGCGTGCTGCGCCACGGCGTGCTCCAGCAGCCACAGCCGCTCCTCGGGCAGCACCTGGGGGGACGCGAAGGAGGGGCTGCAGGTACTGAGTGCCTTTGAGCAATCGCAGAATCTTGGCTCAGGCGACCGGGAAGTCATTGCACCAGCGCAGGCGCGGGTTGCCATACAGCCCTCCCACACGGCTGCCGCTCAGCGCACTGCCAGCCGCCGCGCGTTCCCTCCGCAGTGGACGGGCGTACCTCCGGGTTCTGGAGGGGCTCCGAGCACAGCGCAAAGGCCTCCAGACTGTCCATCAGCGTCCGCCGGTGGCCCCCAAACTGCGGTGGCACAAGTGAGGGGTGAGCGGAGAGGGCGCCGTAGCGATGGACAAGGCGTCGGGCGGGTTAATGCCAGTACCCGTTTCGAGCATGCGAGGTGGGGCCAGTGGCGGGGCGGGGCCTCACCTGCCGGTAGTGCCGCGACCCGCCGTCGTGGAGGTGGTGCAACCCCGGGTCGGTGAGTCCGAAGCCTTGGGCCTCCAGGGCCCTGCAGTCGTTGACGGTTTTCCCAGGGCCAAATCAGCGTCGGGTGGGATGGAGCAGCCACGGGAGTGCCCGACGAGAGATGGGATGCTAAACGGATTGAATGTCATGCTCGGGTGTAACGGTATCACAATGCAGCTCTCCGCTCGAGCGGTCGTACCTGGACAGCATGTAGTCGCCGCCCGTGGCGTTGCGCAGGCCCCGGATGAGTCGCTCCGCCGCGGCCAGGTCGAGCGCGCGCATGAGGCCCACCGACACGACCAGCCCCGAGCCGCCGTAGAAGGAGCTCCCCAAGCACCCTGCTGGTGGCTTCCTCGAGTGCACCCTGAGGACCAGGACAAAGGGGCGCTTGGAAGGGGGGTTGGGATCGTGGAGGGTTCCTAAGGGAGTTGTTGGCGCAAGCGCCGGGGGCGACCCCGGCGACGACTGCCCGCCCAAGGACCCACCTGTCGTCGTGCCTTGCGCAGAAGGGAAAGGGCAGGCTGGCTGCCGCCTCCCAGACCCGCTCATCATGAGCGGCTGCTTCGAACGCCTCGAGACCTCCACTCGACTCCGCAGCAGAGCCCCGGCCTGTCCTCCCTGCCCCCGCCTGCCCCCGGGCGCCCTCGCTCTCATCCGGCTGCTCCACGGAATCAGCCCCCTCTGCCTCGCTGCGTGCTGCATCCTCCGCGTTACGCTGGCTGCTGAACCAAACCGCATAGTGGCTGTTGAAAAGCTCGACGTCCTCCTCACGGCCCGGGCCTCCGTTGGGCCGGCCCTGCAGGCGGGGGCTGTAGGCTGCTCGGAAGGTTGCGTCGTGCGCGGGCCCGCAGCGGTGCTGGGGGCCGTAGCGGGCGCAGGCGAGGTCCACGGTGCAGAAGGGGCAGGCGGGGCGGGGGTGGAAGGCCCCGTCCTGGTGGGGGCGAGGGGCGAGGGGGCGAGGGGGCGAGGGGGCGAGGGGGCGAGGGGGCAAGCGGCGGGCAGGGTGGTCAGCAGTCAAAGGGGAGGCGGGCAGGGCAGCCGTCCGCGCTGGGCCGCAGCGGGCCGTGCGCCCACCTCGCCGTGTGCTGCCCGCAGGAAGGAGGTGTTGAAGGAGCAGGGCAGGCACTTGGGGGCGTCGGCGTCGTGGCGCCGGTCAGCGAACCTTGCGGGCGAGTGCAGAGGAAGGGCCGGATGAAGGGAAGAATCATATGGGTCAAGCCAACGTAATCAGCGCGCGCATTCTAGGGGCTCGGGCCGGCCCCCAGAACACCCGGGGCGCCTCGACCCGGGACGACTGCGACCAGCCCCTCACCAGATGTGGTCCGTTAGTGCGAGGGGCTGGCTGGGATCGAGGTGGGCCAGCAGACGCATGGCGCCTGGGGCAGGGTGGGCGGGGGGCGGAGCAGTGAATAGGGAGGATGTGGCGTGCTCTCATACTGGTGGTGGCCCCCGCGCTGCGCGCGCTGCACGCCAGGCTTTCCGCAACAGGTGTTCACCAGGGCCCTGCCGGCAGCAAAGCAACGCGTCCGCGCGGCAGATCAGGGCGGTGACCCCCTCCCCTCCCTGACCTGACAAGAAGAACTGGGTGTCATCGTCGCCTGGGGCCAGAGGAGGGTTGAACTTTGAGGCCGCAGCATGACGGCCATCTTGTGCCCGGTGCCATGTACGGCAGTAGGTGTGCGGCCGTACGAACCTACCGTACAGCATCCACTTGTACGTGTTGCCGAAGTGCCGGTGCGCCAGGATGGGGGCCACAGCGTGGCGGAGCGAACCTGGTCGGACACGGACGAGGGGGAGGGGCGGTTGGCCGTGGGTGCGCGGGAGTGCGCTGCGTAGTACTGATGCGCCGTGGCACGAAGGGAGAGGCACGCGGCATGTGTACTGCTCGCTGACGTCTGTGGCATCCCCCGGGCTGAGCCCCCCGTTGCGCACCTACGTTATTGGCGTGCAGCAACTCTGCATCATCCTGTTTGAGGTAGATTGTGAGGAGGCGAAGGAGAGACACCGACAGGAGGCGTTGGGGGCGGGTTGAGCGCCCAACCTGCGCCCACCACTCAACCTCCCCAAGCACTCGCTTACCTCCACGAACGCATAAACCTCGTTGTGGCTCCCCGCTGCGGGGTCCGCATTGAGGGCCGCAACCTGGAAGGGAGTGGCAGCAGGTGGTGGGGCTGGGAACGCGGCACGCTAACATCTGCCGGCCCCTGCTCGGCCCGTGCGCTGAAGCCGTCCCCAGGTGCTCCAGCCCTACGCGCACCTGTTCCGTATCGTTGATTACGAAGAAGCTTCGCACGGGAACCTGCGCGCAAGGGTCCTGAGTCGGCGGCGTACTCCCACGGCTTATTGCAGCGGCAAACGCCAGGTCCCACCCTGGTCCGCCAAACGCGCGAGGCGTGCAGGAGGGGTATCCTGTGTGTGCATCCAGCCTGCAATGTGCGCAAATCGGGCGAGAGTGGTCAGGCGTGGGTGGCGTGTGCCGAGCTCCTGCTGGAGCCCCCGCCCGCCCACCTGCACAAGCACGATGTCCTCGAGGGGGTCATCTCCGGGTTGGGCACGAACCCCGAGGGTGGGAGTGACTGCTAGCACCAGCAGTGCGAATTGCAATCGTCGATATGCCGTTTCCTTGCAGGGGCTGCTCGGGAGCGCTTGTGTCAGTCGCGGCAACAACATAATGCAATCCGCTGCTCCACGCCCGCGGAGCACGATTTAACGCCCATGAGCGCCAGACAGTAGTAAGAAGACTTTGCAGTCGGAGGACCGGGGAGTGGCGTTAGCTCCCAAGCCCGACGGGCGAAGGCTTGCTTGAAGTTTGGACGGAGTGGAAGGACGGACTGGAAGGGAGTGAACTTAGTAAACAGCGTTGTAGGCGATTAGGTAGTGCACAGCTGAGCAGAGCAGTCTACGGCGTGCCTATATAGAGTACCCGAGGTCACCCTCCCCGGCGACGGCCGACCGACCCCGAGGCAAGGGGGAGGACGGGCGCGTATCCGGGGGTTCAAAGCTGATACCGGTACCGGCTGTGTCTGGGGGCTTAAAGCTGATACTGTCCGCGCTATAACCGCTCAGTGATAGCTGTCCGATGCTGCCCATGCTTTCTCTCCCCTCACCCGCGTGCAGAGCCCCATCCGACCTGGCCAGCCCCATGCGCCTTTGGCCCTGCCTGTGCCCTGTGGTCTCCACCCAAGCGGCCACCCAAGGGCCAAGACAATGCGCAGACTTCCTTTGACCCCATGCAGAGACATCATATCGAGGACGTTCCCGGGCCCCCCCATGTATCGTAGCGGAGAAGGCTACCGTACGTCTGGAGTGCGTTGCTCCCCTGCAAAGTACCGCGCGTCTGCCTCATCCTGGCAAGTTACTGTACGTCCCTCACCGCCTCACGCACCCAGGCAGCTCTCATGTCCTCGAGTCCAGGCACCGGACCTACCATCCACCCGCAACCCGCCTAACCTCGACGGGACCGGCAGCCCATCGAGAAGAATTGACATTGACATTAGCGTAGCACACATCTAGCACCAGCTGCACCACATAATTGGAGGGGATCAACTCGCCCTGCGTACGAATCTTCGCACGCTCAATCCCCTGTTACCGGCGCCCACGGCACATCAGCCTCTGAGCACTGCATGGCAGGCTACGATAAGGGGCATCGAGGAGGGGGCTCGCTAGCCAATCGCCAATGGGTCGGCCTGAGATTATGGATCAGACGGGCCCTCCTCAAGCCCCACACGGATGCACAACCATTACCGTGGATGGTATGCACCGACCTCCCCTTCCTAGTCAATCCATGGCAGCAATGCGATGCAGCAAGGGACTCTTTCCCCGTTCTTGTCTACTCCAGCGCCCCCGGCTGGACCCCTACCTCAGCGCCTTCACAGTTGAGTCTACCCGCCCAGCAAGCAATCCGCGCTCCGGCATCCCTGGTTTGCTCCTCCTCGGCTCAGCCCTCGCACAGCACCCGAATGCCCTGCCCCGTCAGCAGCTGCTTGACGCGCCGCACGGCCTCGGGGCTGGGCGGGGACACGCCGCCCAGGGGGTACGGCGCCCCGACGACCTGGGGTGCGCACGGCAGGAAGCAGGGAGGATGAGAAACGGCGAGGTTCTGGCGAGGTTCTCTTGCGAGCAGTGAAGCAGCGCCCATCAAGCCAGGTGACACATCGAAGCCGTCCGAAGCCGTCTCAAGAACCAGGTGATGAAGGGAAGCACAGAAGCTCTGGCTTCACATCGGGCAGGAGACCGTACGGGCCCTGGGCCCGACTAGCTCCCAAGGCGCGCTCCGCCAGTGGCCCCCCTACTGGGCCCAAGCTCCTCACCTCCCACTTTTTGCGTCCCAGCTGCTGGTACGGCAGCAGGTCCACGCCCTGTACGGCAGCGGGCGGATATGATGAGGTTCGGCGGGGCCGCGGGGGGGGGGGTACTGCCCACGTGGGCCCCTCAAAGCAGCAAGGCCGCGGTGGGGACGCGCACCCCAGCGTTACATGGATGCCTCCCCACAACCGACGCCCCACGACCCTCATGGCTCAACCCTTGCCGCTAGCCCTCGTGTTTAAGGACACGTGGGGTGAGTGCACTCTGCCCCTCGGACCTGCAGTGTGGGCTGCTTGTGGCACCACTCTGACAGCCGTTGCAGGTCCTTCGGGCCGTCCGTGTAGCCTGGGGAAAGGAGCAGAGAGGGGACTCGGGCCCTGTTGAAACCGATTGGACAACCAAGGCCTGCTGCCTGTTTCCACGTTGGGCTGGGCGGCAGTCGGGAACTCAAGCTTACCCGGTACGAGCACGTATCGCACGTAGAAGGGGATGTTCCTCTCCGCCAGCTCATCCGCAAACCTGAACGCGGTCTCCTGCTTCATGCCTGAGCGAGATACGGGTAGGTGGTTTTCCTCACGCCCGTGACCAGGGGCACGGCCACGGCCCTTCCCTGCTCTCCATGCCGGCCAGTGCAGCGCCCTGTCCCCCCCTGCCCCCCTCACCCGTGAGCGCCTCGTACTTGAGCGGGTCGATGTGTTTGATGCAGAACAGCACTAGGTCCGTGTGGGGGAGCACCACGTCCCAGTTGCGCGCCTTGGTGCCCTGCCCCGTCGTGTCCACCGTGGTGTTGAGACCCATGGCGTGAACCTCCTGCGCGCCCAAGTGGTTTGGCGGCTGGCTTTTCACGACTTGCCCCGACTTGCCCGGTAATAGAGCATTGCACACAAATAGCGGAGAACACGGTACTGTATGTACTGAGTGTGGTACGCTTTCCCGCTTGCTTGGGCTTCGCACAGGTTACTAAAAAGGGAGCAGCACAGACCCAGACTCTGGACAGATAACTTGAGCCCCGGGGCAGCTGACTTGACCCTGCGATCCCGCCGCCCCGCGCCCCACCTGGAACACCGAGGCCACAAAGTGCGGCTGCAGCATGGCCTCTCCCCCCGAGATGGTCACACCGCCCCGGGGCGTGAGGTAGTTCTTGACCTGGGGGAGAGCGGGGGGGTAGAGGTGGCAGTCAGCGGACCGGACCTCCCCAGCTGAGCACATGCAGCCCCTCCTCCTTATCCTTCTCAGCACCTTTCGCGCCTTCCCCACCCCGCCCTGCCCCCACGCACCCTGAGTATTTGCGCCGCCAGCTGCTTGCTGGAGGTGAGCTCGCCTCCCTCCAGGGCCCATGTGTCCTGGTTGCGGCAGAGGGCGGACCGCTCGGCACAGCCCTGCAAGAACACAGGGAACCTGGCAGGCGCTCGGGCAGGGCAAGGGGGGGGGGGCGATTAGCTTGGGTCGGCGCAAGAGGGGGCAAGCATTCTTGGGCGTGATGTGGGTCGGGCCTGGCGCTGATGTGACGCTCTGTCCTTGTCCCCCTGTCCTTCCCGTCGGCAAGGCGGGATGCTGCTGAAATTGTCGCAACTCCCCGGGACCGCTCACCTCACGCCCGGTCCGTCCACAGCGGTGAAAGACTCAGTTGAGTGCACCTTGCCGTGAACCTCCGGAATGCCCATGGCGTCGTGGGGCGTGCATGCATAGTAGGGCAGCGCTACATCGAAGCCCGTGCTTGGCAAGTTGTTGAGCGCGTCCTCACGCGCGCTGAGGTGTGGCGGCAACCCGCGTGGCGATGTAGTTCCCAGAGCACATGCGGTGCCGGCTTCGCGTCGGCCAGTCGTCCGATGAGCAAGCCAGCGCGCCTGTCGCACGAATATCGACGACTGCATCCTTCACGTCGTCCGTATCTGCCCAGATGCGCCCCGTAACGGTCAGACGCAGGGCGCGTCGACACTGTCGGACCTGCTCGGCGGACTCGTCTACCGCTTGCTATGCGTCCCCTGATACAGCTGCGTGATAGGCAGACTGATCAACGGGCTGTGAGCTCTACCGCGAGCTCGCGTTGTTCCGGCCGGGATGTTGCGGGACGTGTTGCGAAAGTGTCGAATTACAGTGTCGCATTACACAAATTGAGAGTAGAGGTAGCAAGTATCCCTTCAATGCTTGTTTCGCCGACTTGCATGCTCCGCCCCAATACACATTCGTGCCAGCTCCGAATCCCCCCCCCCGAAACCGGAAACCCCCAGTAGTACGGACTAGTACAACGATGCCAGCGCCGAAACTGCCGTGGCCCCCGTGGCCCGGGGCACAGAGCAACCACCGTTGCAGAGCTCCCCTCCAAAGCCCCATTCCAGCACCCTCGACCAGCCGCCGCGAGCCCGTCCTCCCTCCCGCGGCAGCCGGCAGGGCGCAGCCAGGCCACGCAGGCACGTAGACCCCTCCCCCGCACGATTGTCTCGTTTCGCATCCTGCTTCCGCCCGCCTCGAGCCCCCTTCTAAAGCGGCGAAGGCCGCGGGGCATCTGCCGCCCGGGGGAGCATGCACCACGCCATCAGAAGCCCCCAGTTTCCCTGCCGACCTGAACTGACCGGCTCGTCCCGCAATGCGGCTCCACGCTTCTTTGATGCCTCAATCCACAAGGCTTTCCCGCGGCCCATTGTCCAAGGTACTCCGCCGGTCACGAAGTCGACTGCAATCCTACATTCAGCCTACTTGTCTCTCTACTTTGTCACTGTCGAGCAACGGCAGGGCTTGCGTTTCTTCGCCCCCCAAGCACCCCACCGCCCGTACCCTGTCCTATTACCATACCTCACCCCCTCTCGTCCGTCGACCTCCTGGGCGTTAGCCAACCTCCCCACCTAGTGCCCTGTGCATCCTCGCTGCCGCGCGCCTCACGCGGGGAGTGAGGGCACCGACGTGCCGTACACGTGCCCAGCAACGTTGTCTTGGCAGTGCGCACGTGGTCGCACCGAGATCCGCTCACGTGGGCACGATCACGTGGGCACGATCACGGGGATGCCGCTGCTGGTGAACTGCGCCACGAACTCGTCCACCTGGCGCCGGGGGGGCGTCTGCACGCCGTCCAGGGGGTAGGGGATGCCCATGGCCTGGAGGGGGCGGGGAGGGGGCGGGCGCGGGGGCGGGGATGGGGAGGAAGGTTGGTGAAGGCAGTGCGTGGTGCAGAAGAAGGGGAAAGGGCGGGAGGAGGGAAGTCGCAACGTGGCTTGGCTTTTTTGGTAGGACATCAGCCAGACCCCCGATACCAACAACTGTACGGCGAATGCTGGCCAGAGCCTCTCACGGCCGACACGCTCCGCTAGGGCCAACGTTGCCGCCAACCCCCTTACCTCCCACTTGTTGCGGCCGAGCACGTGGTACGGCAGCAGCTCGATGCCCTGTACGGCAGAAGGGGTGGTGCACGAGGGACATCAGATGGCTGATCTCACCACATCAGAAGCGGTCGACATGGGCGTGACCCCACCGAGTGGCCCCCAGCGGCCCTGGCACAGCCCTCCACAGACAGGCTGGAGCCGAGCCCGCCTCGTGACCAAAACTGTATCCTTCACGGCCTACACGGGGCCGTCCTCGCCCGGCCCCGGCCGAGGGCTTGACGGACGGCGCACCCCTAGCCCCCCACGTGCTGGCCCCTCGACTGGGAGAGCTGGGCCGTACAATCCATATGCCGGTTCGCCGGGGCCCCACCTGCAGCGTGGGCTGGCACGTGCACCAGGCGATCAGCTGCTTGAGGTCCTTGGGGCCGTCTGTGTAGCCTGGGAGGAGGGAGGCGCGGAGCAGAGCCGGCGGTGGTGAGTTCCACGCCTCACACCCATCGAAGAACGAGCTGCATCCATTGCAGGGGCACCCCCGAGCCGGCGCACCGCACACATACCCGGTATGAGCACGTATCGCAGGTAGAAGGGGATGTTCCTCTCCGCCAGCTCATCCGCGAACTTGAGCGCGCCCTTCTGCTTCATGCCTGAGCGAGATACGGGTAGGTGGTTTTCCTCACGCCCGTGACCAGGGGCACGGCCACGGCCCTCCCCTGCTCTCCATGCCGACGAGTGCAGCGCCCTGTCCCCCCCTGCCCCCCTCACCTGTGAGCGCCTCGTACTTGAGCGGGTCGATGTGTTTGATGCAGAACAGCACCAGGTCCGTGTGGGGGAGCACCACGTCCCAGTTTCCCTGCTTCGTCCCTTGCCCGGTGGTGTCAATGGTCGTGTTCAGGCCCATGGCGTGAACCTCCTGCGCGACCCACATCAGCAGGGGGACATCAGCACATGGGGTTCAGCAATGCACTGCCCGGTGCGGAGATAGATGGACTGCCTGCAACAACCCCATCTCTTGAGCAACAAACTGCGGTGCTGAGAAAGATGGACTGCCTAAACCAGCCCTGGCCTATCGTCGTCTGAGTCCTTCTCAGCAACCCTGACCGCAGCTTGTGTTGATCAGCCTCATGCCCCCACCTGGAACACCGAGGCCACAAAGTGCGGCTGCAGCATGGCCTCTCCCCCCGAGATGGTCACACCGCCCCGGGGCTTGAGGTAGTTCTTGACCTGGGGGGCGGTGCAGGGAGTGAGGGGCGTCAGTCAGCGAACCGGACCTCCCCAGCTGAGCACATGCAGCCCCTCCTCCGCATCCTCCTCAAAACCTTTCACCCCTTCCCCCCCTCACGCCCTGCCCTGCCCCCCCGCACCTTGCGTATCTGCGCCGCCAGCTCCTTGCTGGAGGTCTTCTCCCCGCCCTTGAGCTGCCAGGTGTCCGGGTTGGAGCAGAACAGGCAGCGCATGGCACAGCCCTGCACGAACACCAGGAACCTGCGGGAAGGCGCACAAGAGGGGGATTACACAAGGGGGTAAGCAGGTTCTGGAACGCAGCTCCCGGCTCGGGACGGCATGTGCAGCATGTCTCTTGCTGCGCACCGCCCGTCCAAGGAGCCCTTGGCCCTGCCTGCCAGCCTCCGGCTGTCCCTTGTCGGCCTGTACCGGCTTCGGAACCGCGCACCTGACGCCCGGCCCGTCCACGGCGCTCATGCTCTCTGTGGAGTGCACGTTCCCAAACACCTCGGGGATGGAGGAGGGGTCGAAGGGCTCGTGGCGGGGGAGCACCACGTCGTAGCTACTGCCCACCAGCGCTTGCGCCGGCCTGCTTGCCGTACTGCTGCTACTGCCGGCCGCACTGCTACTGCTACTCCCGGTTGCGGTGGGCGAGGAGACCCCCCCAGGTAGGATGAGCCCGGGGGGATAAGGGAGGACCAGCTCGGACGGCCCCGGCTGGGAGCCGCCGAAGCTGTCTTGGGAAGACCAGGGGGATCCTAAGGGGGAGGTCGAGACCTCAGAGGAGGTGGCGCTCTGTGCCCCGCTGCCCTCCGGGTCGGGAAAGCCAGGCTCGGTGGAGAGCAGCGGGAGCGGCGGCTGCTCCCGCCGGCGCTCCTGCCGCTCCACCCTATGCTGCTGGTTCTGCCACCGCTCTGCAGCAGACCAGGCCGCTCCCGCGTCTCTCCCTGGTGCCCCGGCCTCTGCGGAACGCGGGGGGGCGTCCACGGCCCCATCGGGCGGAGTCGCGGCCAGCGCCGGGACCAGCAGGCGGCGCCGAGCGCAACCTCGCCGGCCCCACCCGAGTGCTGCTAGTTGTTGTAGGGGTGCTTGAGACCGTGTTGTGGCTCGAGGGGCTGGACTCGGGTGGGGCAGAGCGGGCATGGGCGGAGCGCGAAGCTGCGCCACGCGGTCGGCTGTCGTGGCGCACCCAGCCGCCGCGACGCCTTCGCGGCTCCGCAGCATGGTGCGCTGCGATTAGATGCCGCCTAAGTGCAAGCGAAGGGCGCGGTTCAAGGCTATTCGTGCGTGGAAGCTTGGAGTCGTCGTCTCGCGAGTTGACTAGGTTTACAGTGTGAGCTGTGAGTACAGGGTTGTCTATACGTGTTGATAGTTTTCGGGTGAAGAACGCGGTTGTGCTTAGAAGAGCGCGGGGAAGGGTCTCCGGGGAGCGTTCCGAGACCGCAGGCCATGACCAATAGATGCCGGTCTGACCCGAAGCCGGGGCTGACGCCGACTGCCCGGCACATGCGTGCTTCCGCCGCCCTTCCCGTGCCGTCGAGCCTACCCAACCACGGCGGATTGCGGGCGGACTGTACGCTGGGGGATGGGTGAAGCCCTGGCAGGCCCTGGCTGGGCCCTGGCAAGGGGAGCCTTCGACCGGATAGCTGCTGTCCTCCGTTGCTTCAAGGCCTAGGCCGGAGCATTTCCGCTTGTAAGCAGTCCGCCACCCCCCCCACAAGCGCCCGCACGCCGGCGCAGGCCTGTTGGCCCTTCGGGTAAGCGCCATCCTGCTGTGAAGCAACCGAGCGTAGCTACCCCTTCCCCATCGCCACCATGCCCTCACTTCCACCACGACCCCCAATCCAGCCCTCCTGCGGGTTCTCCTTCCTCCCTGCACAAGCCTCCGCGTTGGTCACCCGCCCTCGCACACCTACCTCCTAAGCCTTCTGACTGGCCCTACACGATGTCGCCATACATCACAGCGCAAGCATCAGAGGCACAGCGCAGACCATCCCCAAGCACGCAGCCGGTTCCTCCCGGCCCGCAACCCGATGGCACCCCTTCAGCCCCCCCCCAAAACTCAGCCGCTGTCTCCCTCGCGCGTCGGCGCTGGGCCCTGCGACCCGAATAGCTCCCACACCTGCCCGCTCGGTGCAATATGCCTCACCCCAAGGCACTCCCTTCCAGCGGAGCAACGGGCCAGCAGCGCCACACAGGACCCCGTCCCCGCGTGGGGCGTGGGGAGCACCCGCATCCACCCGAGCCCCTCACCGCCAAAGCTCCCCCCCGTGGCCCCAGGCCCCCAACGCGCGCCGCTGCGCTCCAAGCATCCTCAGCGGCGTGTAAGGAAGCTCCTCCGCCGTTCGGATCCCGGTCGGCCACGGTTTGCCGCCTGAAGAAGGCGGGCCTACCCGCAGCGGCCCCCGCCTGCAGACTTTCTGGCGGCTGCGCCTCCACTGGCGGCTGCCCCTCTACTTGGTGACCTTGTAGGACTTGACCTTCTTTAGGAGCTCCTTGGCCTCGGCGTTGTTCTCGAAGTGGTCGCGCACGGGCTGCAGGATGGCATTGAGCGCCTTGGACAGACCGGCCTGCAGGGGGGGAGGAAGGGGCAGAGGGGGCGGGAGGGGGGGGAGTGACGACGGGAGTGAGCTGCCGAACCTTGCTGGTACCAAGGGGGGGGGGCACAAGGTCCCAGCAGGATCAGCGCCCCACAGGGCTGCAGCGCGCCGCCCTCACGGTCGACTCCTCCCCTCATCCCTCCCTTCCCCAGCTTCCCTCCCTTCCTGCCACATCCCCCGCTGTCTCCCGCATGCTTGCCACCTCCCTCCTCTTTGTCCGCCCGCACCCATCCCAACCAAACACAAGAGCCCCCACGGGCCCGGCCCCACCTTAAGGTCGCCCGGGTGCAGGGCGCCGCTCTCGTAGTCCGCCACCAGCTCCTCGTGGCTCGTGTACTTCTTGTCGCCGCCGTTGTCGGCCGGGCGCGAGATCTCGAAGTGCCCGAACCACGGCATCACGATGTACTTGACGTACTCGATACACGGGTTGCCCGCAGCCACCTGTACGGTAGGCGTACGGCAGGGGTTGGGCGGTGCGCGATGAGCGAGGTGGGCCGTGTGGATTGGTAGGGGGTGATGCAGAGCTGCTGGCAGCTGTCATGGTGTGAGGGCTGCAGCAGAGCACTGCTGGGCTAAACTCTATGTTGGCACTGCAGCGCGGTCGTGCCAGCCTCCTGGACGTCCGCTTATCCTCTCCATCCCCTCTCTTGCCTCCACTCACCTTGGGCGGGCAGAACGCCTTCTTGATCTTGGTGTTGACCTGACAGTTGGTTGAGGGGTTGTGGGCGTGGGTGCGACAAGGTGTGACGATGGGGGTGGGCGGGGGCACAGGCGGGTGGATAAGCGGGTGGGTGTTGCGAGAAGATGTAATAACGGTGCGGAAAGAGACTTATGTGCGATGACAAGGCGGCGGGTACCAGCTAAGACGCTTGGCAGCCAGCGAGCCCCATCCCCCGCCCGATCCGCGTCCTGCCTTGCTCCTGCTCCGTGTCCTCAGTAGGCCCTCTCGCCTGGACCACCCTCTTCCTGCCCCCCCACGCGCTGCCCCTCCTCCCCAACATGCCCCCACCTCCTGCTCCGTGTCCTCCATGAAAATGGCTGAGTTGGGGTCCGACTTGCTCATCTTCTCCTGCCCCTCCAGCAGACCCGGCATCATCCTGGCGGGGCAGGCAGGGGATGACGAGGGGGGGGGCAGGCAGGCAGGGGATGATGAGGGGCAGGCGCACAGCAGCAGCGTCGTAGCCCCGCTCCACAGCAATTCCCCCAGCTTCCGCAGCGCTCACGCAGCACGGCACGCATGCGACCCACGCATGTTTCCCCCCATGCACCACCTGTGGGAGAGCACAATGGGCTTGAGCTTCCGCTTGATGTCGTCGCAGTATTCGCGGGCGAGCATGTTGACCTGGGCAGAAGGGGGGGGGGGCGAGGGGCGGAGCGGGTCGTGGGCGGGGGCCGGGTAAGGCAGGGCCGGGTGACCCAGTCTTGACGGGGTTGTGGAGCGGCAAGACCGTCTGTGCCTCGGACTGGAGCTGCGGCCAGTCCCCGCTGGTCGCCCGGCTGGGGCTGGTAGGGGCGTTTATAAGTGAGCGGGATCGCGTCGTCTGCGCCACGGGAACGTGGCGTGGCTGACGGGGAGTCGCTGGCGCTGAGGCGCGCACGGGCCTCGCAGTCACGAGAACCACGGCCACATCGACGGCCTGCCGACCGTCCAGGGGGTCCAAACCGGGGCTTCAGGCCGTGCCGTGTAGCGCCCCCCGACCTGCCGCTCCCGCGCCAGCCCTCGCCTCGGCCCGCAAAGCAGCCCCGCCAGAGCTGTAGCCCAGCAGTCCGCCGGTCCGGGTGCAGCACGTGGCAGGCGCGACGGCCCAGAGGGGCCGGGTGCTGCCCTGGGACCCGAGGAGCTAGGCCCCACCCCCCTTGGCTCCCGAGCCCAGCACTGGCGTTGCGGGAACCAGCCCGGCCGTAGACTGGGGCGGGGCAGGGCAGGGCCTGCCGCTGGACCCTGCAGCCGCTCCTTGGGCCCACGTGGGCCCAGAGCTTGAGGCACTCGCAGCAGTTGCGCACGCCGCCACGGTTGTCGCAGCCCGAACCCGTAGAGCCCCGTACTGGGCGCACCTAGGGGCTGCCTGGGCCCTGGGCTGCCGTGCCGGCAATCCATGTGGCTCCGCGGCCCGCGTGCACGCCCCTGCTGCCCAGCGGGGCGGTTGCCGAGGCACGTGTTGCCGCGCCCTCACCGCGGCGCAGGCGGCGCCGTGGTGCCGGCCAGGGCCGAAGGTAGCGGCGCCCCAGCGGCCCCCGCCCCCGCTGCTGCCAGCGGCTGCTCCCGGCCCCTCGCCCCGCGCTCCCGCTCCCTGGCACACGTGCGGCTGCGTCAGCCGCTGCCGCCGGGGCGCTCCCGGCCCTGTCTGCCGCCAGCGCCGGCCGCTCTCCCCCGGAAGCCCAGGGCGCTCCGGGCCTCCAGCGCCGGCCGCTCCACGCTGGCCGCTCTGGCTTCAGTGCTGAGGACCAGGGCCCAGCGCCGGAGCTGCCATGCAGCCTCCAATTCCCAGAATGCGCGGCCCAGCCTGTGCCTCCCTGCCTCTGCTGCGCCAGCCGAGCTGGGGCAAGCCGACGGCCCAGCGCTCTGCGCAAGCGCTCCCCTCAGCCTTGCCAAGTTCCCTGCTGGCCCCCTGACGGCTCAGGACCTTTCCCTCCTGGCCCGCGCGGCGGTAAGGACTGCAGCCCGCAGCCTGCTGGTCCTCCCAGTGGTCCTTCCGCAGGGCCCCCGTCCTGGGGCTCCACGCTGCGCCGTTCCAAGCCAAGCTGCAGGCCTCTCTGCCCTGGCCCCCTCCCCCCGGTGCCTCTGCCTGCCCGGTGTGCACCGCACGCATATGGGCTCCCGTCCCCAGGACCCTCTCCTCAGGCCCCCCCACCCCCTGCTGCGCCCCACCTTGCGCTGGTCCATGCCTAGCTGGCAGATGTCCGCCTTCAGGAAGAAGATGTCCGCGCACTGGGGTTGGGGGTTGGGTGGGGTTGGGGTGGGGTGGGGTAGGTTGATGTGGGGTTGGGTGGCTTTGGGGTGGGGGCGACAGGCCATGCCCCATGTCCGCCCCTTGTACGTCCGCTAGCCCGTCGGTGGTCACCCAAGTGCCTTGGGAGGCATGGCATCTCCCTTACAGCCCAGGGCAGTCCGGCCCCACCCCCGCGGATGCCCCCCTCCCCCCCTGCATGCCCCTGCATGCCCCCTCCCCACCTGCATGCACGGGTAGAAGATCTGCGCCGCGCTGAGGTCGTCCGTCTCCGCGCGCCCCATGATCTGGGAGCAGCTGGGGGCCGGGAGCGGGGAGGGGACAGCGGGTGGGCAGGACCGGGTAAGCCCGGCAGCACGAGGCCACGAGCACATACGGGCAGGGCCCAGCGACTACGGTATGCAGCTCTCCCGTCCATCCCTTGGCCGGGCTTGTCCCTCACAGGCCCTAGTGGCCAAGCAAGCGCCCAGGCTCGCCTCCTGCCCTGCTATGCCCAGCGCGCGTCCTCCCGCACCGCCACCCCGGCCAGGCATCCTCCTCTCCCACACCCTCTGCAGCCCCGCCCCGGCCCTCCGCAGCCCCGCCCCGGCCCTCTGCAGCCCCGCCCCGGCCCGATCGTCCCCACCGGATGATGCGCTTCAGGTTGTTCTTCCGCGCAATGTCCATGACCAGCGTCCAGTACTCGTCGGGGCGCTTGTTGATCTCCTCACTGCTGGACAGGAACTCCACCTGGGGGTTGGGTGGGGCGGGGGGGCACGGGGGAGGCGGGGGGTGAGGTGAGGACACGGAGGGGGCGAGCTGCGGCCGGTTGGTGGATTGGCCGTGAGAAGGGCAAGGGCTCGGACCCAGGCGGATCGGGGCCGGGCCGGACCCGCCTCTAGTAAGGCACGCTGCCTGTCGTCAGGCTGCTGCAGGAGCTCTGCGTCCTCCGCGGCCTGTCACTGCTCGCTGTGTGACGGAGCCTTCTGCGGTGATACTATGAGGGCCCTGGCGGAGCCTGGGCCCACGCTGACACCCGAGCAGCGTCCCCTCAGCCCCAGCAGTGCTCGTCGAGCCTCTGGTAGCCTGCCCTGAGACAGCGAATGCATACCAGAGGGCGTGAAGTAGGAGACAGCGCCGCTCCGGTGCAGCAGGCCCAGGCCCAACCGCGTGTGGGAATACCCCATCGGTCGCTACCAGCCCCCCCACCTTTCCCCCCGCCCCTACCTTGGACAGGTCCATGCCCACGGCCTTCCAGACCTCCACCATGTACTTGCCCACGGTCTGGATCTTCTTCAGGTCACCGCCCATCTTGTTGTTGAGCTGCGCGAACCAATCAGCGACCCAGAACTTGAAGTGGCAGCCCGCCTTGGTGAGCTTGTTCACGTTGATGGCCTTCATCACGCCCTGCGCGATGTGCATACGGCCCGAGGGCTCGAAGCCATCGTAGGCGACCGGCAGGGGCTTCTTCGCAAGCAGCGTGCGCAGCTCCTCCTCGTTGATGCACTCCTCGCCGACGCTCCGGGCCAGCGCGTAGCGCTCCTCCAGCGTCAAACCCGACGGATGGGGGGCCTCCTCAGCAGCGGGGGCGGCAGCGGGCGTCTCCGCGACCTTAAGCTCCAGCATGCCCGCCGCCGCGGCCTCTGGCGCTGCGTCCGACATCTTCGCTAGCTGTCTTTGTGCACTAGGTAGAAATGGAAGGCCTTGCGAGCCCCAGGAGGTACTGATCAGGCTCTGGTTGCGTAGCTGCGCCGCCTGGAATCGTGCGCAAGCGTGGCCAAGCCAACCTAAGCTTCGCCGGGACGCGATCTTGGTCTACTGCGGCCAAACAGCGCAAATTGGACTTGTGGGGAGAAGGCTTGCTAGCACAAGCTTGCAGCTGGGCCCTGGCGAGGGAGCTCTACTTCGGCAAACAACGCCTATGTACTTGCAACCAAGTCTTGAAAAAGCAGTAAGCCCCAGTGAGGGGCAGGGAGCGAGCGGCGGGCGGATCCCGCCCACGGCGCGAGTCGCGATGGGCCTGCTCAGAACCGCCCGGCGACCAATACAAGCGCTTAGTAGGCACTTATCCAACAGCCGAACACCATACTTGCCAGAGCAAGGCTTTGCCACGACCGCACCAAATCGATCGAGGCTGCCGTGCTTGTCTCTCTTCCCCCAGACGCCGCCAAGCTTACCACGCAATCATTAGACAACTAAACAGCGATCCCGCGACCCCTGTCGGCCATCCGCAATTTGTCTATCGGCAGATTGCCGGCTGCCCTTCTCTTCTGGCCAGCAGCTTACCTAGCTCGGTAGTCCCCAAACTGACGTCCTGAGAGCCGGGGGCTACGGGTGCAGCATTTTACGCCGGCGGGGTGGCCCCACCCGCCACACCCATCCCACCCATCCCTCCGCGGGTGCACGCACCAGCGGCTGCGGTGCTAGCAGCGGCCGAACATGGACCTGTTCGAGACTCTCGGCCTGGGGCCCCGCCAGCCCGAGGAGAACGAGCTGTATGTGGCAATCTACGCAGACCCTCCCGACCCACGTGGCGACCCCTTTGGGGAGGACGCCGAGGCGGAAGCGGCGGGGGGCGACGAAGGTGGGGCAACTGGACTGCAGGAGGTCGGCCGGAGCAGCGTGGGTTTGGTTGCCGTGTTGTGGCATGATACAGGGCCACAACATAGAGGCGGCGGTGGGCACTCGGCAGCTCGAGAGACCGGGGTCTGAGGTAGCTGGATGCGCACACCGCATCCACCTCCTGACCCCCCCCCTAACCGCAGCTGACCGCCTGGAGCGCCTGCGCGCCCGTTGTACGGCATGGATGCTGACGTACACGGCCGGGTACGTGTGGCACAAGGACCCGCTCGTGCTCCGCTCCTCCGCCGCTCAGCCGCCGCCCTGGGAGCGGCGTGGGCCGGGTGGCCGCCGGGGCCGTGGTGCGGCGCCCGCCACCTCGTCTTCCCCCCCGGCCTCAGCCTCGGACGCCCCTGGGCAGCAGGGGGCCCAGGGGGCTGCGGGTGCGGCCCCGCAGCCCCAGCCCGAGGGGTGCGTGTGGGCTGCGATGCGGTTCGGCGATGCGGTGGACGACGAGTGGTGGGGCGTGTGGCTGCTGCTGCGCATGAGCCGGGAGCTGCAGGACCTCACCGTACAGGTGGGGTGGGAGGACAGGGAGTAGAGGGAGGAGAGAGTGAGGACAGGGAGGAGAGAGGGAGTAGAGGGAGGAGAGAGGGGGACAGGGGCAGAGGAGAGGAGGGGAAGGGCAGACAGTGTGGGCGGTGACCGGAAGGAGGCAGAAGACGAGGGGCCGGGACTGAAGGGTCCTAGGAGGATGGGGAGGAGGCGGAGGATCAAGTCGGCCCCGAGCACACGCGCGGTGGACTGTGCGGACCCTTCGCATGGCCCGGGGCCACAGGAGCCTGGAGGGGCCCAGGCAGGGACTGGGGCGGAGGGGCTGCGAGGCCAGCGATAGACGGGTTGATCTGCTCTTTGGCTGGTCAGGCGGACGGGCGATAGCGACGGTCGGCACAAGGCGGGTGGCAACATGTACGCCTGCTCCCTTTATAGACGCCACGCGACCCTACCACCACGTCAATGTTCCCCCCCGTCCAGGTGTGGGACAACGACGGCCAGTTCCTGCTGATCGAGGCGGCCTACGCGCTGCCCCGCTGGCTCAAGCCCGAGACAGCGGAGGGCCGCGTGTGGCTGCGCCGCGGCCAGCTGCACGTGCTGCCGCTGCCCTCGGCGGCGGCGCCTGACCTGCCGGCGGCGCCCAGCCGGGCCCAGGCGCTGGCCGTACTGCGGGAGGGCCGGTAGGGCCTGGCGCGGGCCTGGGCGGACCTGAGACATGGGGCGTCGTGTGTCCTGACCCCCCGTTGGCAATTAGAGCGGGGCTGGCCCGGTGCGGTCAGTGTGGAGAGGTCAGCCCCCCGCCAGCACATGACCCAGAAGCGGCAGTGGCCGTCGCCCGTTCCGAGGGCCTTCATTGATGAGATCTCCTTATGACATCAGCTGACCAGCCTCTCACCGCCTGACTTGCTCCCGCCTCGCTCTTACCCCAACCCTCAGGTACCCCACCGCCAGCCCCCGCGTGCAGCGCCCCATCGACGAGCGCCTGGCGGGCTACCCCGCCCGCGCCCGCGCGCAGCAGCAGCACGCCGCGCGCTGCCTGCTGCCGGCGGCGCTGGCGGCGGCGCTGCGGGCGGAGCCCCAGCTGGTGGCGGAGCTGGTGGAGGCATTCTACTACCGGTGGGGGGGCGGCCGGGAGGGCACGCGGGGGTCCGGGAGGGGGGCGCTTTCGTGGGGGGTGCAGGGAAAGCGGGTGGAGGGGCGTCCAGGGGCATGCAGGGACGCACGGGAGCGGGGCGTGGAGGAGGGTGGCGGCAAGGGACATGGCTGGCTCATGCTCTACGAGCTTGAACCTTTGCTCCGCGCGCCCTCACTCCCCGCTCCCCACTCCCTTCTCCCACCCACCCATCCTCAGCGACGCCGACGACATGCGCCGCGCCTCCCGCATGCGCTGCCTGCCGCCCTCCCTGGAGCGCCGCCCCGCGCTGGTGCGCATGGGCCGATGCCACTACGCGCAGCTGGCGCAGCAGCGCTTCGCGGCGCCGCGGGGGATGCCCATGCCGCCGCCGGACAGGTGCGCAGGGCGCTAGGGCGGCGCCGCGCTCTGGGGCCGACCGCGTCTCCTGACCTCGGCATCGCCGCTGCCCCTTCCTCACTTTGCCCTGTGCCCTGACGTCTTGCCGCCTGCCGCGTCTGCTCGCTTGGTCTTCCCCGCAGCCCGCTCGCCAAGGCCGCCGACCTGGGGCTGAAGCTCACGGTAGGCGCCGAGGTCATCCTCACCCGCCTGGGCGGCCTGGCGCAGCACGCAAAGCAGGCACCGGCGTCGGAGCAGGCACAGCAGGCACCGCAAGCGCCTGGCGCGGAGCAGGCAGGGCCCAGCCATGCGCCGCCGGAGGGCGCCTCCACGGAGGCGGCGGCAACGGCGGAGGAGGCTGCCGCAGCGCAGGCGGCGGCGCGGGCGCGGGCGCTGGCGGCGGACCCCTCCTGGCGGCGCTTCCTGGGCTCCCTGGAGGGCAATGGCTACTTCCAGGGCAACATACCCGGGTCGCGCAGGCGAGTGCCGTCTGCCTTGGGGGCAGGAAGTTGCGGGGGGGGGCTATGAGAGCAGCGCGTTGTGACCCGGGCACGTGAGCATCACTGGGGCTCAGTACCTTCGTGCCTTGTCCCGGGCCCTCCCATCCCTCCTCACGCCTCATGCTGTGTGCCGACGTCAAGCGGGCCATGGCACCTGGTCTGCCCCGCGGCGTCAACCTCTGACCCCCCTTTTCCCCGCATTCTCACGCAGGTACAAGGAGCTGCTGGCGGCGGCGCAGGAGGCCTTCGCAGCAGGCCGCACCGCTGCGGGGGAGGCGGCGGCGGGGACAGGGGGTGGCGGGGCCGTGGCTGACCCCCGGCGGCGGCTGCTGGAGCTGGTGCGGTCGGCGCTGGAGGCACCCGGGCAGTGCACAGGTGGGTGCTGGACCAGAAGGCCGGTCCCGGGGGGCAAATCGGCGGGTGTGCAGCGAGACAGGCGCGGCCCTGTCTCCTCATCGCGTTACACGTGTACCACACCACGGGCCAAGCCACTGCTTCCGCTCTGTGCGCGTGCTCTCTTAAGTCCTCGAGCTTGCTGCGGCGCTGCGGTGGCATTCGGCCCACAGCCATGCACGCACCCACGTCTGTTGTCATTCATTTTTCTCTCGGTTCCCTGGTGGCGCGGTTCCCTGGTGCCAGGGTGTACAGCCGCTCCCCAACCTCCTGCGCTGAAAGCTTTGCACCCTACCTGCAAGGCTCCTGCTGGCCCGCTCTCCTCCTGCAAACCCGCTCCCAACCATGCGACCCCACTCCCCCCTGCTTATCCCCTCATCCCTCCGTGCCCCGCACCGCCAACGCCTCACTTCTTCTTGCCGCCGCCCACGCCCATCTTGCCCTTCTTGGCCGCCCCCCCGGCCGCGCCGCCCGCGGGCGCCCCCTTGCGCTTGGCGTCCTCCTTGCCTGCAGCGGGGGTAGGCCGAGCGACAGGCACCGGTTACAGACACCTGAAGATCTACCGTCTTACTAACAACGGCTTTCGCAACCCCTGGCCCCTTCCCTCGCAATCGCCAATCCTCCCCGCCCCGAGCCCTCACCCTTGCCCTTGGCGTCCGGCTTGGGGGTGGGGTTGGCCTTGGGCAGCACCGTGAAGAAGTTCTCCAGCCGGCCCTGAGCCGCATCACACATGGAGAGGGGGGGAAGACAGGGTTTGCGGTGGAACAAACGGCGCTGGGTACTGGCAGTGCCCACTCCCGATATCTCGCAACTCGCCGAAACCGCGCTGGAGTCCGGCTCGACGGCCCTATACCATGACCCCCAGCCCCAAAGTGTCACGCCCTCCCCCCCCACCTGGTTGGCCTTGCCCTTGTGCGCCTTGATGCGCCCCACCGCCGCGCGGATGCGCTGCTCGTTGAAGGACTTCTCGTTCACAAGGAACTGGCGGGGAGGGTGAGGGGAGCAGCCAGGCGGGGGCGCGTTTGCGGCGGGCCGGTTCTAAGGCGGGAGGCGGAGAGGGAGCGTGCGGCAAAGCAACCGGACAAAGTGCGTCCCGGCCTAGCAAGCCAGGGGTTCCGCCCCCACCTGCACTGGTCGCTGCGTCACTGCTCGCAAGGGCAGGGCTGCAGATAGTAACTCGCCAGTGTTTTAGGAACAACTTGCAATTTGCTGGCCTTGCTGATCGCGTAACCTCGTCTCCCGTGTCTCCCTTTCCCACCTGCACCAGCCCCTCCTCGTCCGGGTCGGTCCACTTGAGGGGCGGCAGGTCCGCCGACTTAGTGACCTGCGGGCGGGATGGGGAGGGGCCGGGACAGGGAGGTGCCGTCAGACCGGCTCATGTCAGCCGCAGCCCACCGCAGCCCCCACACCAGCCCCCCCGGGTCCGTGCCGCGGCAGTCCCTAGCCACCCCTTCGCCCCTTCCCCCGCTCCCCCTCCGCCCACCTCGGGCTCCTTGAAGTACGCGTGGCTCTCCTTGTGCGGGAAGGGCTCCGGCACGGGGAACTTGACCGGGTCCAGCTCCCCCAGGATGGCCTCGATGCTGCCGTGCTTCTGCGGGGCAGCGGGGGCGGGGGCAAAACGCGGCAAGCGAACGCAGCAGCAAGTTCAATGGCTGGGCTGCTGGGCCGCGCATCCCGAACCCACCCCAGCCCGGAGCCGCACAGGCCCGACTGGCTGTCGCGATAGCACCGCGGCGCCTGCCCAACTAAATGTCCGAGCGCCGCACACCCGTCCACCCCTGCGGCGAGACCCCCACTCCCTCAGCGACCTCCCTTGACGGCACCGTGATCCCGCCCAGCTCCGCTTCCCCCTCCGGACCGCCTCTCCTCCCCGCACCCCTCCCTCGGGCCTGGCCCGGTCCCCTCCCCTGGTATCGGGCCTGGACCTGGGCCCGCACCTTGATGAGCTGAAGCGCGCGCACCGCCCCGATACCGCGGATGGTTCCGCAGTAGTCGCAGCCCATGAGGATGCACATGTCGATGAACTGGTCGTCGCTCAGGCCCAGCTCCGACAGCACCACGGAGCGATCAAACTCCTGGATCGGCAGCTGGGGAGCGGGAGCGAGGGGAGGCGGGAGGAGGCAGGGGCAGTGGGGTTCAAGAGGGAATGAGCGGCCAAGCCGCTTGCGCTTCGTTGCGCTCGGCCGTTCCCACCTCAGCCCCGCCTCGGCCCCACCGTCTGCGCGATAGCCGCTCTACATCACCCGCCCGACTGCAGCGCCCGCACCTCCTTGCTCTGCGAGGCCATGAGGTGGCGGATGACGCGCGGCGCCCCGAACGTGAGCGAGTCCATGTCCTCCGTGGCCAGCCCGTACACCAGGCCGCCCTGCGGAGGGGTCGGGGGCTGGTCAAGGCAATGTGCTACCGGATCGGGTGGGTGGGTCGAGGGGAAGGGCATAGGGGATGCGGCTTGTGGAGGACAGCAGGACCGGTGACCGGGAGCCGGGACTCGGTAGTTGGGGCAAGACAAAAGCCGCACAGGGGGGGCAGGGATAGGCAGTGGGAGCAGCGAGGATGGGGATGAGGGGTTGGCGGGTTCCCACCTTGGCCATCTCTGCGCACTGCGCCTCTGCCTCCGAGGGCGCCTCGATGATGGGCACCCCCATGAGCCGCAGCAGCCGCTTGCAGTCGTCGTTGTGCTCCTAAGAGTTTCGGGAAGGGGAGGAGAGATCAAGGGGTGATGGATCGACTGGAGCGTCGGTTCGGAGGCCGGGGGAGAGGGGGGGCCGAAGGCGTGGGACGGGCAGCGGCGCACCTTGGTCACACGGACCGAGCGCTTGCTGTACTTCTCCACCGCCTCCTGGTCGCCCGCCTCCTTGGCCTTCTCCAGCTCGGCGTTCGCGTCCACTCTGCGAATACGTGCCGGCGGAATGAATCCTTTCGGGCGCTGATGCAACGGGGGCTAGAAGGGGCAAGTTGGCGTGGACCCCGGCCACGAGCGCACTCCTCCCGCCACAAGCGTACCGGCGCTCGGAGCGCATCGCCAGCTGGTCCTGCTTCAGCTGCGGCGGCTTGCCGTCAAAGACGTAGACGGGCTTGATACCCGCTTCAAGCATTTTGGCGGTGCGGAAGAACATGCCCTGGAGGTGGCTGGTGATTTCGCCCGCCTCGTTCGTGAGCAGCTGGTCTCCTTGGCGTCCCACCACGACCATGAACTGGTAGATATGCATACTCGCGTCCACCGCGACCTTGCGCCCAAACAAGTTCTCAAACTTGGTCTCCTTGATTGCGCTAGGCGCATTCTCAGCAATCAGCTTTGTCAATCCATGAATTCCCATTGCGCCTAGCTCGAGAGCCTAGCGAGCGGAACGTGCGAAAGGTCTGGCGGGATCTTTGCCAAGCTTGGAGGCTTTGCGAGCGGTGGCTTTGTGGTGGTGTCGCAACTAAACCTGTGTTACAGTAATATGCAGGTATGTGCTTGGGCGGCCCTCAAGGTCCGCTTCAACATTTGATCGCAGTTCTTGCGCAGCATGCCGCCTTAGCTACGAGCCGCGATATCGCTGCTGCGCACTGCTCTAATCGCACTCCACTCAACACTCGCCACCGCCCTCGTGCATAACTTCCCGCGCAGAGCCTGAGCCGGCGGATGGCCCGGTCGCCGAGGATGACGACAGCTGGCTCGAGGAGCAGCCACAGCGCCTGCAAGCGGAGCTGGAGCAGCGTCAAGCGGAACTGCACAAGCGCTATGAGCGTGATAAGGAGGACGCTGAGGTGCCTGGCATGCAGGTGGGGACCGCTTGTTCACGGGGTGGGACCTGCGCCCTTCCGCGACCCCCGCTCTGGCTGTGTGTTACAGCTTGCTGTCCGTTGTGCACCGCAGGAGGTTGACGGCGATGAGATCGCTGCCAAGCTGCGGGGCTTTATGGAGACTCTGTCAGGGCTGGAGGGCGTTGAGGACACAGCGGCGGGGCCCACCGGCACAGAGACAACTGGCGGGCGCTCGGGGTCGGCAGCAGCAGGGGCGGAGGGAGTTGCTTTCGACGCGCGCGCTTTCCTGCGGGAGCTGCAGAGCGTGCTGGGTGGCGCAGCGGGCGGGAGCAGCCAGCGGCGAGGCGCAGGCGGGGCGGCTGGCGGAGAGCGGGGAGGGGCGGACGGCGATGAAGGCGAGACGTCTTCCTCCGGCGATGAGGGTTCGTCCTTCTTTTCTGACGACGAGGAGGACGAGGACGAGGATGGGGAGGGTGAAGATCTGGAGGAGGAGGAGGAGGAGGAGGACCACAACGGACCGCTTGCTCCGCCACCCTGGCGGCGGGCCGCAGCAGGGACCGTCGCGGCTGTCGGGGAGAAGGCCGCCAGGGCTGCGGCGGCTGCCGCCGCCGCAGCCAGCAGCAGCATCAGTGCCCGTTTGGACGCCCCTACCGCCCCTTCGGCAGGGCAGAGCCAGCAAGCGCCGAGCCAGCCGGCGCTCCGCAAGGGCTTCCTTGCGGCGCCCAGGCCGGCCCTACCCTCGCGTTCCACAGCGGTCGGCTCGGGTGTGGCGGCTGGGTCCTCGGCTAAGGCCCCAGCTGGCCCTTTGTCATCCAGGTCCGCTCCTGCAGCTGGCACCGCCGCAGCTGCCGCTGCCTCGGCAGCAGCCAAGCAGCAGCGGTGGGAGGCGGGCACTGCGACCGACAGTGACGACTTCGTGAGCGACGAGGACGACGATGAGGAGGAGGGCAGCGAGGGCGAGGACGGGGATGGCGACGACGGGGCTGCCACGGACCGCCTGCTGGCCGCCTTGGGCCTGGAGGACGAGGCAGCCGAGGCGGAGGCGGGAGCGAGCACTGCGGAAAGAGCGGAGGCAGGCACCAGCGGAGCGACAGCAGTCACCGGCCCCACAGTCGCGCGGCTCAATGCTGCCAGGGCGGGAGCAAGCAACGGGATCGGCGGCGGCGTCGGCAAGCTCGGCACGCGCGCCGGCTCTGGTGGCCGTGCAGGTGGAGGCGACGGCTTCCTGGAGCTGTACGACACCGTCCTGCGGGCGGAGCTCGCTGGCACAACGCTGGCACAGAGCTTCGACGAGGGCGCAGGCGCCTCGGCTGCTGGGCCTGCAGTACCGCGGCCCGTCGCAGCCGCAGCCCGTGTGGCAGCGGTGCAGGCGTCTGGCATCACGGAGCCGCCGCCGCCGTCCGTGGCGGAGGCAGCTGCAGGCGCACCAGGAGAAAGCACCGCCGACGCGGCCGAGCTCAGGCCGGTCGACCTGGACATGAACCTCGTGCGCAACCTCCTCAAGTCCTACACGGCACAGCAAGGCGCTGCGGGGCCGGCGGGCAACATTGCAGCGATGCTGGGCATGTCGCTACCGGCCGGCGAGGTCGAGTGAGCGGGAGGCGAAGTGGCGGGTGTTGCGCGGGCCGTGCCGGGTTACGGTCGGTTGACGCGACATGAGAGCACAAGGCTCGCTGAATCCATACGGCAAGAAGGACTGTGTTTGGTGGTGCTGACCCTCTGCTGGGGCCCTCTGCTGACCAGACGGCATTTGGAGGATGCATCCCTCGGCATCCACGCGCGCCCGCACCTCGTTCAGGCCTCTTGGGCTGCGGTATCACCTGGGTATACTCGGCAACCGGTTTTGTCGCATCGCTCCGCGCTGAGGGGCGCCTCGGCCCAGAGGGCGGGCCGCGATGAAAGATGCAAATCTGCCCTGTGTGCCTCCCGCCGCCCCGCCTGCACCTGCACATACTGGTGCGCTCAGTGCATCGTATTCTTAGCTGTCCCTAGTTGTGCTCGCGCCCTACAGCGACGCGCCAGCCTGGCACGCTGTTGGCCCTTGCGCACCTCTTTCGGCCTCGATGCGCGCTTCTAGCCCCTTGTCAACGCTCTACTGACGCTAGCCGCTAGACGCTAGCCGCCGAGCGCGCTTTGGTGATATAATCGGGCAGCGTCGCCCGCAACGCCTCTCTGAAGCCCCACCAGGAGCGCGACGCGACTTGCGGTACGTGTAGAGGGCTTGTGTCGCTTGGCAGTGGGCTTAAGGCGCGGTCTTCCGCCAGTTAAGCGGATGCACTGTCATATCTCGTTGCACGCCGCGCGGGCCCCGACAAGCTCCGTTCACACGCTCTGATAGGTGACCAAGCTCCTGGGCGCATTTGCGGCAGCATCGGCGCGCGTTTCGCGTTTGCCCAGCGAAGCCCTGGGACTGAGCCTTCCCGTCCCCGACCCGCTCCCCGACAGGTCCACCGAGCAGCAGCTGACATCATGGGAGCAGAGCAATCATCAGCAAAAGGTGAGGGCTTCGGTCGCCGGTCAACGAGCCGAACAATCAGCCCTGCGAACTCGGAGTATTAATAAGACCAGCCTCCCTGACATATACGGGCTGCTATGTGCAGGGCACGCCGTCGATTCACCGGGCCTGAGCACGCCCGCTGAAGGCCCCGACGTCCAGGCGCACGCGATTGAGTGCGGGTCCGTCGCGTCGTCATACCAAAGCGTCTCGGACCTGGATGAGTTCTTCAAACCGGGTAAGCGGCAGCACGGAGGCGCTGGGGCAGCGCGGGGCCGTCTGAGCGTGGCTGGATGCGAGCATCATCCATCCTGTCGGCTGACAAGCGAGCGCTGTGATGCGCCCCGACGCTGTCACTGTAAAGCATGCAGTCCAGTGGCGATGTGACTTCGGGCATTGAGTAGCCGCGGATGCACGCAGTCTATTCCGGGTAGATACTATCCCCGCCTGCGGGGCGTGGGCAGCAACCAACAACGCCGTTGCGTTTTGGCGGGCAGTTTCCCGGGCCTTCGTCTGCCTTGCTGCTCCCCCTGATCCCTTGTTTCCCTCCCATCTTCCCTCCCGTCTTGGACATGTGTAGGTACCAATGAGGTCCGCCCCAGCCGCCTGTCAGTGGTCTCGATGCCTCAGGCCTCTGAGCTGCTGAACAACCCCATCTTCGAGCACCCTGAGGATGAGGGCGTCGAGCCCGAGGAGGACCTGGACGGTGGCGACGAGGCTGGCGAGGGAGAGGAGGAGGTGAGGCACTATCGGCTGCTGGTTCGACTCTCACGAGCAAAGCCAGACTACCTCAGTAGCCGCCGGGCTCGTGACCCTGTTCTTTTTGCCGTCCTCACCCTCTACCCCGTGTCCTCTCGTCCCCACAGGATGGCATGCAGGTCGAGATCCTTGGCGGCCCCAAGGCTACAGCCTCTGCACGGCGTGCGGCCTCGCAGCGTGCCTCCTCGCAGCTGTCCGGCTCGCCGGCAGCTGCGGGCTCGGAGGGGAGCATCTCAACGCCCACGGTGTCCCGCGCCCAGGCCAACGGCGCCAAGCCCTCGGACCAGGAGGCCGTGAAGTCGGAAGAGGCCGTCAAGCCGGCAATGCAGCTCGCAGCCGCCGAGGCGGTGCAGGCAGTGGCTGCGGCGGCCGTCGCGGCTGCCCCCGTGGTGGCAGCGGCGGCCGTCCTGTCGCCGGAGACTCCCCGGCCCGCCCCGGCGCCGCCGGCGGGCGCTTCCTCACCGGCGGGCGCCTCCCCAGCTGAGGTGGCTCGCGCGGCAGCTCTTCCTGAAGGGGCGGCCCTGCCGGCGATGCCACTAACCGGGCAGGCTGCCCCAGCGCCGAGGGACGCCTCCGCTGGCATTGTGGGCTACGGCGCCCCGGCCGCTGACACCACCGTGACGGCGGAAGTGGCCGCCACCGCTGCGACCCTGGCCACTACCGCCGCCGTCATCGCCGCGGCCTCCAACGCCCAGGCGACTGGCCCCGCCTCTGCCGCTGTGACCGAGCGTTCGCTCCCGCCCCTGGCCCCGGCCGCTGCTCCCGCCCCCGCGGAGGCCCCCGCCGCCGCCGTTGTGACCGAGCGGTCGCTCCCGCCCCTGGCCCCGGCCGCCGCTGCCGCCACCGCGGGGGCTCCCGCCCCCGCGGAGGCCCCCGCCGCCGCCGCTGTGACCGAGCGGTCGCTCCCGCCCCTGGCCCCAGCCGCCGCCTCGGAGGTCCCCGCCGCCGCCGTCGTGCGATCTGGGTCGGCTCGCTCGTCCACTGCCTCCAAGCCCCAAGCGGTGACGGCCCCGGCTCCGCCCGCCATCTCAGCCCACCCGCACGCCCTTGAGGCTGCGCCGTCGGCCCTGGCGGCGCACCCACACGCCCTGGACTCCCACCCCAAGGCTCTGGAGGCCACGCCGTTCGCCGCCAGCACTGCCCCCTCCGCCCTCAAGGCCGCGCCCGCTGCCCTGGGCGCCGCCGCCGCCGCCAGCACGGCCCCGTCAGCGCTCAAGGCTGCGCCCGCAGCGCTCAGCGCGGCGCCCGCCGCCCTGAAGGCTACGCCCTCCCGCACGCCCTCGCGCGGGCCCTCGCCAAGCGGCTCCCAGGGCGGCGCGGGCCCCGCGTTGGAGGTGTCGGCAGCGGTGGCGGCGGCAGCTGCCATTGCGGCCGCGGCGCCGTCGGAGGACGCTGCGGGCGTCGTGCACGACGTGACACACCGTGCCGTCACGTCTGCTGCGTCCAAGGCCGAGGCCTCCGGCGCCTACGCCGCAGCGACGGCCTCCGTGGCCGCCGCTGCCGCCGACGCCAACGACGCCGAGCAGGTAGCCCTTGACGGCATCGCCGCAGCCAAGCAGGCCGCCGCCAGCACCTACGCCGACTCCACCCCGGCCGTCAAGGCGGCTCAGACGGCCGCCGGCAGGGCTGAGAAGTCAAGTGCCGCGGCCGTGTCGCTGATGGGCGCTGAGGCCGCCGCTACTGCCGCCGCCGCACAGGGCACCGCCGCCGCCGTTGCGGCGGAGATCACCAAGGAGGCCGGCGCTGCCGCTGTCGCTGCACAGGGCACCGCCACCGCCGTCTCGGCTGATGTGTCCAAGGAGGCCGGCGCTGCCGTCACCGCCGCCAAGGACACCGCCGCCGCCGTCGCGGCTGACGTGTCGCAGGAGGCTGGCGCTGCCGTCACCGCCGCCAAGGACGCTGCGGCTGCTACCAGCGCGGAGGTCAGCGCGGCCGCCGCCGCCGCACAGGGCGCCGCCGCCGCCGTCGCGGCTGATGTGTCCAAGGAGGCCGGCGCTGCCGTCACCGCCGCCAAGGACACCGCTGCCGCCGTGGCTGGCGATGTGTCCAAGGAGGCCGGCGCTGCCGTCACCGCCGCCAAGGACGCTGCGGCTGCTACCAGCGCGGAGGTCAGCGCAGCCGCCGCCGCCGCACAGGGCGCCGCGGCCGCCGTCGCGGCTGACGTGTCCAAGGAGGCCGGCGCTGCCGTCACCGCCGCAAAGGACACCGCCGCCGCCGTGGCTGGCGATGTGTCCAAGGAGGCCGGCGCTGCCGTCACCGCCGCCAAGGACGCTGCGGCTGCTACCAGTGCGGAGGTCAGCGCGGCCGCCGCCGCCGCCAAGGGCACCGCCGCCGCCGTTGCGGCTGACGTGTCCAAGGAGGCCGGCGCTGCCGTCACCGCCGCAAAGGACACCGCCGCCGCCGTGGCTGGCGATGTGTCCAAGGAGGCCGGCGCTGCCGTCACCGCCGCCAAGGACGCTGCGGCTGCTACCAGCGCGGAGGTGAGCGCGGCCGCTGCCGTCGCACAGGGCGCCGCCGCCGCCGTGGCGGCTGACGTGTCCAAGGAGGCTGGCGCTGCCGTCACCGCCGCCAAGGACGCTGCGGCTGCTACCAGCGCGGAGGTCAGCGCGGCCGCCGCCGCCGCCAAGGGCACGGCCGCCACTGCCGCGGCTGACGTGTCGAAGGAGGCCGGCGCTGCCGTCATCGCTGCCAAGGACTCCGCCGCCGCCGTGGCTGGCGATGTGTCCAAGGAGGCCGGCGCTGCCGTCACCGCCGCCAAGGACGCTGCAGCTGCTACGACCGCGGAAGTCAGCACGGCCGCCGCCGCCGCACAGGGCACCGCCGCCGCCGTCGCGGCTGACGTGTCCAAGGAGGCCGGCGCTGCCGTCACCGCCGCCAAGGACACCGCTGCCGCCGTGGCTGGCGATGTGTCCAAGGAGGCCGGCGCTGCCGTCACCGCCGCCAAGGACTCCGCCGCCGCCGTGGCGGCTGACGTGTCGAAGGAGGCCGGCGCTGCCGTCACTGCCGCCAAGGACGCTGCGGCTGCTACCAGCGCGGAGGTCAGCACGGCCGCCGCCGCCGTTGCGGCTGACGTGTCCAAGGAGGCTGGCGCTGCCGTTACCGCCGCCAAGGACTCCGCCGCCGCCGTGGCGGGCGATGTGTCCAAGGAGGCCGGCGCTGCCGTCACTGCCGCCAAGGACGCTGCGGCTGCTACCAGCGCGGAGGTCAGCGCGGCCGCCGCCGCCGCGCAGGGCGCCGCCGCCGCCGTCGCGGCTGACGTGTCGCAGGAGGCTGGCGCTGCCGTCACCGCCGCGAAGGACGCTGCGGCTGCTACTAGCGCGGAGGTCAGCGCGGCCGCCGCCGCCGCCAAGGGAACCGCCGCTGCCGTTGCTGCTGACGTGTCGAAGGAGGCCGGTGCTGCCGTCACCGCTGCGAAGGGCACCGCCGCCGCTGCCGCGGCTGACGTGTCCAAGGAGGCCGGCGCTGCGGCCACCGCCGCCAAGGACACCGCTGCCGCCGTGGCGGCTGACGTGTCGAAGGAGGCTGGCGCTGCCGTCACCGCTGCCAAGGGCACGGCCGCCGCCGTCGCGGCTGACGTGTCCAAGGAGGCTGGCGCTGCCGTCACCGCCGCCAAGGACTCCGCCGCCGCCGCACAGGGCGCCGCCGCCGCCGTCGCGGCTGACGTGTCCAAGGAGGCTGGCGCTGCCGTCACCGCCGCCAAGGACTCCGCCGCCGCCGCACAGGGCGCCGCCGCCGCCGTCGCGGCTGACGTGTCCAAGGAGGCTGGCGCTGCCGTCACCGCCGCCAAGGACTCCGCCGCCGTCATGGTGGGCGATGTGTCCAAGGAGGCCGGCGCTGCCGTCACCGCCGCCAAGGACGCTGCGGCTGCTACCAGCGCGGAGGTCAGCGCGGCCGCCGCTGCCGCACAGGGCGCCGCCGCCGCCGTTGCGGCTGACGTGTCCAAGGAGGCTGGCGCTGCCGTCACCGCTGCCAAGGACTCCGCCGCCGCCGTGGCGAGCGAGGTGTCCAAGGAGGCCGGCGCTGCCGTCACCGCCGCCAAGGACGCTGCAGCTGCTACCAGCGCGGAGGTCAGCGCGGCCGCCGCCGCCGCCAAGGGCACCGCCGCCGCGGTGGCGGGCGATGCGTCCAAGGAGGTAAGCGGAGCCGTCTCCGCAGCCAGTTCGGAGATCTCCGCCGTTGTTGGGCAGTCCAAGGCCGCCGGCACCAATGCCTTGGAATCTGCCAGCGCTTCGGCGGCGCAGGCGGCGGAGCAGGCAGGCTCGGCGGCGGCAGAGGTGACGGAGGCAGCCTCGGCGCAGGTGGCGGCCATGGGCCGTCAGGCGGACGCGGCGGTGGCGCAGTTTGCCTCTTTCGGCCAGCAACCTGGCGCCAAGCCGGCGGAGGCGGTGGCAGGCACCAGCGCCGCCAGCGGGGAGACCAAGAGCGAGGGCCTGACGGCGGCGGCAATGGTGGCTGGCGTCAGCGCGGCCGCCGCCGCCGCTGTGGCAGCCGCGACCGGCAGCGAGCCGGCCACCGCCCCTGCGGTGTCCCTCACCCTGTCTCCGTCGCAGGACGCCAGCCCCGCCTACGCTTCCAGTGCTCAGCTGGCGGCGGCGGCGCCGGCGGCAGCGTCCGCGGGCGGCGCTGAGTCCTTTGACCCCGTGTCTTCCATGGTCAAGCGGGCTGTGGCCTCGGTGACCGCCGCCCCCGGCGATGCCGTTTCCGCTTCGACGATCGCTCCCGGCGCCGCCTCCGCTGCGGCCGCCGCCAGCACGAGCTCAGCGGCGGAGGCCGACACGGGGGCGCCGCTGACCCCCGCGCAGAGCCTGGTCCACAACGCCTCCATGGCCGCCGCCGGCGCCGCTGCGGCTGTCGCCGCCTCGGTCGGGGCCGCGGCGGACCGCGCCGCCGCCGCCACCCGCAGCGCCGCCGTCGACACTGACGCCTCCGTCGCCGCGGCACAGGCCCGCGCGGCCGACGCTGCCGCCGACGCCAGCGAGGCTGTTTCGGCCGCCGCTGCCAGCGTCGCTGCCAGCCTCGGCCTATCTGCTCCCGCCTCAGACGCCTCTCCCGCTGACGCCACGCCCGCCACGGCGTCCACCGGCGCCGCCGGCGCCTTGACCGTGGCGGCGGGTGCCGTCACCAAGGCGGTGACGGCGGCCGGCGCCACGCCGTCGGCGTCGGGCGCAGGGTCCGCCGCTGCGTCGCCGGCGCCGCCGTCGGCTGACCCCAAGGCCCTGGGCGCCGCCGACCGCCTCCGCTCCCACCGCGTGGTGGACTTCGCCATTAGCGACGACGACGAGGAGGAGGAGGACCCGAGCACCGTGGCGGCTTCCATCGTGCGCAAGGCTGTGGCCAACGTGACGGCGGCGGCGGACGCCGAGGCCGCCAAGGCCGCCGCCGGCGGCAAGCGCGCCGTCGACGCCGCCGGCATCAGCGTCACGTTCCCTGACGGCGAGTCGGCCAAGTCGGACACGCCTGACGCCGGCGGCGTGGTCGCCAGCCCGCGCGGCCTGGCGGTGGAGGTGACGGCGGAGGGGGCCGCCGCCGCCAAGACGGCCGCGGGCGCGGCCAAGGAGGTGGCGGCGGCGGGCGCCAAGGCGACGGAGGAGGCACCAGCGGCCGCAAAGGAGGGCAGCAGGGTCGTGGTGGACGCCGCCGGCAAGGCGGCCGATGCCGTGACGGCTAAGGCTCGCGGCGTCACTGGCGCCAAGGCGGCCGGGGCCAAGGGCACCAAGAAGAAGGCGGGCTGCTTCAGCTGCTTTGCCTGCTTCTCCGGTGTTGACGACGAGTGAGCGCTCGGTGGAGCTGCAAGCGCACATGGAGGGATGCCCATGCATGTCCTCGTGACCAGTGAAGCGACAAGGTAAAGCCCGCTGACGGCTGGCGGCACAGGATGGACGGTCTAGCGAAAACGCTCAGGGCGAGCTGCGAGCGTGGTGGCCGCGGCGCATGGCTCGATGGTTGGTGGGTGACAGCAACAGCAACAGCGACTGTGACTGTGCAATCAGCAGCATACGGAGGGCGAGAGCACATGTGCAGAACATGGGCCGGGCTGTTTATTGCGGCGCGTACGAGCTTGGCGCTTGGCGGGTGGACAGCAAGCGTCCGCAGCGCGCGGATGGGTGACTAGCGGCTGAGGTCGTTTTGGAGCAAGCGCCATTGGTGAAGTGGTCAGGGGGTCAGGGGCGGGAGTGGGCAAGTAATATGATCTCGGGAACCGCTTGGTGGGGCACGAGTGCGAGGGTGGTCAGGTCGCTTTCGCTTTCGAAGCGAGTAAGTCATTTCCGGTAACATGGTGTGCAGCCGGCTTTGCTCGGCTCGCCGGCCGCCACTTCACAAGGGGGTGTGACGTCGCGTTGTAGTGTGGCCTATGCCTGTACCTGTGTACGGTGCTGTTGTTCGCGGTGTGAGCTAAGACGTGTTTGTTGCGTAACTGAGAGGCCAAAGCCTTGCCAGCAGTCGGCGCAGAGGGTGCGCTCATGCAGTTTTGTGACAGGCAGACAGTTTGTGAGCAAGCCGGCTGGGGAAAGTTGGTGCAAATGCAAACCCAAGACGCGGCAACTGTGGGCCGCTCCGAGAGACGAGTTATGGGGCTACCGTGCGACGCCCTTCGCAGGATCTCGCCTGACACCGGTTGATCGATCGTGGTATGGGTTTGCGACTGGTTTGCGCCTGTATATTGCGCGCCTGTATACGCTCGATACAAGACCGTGAGCGGCAAGCATGGGTGTGACTTGTGCCGTAGCAGGACAGACGAACATGGGCGGCCTGGGTATTCTGCAAGGCCAGTGAGCGGTCAAAAGCGGCAGGTACATAACTGTGTTTGGCCGCGAAATCACCAGTAGCAGTTGTGGGGCCATCGTGTGCACTGAGCTGTGAGGTATGTGTGCGGGGAGCCCGCTGGCTGCTTCTGCGGACATCCGCTGAATTGGGGCCACCATGTGTGCAGTGCATCCTACTTACACTCAAAGTCATCCCTTCCTTTGTGTCTGCGTGGGGGGCTGGACCCGGGGCAGTCTGCTTCGTGTCGCTGCAACTGTTGGGGCGAGTGCCTGGGGCGGAGGCCGCGCAATCGCAGGGGCGCGGCACTCCGTGCCGGCAGCAGGGCGCTTAACCTATTTGGATACGGCATACGCATTGCTAGTAATCTTCCCCGGCATTCGTGGGGCTGCAGTCAGTAGGCGCTGGTACGTCGAAGCTATGGTGGATCGTGGATGGTAGCCTCCTGTAACCTGTCTAGGCTAAGCGACTCCTGATACCGACCCTAATGAGCCGCTGTCTTAAGTGCAGCCCATGGAGTGGGCAGTGCAGCAGGCACCAGGTACATCCTAGCCTCACTGGGCCCCTGGGAACCAGACTGGGAACAGGTTGGGGGAACTGGAGGCTTGCCGGCTGCAAGCCTTGATGCAAGAAAGGGAGTCCCCAGAAGAACATGACTGAGCATCGCTGAGGGGAAGCCATGCCGCATGCGGTCTACCAGGGAGCAGCGAAGGGGGTCGCCGGCTGCATCGTGCAGAGCAGCGGAGGGACGCAAGATGGGCCCCGTCCCCAGACCCTCCCCAGACCCCTGTGCTTGGACTGCCCTGACCAGTGCGCCAGCCTGCGCCATAGCATTCCCTGATGTCTAATGCTTACTGCGACCCGCTCCTGCGCGTTCAGAAGGCTGCGGCAGGTCCGCGGCAAGTCTGGGTCATGGTCGGGCACGGGGAGCTTGGGCGTTCCCGCCAGTCGTGCGACAGTTGCCTTTGGTGCAAGCAACACACAGCCTTTGCTCTTTCCCGCGGCCTACACAATATACACAGTTGACAACAATAGAAGCATTATTTAGCTCTGTGTAGCTCGCGCGCGACACCCCGCCTTGTGTGCACGCAAGGCCCCTCCATCTGCCTCTGTCCTGTCACGCGAGACCGAGGGGACACATAGAGCGCTAACGTACGGAAGATGCTGCGCGGCGGCCCCCCAGGGGCCCGCAATGCGCCAAGTCTCGAGCAAATCGTGAGCGTTCGCCTCGCAGCTGCCCGCTGGCGCAGCATCGCCATTCAGGCTCACTTCTCAGCTCAACAATCCACTCGCAGAACGCGGAGGTCTTCACGCTGACCTATGGTTCGATCGTGCGCCAGCTGATATCGGACTTTGAGGATATCGAGGAGGTCAACAAGCAGCTTGAGCAGATGTAAGAGCAGCCGAGGCTGGCTGGACCGCGGACACGTCCCCAAACCGGCACGCCCTTGGCCAGCCCCTGGCGTGCCCTAGCAGCGCATAGCCAGCGCCTCGCCGTTATGCCCCGCCCCACGCCCATAGTCCGCCCGCACCTCGGCTCATGTTGCACCTGTCATGGCCTGCAGGGGCTACAACATGGGCATCCGGCTGGTGGACGAGTTCCTGGCCAAGGCCAAAATCACGCGCTGCTCGTCCTTCAAGGACACAGCTGAGGTGGTGGCCAAGCAGGTGGGGCCGCACAGGAGCCCTTTGGAGGAGCCGGGGAGTCAGGACGCGTGTCAGGCCACGTTGGGAAACACTCGACTTGCCGAAGCGGGCTTCGGGAGAGCCTACGGGTCAGGGCCTGGGGCCCACAGAGGAGGACGTCTGAGAGCTGTCTCCCGAGCCGTGACGGGCGGGGTGAGCAGCAGGGGTCACGCCAGGCGCAACACGGGGCCCCACTACCCGGCCCTGACTCGTGTCCTCGGACCGCCCTTGCCCCCAGGCGCTGCCCATGTTCCTCAACGTGTCGGCCAATGTGGCCAACTGGAGCCCCGACCAGACCGAGTGCAGCCTGGTGCGGGCGGGGTTGGTTGCCTGAGTCCGAGGGCTGCCCCTCGGGATGGGGAGTTCCAGCAGGGAAGGACGACCTTGCTGTAGCCCCTCCGCAAGCCTGCCTTCACAAGCCGCTGTCACGCAGCACTCCTGCCTTCCCAGTTGTCGCCAGTTGGCCCCGTGCCCAGTTGGCCCCGTGCCCCACAATGCGTTCGCCCCTCCCCCTCCCGCTCATCCTCTCCCCTCCTTCCCCTCATCCCCCTCCCCCCTCCCCCCATCCCCCCCTCCCCCCTAGATCCTGACCGACAACCCCCTGGCCGACTTTGTGGAGCTGCCCGAGGAGCACCGGGACCTCAAGTACTGCAACGTGCTGGCGGGGGTGGTGCGGGGGGCGCTGGAGATGGTGAGGGAGGGGAGGGCGCAGGGGAGGGAGGGTCGGGCACTACTGAGTACTGAGTACTGGCCCCGTGCGTGGGCGTGACGGAGCGGGGGAGGGATCGGACGTTGGAGCCTGGGGGGCGTTGGTGGGGAAGGTTGTGCAGGGACAGGCCGGGTGGGCGCTGGCGGGGCGGGAGGGAGAGCAAGGGATGGTGTGTAGAAAGGCCTGGGCCCTGGGGCAGGGGGGCCAACATGGGCGCGTGTGCCGAGCAGCTTGCAGCCTGGGGACTGGGACTCACGGCGACGAGCAGGAGGCCGCACGAATGACGTGTGCCCCCCTGCCTACGTCAGCCTGTTCACGCTTCACCCGGGGACGACCATATTATCCGGGGGCGTGGCACTCAGGTCGCGTGTTTGCAAGGCAAGCCAGGGAGCCACCCACGTCACCTTCCTTCCGGCTGCATCCTGCCTGACCCTGTCTCTCCCAGGCCCCCTGCCACCCTTGTCCCTGTTTCCCTACTCCCTCTCGCCCTCACCCTCCGCTTCTTGTCCCCTCCTCCTTGTCCCTCAGGTCAACATGGAGGTCGAGTGCCGCTGGGTGGGGGACATGCTCAAGGGCGACGACTGCTACGAGCTGCGCGTCAAGCTCAAGGAGCACCGCGACGAGAAGTTCCCCTACAAGGACGACGACTAATCGGGGGTTGTTGAGGCGCGGAGGCGGGGCTGGGCCGCCGGCAGTGCGGCTGGTGATGGTGGTGGTGGGAGTGGGGGTGGGCGGGCGGCGCTTGTGGCGGTGCGGGAGGCGAAATGGTCCCCCAGCTCGTTCGGATGTTGGGTGTGGTGTGCGCAAAGCGTTGTATTCCTGTGTGATGGAGGGCGAACTGGTGGGGCTTGGTGCGGGTCGTGCCTGGCAGGAGGGCGTAGGACGACAGTGCGCTATGACCCTTCCGCGGAGGACAGCACGTAAGCGAGAGCAGTGGGAGGCAAAGGCCGCACCGGCGGTCCAGGACGTGCGGGACCGTCGCACGCTGCGCAGAGGCAGTGACTGAGGCAGCCTGTTCGGAGGGTGACGGGGTTAGCTGCGCCATCGGTTCAGACATGAATGATGTGAACCCTTGGAGTCTATGGACTGGACGTCTGTGACTACTGTGAGGACCAGGCGGGATGTCCGGCGACTGCAGCGACACGGGGGCTGGAGAGCAGACGGGCCAGTCGGGTGCTCGGGCCATTTGTATGAAGTTCATGGCTTCGTGCCTTTGCAAGCTCCTGATGGCGAGGAAGTTGTCCCCGTACCGGTAGTCCGGTACTCCATCACTCAGCACCCCCACCTGTTTCACGCCTTACCGACACACCCTAGGTCCTGAGCACACTGAGCCACCACCTCACAGCCCTCCCTGGCTTACAAGGGCGCGTGGTGTGGAGCCACAGCACAGCAGGGAGCGGTCACCCGCAGCATTCCCTACCGGCCGGCGGGCCAAAACAGTGTTCTTTACCTCAACTGCTGACTCTATCCCCACATCGTCAAAACTTTGCTTTGCAGCGGCGCCAATATCCGCCCTGCAACGGCCCTTCATGTGAATCAACCTCTCGCTTACTGTACTTGACCCAATCCTGCGCCAAGCCTCAAGTGCTGCTCAAGCAGTCTCGACGCGCCCAGCCCAGCTGGGGATGGTCTGCCCAGGTGGACTGCACGGGGTCCCGTCGCATCGTCCAGGCAGGTTCCAGGCAGGTTCCAGCCCACGTCGAAGCAGGTTATGCGCAGGAGCTCCACGGAAGATCCCCGTTCGCCAGACGCTGTGGCGGAGCTGCAACAGCGGTTGCCCGCCCCTAGTAGAGGTAGGGGAAGAACTGGAGGCAGGGACGCCAGGGCGCGGCAGGGGGCACAAGGCAAGAAGGCGAGGGAGTGCTGAGGTGGCATGATACCGGGTAGTGACAGGGGCCCGCGTTGCTTGCGCTCACTGCGTGCTGAGCCCCCTTCTTCTCCCTCCGGTCTCCGCCCCAGGCCCCCTACCCCCTAACCTTCTTGGTCTTCTCGCGGTACACCTGACGCGGGGGAGGGGACGGGGGACGAGGGTAAAGGCATGATAAAAATTTAGGATGGAAGCTGACTCATCGCAACCACCCCCTGCCTGTCCCCACAAGCCCCGCCCCCCTTCCCTGTCCGCTGTTCACCCCACATACATGCAGCTCTCGCCCGCGTGGGCCCCGCCTTATGTCCTGCCCCCACCTCGTACTGCCGGCCGTGCTTGGCCACGAGGCCCTCCTCCTCCATCTCCACCTGCACGTCCGGGGGGCCGGGGGCGCACGGATGGGCGCATGGCGCTTAGTGAATGGGGGAGAAAAGAATAGGCCCAACGGCCCAAGTTGCCACCCCAAGTCGCCAACACTAGAGCTCCAAGGTGCAAGGCGAGGCCGCGGCAGGTGCTGGGGCCTCGGCACTGGGCGACCCAGCATTCGAGCCCCTTCTCTGTTCTCTGCATCAGGATCTGACCCACATGGCATCTGGCTGCCTCTCACCTCCGCTCAACCCGCCACCCTCCCCGCTCTGCCTCCCTGCGACCTACTTCAACCCTACTAACCCCCCACCCTCCCCCTTCCCCGCCCCCCACCTTGCTGTTGAGCACCCAGAACAGCGCGGCGGTGATGGCCAGGCGCGTCTCGCTGTGCGAGGCCACCGACAGACCCAGCGCGAACACCAGCAGGCCCGCGTAGATGGGGTGCCGGCAGTAGCCTGGGGCCAGGGTGGGACGGCGCCTTTTGGGGGGGGGAGGGTAACGCGCTAAGCAAGGCTAATGGAACGTATGAGGACAACCTCGGCAAGAGCCTCCTCATGAACCCCTGTCTCCTGAGCACTACGGAATCCTCTGTGTGGGCGCCCGAGCCTGGCTGCAGGAGGGGTGGCCACAGTAAGAAAACCCGGTGAGAACCCAGACTCGTGCCCACGCCCCCCTTCTCCGTAGCCCTGTCCGCACCACAGCCTCCCCTACCCTCCGTGCGAACCCAGGCCCGTGCCCAAGCCCCCTCTGTCCGCTACCCCGTCAGCACCTCAGCCTAACCGCCCCTCTGCCGTTTCCGTACAGGCCCCCCTCTCCAGCCATCTCCCCCGCCCCGCCCCCACCGTACAGCCCCGTGGTGACCAGCTTGGCGTCCTCCCGGGGCGCGGGCAGGGGCGTGAGGTTGTCGCCCAGCTCGTAGGCGGCGTAGGAGCTGGGAGGGAGGGGGGGAGGAGAAGAGTCTGAAACTGAGGGGGAGAGCGGGGCGGAGGTCGAACACGGGGAGAGGGTGGGAGGGCGGGTACGGGCTGAGGGGGGGCAGCGGGGTGACACGGGGGTATACGGTGGAGGCGGAGACAGCGCTGAATCAGGCACAGGCGAAGGACGTCGCAGAGCCGCGGTGCTCTGCATTGGTCCGGACGCCTGCAAGAAGCCCCCAGTCCCACTCACAAGACGGCCGCGCCGCCCAACGCCAGAATGACGGCCGCTGTGTCGATGAAGCTCTGGGGAGTGCGGGGCATGGCGATGGGGCAGGTGGGGGCGTGTGGGCTCGAGCTGTGCCGCTCGGGATCAGGGCACAGGCAGCCGTGCACCGTACACGACCGGTGCACCTTACACGCCAGGTGCGCGTCGGGGGCACCGAGCTCCTTCACCCGCTGGGGCCCCCTCGCCCGGCCGTTCCGCGCCGCACCGTGAGCCCCGCGGGGGGGAAGGCGAGCAGGGCGCACAGCACCAGCTGACCCGCCACCCAGGCCTCGCCGCGGGTGCCTGCGGGGGAGGGGAGCGAGGTGCGGGGCAGCGGACGGAGGCGGTGCTGAGGCAGCAGACGTGATAAGGCAAATGCTGCCGAAAGGAATGAGTATATAGCTGGGCTCCGAGCTCCCACACACAGCGGATCATCGGGCGCCACCTCCCCTCCAACGACCCGCAGCCTTGCAGCCCTGCAGTGCGCCTGTCTGGGAGGCCTGCAGCCTGCGGGCACCCTTTCGGAGAGGTCCAACGGCCCCGTGCCCTCGCACCGAATGTGTCGGGGTCCAGCAGCTCGGCCATGATCTTCTTGGCCTGCAGGGACACAGCACGGATGGCGCAGGGGCAGACCGAAGTGGTCGAGCGTGATGGGGAGAACTAAGACTGGGTTGCGTCGCGGCACAACCACATCCCAGCAAGTGTGTGAGCGGCGAGCGAGCGGGGTGGTGGGGTAGCTGGATGCTGGTGTCGCAGCGTCCACGGTAGCGGCATCACGGGGCGGCAAGCTCGAGGCTTGCGGGGTGCGGGGGACGTCTGGAGGCACCTTCGCCCTTTGAACGTCGCCCGCCGCTTGCTCCCGGCAGGCGGTGCCCCGGCTTCATCGCGCTATGCCATGAGCCCTCTGCAATCGCCCTGCGCAACCGCCTGGATCAACGCTTGCGGTTGAAGAGCCCCGTACGTGCCCGTACCTTCTCAGCGCGAGCCTCGAAGTCAAAGGTCTGCGCGCAGGGAGGAAACGTGTGGACAGGCCGTGCCCTGCCGACCTGGAGTCCCCGCCTGCCCCTATCCCACCAGGGTGCCCTCCCTCTTCGGCAACCCTCATACTCCCTAAGCAACACACCTGACCGCTACCGGGCTCCGAGGAGCTGCTGGGAACCAGCCGACGCTGTGCCGGGGGCACGAGGCTGCGCGCCGGGCACGCCAGCGGCAGGGGCGTCGAGCGCCCAGCCGTGCGCAGGCTGCAGGCTCGCGAGCGCGTGAGCTGCATTTGCATTTGTTGTGACGGTGCTACAGAACTGAGGTTGCGGCTCTTCGTGCTGTCGAGAGGGGGCTGAGCTTGCGTCGGTGAATGCAAGCAAGTGGTCTCGGGAGGACCTTTTGTGACTTGTGCTGTCTCGGTATGAGCTACGCAAGAGAAGTGGCGCACAAGCGGCATCCACTGACCAGCGCGCTGTGCCGATGGGCTACCGTAACCGGTTCGCGACGACACACAACGCGCTCGCCCACCCAAGTCAACATCAGTGGGACGCTCTCTAGATGCAGTTCACCACAGAACGGTTGCCTGCCCTGATCAGGGCCCTGTTCACAGTTCCTGAATTTTCCTGCGTTCATTCTGCACCCCCTCAAAGACCTTTGAGCGAAAACATGAGCAACAAGACCTGCTGCATGCTACGTTTATCAGAAGAATGCTAGGGACACCAGGCTCGCACAACGCCGCCGGCTGCAGCCTGCGACAGCTGGGCCTCCGGCGCAAGCCTGCTCAGGCCCGCGCTAGGTCGTTGGTCACATCTTGCGGTAGTGGTACGGTGGGTCTCATCTTCTGTGCGAGGTGGGGAGAGGGGCTGGGGCCGCGCCGCGGACATCCATGAAGGGCGGGGGGCCCCTCTCACCGGCCTCGCCCAGAGCTCGCCTTCCCCCTGCTCCCCACGTTGACGCCCCGCAACAGCATAAGTCATGAACGACGGGGGAGACCTGCTCGAGCTCCAGTGCCCAATCTGCTATGGGGAAGTGACCGAGGGAGGCTTCACCTCGCTCATATGCGGGCACCTGTTCCACGAGCCCTGCCTTGACCAGGCCCTAGCTCGGAAGAAAGAGTGCCCAGTATGCAGGGTGAGAGCTCTGGGGTGAAGCGCCCCACAACCGCTGACAGGGGGGCCTACTTGCTAGCGGGCAGGGACGGCCTGGTGGGCGTGTTGCGGTATCAACATGGGTACCGCACAGCGGCACAGCTCCCGTGGCGTAGTGCCAAAAGCCCGGCGGCAAAGCCTGGTGGCCCGCCGCAGTGCTGTAGTTCAGCATTATAGTCTTCATCGCCGATTCACATCCCACATCGCCGACCCACATCGTGTTCCACCCATCTGCCCCGCAGTGCCCCGCCAAACCCACCAGCACCCGCGCGAGGGACGGCGCGGCGCAGTTGCAGTGCCCCTGCAAGACCGGGAAGCCCATCAAGCTTTTCCACCTGCAGCGCTCCCGTGGCGGCGGGGCCGCGGCCTCCCTCTCCCCGCTGCTGCGCGGCCAGCGGGGGGGCTCGCAGGGGGCAGGGGCGGCTCTGGACGCGGCCGTTGCGGCGGCGCTGGCGGCGGCGGAGCAGCGCGAGCGGTCCCTCCGTGAAGCGCTGAGCCAGGAGCGGCAGCAGGTGGCGTCGCTAGAGGCGGACCTGGAGCGGCAGGCGGCGGAGCTGCAGGCAGCGCAGGTGGGGCGCGTGCAGCTTGCAGAAGGACGTGGTCTTGACTCGGCTGGAGGGGAGCGCTTGCGGTGGGCCGGCGTCGAGCTGCGCACCTCCGGCCAAGCGCCATGCACGCAGGGGTGCCGCTTCGTGTCTCTTGGCCGCCCCTCATCCCACCCGCTGCCGCGGCGCCTCTGCGCCGCCCGGGGTGTACGCAGGAGAAGGCGGAGCGGCGCAAGGTGCGGCTGGCCTCGGCGGAGCGGGAGCACGTCGTGGCTCTGGCCAGGCGAGTGCGGTCGGCGGGGTAGGGGGCGATGCAGGCCGGGGAGGAAGGCGAAGGGTCGGGATTGGGCATGAATGGCGCTGTACGGGGCATGGGCTTCGAAGGGGTAGGCCCAACAGCAGCGCCACCATGCTTGCCGGTACCGGCAGGAAGGTGCTTGCTACACGGCCTCACGCGGCTCTCTGTCACGCGGTTCCGTCGCTCCTCGCCCCCTAACCCCAGGGCCGGGGACGAGCGGGCCCGTTTGGAGACAGCGGAGCGGGAGCAGCGGGACGAGGCGGCGCGGCTGCAGCGGGCGCTCCACGGCGTACGCAGAGAGCTGGTGGGTGGGGTACCGTGGGCACCATCCCCCCCTAACCCCCAAGCTCCCAGCAGTTGCTGCTTCGCCTCACACGCAGCCTCCGCCTGTGCTACTCGCGCCTGCTCCTAGACACGCCAACCTGCGTGCTCTTTCTCCCGCCCCAGGATGCGGCGAAAACGCAGCTGTTCGAGGAGGGGCAGACGTTGATGCGGCTGCGGCGGGAGCTGGCCATCTCGCGCACACAGAAGGGCGGATCGGCGGCGCCGCAGCCGCAACAGCTGGCCGAGCTGCTCGGGGAGCACAAGGTGGGGCTGGGCAGGGCCGAGGACGAGGCCCCCGCGTGAGCGAAGGAACTGGCCCATGTGGGTCGGGGGTTGTGGGACAAGTCGGGGTGCAGGAAGCTCAGTCGGCTTGACGGGTGCTTCACCGCCCCTGCCCCTCCCCTCCCGCTCCTCGCTCCCCGCAGGAGGACTGGCAGCTGGTCTACTCGCTCAAGGTGCGGCGGGGGAAGGGCGGCGCAGGCCTCGCCGGCTCGGGTGGTGTTTCTGGTCCGTTATCCCTTCCACCCGCGACTTCGTGGATTCCCACACTGCTCCCCACGCCATGGCCCCGCTCCCCGCACTGCCTCCCGCCCACGCTCTTTGATCCTCCCGCCCCCCTTCACTGGCGACCTGGCCACACCACCCCAACCACCACACCACCACCGCCGCCACGCCCCAGGTGGACGAGCTGCGGCGCGCGCATGAGGAGGTGGCGGCGCTGCAGGCGGAGCGGGCCAAAGCCGCTACGGAGGCCGAGGCGCGGGTGGCGGCTACACGCTTGGAGTGGGAGGGCAAGCTGCGGGTAGGGGCGGAGCCGTGGGGCGCTGGGGTGCGGAGGCCAGGGTTGGCAGGTGGGGCCCAGGGCTGGCGAAAGGCATGCGCGGGGGACGGGACGTCTTGGGCGGTTCGGAGACAAGGATGTGATGTGCACCGGTGCGACGGACTGACCCAGGAGCCGCTGGCTTTCTCAAAGCCATTAGGGTCGGGCTGCATCAACAGCCCCCATGCTGCTTCCTAAGCAACCCATCCTCCACCCCGCAGGCCGTCACGCAGCAGCGGGACAACATGCGGCGGGAGGTTGCAACTCTGGAGGTGCGCGGCAGGCGGGAGGTGGCCGCACCGGGGAAGTCGCGCATGGCAGATTAGCAGCCTTCCCTGCGCCACTCTGATATCCTTGCCTTCCCTATTGCGGCCTATCCCCGCAGAACAAGCTGGGGCGCGTGGCACAGGGCAGGCCGGCGAGCACCCCACCGCCCGCGACCCCCTCCGGCAGCCGGCTTGCTGCTGCCGCCGCCGCCAAGCCAGGCGCCGGGCAGGCAGCCAACGGCGGGCTCGACTCGGGCCCCGGGCGACCGCGGCCTGACCCTTCTAGCCTGCAGTCGCGCCCCGCACGGGCTCAGCAGCCAGCTGTTGACGAGGGCGAGGACGAGGAGGCGGGGGTGGAGGAGGAGGAGGAGGGAGAGGAGGACGGCGGCCTGGAGGCACTGCTGGCGACGATGCTGTCGGACGGAGAGGGCGAGGAAGCGGGGCCCAGCGGCCAGGCGCGTCGCAGCGGCCAGGGCTTCGGATCAAGGGGAGCCGAGGAGGAGGAGCCCACAGAGGCTGCCGAGGAGGCAGACGAGGGCGAGCTCGGTCAGACCGCTGACGCCGGCGCTGGCGTATCCGGTGGGACAGGGAGCAGCGGGCTGGGAGGAGGAGGCGGAGAGGGAGCGGCCGAGCAAGATGACGTGGAGCTCGTCCTGGACGATGCGGACGAGCTCGTTCCAGCGCTGCCCCGAAGCCTGGGGCTATTCCGAGGGCAAGGCGGCCCCGGTCCCGGCCGCGCTGGTGCGCCCGCCATGGCTGGGGCAGCAGCAGGGGCCACCGCCTCCACCTCGACGGGAACGGCGGCGCGGTCAGCCCCTGCGGCACGGAGGCCCTTCGGCGGATCGGGGCCGGCGCCGTCCTTCGCTGGCCGGGTGAGCCCACACCGGCTGGTTGGCTTCCTGGCCCGCCCCCCGTATGAGCCTCTGACGCCGCCCTTTCCGGTCTCGCGCCCTGCCATTTCAACAACCCCAGGCGCCCGCTCAACCACCCGCTGGACGCAGCGGCGCCACCCTCATCGGGGAGGGCCCTGACGGCCGCGGCGGCACCACTCGCTTCCCCTTGGTCAGCAGTTTTGGGCACAACGCACTCAAGGTGAGCTTTGGTAGCTGCACAAGCTGGTTGGGCTTGGGAAGGCCGCCACGCACTGCATGTCCCCGCTGTACGGTGCACGCCCGCGCTCTTTGAGTCGCTCACCCACGCCCCCACCACGCCCCAAAGCTGCACGTTGCATGGATCCCACTGCCGTTCTTGGCTCTTCGCTCCAGGGCCCACCAAGCAAGCCCACGGCCAAAGGGAGCGGCGGAGGCGGGGGCCGGAAGCACCAGGCGGTGGCGGCGGCGGGGCGCATCGACGCCTTCCTGCGGCCCAAGCCCCGCTGATGCGGAGGCGAGTGCGACAGGCTGCAGGCGTGGTTTGCAAGGGGCATGGGGTTCGGGGGCTGAGTGCCGGAGTCCTGAGGCAATGCAGGGCGTATGGGCGGCTACAGGTTCGCCTGCGTGGAACAGAGGTTAGCGGGTGCTCAGGAGGTACGGGGACAGGGACAAGGAGCAAAATCAACGGAGCAGGTCTTGCAGTGGCAGCGTCGGTAGGCGCGGTGGGTCGGGGGTCGCGGCCATGGGCTTACCCATGTGACTCCGGCCAGTTGGCCGATATTGTATGCAAGGTAACTCGGCAAGGCAACTCTGTTGGGCAGAAGCACCTTAAGTCGGCTTGCCATGGGGAACCATCTGTGTGCTGGTGCTTGCCTGCTCGAGGCCGCTCGTGAGGCGAATGAGCGACGTCCCTGAGTGCGACAGGGTCGGATACATGGACTCAGCTCGGATCCTGTCTACATTGATCACTGGGTGGGCCGCGCCCTGCTGCGCCAACAGCCGTACCCACCGTCCCTCTATGGTGAACGCTCTGGTCTCGTGATCCTCATCCGATCATCAAGCGCGTAGAAAGTCAGTCTTCGTGGCCAGAATGCAACCATGGTTTGCAGTTATGCCCCCCATCTTCCCAACACACGCTGCACGGGCTACACTCGTTAAGATTCCCGTGGGATACGTCACGGTGAATGGCTGAACTGGCGAGACAGCACTGCCAGCCTGTAACTAATTCATATCAGTGGCACATGGCCAAGGGAGAAACTGCACTACCCGATGGCATAGCCCAAGAGTGTCGAGCATGCTGGCCCTTTGCCCTGGCCGCTTGAAACCTATATCCCCTTCCCATGCGACCGCACAGTCAACGCAATAGGGCTGGAATGCCCACGCAAAACACAGATAAACGCATGTTCCCGAGACGTGTAACAAATCAGTTCTAGCACCGCCCGTTAGTATCCGGACGCCTCCTGCGTTGGTGCTTAGCCTGCCCCAAGGCCTACCCACATGGCCATGTATGCTGTGCCTTGCTCCCCAAACCCCAACTCGTTAGGTAACATGGCCAAGCTGTGGCCAAACGTCAGGTCACTCAACCCTTCCGTGCGGACACGCGCGTACCCTCCGAGCAAGCTTACAGCCCACCCTGCGAGTACACACTGCCAGCCCCGAGCTCCACCGGACCTCATTGAGGTGCCGCCGGAGTCATCTCCACGCCCTTGGCGGCCGCAATGGCCTGCTCCTCAGCGGATGACGTGTAGTCATCCGTGTGCTCGTGCTTGTAGTTCTTGCCGTATCCGAGCAGGCGCTCGAAGAGCGACAGGTGGCGGGGGTGGATGGCCTGGCCCGTGTACTCCTCGGGGTGTCCGTCGAGGATGGCCAGCCAGCGGCGGTCGCCCTCGCGCAGGTCCAGGCCGGTCGTGTCAGCAATCGTAATGATGGTGAGGATGACGCCTGGAGGTGTGGAAGGACAGCGAGGGTAGGGCGCGTGTCAGCAGGGTTCCCGGGGGCAGGCATGGGCGAGGCGACGCTGGGCAGTCTCCCGTACAGTCGTGGCACTGTCGAGTCCTAGTGAGGCGAGCTTTGCAGGCATCTCGAGAGCTCGTGTAACCCGTCTCACCCGCAAGGCCGCAGAAGGCCGAGATCCAGAACTTGGTGCGGTTGTCGACCAGGCCGAAGACCACACCCGCCACCAGGGCGCCGGCCTTGCCCACGGCGGCCGAGAAGCCGTGGCACATGGAGCGGACCTCGGTGGGGGCCAGCTCGGCGGGCAGGAGCCAGGTGGTGGCGTTGGGCCCGAACTGGCCCCTGGGAGCAGGCGGGAAAGTAGCCGGGAACAAGATGAGTCAGCCCCGGCAGAAAGGGTCCAAGCAGAAGTTAACTGAAGGCGAGCCAAAGCGTCCCAATCAAAACCCCATACAACACCGTCACGTAACCGAACCTCGTCGCCTCGCATACCGCATCACCCATTTACAACCCGCTCACCAGAAGCTAGAGAAGTAGTACATGAACTGGAAAGCGTGGATCCACTTGGGCTGGATGAGCTGGTCGTAGTGCACGGCGCAAATCAGGAAAAGCACAAACTGCGGACGGCAAAAGGGTAGGGTTAGCGCGTCAGTCGTTGAGCCGTTGAGATGCATTGCTTCACCTTCGGGCCCTCCTCTCTTCCCAGACCCAAGAGTCCCTGCTCACCATCCAGGAGAAGCCCATGACCTGCATGCGCATGCGCCCCATCCAGGGCTTGTCAATGGTGAAGGCGGCGAAGTAGTAGCCCACGAGCGCCACGGCGGAGTTGAGCAGCGTCCACTCGAGCACCTGGATGACGCTGGCGGTGGGGTTGATGATCTTGATGAACGTGCTCTGGAAGAGCTGCGGGGGCGAGCAGCGGCAGGGGGGAGGCGGGCGAGCGGGCGAGAGCGTGAGGAAAGTCAGCAGGCTGCCGGTTTGGTTGGGAGCGCCGGGAGCAAGCTGACCTCGATCATCGCCTGGGCAGCGCAGCTTGCCAACGCCTACATCCCCGCTTAGGCTGATGCAGGCTGGCACTTGGCCTCACCTTGTTGCCGTAGAAGGCGAAGTCCCACACGAACCAGCTGGCAGCGGTGCCGAGGTTGCGGTGCCAGTAGTAGTACATCAGCAGGCTGAACTTGCGCCACTGCACGTTCTTGCCCTGGTCTCCCGACATGGCCTTGAGGGCCTCGCGCTTCTTCTGCCACACAGCCGACTCGCGGAGGCCCAAGATACGGTACAGCAGGATGCCAATGAGCGGGATCAGGCCGATGGCGTACGACAGGCGCCACGTCACCTCCAGGGCGTAGCTGTCGTAAGGAGCGTTGTACTGCCCGAAGCCGGCCATGATGGCTGAGGGGGAGAGCGGGATTGGGGGCGATGAAGGGAGTCAGAGGGGGCTTTGCGGAACAAGCTGGCATAGTATTGCGCTGGTAGACATTCCACAGCTTGAAGCCTGAGAGCACAGCTCAGCCCTGACGCGCCCTCTCAGCTGCCCCTTGCCGCCCCCCTTGAGTACCCCGCCCCACCCACCGATGATGACCGCCGTGTTGACCAGGTTGCCCACGCCCTGCATGCTGAACACCAGCACCACGGTCTCTCCGCGGCGCTTCTGGAGCTTGGCGCTGCTCTCGGCGCGCTCGTTGGCGGAGGTGGAGGCGACGGGGTACTCGCCGCCCACACCGATACCGAAGATGAACTGCACGGCCGTGAACATGGCCCACAGAGCGCGGTCGGTGGGGCCAGAGGATGCGACGATCAGGATGCCACCTGAGCAGGGGGAAGGCAGAGAGCGGGATCAGTAGGGCAAGGAGGAGCGAAGGGTCACAAAAGCATCACAGCCAGCAACCTAGATCCCGCCCAACAGGATGTCCCCGAGAGACTTGTGACCCTGATCCTGAACTCACCAACGACCATGGTCCCGGCGGTGGCGACGGAGCCCCATTTCCGGCCGATGCGGTCAGCGAAGAACCCGAGGACGATTTGGCCGAAGATGATACCGCACACTTGCGTGTAGGTGATAGAATCCGAGAGCTTTGCGTTGCAGGTCGTGTGATTTACCCAGCAGTCAGGGTACTCCTTCTTCCAGATGGCTGCAGGGGAGGGGCGGGGGGAATGTGGAGGTGTCAGGGCCGCGGGGGGCTGCTGGAAGTGGATGTGTGGGCGGCTGGCACGCGGGGTTCCACAATGCAGCCGGGCTGCTCACCAGACAGGTTGCCGACAGCGAAGACGAAGTAGGCCTCGCAGAACTGCGATGAGCGAGGGGGTAACAAGTTAGGGCGAATGACGGTGACACAGGCGAACCCGTAAACCAGACGAAGTAATAGTCAAATGGCATATGTAACTCAGTCGCCTACGCAGCAGCGCGTGCACATGCGCGAAAGCGGCCAGCAAGCAATTTTGGACGTCGCGCTGGTACGCCGACAGCCCCAATATTGAAGCCCGCAGCCCCAGTCCCCGCACGCACGCACTCAGACGTACCATGCCGAGTCCTGGGAGCATGAACGATACCAGCCAGTGCAGGAACCTGCGAGGCAAGGAAGCGAGCGCGGTCAGAGCTCGGACTCCTAACAACTCCCCCCCCATCGCGCTTTCGCGAGAGTGCGGCAGCGAGTGTTTGCAGCCTCTCTCACGTCATCACGGGGTTCCGGTGCACCTCCACCTCCTCGGCGTTGATGGAGAGCAGCTGAACCTGGGCCTTCTTCATCGATGACTGGGCGGACGGCGGCGCGTCCAGCGACGCCGCTCGCTCGGCGTCTTGGGACGCCATGGTGGAAGGCGGAGCAGTCACGGTGCGCTGAGGGCGGGTGATGGCGGCAGCGCTGGGGAGAGCGGCAGCCGATTCCCGTTCCGTTGTGTCGGGCAGCGGTCGCTCTCAGCGCCAAAGACGCTTCCGAGTCAAGTGGGCCCTGCTCTACGTGTCGTGGGCTGAGCCTGACTACTGAGCCGGGGCCGGCGCACCGAGGTCATCAACACGTCGTCGTACTCGACTGGGACGAGCAGGCATCTTTGGGCAAACGATTCCGCATCAAAGTTCCCCGGTGCTGATGCAGCCAGACTGTCAACTGCAACCACGGCCAGACGGCGCGCGAGCGAGCTGTGCGGCGCCTCGGCGTAGGGCGCTTCGCGCGGCTGGTGGGTTCGGCGCTGTCGACCGCGACCGGAGCGCGAATTACGCGCCGTGAAATTCCATTGAAACGTATATGATTCAGACTTCGAGTTGCGACGCGGGCTCGACGCGCACGCCAGACTGGCCCTCGCGGTCGCGCCGTCTCTCGCTGGCGACTTCCTTGGTGTGCGATTCCGGGCGGAGTCTGGGCGTAAAGGCGTAATGACATTGTACGTGTAGCCGGAGGTGGAGGTACGTTTGCGAGCGCGGCGAAACCCGGCGTGCAACATCCACGCCCGCACGCCCTACCTCAGCGCACGCGAAGCCGGCACGCGCAGAGCTAGGCATAAGCGGCGCCGGGGGTGACTGGAAGTTGACTGGAGCCCTTCAGTCTCTTTCCATTCCCCCAACCCCCCCCCCCCCCCGCCCCCCCGACGCAGGAGCACTGCAGGATCATGCGAGAGCCGCTGCAAGAGGGCCGCATCCAGGGGTATTGGGGCGCGCACGGGTCATGGCTGTGGGGTGGCCAGCTGGGGCAAGATGAGTAGAGCTGTTCGGCCTACCATCCCGGTCGCCCCCCATCCACGCACCCCGTTCAGCCCCTTTCCCCACTTAAGAAGCGCAAGCCTTCCCCAGGCTCCTTCGGCTCCGTGTGGCGTGTGGCGGGACGCGTAGGCACTGCTCTGGCGTGAGGACCGTGGGGCGTTGAGCTGGACCCTGGGTGATACTTGCAGCACCAGCGATTGCTGGCACTCGTCCTAGCTCGGACTGCCAGGCTCTTTCCCACTTCTCCAACCCCTCACCCTCCTCTCAAGCCCCTCGCCCTCCGCCAAGCTGTCCCCCTCCCCATACGGTAGGCATGAAAGAGCATCTGTGCCAGGGTGCCGCGGGGCCGTGAGGCGCCTTCGGCATACCGGCGGGAAGAGGCCCACAGGACTGCTGCTGTGGCTAAGGGCATAGAGCTATGCCTTCTGGGGGACGCGGGACCGGAGTGGGTACCGGTATGAACGCTGAGTTGTTCTCGCACTGGTGCGTCTGGTTGGCTGCACCCGACTGCACGAGGGCAGTTGGGCCAGCTATGGTCCCCTGCTGTGGAGCTGACGCTCCGTTTGAGGCGCCCCTCTGTGGCCCCTCCCTTTCCCGAAACTTCCCGTTCTCACGGCCCGTTGCTGCGCAGCGCTGTGCTCTGCGGACATCTTCTCTGGGGCGCCTGCCGGCGCCGTGCCCGCCTATCCTCCCGTGTTGGCGATGTGCACCCTGTCTCACATACATGGTAGGGAGCTGCGGCGCGGGAGGGGACACCCTATCCGCCTCTCTGCTGTTACCGGTAGTCGGGGGAAACAACGAACGCTCACGGACAAGCGCAATCCGGTAGAGCAGAGCCTGCTTCCCAGCCATCGGTCGGTCCTACTGCCATCACGGCCCGCTGCCCGTTCGCCCCCGCTCCCACGTATGCCTGTACAAGCCGCAAGCCGCTGCTGCCAGACGCACCTTCGTGGCTCGTCACCCTCAAACGCATCTTGCAGACGTACCCGATCCGGCCTGAACCACCGCGGCCCTCACGAGTTGACCACTCCTGCGGGTACTGCCCCGGAGGGCATACCCAATGACGGCTCATCCTTCGCAGATGATGGCCTCGGAAGCTCGGGGCAAGCCCGGCTTGCCAGTGCAAGGACTGTGGCTGCGATGTATGGGCAACCCTGGCTCCTGCCGGCCCCGCAACAGTGCTGGTGTTTGTGAACACCGTCTTGCCTGGATCCTGTCAGAAACCTTGAGCCCTTCTGGCGGTTGAGCTGCGGGCCCCAGACAACATATGGGGAAGGTCTGCTACGGTGGCAATCGGCTCAGCCCTTTTTCCTGAATGGCTTCCCCAGGGGCGCGCGGGCCACTCCAGCGCCCAGCCTCAACCGTCCCGCAATGCTCCGCCCAAGAGCAGGGGCGGCGGGGGTGGAGGCCTGACGCCATCGTGTGGGCTCCGGCAAGCGGAATAGCAGCGACAGTAGCCCCGGTGAGCTGCTGGCCGGGGCGTTGAGGCGCTGGCAGCTGGGCTGAGAGGCGGCGAAGGGGGCGAGGAGCGGCCCACCGAAGCCAAGGGGACCACAAGGTCTTGCTAGGGGCGCTGGCCCCGGAGGCCAAAGCTGCGACCGTTGACTCTGTTGAGGCGAGGCCCGTTGGGCTGCTGCGATGGCTGCGGGGTCAGAGCCTGCCCTGTGGGACATGGGTAGCGCTGGTGGGCATCCGCTGCGGTGTCCTACCTATGGTGGTGGCATCCGCCTGCACTCGAGGGTTTGGGGTCCGGGGGAACAGTGGCCCACACGGGGCTGTCTCTAGCTCTCTCCAGTCATCTGCGCTGTGGTGGGCAGCTGTGGTGATGGCCATCAGTTTGTCCGTATGGCTAAGGCCGGGATATGGGCGTTGGGGCCATTGGGGCCGCTTGCCCAATGCCCAGGGTTGACGGGCCTCAGGCTTTTAGCGGAGGAGACACAATTACAGAGCCATCAACGCTTGAGTAGATTACAGGTCACGGGAAGCAAGGGGTCCCCCTGTGAGGAGCTTTACCTATACGATGCGGCTGCTTGCCACGTTCTCGTCAAACCCCCCTGTGAGGAGGTGACGCCGCATTAGGCGCGCAAGAGCAGGGCTGCGGATAGTTGCCGACCAGTGCAATCGTTGCACTTTGCTGGCCTGCTTTTCGCGAAACTCGTCTCCCGTGTCTCCTTTCCCCCTGTGACGAGGGGCGGAATTAACGGCCGATTCAAACAGTGATGTGCACATCTGTGTGCGGATGTGGAGACAAGGGCCACCTGAGTCAGGAGGCCTCCTAACCTGGGCGACCTGAGCCACCTTTGTTACCGTTAACCGTTGCCCCGGCCGCCATGACTGCGCCATGACTACCTCATGACTGGAATCGACTGCAAGATGCCTTCGGAGCTGATGCAGCCAGACTGTCAACTGTATCCACGGCCAGACGGCGCGCGAGCGAGCTGTGCGGCGCCGCGGCGCAGGGCGCTTCGCGCGGCTGGTGGGTTCGGCGCTGTCGACCGCGACCGGAGCGCGAATTACGCGCCGTGAAATTCCATTGAAACGTATATGATTCAGACTTCGAGTTGCGACGCGGGCTCGACGCGCACGCCAGACTGGCCCTCGCGGTCGCGCCGTCTCTCGCTGGCGACTTCCTTGGTGTGCGATTCCGGGCGGAGTCTGGGCGTAAAGGCGTAATGACATTGTACGTGTAGCCGGAGGTGGAGGTACGTTTGCGAGCGCGGCGAACCCGGCGTGCAACATCCACGCCCGCACGCCGTACCTCAGCGCACGCGAAGCCGGCACGCGCAGAGCTAGACATAAGCGTCGCTGTGGGTGACTGGAAGTTGACTGTAGCCCTTCAGTCTCTTTCCATTCCCCCAACCCCCCCCCCCCCCCCCCCGCCCTCCCGTCGCAGGAGCACTGCAGGATCATGCGAGAGCCGCTGCAAGAGGGCCGCATCCAGGGGGTATTGGGGCGCGCACGGGTCATGGCTGTGGGGTGGCTAGCTGGGGCAAGCTGACTAGCGGCCTTCGGTCCACCCACCGTGTTGCCCCCTCCACCCCCCCTTCAGCCCCGTTGCCCCACCCTAAGCTTCCCCTGCTCCTTCGGCTCCGTGCGGCGTGGGTCCGGACGCGCAGGCCAACGAGGGCACTACTCCGGCGTGAGGACCGTGGGACTCTGGACTCTGGGTGAAGCTTTCAGCATCAGCGGTTGCTGGCACTCGTCATGGGTTGGCATTATGGCATACCAGGCGCCGCACAGCTCGCTCGCGCGCCGTCTGGCCGTGGTTGCAGTTGACAGTCTGGCTGCATCAGCTCCGAAGGAACAAAGCACTCTGATGCGGAATCGTTTGCCCAAAGATGCCTGCTCGTCCCAGTCGAGTACGACGACGTGTTGATGACCTCGGTGCGCCGGCCCCGGCTCAGCAGTCAGGCTCAGCCCACGACACGTAGAGCAGGGCCCACTTGACTCGGGAGCGTCTTTGGCGCCAAGAGCGACCGCTGCCCGACACAACGGAAGGGATTCGGCTGCTGCTCTCCCCAGCGCTGCCACCATCAGCCGCCCTGAGCGCACCGTGACTGCTCCGCCACCCACCATGGCGTCCCACGACGCCGAGCGAGCGGCGTCCCTAGACGCGCCGCCGTCCACCCAGTCATCGATGAAGCAGGCCCAGGTTCAGCTGCTCGCCATCAACGCCGAGGAGGTGGAGGTGCACCGGAACCCCGTGATGACGTGAGAGCGGCTGCAAACACTCGCTGCCGCGCTCTCGCGAAAGCGCGATGGGGGGGGAGTTGTTAGGAGTCCGAGCTCTGAGCACGCTCTGTTCCGTTTGGCTTACAGAGCCAGAGGCCAGTCACCCTCTCATGCGCCAACGTCCGTCCGTATCCCGCACCACATCACGTGTTGCTTCACCGTACTACGTATTGTATTGCCCTCTCGGGGTCACGTCCTGCGCAGCTCATGCTTGACCAGCCTGCTTGCATGCGTCCCTGCCCTCTAAGGGATCGCTTCCGCTGAGCCATAGATCCGTGCGAACTGCACAGACCCAGCCCCTCAGCATCCAGGCACGCACAGCTTCGCCTTGCTCCCTCCGCGCTCGCCTCCTAGGCCGTCGCGTCCTCCCCGCCGTCACCTTCACCGCTTAGCAAACTCCTCTAGCGCGCTGCTGTGTAGGGGCCGTCCGGAACGGCGCGGCAGGCGTGCGCTCCCCTCCTTCCCCGTGGATGCATGTCGCACCCAGGTCGCCGAGGCGCGATGCGTGGGGCCCCGGTGTGGCCGGCCATAGAACACGCCTGCTGCGGCCACGATCTACACGCCAAGCTGGTAGCGAGAGCCGCTTTCAGCGGAAGGTAGAGGAGCGCGGCGCAGAGCAGGGCTGCCCTGCCTGAGCGGCGCGGAGCCCCAGGCAAGAACGGCACCAGCACGGCCCATCTCTTCCCACCTCCCCCTGCCCACCCCAACCCCACCCTGCCCCCGCCCCCTACTTGTACACCGCCATGGCCCCCGACTCCGCCAGCCACTGAGCGTCCGCGCGGCCCCACAGGGCTGTGTGTGGGGGGAGGGGAACCGGGAGGGTTGCGAGGTTGGAGGCTCCCGTTCTGCAGTTAGATGTGGATTGGACCACCTGCCGCGGCGCCCAGCAGGGCGGACAGGGCCCCGGACGGTGCCCATCCCCAACCACGTGTGCTGGCGACTTCGGCTACGTGTGGGCTCTATGCCGCCCGGCAACCCCTCCGATCCTGTCCAAATGCGCGCTATGCCCATCCCATTTGTCCCTTGCCCGCGCTTACCGACGCCACCGCTGCGCCCCCGGGCAACAACGATATCGTCGCCGACATAGGCGTAGACAAAGAAAGGCAGCGCCTTAAAGTCCCTACGAGGTCGTGGAAGCAGGGGAAAGGGGGGGGCGCGAAGTTAGTTCGGGGAGGCGGAGGGAGGGGGCAGGGAGCTGCTCCTCCACAAGGTTGGGTGTAAGCTTTCCCGAAGCTATACAGATGGGCTGAGACCCGATACGGGTTAGCAGTGGGACATATTTGTAGCCACAATGCAAAGATATTGGGGCCGAGAGGCGAGCTCCGCGCGAGGCCGTGGGCGGAGGATGAGTGCGGGGATCGAAACACAAGTGACATCCCGCGAACCGCGACACTTTGTTGTAACTGCCGCGTTGTAACAATAGAGCTAGATTTATGCATGGAGCTCGGTCTGGGCTTACGCGGCAAGGTTTGAGCGAAGTCGCGGACACGGCTACATGGTGGCAAACAGGTCATCGATGCCCCGCCTTCTTCCACAATGCCCCGCCTTCTTCCACAAGACACTGCCCAAGGAGGCCCGACCCACTTCTTTGGCAGCTCGCTGAAAGGCTTCTGCGGGGGTCCAGCAGCGAGAGGGACAAGAGCGGAGGGGAGACGAGGTTGCAAACAAGGAAGGGTGTAGAGGCCCTCGCAGCCGTTAGCATGACCCCTTTCCCCCTCGAGCCGCCAATGCAAGGCTCAGACGCCAGCGGCAGACGCTGCTATACCCTGGGGCAAGGTCGCCAGGATCATGGCCTGACTACCACCAATCCACTACCACTGCCCGTGCCAGTGCTCGGTCTGAGTTGATGCCCCTCGCCATCAGCCACGAGGGCCCTACTCACGGAGGCCTTGATGGGGATGGTGAAGCGCCAGGGCCCCACACCGATGCTCATGCTGGGCACATCAAAGTGGACCACTTTCTGCGGGGACAGGGGCAGGGGCGGAGGGCCGAGGCAAGGAGGAGAACGGCAGGGCTAAGCGGGCGATGTTGGCTGGGAGCTGGGGGTGCCGCCACAGCGGCGCATGCACACCGCACCTTCCCTTGGAGGGGGCTCCGGGGCTTGTGTGCACTGGCTCGCGCGCTCCGGCATTAGGGCTTTGCCCCGGCAAGCGCACACCTGCCGCCAGCCCAGCACCTCAGACACGTGCGCGCACGCCGTCTCACCCCGTCCTGCTGGAAGGGCCCCTTGAAGGTGAGCGAGGCCAGCCCCCCCAGGAACACGCCGTTCTCAAAGCCCGTGTCGTCGAATTTCTGCAGCAGGGAGGCGGAGGCGGGGTAGCGGGGAGGGAAGGCAGGGCGTCACCAGGTGCCAGGGAAGGGGAGAGGCCTTGGAGGGGGAAGCCAGTGCCGCGACGGCGAAGCGGAGAGCGGACAAGAGGACGAGGGCTGGGGCCAGGGCCAGGACCGGGCACAGAGGTCGGCAATCGGCAGCTTTGGTACAAAGAGGGTGGGGCCAGGGGGGTGGCATGGCGACGATCGGGCGGTGCCACGGCCTTGCGGCCCGCCCGACACACCTGGCAGGCGGCCATGGGGAAGTAGCTGCCGCTGCCGCCCTTCTGCTTCTTAGCTGCCGCGGTGATGTCCTTGGCGGCTGCGGGGGGAGGCGGGGGGAGGCGGGGGGAGGCGGGGGAGGCGGGGGAGAAGAGCATTGGGTACAGTGGGACAAGCTGCAGAGCGGGCAGCCTACCAAGCCGCCAGGGGGGCGAGGATTGAGGTAGGCAGCTGGCGCTTTCCTCCGTGACACTGGGGTAGTCGTCACCCTTTCAGATCCCCACTCAAATGTCCGACCCCGGGACGAGAAGCGCGGACCGACACTCACGGACGGTGTAGATGAGCCGCCAGCGCACGTTGGCCGCCGTGAGCTTGGCCTCCCAGCCGTCGGGCTGGCGGGGAGGGAGGAGCAGGGTCAGGGAGGATGAAGGGAGCCAGCGGCCGGACACGCTGATGCCGAATCCCGGGTGTCTTGCAGCAACACGCGCCCGCCGACCCATGCGAGTGGGCACAGTCAGCAAAAGAGGCGCTATGCTCCCCCGCGCCACGCCAACCAGAGGCAGCTCCTCAGTGTGCTCAGGCCAGCACGGCGCCCCCAGTTTCCACGCTACGCCTCACCCTTCATGCCCAGGGCGCCCTGGGCCCCTGCCTCCCTGGCTCCTGGGTGCCGAAGGCCTCCAGGCCTCCCACCAACGCCCCTCTGGGGCTGTCCTTGCCTGCATGCATCCCATCGTTCCTCGTGCAGCCCCGACACCCCGACACCCCGACGCCCCCACCCCAAGGCCCCCCCTCAGACTCCAACCTTCAGCTTGGCCTTCTCCACAGCGACCATGGCCGCCAGCACGTCAGCCGGGCGCACCGACCCGGGCTTGGACGCCGCGGAGCGGAGGACGCTAAGGGCACCCTCCACGGCTGGCGGGGCGGTGGCTGAGGCGCGAGGGTGGGGGCATGTCGGGGATTTGGCACGCGGATGGCGCAAGGTGTGCTAGCTGCTAGTGCTCACCTGGAGCAGCAGATGCCCACGGCACCACCACCGCAAGCCGCGCCCGCTGGCTGGGCGCAGCTCGCGGCGAGCATCGGACTGAATGCACAGACGGGCAACTCGCAACGCGCATGGTTACTGGTAGAGGTAAGTGTAAGTTTTGACTGAACCAAGTGCAAGCAACTTGAGCAGAGTGCGCAAGGAGAGCCCGGCTATGCTTGCATCCCCAACCACTCACCGCGCGCGGCACGACTAAAAGCCGCGCAGGCGCCACCGCCCTGCAACAGCTTCCCTACATGCGTTACGAGACTTGAGTTACAGCCCGGGGCATACCGGTGTGAATAGCCCGGGGGACGGGCCCATGGGCCACTCGCACAGGCCCCAGACCCCAGGCGGGTACCACTCCAGGGTTCGTGGGCGTGTCGGTCTGGTCCCCGCGCGTTTCCGCCTTCCTTTACATGTAACTTGCTTTATAGTCATACACGGCACCAAGAACCGCTGTCCGGAGCCCTGTGCCTGCACCCGCACATGTCTCGGACAAGAGGCAGTCCGGGTCAGTCGGCTCCGGCGTTTCACGGCGGTGACGGTGATGTGTGTGGCGTCTTTGTCTTCGTTTCCCATGATCACTTTTAAGCGGTTGCAATTTGGGACCAGGCGTGGCGGGGGAGTGGTACCCGCCTGCCAGACCCTCCCAGCGCTTCGCTTCGTTGATGTTCTTCTAACCCTCCCAGCCTCTCCCTGACGGGCGCTACACGAGTGCTGCATGTTAAGTTCCCCGATCCCATACCACAGCCTGTACCTTTGGCCTGGGGCCTAGGCAAGAACAGCCGGGCAGCCGGGTAAGTTCGGGTCCTCATCGCAGCTTATGGTGTCAACATGCCCGTCTCGTGCGCGGCTGCTTCACTTAAACAATGCGGCCTCTTGCCACGTTGCTCCTGTCAAGCCCTGCAGGGCCAAGCGCTGAGAAGGGCTGAGATGCCTCCGGGCCTAACCCCTTGTGGCCGCATAATACTTCCTGTGGAGTACCCCAATCCCTCACGGTAAAACGTGAGCGTGCTTCACTTATCACTACCGGTACTCGCTTCCTGTTGGCTGCTTCAATTGTGCAATCGCTTGCCTGGCACTCCTGTTCTTTACCCCAATCCCTTGTCCACGCCTTAGGCCTGGAGCCCAAGGCAAGAGCCTTGCCGCCCGCGAGCTCAACTCGTGCAGGGAGGTGCTGCGTGCAGGGGCCTCACAGGGTCGTACAGCTCCGTCCACTTCTAGGTAGGGGTAGCCGGCTAAGCCGGATAGGGGCCAGCAGATGGTGACGGCGCCCCGTGCCCTTGGCCTTCCCTAGAAACCTGTAGCGGTCCCCAAAGCAGAGGGTACTGTCGTGTGAAGCTCATCAGATGCCGTGCAGGAGCGAGAGGGGGACCTGGCAGGTTTGCACTGCCGGCCCCTGAGGCCTGCACCTGCACCTGCACCGCAGAGACGGCGCTGCATCGACGGCTCCTTGTAACGCTGCACAGCGCCCGGCTAGAGCTCCTGCGACCGAGCTTCATTATTAATTGCTGTGAGGGTGAGCGGTCCAGGGGCAGTGGCAGGAGTCTGGGATGCGGGGCAAGCAGCCGGGCCTGATTGGAGAGGCCGCGGCCGTGATGGAGGACCGAGCCCTGCGAGGGCAGGGGAGGGAGGGAGGCCAGAGGGGGCAAGACAGCCGCACGGGGGCTTGCCTGTGCTGGCCGATGAAGATGGACCGGCAACCGGGGGGCGACACGGGGGCGAGGGCGGGAGGTAGGGCTGAGTGACTTGGCGCAGCCGCAGTGCCTGCATGCTGGGGCGCCCCGAAGTCTCCACGGAATGCAGGCTTCCTGGCGTGCCAAGGAAGTAGGCGAGGCGAGGTTATCAGTGCAGCCTGGGGACCATGGCAAGGTTCCGGAGAGGGCACCTGAGCGGCGCCGGCCGCCACCTAGTGTCACGACCCCACGTGTAACTGCGCCCACACTGACGATATGGGGCGGGGTGATCAGGCCGCCAGGGCAGTCCTTGCAGCGCAGGAGAGACCAGGGACCCCGGCGAGGCCCTCTGCCCCCGGAACAGACCCATACAGCGTCAGCCGCCAGCCTGGCGGCTTCCTTCATCTCGAGCATCACCTTTGCTACCGCTCAGATGTTTGTAGCGCCTCCAGCCTCCACACGAGACACCCCTGGCGGTATGCTGGCACCGGGCCCCCGCCCTGCCCGTCCCGCTTGCGCTCCCACCTCGTGTGTGTTGAAGGCCATTTAGGATTCCGTCCAAGCGTCCAGGTGAGGCGATGGTACCAGCCCGCTGCCCACCCCCTGCCCAGGTGCCCGTGCCTCCGTTGCTTGTCCCGGCACTAGGCTTGACGCCCGATGCACCACAACCCACTGGTCAAGCCGCTGGGAGCTCCACGGCGCTCATCAAGACGGTCGCGCAGGCTTGGCCCTGCGGCCAGCGCGCCAGGAGGCCCATCATTTCCGGCTTAAGTTCCTGCGACCTGCATGTTGGGAGCGAGGAGCAGGTGACCAGGAGGGTGGGCGTACATAGCGGAGCGCACGGTGCATCATCAGGGACGGGCATCACTGTGGTCCTGGAGTGCCTCGCAGGCGAGAGCCCCGGATGATGAGCTGCGGGATTACGGCAGTGGGAGGGCGGGTGGTGTTCGTGGCAACCCGAGTATGCTTGCCCCTCCTCCTCCGTCTGGCGCATGGCCCGCGGCGCCGCAAACCTGTAATCCCTCCCCCACAGCTACTACCGTGCGGCTGCTCTCAGGGGGAGCCGACCCAGTTCCTTGGCAGCTCGCTGGGGAGCGTCTGGAAGGTCCTTCAGGAGGGGGGCAGCAAGGGAGGAGCGGGTAAGAGGTCGCAGGGCGCAGAGGCACGCCTCAGCTGCCGTTAGCGATGAGACTAGGGGTACCGAGTTTCGAAGCTCACTTTCCGGCAGCTGACATGCGCTGCCAATAGCGCAGCGCGGCAAATAGCTGCGAAGCTCCAGACACGCATGTGTTATCTGCGATGCCCCGCCGAGCCCGCAACCCCTCGGGTGCGGCAGCACACGGAGCTCGCCGGCCCGCACCCAACCTGTGCATCCCCCAACGATCGTCCATACCCGCTGTGAGCCAATACGAACACAGCGGAGGTAACGCGTTCGGCCAGCTGCCCACCCGTGCCCATACGTAACACCTGCTTTCGGCAAGCCGCTGGTCGCTCCACGTCGCTCAAGAACTTCGCAGCGGCTCGGCCCTGTGGACAGCGTGCTGTTGGCCGGGGCGCCATCCGACTGGCAGCGATCTAACCCTACTTTGAGCGTAAGCTGGGCCATCGAGCACACTCGCTAGAAACAATGGTATTGCTTGACTCTTGCATGCTTTGGGCGTAGTGTTTTGCGAGCCCTAGCTTGCGACAGCTGCGTCGAGACCACGCTGAGTGTCGCGTGGTCTCAGCTTGAGGCTGCCTGAGGAGCGGCACCTCTGCAGCAAGAGGTGAAGGGTGCAGTAACGACCACGTTCCGGTGGCGGCTTAGTTACGAGAGGGATGCTCGAGCATCTGTTGGGACGAGAGCCATCTCGGGGAGCATCCCCGGAGCACAGGACGCCGCCACCAGCGGCTCTTAAGCCCGCAGCTCAGCTCTGTGTGTAGAACACGAGTACTCTCGACATCCAGAGTAGTGTGTGAAGTCAGATCGGGTCGGACCCGACAGGGAACATCAGCACTCCGAACACCAGAGCCTAACGAGTCCCACAATTCTGCGTCAGACTTAGCCTTGTGCGACGTCAAAGGGCAGGCGCAGCATGTCTGCCGACGCCGAAAAGGGTGTTGAGCAAGGAGGGACGGCACCTGCGACAAAAGGGTCGCCGAGCCATCACTATGCCGCCGAGGGTGTATTGGCGGCAGCGACGGAGGAGGTCGAGGTCGTGCATAACAAGTTTATGACGTGAGCTGTCGGGGGGCTCGCGTTCGGGGGCCGTCGATTGGGCTTCCGTCGTGGGCTTCCGTCGCGACTCCCTAAAGGCCGACGTCCTCCCGGCGTGCCAGTCCTGGCAGTTTCTGTCACGGTAGTAGGGCCAGATATAGATGCCCTCCTCTTCTGCCATCGCCCGCTCTGCACTCTTAACGTCACAAGCCGGCAGTCCCGGCCTGGCCGACAAGTCTGAGCACGGTCCTCGCTTCCTCGCCTCGCAGGTTCCTGCACTGGCTGGTATCGTTCATAATCCCAGGATTGGGAATGGTGCGGCTGCGTGCGTGCGTGTGGATTGGGGGCTGCGGGCTTCAAAGTTGGGACTGGCGCGACGTCCAAACGCGCTTGCTGGCCACTTTCGCGCATGTGCACGCTCTGCTGCATACTTGATTGAGTTACCTACGCTAATTGACGAGTTCTTTGTCTGGTTAATTGTCGGGTTCGCCTGTGTCACCGTCATTCGCCCTAACCTGTTACCCCCTCGCTCATCGCAGTTCTGCGAGGCCTACTTCGTCTTCGCTGTCGGCAACCTCTCTGGTGAGCATCGCCCGCAGCCGTGTAAAACCCCGCCTGCCAGCCGCCCACACATGCACATCCAGCAGCCCCGCAGCCCTTCACACCTCCCCATTCCCCCCGCCCCTCCGCTGCAGCCATCTGGAAGAAGGAGTACCCGGACTGCTGGGTAAAGCACACGACCTGTGACGCGAAGCTCTCTGAGTCGATCACCTACACACAAGTGTGCGGCATCATCTTCGGCCAAATCGTCCTCGGGTTTTTCGCTGACCGCATCGGACGGAAATGGGGCTCCGTCGCCACCGCCGCGACCATGGTCGTTGGTGAGTTAGGATCAGGGTCGGGTCACAGGCCTCAGGAACAGCCTGTTGGGCGGGATCTAGGTTGCTGGCTGTGCTGCACTTGGTACCCCTTGCTCCTTCTGCCTCCTCTGATCCCGTTCTCTGCCTGCCCCCTCCTCAGGCGCCGTCCTGATCATTGCATCCTCTGGCCCCACCGACCGCGCTCTGTGGGCCATGTTCACGGCCGTGCAGTTCATCTTCGGTATCGGTGTGGGCGGCGAGTACCCCGTCGCCTCCACCTCCGCCAACGAGCGCGCCGAGAGCAGCGCCAAGCTCCAGAAGCGCCGCGGCGAGACCGTGGTGCTGGTGTTCAGCATGCAGGGCGTGGGCAACCTGGTCAACACGGCCGTCATCATCGGTGGGTGGGGTGGGGTACTCAAGGGGGGCGGCAAGAGGCAGCTGAGAGGGCGCATCAGGGCTGAGCTGTGCTCTCAGGCGCCAAGCTGTGGCATGTGGCCCGCGCAATAGTATGCCAGCTTGGTGCGCAATGGCCCCTCTGACTCCCTTCTTTGCCCCTGATCCCGCTCTCCCCCTCAGCCATCTTGGCTGGCTTCGGGCAGTACGGCCCTCCGTACGACAGCTATGCCCTGGAGGTGACGTGGCGCCTGTCGTACGCCATTGGCCTGATCCCCCTCATCAGCATTCTGCTGTACCGCATCTTCCGCCTCCGCGAGTCGGCTGTGTGGCAGAAGAAGCGCGAGGCCCTGAAGGCTCTGGGAGGTAGGTCCTCAGCAGGAACCCCGACTGACGTCATCTTCGCTGCCTTGACGAAGCCAGTCTTACGCCCTTTGTCCCACACCCGCGATTGCACACCGCAGGCACCCACGGCAACGCTGTGCAGTGGCGCAAGTTCAGTCTGCTGATGTACTACTACTGGCACCGCAACCTCGGCACCGCTGCCAGCTGGTTCGTGTGGGACTTCGCCTTCTACGGCAACAAGGTGAGGCCGGTGCCAGGCCGTGCGGTACTAGGCTGGGCTGTTGTACGTTGGCAGCTCAACGGGTGCGGAAGCAGCCAGCTCAAGCACCTGCCCGCCGCTTATATCCCTTTCTTTCGCTGCCCGCCCTGCCCGCGTCCCCCTGCTCGCCCCCGCAGCTCTTCCAGAGCACGTTCATCAAGATCATCAACCCCACCGCCAGCGTCATCCAGGTGCTCGAGTGGACGCTGCTCAACTCCGCCGTGGCGCTCGTGGGCTACTACTTCGCCGCCTTCACGATCGACCGGCCCTGGATGGGGCGGATGCGCATGCAGGTCATGGGCTTCACTTGGATGGTGAGCAGGGAGGGGGAGGATACCAATAAGCGCAGGGCACGGAACGCGTAGCGTTGCGCAGGCTGACAAGCTGTCTGACTGTTGGCCCGCCCGCTTCCCCTCCGCAGTTTGTGCTCTTCCTGATCTGCGCCGTACAGTACAATGAGCTTATCAAGCCCCAGTGGATCCATGCTTTCCAGTTTCTCTACTACTTCTCCAGCTTTTGGTGAGGGGATAGTAATTATCTGATGGGGTATGCGATGCAACGGGTACAGCATCAGACAGAGGGTACCCCATGGTGTGCTTCGGACTGACCCGCCTCATCTTTGCCTCTTCCCTCCTCCGCCTGCTCTCAGGGGCCAGTGGGGCCCCAATGCCACCACCTGGCTCCTGCCCGCCGAGCTGGCCCCCACCGAGGTCCGCTCCATGTGCCACGGCTTCTCGGCCGCCGTGGGCAAGGCCGGCGCCCTGGTGGCGGGTGTGGTCTTCGGCCTGGTCGACAACCGCACCAAGTTCTGGATCTCGGCCTTCTGCGGCCTTGCGGGTGAGAGGGGTTACACGAGCTCCCGAGATGCCTGCAAAGCTCGCCTCACTAGGACTCGAAAGTGCCACGACCGTACGGGAGACTGCTCAGCGTCGCCTCGCCGATGCCTGCCCCCGGGAACCCTGCTGACACGCGCCCTACCCTCGCTGTCCTTCCACACCTCCAGGCGTCATTCTCACCATCATTACGATTGCAGACACGACCGGCCTGGACCTGCGCGAGGGCGACCGCCGCTGGTTGGCCATCCTCGACGGACGCCACGAAGAGTACACTGGCCAGGCTATCCACCCCCGCCACCTGTCCCTGCTTGAGCGCCTCATGGGCTACGGTAGGAACTACCAGCCCGAGGCCGAGATCGACCTCACGGCGGCTGAGGAGCAGGCCATTGCCGCCGCCAAGGGGGTCGAGTCAGCATCTATTGCAAGGCCCCTGTAACGGCATAGGGCGGCTAGCATTGGGACAGTCTTATGTGGGCTTTTGACGAAATTACCACCTCTAGGAATTCTAGACGGGCTGCGGCTACATGGGTCGGCTTGGCGAGGGCAATCGCCGGGCTACCTTCAAGCCCCTAGCTGGACTGATGCAGTTGGCGTTCAGGGCCTGGTGTGGTCCTACTGGGCAGTTGATTGTTGGGTTCCCTCCGGACCTGGGTTTCTCACGTTGGTTTGCGGCACGGGCAGGACACCCGCTGGTTGCGTTTGCATGAGGCATGGATTGGCTGCTTGAATTGGCTCTTGCAGATTGAGCCAGGAGATTCTGATCTTGCTTCGTGATGTGATGGCTGCGCTTACTCCTAGTCCCTTGGCCGGCGGCCCGCATTGGGCCAGGCGGCCTCGTGGAGCGCTTGAGCGTGCGTGCGTTGAGTTCGGACCGGGTGACCGGATCTGTGCATTGGTCAGGATTGCTTGTAGACTCAGTGTTGTCGGTGATAGGTAGGGCCAGACCTTTGATATGACAGCGCTAGGCTCTTTTGTGTGCTGGGTGCCACCTGCACCTCCGAGTGGCCTTGGGGGCTACTCCTTGAAGTGGACGTGTGGCGGATGCCCCAACCACCGGCCTGGCTTTCGGGTTTGATGGCACACAGCCCACAGGCCAAACCCCGTCAGCTAAGGCCTCGGTTCATCTGTGGTCACTGGTCAGTGCTTTCCTTCTACCTCTGCCCTCATCACGGGGGCTAGGCGGTGTTGCTGGGGGTGCTAGTTTTTTTAACTTGGAACGGTGAATTGGGGGGAGCAGCGTCAGAGAGGGTTCCTCTGCCCTAAGTAGAATGAGTAGGCACGCATGCGTTTTACTGAAACCTCACGGCCGTACCTCAACCGGGCTCTTCATCTCATGTCTTAATGTGCCATGCTTGATCAGGGGACATTATGGGGGAGGTTGAGTGCAGGGGCCACGGACGTGTGCAGACCTTTGCGGTCAGGCTTGGGAGCGGCTCGGCCGGAAGGCAGGGTGGCAATCGTGGCATGGCTGAAGTTGTTGAGCATGTTGCATGGCGGTGCGGAGAAGTGGTTCGCAAGGGAGAGCGCGGGACTTTGAGACGCTGCCTTGGCTAGGAATGCTTCTTCACTGTTCTGAGCACGTCCCCCAACTTGTACGGCCGCTGCTCGCCGCTTTATGAGCTGGTGGCTGGCGAGGGGGGGATGACGGCTTGGAAACAAGACACATACGCGTGTTGGATTGGGATTCGCCCTAATGTAAGAACGTGCCCACAGCACCCACGGAAGCCCACTCGGAGTGCGGACCTGTGCAGTTGCTGCCGTTGCCACGTCTGTGTTGCCCACGCCATCCTGCCCCAGGTAACCCCAAGCTGCCCGAAGCAGCAGCACAGCTAGATTGAATACGCTCCTAGCTCTCTCCCTGAGGTCTCAAAGCTAGGCTGGGGCCGTCCCTAGCTGTGGCGTGGGAGGAGGGTACAGAGGCTGAGCAGGGCAGAGACTAACCACCCCTGCACGTGCTTGCCGCCGCCACAGCACAGCAGATGACTCAGATGAGTTGAGGCTGCGTTGGATACAGGACACGGAGACGTATTACAATATTCACTACTAGGCAGCTGTACAGGGCGAGGAGCCTGGGCCCTCCGTCCATCCTATCAGGCAGCCATTGGCCTTGCCGCAGTCCGCCTGTGCCCTTTCCCCAGAGCTGTCTGCCCCGTGACCCCCCCGGTCCTGCGCAGGCTACCGCTTTGTCCTGGGTCACTCAACTGCCCTTGTAACGCCCGACACAGGCATGCAGCTTCTGTGTCAGGCCGAGCTTTGATGCTGCCCTCATGATGCCTGCTGCCACAACCGGATCGGGGACAGTGAGCTCATGTCTAGGGTGTTACAGGTACACGCAGTTGCGGGCCTCAACGCACCGTCGCCCATCAGGCGCAGGACCAGTGGCCGCACTCAGTTCGCACGCAAGTCTCAGATCAGTACCAGAACGTCTCCCCAGGTCGCCCTCTCCATTCAAGGCGGTGCGACCACGCCGCAGGCCTCCATTCAGCACGCCTCAGCCAAGACGTGCTTTCGGATGAGCCAGACAGGCGGAGGCTCAGCACCTTCAAAAGACTAGGCAATGCCACATCAACAGGCGGCTGGCTTGAAAGCGCCACCGCTATACCCCGTGAAATTGCCTCAGCACAAAATGCACACAAGATACTTGAAAGCGGTCGTCAGGCACCGGTCGCATACTACCGGCCGCGAAGGCCTAGGTCTGACACGGCAAGCTCTAAAACCCGACCTAACACCGTACTCAGAAACCCCACCACCCTTTCCGCTTGCCGCTCGCTCCATCGGCCGCTCCCCTCAGCGCACCGGCCGCTCTCCTCCCTCTCCGCTCCTCCTCCTTGCTCCGCCTGCCCCTGCCGCCTCCGCCGTCTCAGCGCACCGGCCGCTCTCCTCCCTCTCCGCTCCTCCTCCTTGCTCCGCCTGCCCCTGCCGCCTCCGCCGCTCTACGCCGCCAGGTCGTCCTGCAGCAGCAGCGCCACGGACGCCAGCACCCACTTGGCGGGGTCCTCCTGCGTGCGCAGCGTGAAGTTGGACACGATGGGCGAGTAGACGTTGGCGCGCTGCATGTTGGTGTAGACGGGGCACTCGTAGTAGCCGTCCAGGTTGAACTGGTCGGCGGTGACGGGCTTGACCTGGAGCACCGGCATGGCCGGGTGCAGCTCGTTGGGCTTGGAGTCGCGCAGGCAGGCGTCCTCGCGGTCCCACCGCGCGCCCTCCAGCACCAGGCCGTGCACGTACACGCCCAGCGGCGCCGGCTCGGTGACCTGCTCCGGGGCCGTGAACTTGGTCACCTCGGTCACGAACTTCATCACGTCCAGCGGCAGCTTGTTGGCGCGGGCGAAGGTCTGCATGACGGCGGTGAGGAAGGCCTTGGGGTTGAACAGGCCCGGCAGCCACACGCTGGGCGGCGTGATGATGTCGCCGGCCGTCCAGGCGCTCAGCTGCTCGTGGCGCTTCAGCACGTCGTTGTACCAGGCCGACAGCGTGTAGACCTCCTGCACGCGCGTGGACATGCAGCTCATCCAGAGCTCGGGCACGGTGTTGGAGGAGATGCCCTTGGCAAGCTTCTCCATGTTGTCGCTCATGTTGAGCGCGCCGTCCAGGCCCAGCTGCAGCTCCTCCATGCTGCGCTTCATCTCGCTCAGCAGCGCGTTCATGCGCGTCGCCTCCTGCAGCGCCACCACCACGAACGGCGTCTTGTCCTTGACGCGCAGCTCCACCTCCACCATGTTGAACGGCTCCGGCAGCCGCTCCTTGAAGGTCTCCAGCGTGGAGCGGACCGTGTTCTCGCCGCTGCCGGCGCCGCCACCTCCGCCGCCGCCGCCGCCCGTCACCTCCACCACGGTCTTGAACAGCGTCTCGCCCAGGCTGGTCAGCAGCGACAGCTCGGCGTTGGTGTGCATGCCGTACACCACGGGGCTCTCGGCGGGCAGGCTGGTCTCGATGTAGTCCTTGAGGAAGGCGTAGTCGGTGGGCATGGGCGCCTTGAAGCCGGGCGCCAGCTCCAGGGTGGGCGGCGACCAGGTGCTCGCGTCCTCGATGCTGCCCTGGGGCAGGATCTCGGGGCGGATGAGCACCTGCAGGTAGGTGTTGCAGCAGCGGCGGTCCATGCCGTCGGTGATGTGGCCGCCGTAGAACACCTCGCCGAACATGTACTGCAGATCGCGCCACGGGATCTGCTCGTACGCCTCCAGGTAGTTGTACAGCACGTCGCCGCACGTGGTGAGGTCGCCCATGTTGAACGAGTAGCCGCGGCAGAAGCCCAGGCCGGAGCCGGAGCCGGTGCCGATGCCCACGCCGAACTTCTTGCGGCCCAGCAGCAGCGAGTGGTAGAAGCACAGGCCGAACAGGATGGAGCGGAAGGCCACGCGCTTGGCCACGGTGGAGGGGCGGTCGCACTGCTCGGGCGTGAAGGCCGCAAAGGCGCGGCGCATGTTGGACTTCATGTCCGAGGGCGGCTCGTTACTGATCTTGATGCACGTTTGCAGGATGGACTGCGGGGAGGGTGGGGTGGGGGAAAGGGAAGGGAGAGGAGGGACAAGCGTCAGCGCCTGGCAGTTCTTGCCATCAACAGCAGGAGAGGGCGCGGCAGGGAGGCTGAGGGGTTGCAGAAAGAAGGCCAGCCCCGCTCAAGGCTCCCGCTCCCCACCTCTGGGATGATGTTGGCGTGCGGCGCTCCGTTGATGGGCTCGGCGCTGAAGAAGCAGCGGAAGTCGGGGTGGGCCGTCTCGGCCGCAATCTCCAGCTTGCGCTCCAGCTTCGGGATCCAGCCCTGCATCAAGTGCACGTTGTCCAGGAACACCCAGCCGCCCTCGCGCGTGTATTTGTCCAGCACCGCCTCGGCGGGCGCCTCCTGGCCCTGGCCCATGGAGATGAGGCACAGGCGGCCGTTCTCCACGCTGTAGCCGCACTTGCCGGCGTACATCTCGATCTCCTTGCTCGGGCTGTAGCCCGGGAACAAGATGAAGAAGATGGGCGTGGCGGAGGAGGACTCGTCCATCATGGCCGCGGGCGAGAATGCGTCCTGGGGACGGGCGGGAGGCAAGGGGAAAGAAAGCGGGTCAGCGGCTGAGGTTACCGCAACAGGAGCCTCCAAGTTGCGGCCTGCAGCCCCTGAGCGCACGTGTCTCACGGCTCTCTTGTCACCGCGTAAGCCCTGGCTCCCCCTTAAACTGACGCAGACGCAAGCCCCGCCAGCGCCCTCAGCCCAGGCTGCCGCCTCACCTGGTTGACGTAGGCGCTGCCCATCATGTGCTCGCAGAAGTTCTGCAGCGCGTTGGTGATGCGGTCGGGGCGCAGGGCGCGGATGATGAGCAGCTGCCGGAACTGGCTCAGCTTGGCCCAGTCGCCGGGCATGGGCGCGCGCTCCGCCGCCTCGTTGTTGCACCAGTTGAACCAGTCGTCGCTGTTCTTCTCCATCTCCTTGGCCAGGTGCGCGAAGCAGGGCAGCGTGGTCAGCACGTCCAGCGCAGCCCACTGCGACTCGTTCATCCACCTGGGCGGGCAGGGGTGAGGGCGTGGAGGGCCGTCAGGACAGAGCCAGGCAGGGCAGGCTGGAGGGCGAAGCAAGGGCAGGAAAGCTCTGCAGAGAGCGATACTAAGGCTACGGGGCCCTTTTCCGCACCTGCTCAGGTCGTCCGTGATGGGCGGCGGCGTGGGGTTGCGCATGCCGCGGCACAGCGCCTCGTACTCGCTGGCGTCCACGGCCTGGCTCCTCAGCAGGATGGTGAAGGTGAGCAGGCTCAGCACGATCAGCTTGTCGCGGTCAAACAGGCCGCGGCGCGTGTAGTTGTAGACGGTGAAGGTGCACGTCTCCAGCAGGTTGATCAGCCGCTCCTCCAGCGCCTCGGGCGTCATGGCGTACGAGTCCTCCTCGTCCTCGTCCTCGCCCACCTGGCTGCCGCGCCCGCCGTGGGACTCGGCCAGCGAGGCCTGCGACGCCTCGGGCGCAATGCCCTCGCTGGGGCGGCGCTCGCTGGTGCCGCTGCTGCGCCGGGCCTTGTCCATCAGCGCCTGGTGGTCCAGCGGCTGGTCGCGCAGCGAGGGCATCTTCTTGACGCCCTTCTTCTTGCGGCCGCCGGGCGCCAGGTCCAGGCCGCGGCTGAAGACCACGACAAAGGCGTTGAGGCTGAACTGGTAGAAGGCGTGGATCTTGTTGAGCGAGTTGAGCAGGAAGAACAGCATGGCGCCGCGGGCGGCAACGGTGCGGTACTTGTTGCGGTTCTCGTTGATGGCCGCCTCGGTCTCGCGGGACTCCTTGACCTGGCGGGGGCAAGGGAGAGGGAGGAGGGCGAGAGCGGGATGGGGTCAGGCGCCAGGCTCTGCCTCAAGGCAGCAGCACTCCAAGCAGGCTCTGCCATACGCAAGGCCCTTCACCTGCCCAAGACTCTGTGCCCCAGCCTTGCCCCAGGCCCCGCCGCTCCGCCTTTCCCCCCGCCGCTTCAGCAGCCCCCGCCCCCAGCCCGCTCGGGCACTTGCCTTCTCGCTGATCTCAGTCGACACGCGCTTGGCGTCCTCCAGCGACTCGATGAGCGCCACGTCCTCCGTGATGTCGCCCTCGGCGGTGGAGAGCTTGAGCAGCAGCCCGTCCTCCAGCTCCTTGAGCTTGATCGTGAACTCGGTGTTCTGGATGATGAGCTGCGTCTTGGTCTCCTCCAGGTCGGGGCGCTCCTTGTTCACCACCAGGGCCAGCAGCTGGTCCTCCAGACCCGCCTCCGTGACCGTGAAGTTGATCAGGGTGGTCTCCGCCTGGATCTCGGGCGGGTAGTGGGGGTTGGAGAGCTTGGTGTGCAGGAACAGGCGGAAGTTCTTGTTGTACTCGCACTCCTTGTCGCCCAGCTTGACGTAGAGCGAGCGGCCCTTCTTGAAGGTGGAGCGCGTGATGATGGGGTTGAGCACGGCGTCGATGGACTCGCCCATGTTCTCGATCAGCACGCTGTGGCCGGCCTCCACGGCCCGCTCGATGACCTGCAGCATGTTGCTGGCGCCCATGCGGGTCACCTGAGGGGAAGGGCAAGGGAGGAAGGGGGAGGGCGTCAGGGCAAGGCAGGGGAGGGGCAAGGCGGAGGTGAGGCAAGGGAGGCTGGGCCAGCGAAGCAAGGCAAGGGGAACAGCAAGTCGGAAGGCAGAGGAGCGGATGCCGCTGCGTGCCCCCTTACCTGCAGGTTGTTCTTGCTCTCGCGCTCCTTGATCCACAGGATGCCCTGCAGTTGCGGGTCCATCATCAGGCTCCAGCGCTCCGAGTTGGTGAGGATGGTGCCGTTCTGGACCGAGGTGGGGTCGGAGGGCAGGCCCTCGCGGATCCAGCTGGCCACCAGCGCATCGTCCACCAGCACCTTGAGCGGGTCCGTGATGCCCTCGGTCATGGGCATGTGGCGCTCGCGCAGGAACAGGATCCAGTCGTCAATCAGCTGCGCGCGGAACTTGGCCGTGAAGGGGCCGGCGTAAGACACGAAGGCGGCGGCGAGAAGCATGTCGCCTGCGGAGGGAGGCAGGAGAGGAGGAGGCACGGGTGAGGAGGGCTGCAGGCTGCAAGGGCCGCATGAGCAGAGCCGAAGCGGCCCGCACGCACGCTGCTGGACCCCAGGCCCCAGCTCTCGCCAGCAGCAAGCCAGGCCCTGCCGCCCGTTCTTACCGGTCAGCACCTCGTAGTCCTTGCGCAGCTGCTCCACCGTCAGCGCCCAGCGCTCGCCCTCGGAGGCCAGCGCGTTGATGAGGCGGTTGGCCAGCTCCAGCTTGCGCTGGCAGCGCTCGGCCTCGCGGATGGCCGCCTCCTTGTCGTCGTTGGCCTCCTTGAACTGCTGCTCCAGGCCCTGCACCATCTCGTTCAGCAGCCGCACCTTCTCCTGCACGGACGTCAGGCTGCAGGGAGAGACGCAGGGGGAAAGGGCAAGGTCAGCGCTCCTCACCCCTCCTCACGCTGCAGCCCTCAGGCCCCGCCAGCGCAAAGCCCATCCCGCCCGGGTCCCCGCGCCCCTCCTGCTCACGTCTGGTTGGCCTCCTCCAGCTTGGCGTTGGCGGCCGCCAGCTCCTGGCGCTTGGGCTCCACCTCCTGTACCACGTCGTAGTACTTGATGATGTTGACGGCCCACTCGCACAGGCCGGCGGCGGCGGTGGACTTCTTGCCAATGGCCTCGCGGTTGAAGTGCTCCAGCGCCAGGTAGGGCCGGCACGCGTCCACGGTCTTGCGCGCCACCGCGCCCGAGTCGATGATCTGCTTGAAGCCCTTGACGCGCTCCAGGAACTTGTCCACGTTGTTCATCAGCTTCTGCGCCGCCTGCCAGGACTTGTCCTTGGGGTTGTTCTCCAGCAGGCAGATGACCACGGCCGTGATGTCGTCCACGCCGGGGGGCGGCTTCTTGAGCGACTTGGCCTCGCCCAGGTCCTTCTTGGTCACGGTCTCCAGCGCAGCCATGGCCTCCATCACCAGCGGCTCGGCGGCGGCCAGGTCAGCCTCGCAGCTCGCCTGCTTCTCCGACACCTCCTTGGCGATCACGGCGCACTTCTCGGCCTCGATCTGGAGGGGTGGACAAGGGGTTGGGCAGGGGTTGAGGCAAGGCGGGGTAAACAGGAGGGGAGTCAGGGACTTGGCCCCGGACTGCGCAGCGCCAAGCACCAGCGCCCCTCGGTTCCCTCCCCGACACCCGAGCAGCCTTCGTCCTGCCCCTCGTCCTTACCTGCGCGGCGGCGTTCTCGGCGTTGACCTTCTCCTTCTCAATGCCGACCTGCTCCGCGAACACGTTGGCGGACGCCACCTTCTGCTCCACCTCCACGGCCTTGACCTTGGCCTCCTCCACCAGCACGTCCACATCGGCCTGGACCCTGTGGGGCAGCAAGCACGGACGCAGGTGTCAGCATCCCGACATACTCATTGGCCCCCAGACCTAGCGCCTTTGCATGTCAAGGCATGCTCCTGCTTTGGGCCCCGAGCCCCAGCCCCTGATCGTAGATCCCTGCTCTAGGCCCTCCGCCGGGCAAGCTCCCCGCCAGGCCCTCAGCCCCAAGCCCTGCCAGCCCGCCCTCCGCCCTACTTGTGCAGCTTGTGCAGACCGTTCTCCAGGCGCTCGGTGTTGTCCAGGTTGGCCTTGCGCTTGGCGGCCAGCACGTTCTTGTAGAGCTTGATCAGCTCCAGGAAGGTCTTGGGCGTGGTGTAGTTGTAGCGGCGCTCCACCTCGCGGAACTTGATCGACACCTTGTTGACCAGCTGGAAGCTGTAGGGCATGAACTCCACCACGGCGTTGCGCACGGGGTCCTCGCCCAGGTCCACCTCGTCCAGGAAGCGCTTGGCCACGGAGAACAGCGAGCTCTCGGGCCAGGGCTGGAACCAGTCGATCACGGTCGAGGTCACCGTCGCCAGGAAGCGCTGCGGAGGGGCGAGGGGTGGGGAAAGGGGGCGGGCAGGTGAGGAAGGAGGCTTGGAGAGACAGGAGACAAGGGGGTGCAGCAAGGGGCTGGGCAAGGGCAGCAGCGGTGAGCAGGGGTGACAGGGGGCACGGGGCAGGTGCGTGAGCCGCCACCGCACCTGCGAGCGCACGCGGAAGTTCTCTCCCACGGGCGAGGCGGTGAAGACCATGTGCAGGTTGGTCTTGACCTTCTGGATGAAGGTGGCCCAGCAGTTCTCGGCCGTGTCCAGCATGCCCAGGCTCTTGGTCTCGGAGCGCAGCGCGTTGATGATCTCGTCCTTGTCCTCCTGCAAGGCAGAGGGAGCGGGAACAGGAGCAAGGCGGCTGAGGCAACTGCACGCGCGGGACCCCTGCCCTTACCACCAAGAGCTGCAGTAGGATGCGTGCCCATCCCCGTGCCCTGCCTGACCCCCGCCCCGCCCGCCTGGCCCCAGCCCTTGTCCCCCCGCTCCTCCCCTGCCCACCTGCGGGAAGAGGTCGGGGATCTCGCCCGAGGACAGCAGGTCGTTGATGTAGACCAGCATGCGCTCGTCCACGATCTGGCTGTCGGTGAACAGGAACATGATGCCCTCGCCCTTGACACCGGCACGCTTGTACATCTTCTGGATGTCCTCCTTGAAGTTGTTCATCGAGTAGGAGCCGCTGATGACGATCATGAGCGTGGTGTAGCCGCAGATGTGGGCCGCCAGGCGGGCCAGCGACTGCTTGCCGCTGCCGCCCACGCCCACCAGCAGCGCGTGGCCCGAGGGGTTGGACACGATGCGGGAGATGCGGCACACGTGCTTCATGGCGTCCTCGAACAGTACCAGGTCCATGGCCGCGTTGGTCTCGTTGTACTCGGTGAGCGCCTCGTTGAGCGTCTTGAACAGGGACGGGTAGTCCGCCACCTCGTCGTACGCCTTGTCCGCGAGGCCGCGGGCGAAGTGGCAGTAGATCTGAGGGGCGGAGAGAGGGGCGGGCAGGAAGGGAGGGAGGGAGAGAGGGGCAAGAGAGAGGCAGGTGAGAAGCGGCAGCGAGGCAAAGAGGGACGGGGCGGACTCCGCCGCCCCTTCGCTGCGCCTGGCCTCTGCCGCTACCCCGCCCGCCCCTGGGCTCCGCCGCTGCTCAAGGCCCGGCCGCCCACGCCCGCACCCACCAGCGGCTTGGGCTCCTTCTTCCGGTAGAAGTCGTCAATGTCGGCCACGCTGAAGTACTTCTTCGCGATGGCGGTGGCGGCCTTGTTGTAGGCGTCCAGGTCGTACAGCGACACGAGGCGGTCGGCGTACACGCGCTCCGACTCGTGCAGCCACAGCTTGCCCCACTTTGTGGCCGAGTTGAAGGCCTCGGGCGTGGACATGAGCAGGCCCTGGAACACGTTAGCCAGGTGGCGCACCGTGAACTCGTAGTGGAAGTTGATGGCGGTCTTGCGGAAGGTCTGCGACACCTTGTCGTGCAGCGCCAGCGCGGCCTGCAGGATCTTGGTGCCCATGTCCTGGATCTCCTCCTTGAACTTCTTGAGGTGGCCCTAAGGGGGAAGAGGGAGGGAAGGCAAGCACGGGGACGGGGGAAGCAGAGTCAGCAAGTCGATTCTTCGCAGGTGAGAGCGGGGTGAGGGAGTGAACAGGGGCAGGGGGCAGAGCAGGAGCCCGCAAAAGGCCTGACGGAGGGCGGGAGGGAGGCTGGCACAGAGCACACGGCCAGGTCCGCCTGCACCCTGCTTCCTGCCTCCCGCTTGCCCCACCTGCAGGAAGGTGCCGTAGATCTTCATGAGCGAGTCCTGGCCCGGGAAGTCCATGGCCAGGGTCATGAAGAGGCGCTGCAGGCGCGGGTTGATGATGAAGGAGCCGGCCGTGGGGTTCATGCACGCCACGTACTGGGTGTTGTTGATGTTCTTGGGCGTCAGCTTGGCGCGGTCAAACCAGTGGCCCCAGCCCAGGTGCTGGCGGATGAGCGAGATGGGCATGGCCGTCTCGTACAGGTCCAGCTTGGGCATGTTGAGGTCGTCCACGAAGTAGATGAGCTGCTTGGTGCCGGGCGGGCCGTAGTTGATGCCGGCCTTCTTCTCCAGCGGGCTCTCCAGCACCTGGGGATTGAGGGAGCGGGCGGGGGCGAAGGTTGGGGGAGGGAGGAACACGGTAAGAGGTGGTAGGGCCGTGGGGCGTGCACACGCCCTAGCAGCTGCTCGCAAACCGCTAACAGCCCTTGCCCGCTTGCTTGCGCGCAGGCCCTCCGTGCCAGCTGCCTTGCCCGTGCCTGCAGGCCCGCCCTGCCGCGCCCACCTTCTGGAACGACACCACGTCGGTGAAGTAGTTGAAGCTGATGGAGAGCGAGATGATCTCTTCGCTCAGGCTGCTGAGCTTGCCCTTGACCAGCTGCGTCTTGCCCACGCCGGCGCCGCCCACGAACATGATGGGCTTCTTCAGCTCCACCATCATGTCCAGGAAGAAGCGCAGCGAGCTCGTCTCGGCCGTGGGCACGAACACCGTGGACATGGGCTTCGAGCCGTCGTAGTCCACGTCCGTCACCAGCTCGGCCCACGGCTGGAACTTCTGCGTCTTGGGGTTGACGAAGTAGTCGTACACCGTGCCCTTGCCCGGGATCTTGACCGTGGTCCACTGCTGCTTGAACCACTTGTCGAAGTTGCGCCTGCAGGCGGGGGCCGGGCAGGGCAAGGGCGGGGCACGTCGGGCGAGGCAGAGGCGGGGCAGATCAGGGCACAGGCAGTGCGAGGCAGGGGCACGCCCTGAGGGCTGCGCTCTCCCCTGCAACAGGAAGCCCGGCGCTTTCCTGCCCCCCTCAGCCCTGCGCCCCAGCCCTGAACGCACCTGTACGGGATGCCGTCCTTCTCCACCAGCGCCCCTCCGAACGCCCAGATCATGGCGAACACGAAGTACATCTCGAACATGGCCTGGTCGCTCTTGTTGGACAGGTTCTCCGGCTTGAGCACGCCCTCCATGATGTTGACCAGCGTGGTGACGAAGTTCATCTGCGCCAGCGGCGTGATGTGGCTATAGCTCTTCTTCATCTCCAGCAGCGTGGCGGGGATGTACTTGTCGAACAGCTCGCGCATCCAGGTGCACGGCAGCTGCGGGTCCTTCCACTTGGCGCGCTCCGCGTACGGCTTGACGACGCTGCGGAGGGAGCAGCAAGGCAGGGCAAGAGCGGAAAGAAGGGTCAGCAAAGGGTCCTGTGGCGCCCATGCGTAAGCCAAGCCTGCCCCAACCGAGCCGCACGGCCGCTCTACTCAACCCCAGCCCCCTCAGCCCGTACCTGCTCCCGCTGGCCCGCTGCACTTCCCTGCCCTGCCCCTGCTCTACAACACTTCCTTCCCCTGGCCTTGCCCCTTGCCTCACCGGTTGATCCAGGACATGGCCATGTTGTGCCACTGCTGGGTCTCCGAGACGTACAGGATACCGGCGCGGGTGGCGGTGGCGGGGGTGGCGAACTTGAGGTCGCGGATCTCGAAGATGAGCTTCATGTGCGGCAGCACGCGGATACGCTCGTTGGAGGGCAGCGTGAGCAGGCGGTTGTCGTCCATCACCGAGTTCATGGACTCGATCCAGTTGGCGTCCAGGTCACCGTCCAGCATGAGCCACTTGGGGTCGTCGCCGGGCATGTTGGCCAGCTCGCGCATGTAGTACGACAGCAGGCCGTCCTTCCACTCGCGCGTCGCCTGGGGAGGCAGGGCAAGGGCCGGGAAGGGCGGGGCGGGGTAAGGGGAGGGTAGCAAAGACGCAAGGCCCTTGCGGAGGGACGAAGAAGCAGGGAGGGAGGGAGGTTCAAGAAGGCAAGGCAGCTTGGGTGCAGGCGGCTTGCGCCGAGTGCAGCTCCGTACCTGGTTGACCTGGCCGTACAGCTCGTACGTGGAGATGGACTTGGGGTTGATGTCGCGCAGGATGACCTTCTTCTTGTTGGTCATCTTGAGGTAGTCGTTGACGGGGTTCTCGCAGCCCTTGGTGATGGCCTTGGCCAGCACGCGATAGCACTCGGTGCGGCCGGTACCGGTGGGGCCCATGAGGAACACGCAGTGGCGGATGGCCAGCAGCTCGGACAGCTGCACCACGCGCAGCACGAAGTCCTCCTCGTCCGTCAGGCCCATCTCCTTGGTGGTGGACACGATCACCTCCTCGAACTCCAGGTCCCGCTTGCGGGGCGGGTCGATGCCTGCGAGCGGAAGGGAGGAGGGCTTAGCTGGTGCAGGAGAGAGGGGACAAGACAAGGGCTGACGGGCTCATGCCCACGCAGCCGCAAGCCATCAGGTCCGCCAGCAGCAAGAAACCGCTAGCCCTGCAGGCTGCGGTCCAGGCCCCGCGCCCGCCCGCCTCAAGCCCTGCCCCGTCCACCCTCAGCCCCGCTGGCCCCGCCCCGCCCGCCCCAGGCCGTGCGCTCACCCGGGAACAGGTCGTTCAGCAGGCCCATGAAGATGACCATGTCCTGCGCCAGGATCTTGGGAATGTTGAAGTCGCGCAGCGCGCGGAACAGCACGTCCGCCTCCACCTGGCCCGACTCGGCACGCAGCAGCGAGCCGGCCACCACCAGCACTGACTTGATGGCGCGCAGGCCCCAGTCGTAGTGCTTCTGCAAGGGCCCAAGCGCAAGAGAGGCAGGGGATAGGCAGGTAAGCAGCGGACACGGTAAGGAAAAGGTGTAGGGCGGGCCAAGGTGACGCGAGCCGACGCAAGGTGGGGCAGAGTTCCCAGCCTCCCTCCCATATCCCTTGAACGAGCGAAGGGCAAGCAATGCGCACCTGCGGCGACAGCAGGTCCTCCAGCAGGTAGTACAGCGAGGCGAACTTCTTCGCCAGCATCTTGGCCTCCACGAAGCCCTCCGCCATGAGCATGTTCTCCATGATCAGCTGCCGGTCGGGCACCATCACGGTGATGGGGCGGAACAGCGCCTGTGCAAGAGAGGGGCGGTGGGAGCAGGGGCGGGGACGGCGGGTAAGGCAGGAGGGACAGCTGCACAACCGGCTGCCCAGTGGAGGCCATGTGCCGAGCAGGTTGCAGCAAGGGCCGCTAAGGATGGGCGTCAGAAGTCCACAAGATTTCAACCAAGCCCAGTAGCCGACCTTGAGCGACTCCGGCAGCTCAGCGCGGCCGATGTAGCCGGGGTTCATGGTGATGAAGGCGGACGTGCCCTCCTCCAGCGGCATCTCCACGCCGTCAGCGGCCACGAAGGTCCACTTGGCGATGGCGGGGTGCTTGACGCCGTTCTTGATGTACTCCAGGCCGCGGCCGGGCAGCATGGTTTTGCGCTTCTGGCTGTCCGTGACGCACTTGTACTGCACCGAGCACACCGACAGCACCTCGGGCACCAGGCGGTTGAACTCGTCGAAGCAGCCCCACGAGCCCGAGGCGGCCAGGCCCTTGAAGATGTCGCCCATGGTGCGGTAGTCCATCTCGGGCGAGCAGTTGAACACGTAGACCGACTTGCCCAGCTGCGCGGACAGATCCTTGGTGGTCTCGGTCTTGCCCGTGCCGGCGGGGCCGGCGGGGGCCGTGCCCAGCGACAGCCAGCACGCCTGGGTGGCGGTGATATAGATGCGGTCGGTGAGGGGCGTGATGACCAGGCGCGAGCCGTTGCCCAGGTACTCGTAGCCGTAGGGGAAGGAGGCGTCACAGATGCGGATGCGGCAGTCCATGATGTCGCGGTCCCAGTAGGAGCGCAGCTGGCTGACCCACTGGAAGCAGTCCGACTGGTCCGTGTCGGCCTCAATCACCGCCTGCGGGGAGGGTGGGGCGGGGAGAGGTGGACAGCAGGAGGTCAGCCGGGAGGGCACAGACAGGGCTGTTCGGCGGATAGCTGGGTGAGGTTGGGGCAGAAGAGAGGAGGGGTAGGCGGGCGGAGCTTGGTGGGCGAAGGCTTACCAGCACCATATCACGCGAGTGGGCGTCGATGGTGATCATGTTCATGATCTTCTGGCGGTCGGGCTTGGACAGGTCCGTGCGGGTCACCTCAATGAGCTTGGTGAGCTGCTTGACCTGCGCAGGCCAGGGGGCCCGGGAAGGAGGCAAGCGTCAGCAGGCGAAGAGTAAACCACATCACATCCCACCGCTGCCCGTCCAACTCTGCTTTCTGCCTGGCCCCACCCGTGCCCCACGCCCTTCCCCCCCATCCCGCGCCCGAGCCCAAGCACGCACCTGGAACTCGTTGTAGTTGACCATGGCGTTCTTGTCGCCGCGGACCATGGCAGCGAAGGCCTGCTCCACCTCCACGCACCAGAAGATCTGGTTGACCACCAGGATGATCTGGGACGACCAGTCGAACAGCCAGCGGTCACGAGGCTTGGAGGGGTAATCCTCCACCGAGGCCTTGAGCACCATGCGCAGCTCGTCACGCATCTTGACGATGATGTCGTTCATGTACTCCTCCACCTTGGGGGGAGGAGAGGGGCCGGGCGGGACGCGGCAAGCAAGGTGAAGGGAGAAGGGGCAGGTGCGGGACGGAGCAGAGGATGGGTGCGTGCATTAGGCAAGGCCGACCGAGGGCATCAGGGAGGGACACAAGCATGCAGCGCAGCGCCTCAACAGCTGCGAGGCGCAGGCCCCCACCTTGTTCTCCAGCGGCAGCGGCGTAGAGAAGGGCACGTACTCGATGCCCACGCACGACTCCATGCCCAGGCCCTTGGGCCGGCGGCCCGGCACCACCTCCTCCGAGTCCAGGCGCAGCTTGTCAATGGCCTGCATGGGAGAGAAAGCGGAGCCTGCTTGATTAGAAGTTAATCCACCGTCAAAGCGGTGCACTTGAAAAGCCGTGCCAACAGGCCGACCGCACAACAACCTCTGCCTTCCCTCCGCTCCACCCCCGCCGTGCCCCGCTTCAAGCTCTGACCAGCCCCGCGCCTAAAGAGGAACTTGCCTGGAAGCACTTGTTCATGTGCACCTGCACGCGCGAGGGGTTGTTGCCGTTGGACAGGATGTCCAGCAGGTCGGCCGCGGACACGAAGTAGAAGCGCGGGAAGGCGCGGCGCTTGGACTCCATGTAGTCGTTCAGCGCCTTCTTGCAGATCTCCAGCTCGCGCTCCTGCGTCTCCAGGTTGGCGTACAGGCCCTCGCGGTGGCAGCAGGCCACGCAGTTCTTAAGCTCCTTGAACTCGGCCAGCACCTGAGGGGGGCGGGGACAGGTGGGGTGCGTTGGTAAGACGCTGAGGATAGCAAACGAGGGGCTCCCAGGACAAGGGGAGGAGTGCTTGCGTTGGAACTACAGCACGTGCCGGGAAGCCAACCGCACGGCAATCAGCAAGCGCCCTGAAGCCCTCGCCAAGGAGCACCCAGGCCCCCCCGGCCCACCTTCTTGACCTCGGAGTCGATGTTGGCGAAGCGCACGGTGGCCTCCGGCAGCTCCTTCTTGACCTCCTCCGAGTGGATGAACAGCGACTCGAGGTAGGCCCAGGTGCGCTGGATCTCGGACATGATCTGGTTGACGTCAGCCACGTCGTTGAGCTTCTTCTGCCAGCCCAGGATCTCGTCCTTGAAGGTCGTCATGTAGCGGTTGGCAATCATGCCCTGCACCTGCACCTGGTTGTCCTCCAGCGCCTGGCGGGGAGAGGACGGGCAGGGAGGCGTGAAGGCGGGTGGCTTAAGGCACAGGCCGGGAGCGGGGCAAGGCGGCTCAGGTGCCGCAAGCAGCTCAAGCAAGGCCTGACGCACAGCCCAGCAACCAACAGCAGCTCAACCACCCACCTCGAAGTCCTCCTCCGCCATCTTGATGGTGTAGACGGGGTAGTCCTTGTGGCGGTGGAACTGGAACTCCACGCGGGTCCACGTGTCGTTCAGCTTCTTGAGCGCGATCTCCATCTTCTCCTCCTTCTGGGCGCGGTCCACGATCTCGCCCACCTCCTCCTCGAACTTGTGCAGCTCCAGGGCCAGCAGGTCGTTGAGCTTGAAGTTGGGGTCCTTGACGTTGAACATGACCTGGGGGGACGGAGGGGGGAAGGAAGGCGGGGAGGAGGGCAGGACGGGTGAACAAGGGCAAGTGACGAAGCGGAGGGAGAGCAGTGTGAGGCGAGCTCCGAAAGGCAAGCAATCTAGCCTGGAAAGGGCGGCTCAGAGCATGCAAGGACGCAGAAGCTTGATTGCAATAACGCCTGCGGCCCTCAACGGCTAACCCCACGCTGCTGGCGCTGCGCCGTTGCCCCTCATCCTATCCCATCCCTTCCCCTCCCACGCACCTTGGTGGTGGACATGAGCTGCTCCCAGTGCCTGTCGCGCATGGCGGGGCTGCGCAGGTCGGCCACCAGCGGCACGGAGACCAGGAAGTTCTTGACGGCCTGGTCCACGCCGTGGAAGCAGTCCTCGTCGCGGACCTTCTTGCTCAGGGACTTGACCTCCTTGACGAACTGCTTGGCGCCCTCCTCCATGATGTCCGTGCGGATGTCGCTCCACAGGGTGCCGCGCCAGTCCTGAGGGCAGCAGGGAGGGCACGGAACACGTCAGGCACTGAGCTTGCAAGCCAGACATGCCGGGCAGAAGGGCTCAGCCCGCACGGCACGCCCACCCGTGCCAGGGCCTACCCAAACCCGTAGCCGGCAACCCTCACACACCCCTCCAACCTGACTCCCCGCACCCGCCCACCTGGAACTGCAGCTCGCACAGCACGGCCGTGTCCCACACGTCCTTGACCATCACCAGGTCCTCCACCGTCTCCTTGATGGCCATGGTCACGGGCTCGACCAGCTGCGGGAACTCGAACACGCTGGCCAGCTCCGACAGGCGGTCGCACTCCTTCTTGAGGTCGGCCAGCTCGCGGGCAGCCGTGTCCAGCTCGGGGTAGGCACCGTCGAAGCCGGTGGCGTACTTGAAGAAGCTGCGCTTGCGGAAGTCGTTGCGGTAGTTGCGCACCTTGGCGGCGAAGGTCTCGATCTCCTTCTTAATGTCCTCGCCCTTCTGGACCTGAGGGCAGCGAGGCAGCGAGGGCATGGGGGAAAGGGGTCAGGAGCAGAAGATGCAGGGTAGGGCAGGGCGGCGGAGGCAGGGACAGGAGAGGGCGGGCCGGAGCAAGGGCGGGCGGCAGGCAATCTGCCCCACCCCTGCCTTCCACCTGCCAAGCCCCTTTAACGGTGCCTACCTGGATGGGCTCCACGTCAGTCTTGACCTGCGGCTGCGCCTTCTTGATCTCGTCCCACTTGTGGGCGGCGTCCTCCAGGCGCTTCTCCATCTTGGCGATGCCGGGGATCTTGTCCTTGGTGAGCTGGGCGAAGGCCTCGTGCAGCTGGTCGATGAGCAGGTCCGTCGAGGCGCGCTGGCTCTTGACCTGGAACAGGGCGTCCATCACCTTGCGAAGGCCGTTCTCGAAGTCCTTGAGCAGCTTCTCGGGGTTGCGGGCTAGCTCCATGCCGTGCGCCTGCGGAGGGGGAAAGGGAGCAAGGGGCAGGGTCAGCAGGAGCCAAGGGAGCGCACGCTTGAGCCTAAGGCTGATGCGGCGAGAAGGCAAGGGTTCACGGCTTGAGCCCGAGCTGCAGGCCTTAGCCAAAGCAACAGCTTGAGCTGCAAGCAGCTGAAGTCGGAGCCAGGTTTTAGAGCCCCAGTTTAAGGTATGCCTTGCGGGGACTTCGGCTGCAAGCCCCAGCCCCCAGCCCCCAGTCCCCAGCCCAAGCCCCAATATGCTGGAGCCACAGTCCCGCATGCCAGAACCGCAGTCCCGATCCTCTTGGCCCTCCCAAGCCAAACCGCCAGCCTCAAGCCCTCACCTGCGCGTCCACCCAGTCCTCCATGCTCTTGAGCAGCTGCTCGGTGGCCACGCGCATCTTGGGCGTGAACGACAGGCCCTCGCGCAGCTCCATGAAGTCCAGGCTCTGCACGATGTCCAGCTTGGGCGAGCCGGCGGCCGCCGTCAGCAGCACCACGCGGCCGTGCAGCAGCGTGGCCGCGCTGCCCGTCGGCAGCACCACGTCCGAGGCGCCAAAGTACACCAGCTCCCAGCTGACGGCGGCCACGTCGAACAGCCAGCCGTCGTTCAGGGGCTTGCCCGTGGCATCGATGCCGCCGTGCAGGAAGACCTTGCCGTGCGAGAACTCCTGCATCACGGCGCCGTAGCGGGCGCAGGGCACGCCGTGCAGGCCGGCGGTGGGCGGGTCGATGGTGACGAACATGGAGTTGGGGCCGGTGATCTCCATGATGACCAGCTCGCCGGTCACCACGGTCTCGCCCTCATCGTTGGTGATCTGGCCGCCGAACATGACGATGCGGTTGGCGGTGGAGGCGGCGGCGGCGGCCTTGCGGGGCGCCGGCATGGCGCCCTTCATGATGGGCTCCATCCAGTGGGCGCAGACGCGGTCCGAGGTGTCCACCATGGCCATCTCACTGCGAAGCGGGGGGAAGGCAGGCGAGGGGGTGTAAGGCAAGGAAACTGGCAAGGGCTTTGCACTAGAGCCTAGGAGCTATGCAATCCATAAAGACCCCTCAAGCAGCAGAGGCTGGCGCCTTGAGGCGCGGCCTCAGCGGCTCTGCAAAAAGCTCTCAGCCCCAAAGACTCACGTCATTAGGTCACCGTCGTGGTCACCAGTCATCACGTACAGGTCCTTGTCGATGGCCACAGCGCAGGCAGTGTTACGGGCCGACACGGGCAGCTCGGGCGTGGGCTCAGCCGAGTCGCCGCCCTGCTCGCCGCCCTCGGCGACTGCCGACATGGGGCGGGAGCTGTTGACGGCGCCAGGCAGCATCTCATCAGCCATGGACGAGGCGCGGCGAGAGCCAGCCGCCGCCGGCGCAGGCGGAGCCATGGCGCCGGAAGCCGGGCGAGAGCCGGCCGGGACCGGAGCCTCAGCAGGCACCCCTGAGGCGGGGCGCGAGCCCTGAGCAGGCGCCGGCTCGCCCATGGCTGACACCGGCCGCGAGCCCTGCACTGAGCCGCCGAGGACGGAGGCGGGGCGGGAGCCCTGCGCGGAGCCAGCAACAACGCCAGAGGCGGGGCGCGAGCCCTGAGCCGAGCCAGCAGGCACAGCCGAGCCCGGGCGGGAGCCGTATGCCTCCTCAGCCTCGCCCATAGCAGAGACGGGGCGCGAGCCCTGCACCGAGCCGCCGAGGACGGAGGCGGGGCGCGAGCCCTGTGCGGAGCCGGCGACAACGCCAGAGGCGGGGCGCGAGCCCTGGGCCGAGCCAGCTGGCACAGCCGAGCCCGGGCGAGAGCCCTGGGCGGAGCCCGGAGGCAGCGCGGAGCCGGGACGCGAGCCTTGCGCCGAGCCCGCAGGCACGGCGGACGTGGGACGCGAGCCCTCAACAGGCTCGGGCTCACCCAGCGCGGAGGCAGGACGTGAGCCCTGCACCGAGCCGCCGAGGACGGAGGCGGGGCGCGAGCCCTGTGCGGAGCCGGCGATAACGCCAGAGGCGGGGCGCGAGCCCTGAGCCGAGCCAGCAGGCACAGCCGAGGCCGGGCGGGAGCCTTGGGCGGAGCCCGGAGGCAGCGCCGAGCCGGGACGCGAGCCCTGGGGAGCGCCGTCCTCGGGGACAGCCTCCAGCGGCTCGTCCATGGGTGCCCCGTCCTCCTGCACTGCATCCAGAGCAAACGACTGCTGGCGGGAGCCGTAGCCGGCCTGCGACTGCTGCCTGGAAGCCGGCTGGGCACCTGACATGGACCCCTGGCGGGAGGCGCTCTGAGCACCGGACATGGAGGCCTGGCGAGAGGCCTGAGCGGAGCCGGCGGGAGCACCCGACATGGAGGCCTGGCGGGAGGCACCCTGAGCGCCGGACATGGAGGCCTGGCGGGAGCCCTGGGCCGAACCGGCGGGGGCACCCGACATGGACGGCTGCCTGGAGCCCTGGGCCGAGGCGGCGGCACCGCCAGCCATCGAGCCCTGGCGCGACGGCTGGGCGGAGCCGGCGACGACGCTGGCCGGGCGGGAGCCCTGAGCAGAGCCCGCCACGACGCCGGAGGCCGGGCGCGAGCCCTGGGCAGAGCCAGCAGGGATGCCGGAGGCCGGGCGGGAGCCCTGGGCCGAGCCTGCGACCACGCCAGATGCTGGGCGGGAGCCCTGGGCGGAGCCAGCGGGAATGCCCGAGGCGGGGCGAGAGCCCTCGGGAGCACCGTCCTCTGGAACAGTCTCGAGGGGCTCCTCCTCCATCGGAGCGCCATCCTCCTGCACCGCCTCCAGCGCCGATGACTGCTGGCGAGAGCCGTAGCCGGTCTGCGACTGCTGCCGCGAGCCCAGGCCAGACTGCTGGCGGGAAGCGGCTGCGGGCTGGTCACCGGACACGGACTGCTGCCTGGAAGCCGGCTGGGCGCCGGACATGGAGGCCTGGCGAGAGGCACCCAGGGCGCCGGACAGGGAGGCCTGGCGAGAGGCCTGAGCGGAGCCGGCGGGAGCGCCGGTCATCGACTGCTGCCTGGAAGCTGACTGGGCACCAGACACGGACGCCTGGCGAGAGGCCGCCTGAGCGCCGGACAGGGAGGCCTGGCGGGAGGCCTGAGCGGAGCCAGCGGGAGCACCGGTCATCGACTGCTGCCTGGAAGCCGCCTGGGCACCGGACATGGACGCCTGGCGAGAGGCACCCTGAGCGCCGGACAGGGAGGCCTGGCGAGAGGCCTGGGCGGAACCGGCGGGAGCACCTGACATGGACGGCTGCCTGGAGCCCTGGGCCGAGGCGGCGGCACCGCCGGCCATCGAGCCCTGGCGCGACGGCTGGGCGGAGCCAGCGGCGACGCTGGCCGGGCGGGAGCCCTGGGGAGCGCCGTCCTCCGGTACGGTCTCCAGCGGCTCGTCAATGGGAGCGCCGTCCTCCTGCACCGCCTCCAGAGCTGACGACTGCTGGCGGGAGCCGTAGCCGGTCTGCGACTGCTGCCTAGAAGCTGGCTGGGCACCCGACGTGGAGGCCTGGCGGGACGTCGACTGCACGCCTGACAAGGAGGCCTGGCGAGAGGCCTGAGCGGAGCCGGCAGGCGCACCGGTCATCGACTGCTGCCTGGAAGCTGACTGGGCACCGGACACGGACGCCTGGCGAGAGGCAGCCTGAACGCCGGACATGGAGGCCTGGCGAGAGGCCTGAGCGGAGCCGGCCGGGGCACCGGTCATCGACTGCTGCCTGGAAGCCGCTTGGGCACCGGACATGGAGGCCTGGCGGGAGCCCTGGGCCGAGCCGGCGGGGGCGCCCGACATGGACGGCTGCCTGGAGCCCTGGGCCGAGGCAGCGGCACCGCCGGCCATCGAGCCCTGGCGCGACGGCTGGGCGGAGCCGGCGACGACGCTGGCCGGACGAGAGCCCTGAGCAGAGCCCGCCACGACGCCGGAGGCCGGGCGCGAGCCCTGGGCAGAGCCAGCGGGGATGCCGGAGGCCGGGCGGGAGCCCTGAGCAGAGCCAGCGGGAATGCCGGAGGCCGGGCGGGAGCCCTGGGCGGAGCCAGCAGGAACGCCAGAGGCGGGGCGGGAGCCCTGCGCCACGGGCTCCTCGGCCGGCGGGGCCTCGGGCTCAGCGGCGGGAGCGGGCTCGGTGGGCATGGCGTAGGTGTCGATGTCGGGGGCCACAAACGTGGTGGGCGCAGCCACCGCACCCGAGGCCTCCTCGTGCAGCCCAGCCACCTCGTCGTCCTCGAAGTCCTCAGCCTCCATTTCGCCAGCTGGCGGCGGCGGGGGCGGGGGCGGCAGAGGCGCAAGAGGCGGCGGCGGCGGGGGCGGCGGGGGCGGAGGAGGCGGCATCACCGGCGGCGGAGGCGGCGGCGGGGGAGGAGGAGGCATCACCGGCGGCGGGGGAGGCGGCGGCGGCGGGGGCGGCATGGGCGCATCGGGAGGCGGGGGCATGTCGCCTACGTCATCAGGCGGCATCTCCAGGCCCTCATCGTCACCGCCCAGGTCGTCTCCGAGCTCCTGGTCCAGCGCAGCCTCCATCTCACGGTCCTCAGCGCCCTCCAGCTCCTGGGCCAGGGCGCTAGGGTCCTCCTCGCCTTCCGGCGCGGGCTCGTCGCCCTCAGGCGGCGGCTCCTCGCCGTCCGCAGCCGGCTCCATGTCCTCGGCAGCCGGCTCGTCCTCAGCCGCCGGCTCCTCCTCAGCCGCCGGCTCGTCCTCAGCTGCCGGCTCGTCCTCAGCCGCCGGCTCGTCCTCAGCCGCCGGCTCGTCCTCAGCCGCCGGCTCGTCCTCAGCCGCCGGCTCGTCCTCAGCCGCCGGCTCCTCACCCTCCGGCGCCGGCTCGTCCTCGGGCGCCGGCTCATCAGCAGCCGGCTCCTCACCCTCGGCCGCCGGCTCCTCGCCGTCAGCAGGTGCGGGCTCCTCGCCCTCAGCTGCCGGCTCGTCAGCAAAGCCCTCATCCGCTGCGGGCTCCTCACCCTCAGCCGGCGCGGGCTCCTCGCCAAAGCCCTCGTCAGCCGGGGGCTCCTCACCCTCGGCCGGAGCAGGCTCCTCGCCCTCGGCTGCCGGCTCCTCGCCGTAGCCCTCATCCGCCGCCGGCTCCTCGCCCTCAGCTGCCGGCTCGTCAGCGAAGCCCTCATCCGCTGCGGGCTCCTCACCCTCCGCCGGCGCGGGCTCCTCGCCGTAGCCCTCATCAGCCGCCGGCTCCTCGCCGTCAGCAGGTGCGGGCTCCTCGCCCTCAGCTGCCGGCTCGTCAGCGAAGCCCTCATCCGCTGCGGGCTCCTCGCCCTCCGCCGGCGCGGGCTCCTCGCCGTAGCCCTCATCAGCTGCGGGCTCCTCGCCCTCAGGCGCCGGCTCCTCACCCTCAGCCGGTGCGGGCTCCTCGCCCTCAGCGGGAGCAGGCTCCTCGCCGTAGCCCTCATCAGCCGGGGGCTCCTCGCCCTCCACCGGCGCCTCCTCACCCTCCTGCGGCGGGGCCTCGGCCTCAGGGTCCAGCCCAAGGTCACCACCCTCGCCCGCGCCCTCCTCGGCCATCTCGGCCTCCATCTGCGCCTCCGCCTCGGCAGCCTCCTCGGCCGCCACGTCCTCCTGCAGCTGCTCCTCGCCGTCAGCGTAGGCATCGCCCGCGCCCTCGGCGATGGTCTCCAGGCCATCACCGCCTAGCTCAGCACCCTCCTCGAGGCCGGAAGCGGACCTGGCGGCAGAGGCCGGTCGCGAGCCGGTCGCTGACTTTGCGCCGCTAGCCGGGCGCGAGCCAGTAGCCGACTTGGCACCACTCGCGGGGCGGGAGCCGGCCGCAGACTGGGCGCCGCCGCTGACAGGGCGGGAGCCAGCAGCCGACTGCGCAGCACCGCTGGCCGGGCGCGAGCCGGCTGCGGGCTGAACAGTGCCGCTGGCAGGGCGCGAGCCAGCAGCGGACTGCGCAGTGCCGCTGGCGGGGCGAGAGCCGGCTGCGGGCTGGACGGTGCCGCTGGCCGGGCGAGAGCCAGTAACGGACTTGGCACCGCTAGCCGGGCGCGAGCCAGCAGCGGGCTGGCTATCCGCCGCCGCACCAGCGGTGCTTGGGCTCCTGCTGGGAGCCTTGGCAGCTGCGCCAGCATTGCTCGGGCTGCGGCTGGGAGGCTTAGCAGCTGCCGGGGCTGGTGCGGGGGCAGGGGCCGGCGGCTGGGGCACCGCCGCCGCGCCCTGTTGAGGCCGCAGGGGCTGGGGCGGAGGCGGCGGCAGCGGGGCCGGCACATACGGCTCAGGCGGGCCGTCACGTGCGTACGACGTCTTGGGGTGCCTGGAGCGCGAGGGCAAAGCAGGGGAGGGAAGGTCATGCAAGGCTGTACAGTCCGACCCAGATGGGCCCAGCCATGCAACATAGGGAAAGCCCCGAGCCCTCAACGTTTGGTTTGCAGCCAAAGCCTAAGCCCAGGCCCACACCGCCGACCCAGATGGCACCTGCTGTGCAAAGCCGCGTGGGCCCTAGGCCCTGAGCCCCAGCGCAAGCCAACTTGCCATGCCCGCAACCCACATGCGACCGTACCGGTATCCGCACCCTGCTCAAGCCCCATCCCCAGCCCCTGGTCCCCAGCCCGAGTCTCGGGCGTTGAGTACCAAGCCCCTAGCCCCTACTCGGCACCAGCCCCACACCAAAGCCTGGACACACCTGATGTAGGGGCGGCTCTCCCTGGGTCCGCTCCACGACCAGCCCTCGCCGGTCTTCTTCAGGTACCAGACATCGTTCATGTCGTTCTGGTCCGCAAGGTTGATGCCGCCAAAGATGGCAAGCTCGTTCTCGCCCAGCACCTCAGCAACGTGCTGCGTGCGGTCCGGGGGCGTGACCCCGGTCACGTTGGCGGCGCTCCAGCGCCACTCCTGGCCCTCAGTGTTGAGCACCATGACGCCCGACTTGTCGCCGCCGTACAGCAGCAGCTCCGAGCCAAGCGTGTTGAAGCTGAAGCCCCTGCGCTTGGCCGGCGCAGGCCCCATGACGCGGTGCTTGACCCAGGGGTCCGTGCACTTGACGCTGAAGGGTGAGCCGCGGATTGGCACGAAGTCGGAGGTGCCCAGCTCGTTGAAGGAGACGTGGATGAGGTAGGCCCCAGCGGTGGGCGCAAAGTAGTTGACCTCGTACTGGCCGTTCTGCAGGTCCTTGACGCGGGACACGCCCTCGTACTTGCCGTCAGCCGACACGACTGTGACCTTGAAGATGTCGCCGCCGCTGGTGCGCTTGTCGTTGAGCGTGTCCTTGGCCTGGATGATGAAGGGCACCTCCACGCTGGACACGGTGTCGGCCAGCAGGCCGGGCCCGTAGGCGATGCAGTTGCGGGCGGCGGTGTTGGCGAAGTAGGCAAACTTGATCTTGTTGACTGTCCAGCCCTCGCCGTTGATGGACACGCGCACGTCCACGGTCAGGGCGCCGTACTGCTCGTAGTTGGGCGTCTGCACGCGGATGGTCTCCGAGTCCACGTAGGTGCCGTCCACCACCACCTCGTTCTTCTCGTTGGTGCCGAACTTGACCTGCACCTTGCCGTCGCGGAAGCGCAGGCCGCGGACGATGAGCTCGGTGGAGCCGAACACGGGGCCCATCTCGGGCTGGATGCCGGTGCAGGCGTAGGGCGGGCCGATGATGGGGGAGACGTTGAGCTTGTGCAGGTCGCCCAGCCAGCGGTTGGCCCAGCCGCCAAAGATGAGGAGGGAGCAGGTCTTGACGTCAAAGACCCAGGCCGTGTCCTCGCGTCCCACAGGCGGGCTGCCGTGGTCAACGGGCGGGGTTGACCACATCTGGCTGCCGCAGTCCATCACCTCCACGGTGTTGAGGTACTGCATCATGCCCTTGCGGCCGCCAAAGCTGAAGACCTTGTGGTAGGGCACGCTCTCAATGCCGTCGCACACGTTGTTGCAGATCTCGTACGGCAGGGAGGGCGGCTGGGTGTCGTTCTCCCAGGACATCTTGTTGAGGTCCAGCATGTGGCTGTCCTGATACATCTGGCTCAGGTCGCGGCCGCCCATAATCAGCAGCTTGTCGTACGTGGCCGAGTTGGGCGTGACAGGGTAGATGAAGGCAGAGTGGTCAAAGCGCGGGGAGGGGCCCGTGCCGGTGATCTGCTCGGTGAGGTTCTCCCAGCGGAAGCCGTCGTCACCGAAGTGCAGCACCCACATCTCGTTGTACACCTGGCCGCTGCCACCGTAGCCGCCGAAGATGAAGATGCGGTTGCCGAAGTGGGTTGCGGTGAAGTGAGCGCGCGGCTCGGGTGCCACGCCCGCCACCTCCACGCAGGTCCACACCTTGTCGTCATAGTTGAACACCCACACATCGTTGTAGCGGATGCGTTTGTTCAGGCCGCCGAAGATGAGCAGGCGCTTATCGTCAAGCTGCGAAGCAGGGGGCACGGGGCGGTCTATCGGTCACAGGTCCTGCGGCCGGCTCGCGGGGACTCCCCAGGTTGCTCAGCCAGGGCAGGGTTGGCCTGACGGCCGTTGAAAGCGAGCAGCCCCGCCATTCCCACATAGAGCTATGCCAACTGCTGCCCACTAGCCAGTGTTGCGTAACACGTTAAGCAGCCGCAAGCCTGCGTTGACGAAAGCCCCGCCTGCCCATGTCCGTGCCGCCCCCGCTGGGCCTTCCAACTCCACCGAGCCCTGGACCCCCCTCCTGTCCCGCCCCCCTCCTCACCGCAATTGCGGTGTGTCGCGCACGGGGTGGGGGCACGTTGGTGACCACCAGCTCCCTCCACTTAAACTCGTCAGGATCGCTGGTGTCGAGCTCATACAGGTCATTGAACGCCGCGGCCTTGCCTGCGCGACCGGTGTAGGTCAACCGGTTAGCCCATGTACGCCCGACACCAAAGCATGCAGCGCTGCTACCCACCATCCTTGCGACCGCAGCCTCCGAAGAGAATGAAGCGCTCGCCGAGGACGGTGAACGAGTGACCCGAGCGAGGGCACGGGGCCTCGCCCTGGACGTTGGGGACCTCCCAGAAAATGGACTGCAATAGCAGGGACATGAGCGAGCTCAGCGGCCTGCTGCATGTTTGAGCTGCACCCGAGCTCCAGACGCGTGCGGCGAGTACGCACCATGGTCCCCGCCCGCTCAGCGCTGCATGTGCTCCTGAGGTCCTATCGCGGTTGGTCAGCGCGGTAGAAGCTCGTGTGCAAGAAGATTTGGTCTTTGGGCTTCAAGTCTGAAGAGCCTGGGTCAGGTATTGCGTGATTAGTCCCAGGCTAGCTATTGGTCTCTAGAGCGGTCAAGCAAAGCGAGTCTGTGTCGCAACGCGTTTTGGAAGGGCAGTCTAAGGAAATACGGCAGGCCTCCAGACCCCGCAGCTGGCTCCTATAAACGCTATAACAAGTAGCCATAGACTTGAGGAGGTCGTGAAGGTGGCAGGGGGCTGCCAAGGTTGGGGGCTCCGGCCCCGTCAATGGTGCCGCCCCCGCGGCACGCCCCGTCATGCCCCCCGCGAAGCGAGAATCACACGCCGACCCTGCGCGACCGCCCTTGCACTGAATTGAGCCGCAATATGCACTAGGCTTTCATGTGGGCTAAGGGGGCGGCAGGTTAAGGGGCGGGCTGTAGGCTTTGGCAGCGTGATGAGAGGTTGTAATGGAGACAGCATGCTAACGCTGATGGCTGGGCCCCTCGCAACCGCTTCCTCCTGCCTGAGGTATTGGCCCTGACGTGCACATAATCGTGGAATGAGTCAGAGGTACAGCCCATGATTACAGAAAGTGCGTGGACAAGCTGTCTAGCTGTGTAAGCGGGAGGAGGAGCGTGGAGGAGGGGTTACTATTAGCGTTAAGCCATCACCCATCAGCCCTCAGACGGCGGCGGCGGCAGGGGATGCCCGTCAATGCATGTTGGCCGCTTCCTGAGGGGAGCAGTCGCAACCCTGCTTAGACTTGAGCTCCCCTGCCTCCCCAGAGCGCAAAGACGTTTGGCCTCTCCATGGTAATATACGGCCACCACCACGGCATGCATGGCGGAGGGAAGGGGACCTATGATGTGGCTAGCCGATTCAGGCTGGGCTTGCGAGGCTGCGCTTGGCAGACGGGCGGGCGGGACAGAGGGTTGGCTCTTGGCTGCAGCGGGCCAGTGGTGTTAGCGATGGATTAGGGTGAAGGTTACATGGGAGGTTCGGGGTCTGGCTGGGTGCTCCGGTGCCCTGCGCTTATGCTGCTTTGGGAAGGCGCCGCGGCCCTCAGGGCAGCACAGGCTGTGCTGCGTCTGTGGGAACTTCCAGCACCCAGGCACCGTCCCCGGAGCCCCGAACCCAACTTCCTCAGCCTCACGGCAAGGGCCTCCGTGTGCGAGCTAAGTCAATGCCCTCTTCGTCAGCATCAATCGCTTCACGACCAGCAAGAGCACTGGGAGCAAGGCTGAGGGCTTGGGCACCTCCATCCTCCGTGGCACACTTGTGCCAAACGCAGACCCCGACTCCTAGAACATATGCGGTGCTCGGTCAGCCCAAAGTCCAAACCCCACCAGCCACTGTACCACGTGTCCGCTGAGTGCCTCAGGCGCGTCCAGATGCCTCAGGCGCCTCAGGTGTTCAGTCACTGCTGGTTGCGTTCGTTGGAGGCTCATAGCTCTGAAGTGTGACGGCCCCCCGTTCCTCTGTGCCGCCCCTCACACGCATCCCCCCTCCGCTCGCTCAGCCCCCCAGCTGACATGCGATCTCACTCCCCACGGGGTTTCAAACCTGCTACCCAGCCTCCCATCATTGGTGCATCAAAGCTGTCACCGTCGCCTCCTCGTCCCCTGCTGTTGTTGCCTCAAGAGTCCACTACGCGCCACGCGCCACACCACGGCCTGCCTGAGTGAACTGCAGCATGCGAGCCACTTATCGCTCAGCATCCTTGGGCTGGGAGAAGGCGGCGACCCGCCTGCAGAACTAGGTGAGCCCGCTGGCATTCGCCCTCCAAATCTCGTGCGCTGGCTTGCTTGTCGACGGCGAGTGCCCGCCGGCCGCGGCACCGTGCGCTTTCCTCGATAGCACAGTCTGGCTCTGCCCATGCCAGATGCTTGCCTCCTCAGCCCGCGCCTGACACACCCCGTCGCTGCTGCTCTCCTCTTCGCAGCCATCCAGAGCCATGCCCTTGCGTCCGTCCGCGCCACCGCCGTCACTGGTCGAGCGCAGTCCCCGGGGCTGCGGCCGGCAGCCTCCGCCTTCGACCATCCAGCCTGACGCTGCGGAGCCGCCCAACTGCAGTCGGCCCACCAGCATCTGCATCGGCTTTCCAGCTCGACACGCCCCGCAAGAGGTGAATCAGCACGCACCCAGCCATGATAGGGATAGAAGCCCGGAAGGGCGCGCGTCACCAGGTGAGGGGCAGGCTGCGGCGGGGCGCGGCCTCAAGGCGCTCCCAGGGCGGCGGCGCACGCAGTGTGGCCTCCACCCCCAGCGGCTCGGCCGGCTCCGCGGCCGCCAGCTCCGGCCCCAGCCCCTCCAGCAGCGCCAGAAGGCGCCTGCACAAGGCCAGGTCGAACGGGTCGGGCCCACCGTAGCCGCTGGCATAGGTGCTGCCGACTGTGCCGCTGGAAAAGGTGGAGGCCGCTGGGACGGATGGAGACGCGGAAGGGGCCGCCGCTTCCGCGGCGGCTGCAACTGCTGCCGCGGGTAGGGCGGTGGCCAGGTAGGTGCGCAGCTCCAGGCGGGCAGCGCCCAGGCGCCCCGCGTGGACCAGGAGGACTGCAAGGTCGCGCCTGCGCGGAGGGTATGAACCAGTAAGGGGAAAGAGAATGGGGCATGCGAACAGGCTGTCTGGCTACTAGTTAAGGCCAGCATACGGACTCCTGCTGCGGTATCCTAGTCCCCATACTTGCCCCACCGCGTCGTGCAGGCTGTGGGCAGACAGCCCTATCTTGCAAGGACGCGCTGCCAGCTATCCATCCATCCCGCTGCAGGCGCAGGGATCCAAAAGGCCTGGAGACGGAGGGCATCGATCCCCCTACCTGCCGCATGCGAAGCGGCCGCTCTACCATGTGAGCTACGTCCCCACATCACTCCCTCCACCTCGACCTTCCCTCACAACAGTAGCCTCTTCACACTCCTGAGAATCATGGAGGCGGAGAAGCTTCGAGGAGGGTGTAAGCGAACATATCCTGGCCCTCATCAGGATCGAACTGATGACCTTGGCGTTATTAGCACCACGCTCTAACCAACTGAGCTAGAAGGCCGGTCACCGATACCACCTACCACACCAACCCACCCAGGAACGGATCCTCCAGACGGAAGCAACGCGCGAAGAAAGTCAAGTGTTCGAGTCCAAGCAAAAGCAGAACGCCATGCATGACCCCTCCCCGCAGATACGAGTCTAGCCGCAAGCCCAGTGCAGCAGCCGCAAGCTCAGCAAAGCAGCCCTGAAGCAGAGGAGAGCCATACTTCCTAGACGAGGTGTGCCCCCTGCCTCCCTCTCTCCCTCTCCCCCTGCCTATACCTCACCCTGAATCCCCTCGAGTGGTACCCGACCTTGTCTTACCCCATGCCCAGCTTTGTGCTGCGCCCGCTCATCAGCCTTGCGTTCACCATCAGGCCCCCGCAATCGCGTGTGCCAAGTCGTGGACCCGCGTGTGAGGTGTTGCCCCGAGCATCCGGCTCTCACGGCACTAGTATCTTCCCCTTGACGTCCCCCACTGGTGCATCCCCAATGCTGGGGGCACAGCCGGTCCCCTTCGCGTCCCCATGCCCCCCGGGCCCCTGCCCGCTGCCCTGCGCAGCGGCAAAAGTGCTCTCCCGAGCCCGGATCGAACGGGCGACCCTGGGATCTCCGTGTGGGACTGGCCCGCCCATTACAGTCCCATGCTCTTCCAGCTGAGCTATCGAGAGGTACTTCAGAAGACGACGTTCATGAGGAGACCAAGGATCGATCCTCGCTGGGGAATCAATGTGGAGGTGCGGTCCCAAAGCGCAGGCATCTCCACATGCATAACTGCGCCAGAGCAGACACAGGACCACCCCCACCCGCGCCCACCCGCCACAGCGGCCGTACTCGCCCGGTTCGCTGCAGCGTTTCTGTCTTCGGCTGCTCCTAGGGGGTGTGGGAAGACGGGCAGGGCCGCAGGGGGCCATACACCGCAGGGTGGTCCTCGTCGCCCCGCTGCTGTGCCCGGCTTGCTTTGCCTCATTGCCTGCCTCCAGCTCCGGCTCCGGCTCCGGCTCCTCGTTGGTCTCGGAGGTTGCGCAGCGGTGCTGTAGACTAAAAAGCCTGGAGACGGAGGGTTTCGATCCCCCTACCTGCCGCATGCAAAGCGGCCGCTCTACCAAGTGAGCTACGCCCCCAACCAAACCAGAGACCCACTGCCCACGGCGCCTGGATCCTCAGGAGCCAGGGCATCTCAGCAGCTCCACGTCCCCGCGCATGGCCCTCATCAGGATCGAACTGATGACCTTGGCGTTATTAGCACCACGCTCTAACCAACTGAGCTAGAAGGCCAGCCATCAGTACCAATCACACCCCACCCGGACCCGGAACAGACCCTCCCCGGGAACGGAACCTCCGGGCGGGAAAAGTCCTGCGTTCAAGCCCAAGCGGGACCGCGAGCAGGGCAGACCCCGGCGCAGGCGCCCTTCTCCGTCAGCCAGAGCGGAGAAGGCGGGAGCAGGCCATAGGCGTCACGCAATCCCTGGGCGGAGCGCCTACGCGGGCGTGTAGTGTCGTCGGGGCCTGAGCCTTGTCGGGCCCACAGCGTGTCGACTTCAGTCTGCGGCCGCGCTGCCTGAGCCGCAAGTGCTCTCTATGACTGCTGCTTTGCTTGCGCAGGCCCTTGGGGTAACGGCACCTTTGGACGTTGTGGACGTGGCCCGCAGGAGACCCCGGCGAGGCAGGTGCACCCGTACAGTGGCCACAGCTGCGGGGTCCTCTGAAGCCCTGCCGTGCTTGCGGCCCCCCTTGACCTTGCCAGCAGTGCAGCCGCCGCAATGTGCACTGCAGCGGAGGGCTCTTCTTGCGAGCTGTGAGGGGCTTTGGCTTGTGCGCCCCGCGGGGGCATGCGCTGCCTGCCCAGCTCCCGGTATCCTAGTCCCCATACTTGCCCCACCGCGTCGTGCAGGCTGTGGGCAGACAGCCCCATCTTGCAAGGACGCGCTGCCAGCTATCCATCCATCCCGCTGCAGGCGCAGGGATCCAAAAGGCCTGGAGACGGAGGGCATCGATCCCCCTACCTGCCGCATGCGAAGCGGCCGCTCTACCATGTGAGCTACGTCCCCACATCACTCCCTCCACCTCGACCTTCCCTCACAACAGTAGCCTCTTCACACTCCTGAGAATCATGGAGGCGGAGAAGCTTCGAGGAGGGTGTAAGCGAACATATCCTGGCCCTCATCAGGATCGAACTGATGACCTTGGCGTTATTAGCACCACGCTCTAACCAACTGAGCTAGAAGGCCGGTCACCGATACCACCCACCACACCAACCCACCCAGGAACGGATCCTCCAGACGGAAGCAACGCGCGAAGAAAGTCAAGTGTTCGAGTCCAAGCAAAAGCAGAACGCCCTGCGTGACCCCTCCCCGCAGATACGAGTCTAGCCGCAAGCCCAGTGCAGCAGCCGCAAGCTCAGCAAAGCAGCCCTGAAGCAGAGGAGAGCCATACTTCCTAGACGAGGTGTGCCCCCTGCCTCCCTCTCTCCCTCTCCCCCTGCCTCTACCTCACCCTGAACCCCCTCGAGTGGTACCCGACCTTGTCTTACCCCATGCCCAGCTTTGTGCTGCGCCCGCTCATCAGCCTTGCGTTCACCGTCAGGCCCCCGCAATCGCGTGTGCCAAGTCGTGGACCCGCGTGTGAGGTGTTGCCCCGAGCATCCGGCTCTCACGGCACTAGTATCTTCCCCTTGACGTCCCCCACTGGTGCATCCTCAGGGCATGCTGGGGGCACAGCCGGTCCCCTTCGCGTCCCCATGCCCCCCGGGCCCCTGCCCGCTGCCCTGCGCAGCGGCAAAAGTGCTCTCCCGAGCCCGGATCGAACGGGCGACCCTGGGATCTCCGTGTGGGACTGGCCCACCCATTACAGTCCCATGCTCTTCCAACTGAGCTATCGAGAGGTACTTCAGAAGACGACGTTCATGAGGAGACCAAGGATCGATCCTCGCTGGGGAATCAATGTGGAGGTGCGGTCCCAAAGCGCAGGCATCTCCACATGCATAACTGCGCCAGAGCAGACACAGGACCACCCCCACCCGCGCCCACCCGCCACAGCGGCCGTACTCGCCCGGTTCGCTGCAGCGTTTCTGTCTTCGGCTGCTCCTAGGGGGTGTGGGAAGACGGGCAGGGCCGCAGGGGGCCATACACCGCAGGGTGGTCCTCGTCGCCCCGCTGCTGTGCCCGGCTTGCTTTGCCTCATTGCCTGCCTCCAGCTCCGGCTCCGGCTCCGGCTCCTCGTTGGTCTCGGAGGTTGCGCAGCGGTGCTGTAGACTAAAAAGCCTGGAGACGGAGGGTTTCGATCCCCCTACCTGCCGCATGCAAAGCGGCCGCTCTACCAAGTGAGCTACGCCCCCAACCAAACCAGAGACCCACTGCCCACGGCGCCTGGATCCTCAGGAGCCAGGGCATCTCAGCAGCTCCACGTCCCCGCGCATGGCCCTCATCAGGATCGAACTGATGACCTTGGCGTTATTAGCACCACGCTCTAACCAACTGAGCTAGAAGGCCAGCCATCAGTACCAATCACACCCCACCCGGACCCGGAACAGACCCTCCCCGGGAACGGAACCTCCGGGCGGGAAAAGTCCTGCGTTCAAGCCCAAGCGGGACCGCGAGCAGGGCAGACCCCGGCGCAGGCGCCCTTCTCCGTCAGCCAGAGCGGAGAAGGCGGGAGCAGGCCATAGGCGTCACGCAATCCCTGGGCGGAGCGCCTACGCGGGCGTGTAGTGTCGTCGGGGCCTGAGCCTTGTCGGGCCCACAGCGTGTCGACTTCAGTCTGCGGCCGCGCTGCCTGAGCCGCAAGTGCTCTCTATGACTGCTGCTTTGCTTGCGCAGGCCCTTGGGGTAACGGCACCTTTGGACGTTGTGGACGTGGCCCGCAGGAGACCCCGGCGAGGCAGGTGCACCCGTACAGTGGCCACAGCTGCGGGGTCCTCTGAAGCCCTGCCGTGCTTGCGGCCCCCCTTGACCTTGCCAGCAGTGCAGCCGCCGCAATGTGCACTGCAGCGGAGGGCTCTTCTTGCGAGCTGTGAGGGGCTTTGGCTTGTGCGCCCCGCGGGGGCATGCGCTGCCTGCCCAGCTCCCGGTATCCTAGTCCCCATACTTGCCCCACCGCGTCGTGCAGGCTGTGGGCAGACAGCCCCATCTTGCAAGGACGCGCTGCCAGCTATCCATCCATCCCGCTGCAGGCGCAGGGATCCAAAAGGCCTGGAGACGGAGGGCATCGATCCCCCTACCTGCCGCATGCGAAGCGGCCGCTCTACCATGTGAGCTACGTCCCCACATCACTCCCTCCACCTCGACCTTCCCTCACAACAGTAGCCTCTTCACACTCCTGAGAATCATGGAGGCGGAGAAGCTTCGAGGAGGGTGTAAGCGAACATATCCTGGCCCTCATCAGGATCGAACTGATGACCTTGGCGTTATTAGCACCACGCTCTAACCAACTGAGCTAGAAGGCCGGTCACCGATACCACCCACCACACCAACCCACCCAGGAACGGATCCTCCAGACGGAAGCAACGCGCGAAGAAAGTCAAGTGTTCGAGTCCAAGCAAAAGCAGAACGCCCTGCGTGACCCCTCCCCGCAGATACGAGTCTAGCCGCAAGCCCAGTGCAGCAGCCGCAAGCTCAGCAAAGCAGCCCTGAAGCAGAGGAGAGCCATACTTCCTAGACGAGGTGTGCCCCCTGCCTCCCTCTCTCCCTCTCCCCCTGCCTCTACCTCACCCTGAACCCCCTCGAGTGGTACCCGACCTTGTCTTACCCCATGCCCAGCTTTGTGCTGCGCCCGCTCATCAGCCTTGCGTTCACCGTCAGGCCCCCGCAATCGCGTGTGCCAAGTCGTGGACCCGCGTGTGAGGTGTTGCCCCGAGCATCCGGCTCTCACGGCACTAGTATCTTCCCCTTGACGTCCCCCACTGGTGCATCCTCAGGGCATGCTGGGGGCACAGCCGGTCCCCTTCGCGTCCCCATGCCCCCCGGGCCCCTGCCCGCTGCCCTGCGCAGCGGCAAAAGTGCTCTCCCGAGCCCGGATCGAACGGGCGACCCTGGGATCTCCGTGTGGGACTGGCCCACCCATTACAGTCCCATGCTCTTCCAACTGAGCTATCGAGAGGTACTTCAGAAGACGACGTTCATGAGGAGACCAAGGATCGATCCTCGCTGGGGAATCAATGTGGAGGTGCGGTCCCAAAGCGCAGGCATCTCCACATGCATAACTGCGCCAGAGCAGACACAGGACCACCCCCACCCGCGCCCACCCGCCACAGCGGCCGTACTCGCCCGGTTCGCTGCAGCGTTTCTGTCTTCGGCTGCTCCTAGGGGGTGTGGGAAGACGGGCAGGGCCGCAGGGGGCCATACACCGCAGGGTGGTCCTCGTCGCCCCGCTGCTGTGCCCGGCTTGCTTTGCCTCATTGCCTGCCTCCAGCTCCGGCTCCGGCTCCGGCTCCTCGTTGGTCTCGGAGGTTGCGCAGCGGTGCTGTAGACTAAAAAGCCTGGAGACGGAGGGTTTCGATCCCCCTACCTGCCGCATGCAAAGCGGCCGCTCTACCAAGTGAGCTACGCCCCCAACCAAACCAGAGACCCACTGCCCACGGCGCCTGGATCCTCAGGAGCCAGGGCATCTCAGCAGCTCCACGTCCCCGCGCATGGCCCTCATCAGGATCGAACTGATGACCTTGGCGTTATTAGCACCACGCTCTAACCAACTGAGCTAGAAGGCCAGCCATCAGTACCAATCACACCCCACCCGGACCCGGAACAGACCCTCCCCGGGAACGGAACCTCCGGGCGGGAAAAGTCCTGCGTTCAAGCCCAAGCGGGACCGCGAGCAGGGCAGACCCCGGCGCAGGCGCCCTTCTCCGTCAGCCAGAGCGGAGAAGGCGGGAGCAGGCCATAGGCGTCACGCAATCCCTGGGCGGAGCGCCTACGCGGGCGTGTAGTGTCGTCGGGGCCTGAGCCTTGTCGGGCCCACAGCGTGTCGACTTCAGTCTGCGGCCGCGCTGCCTGAGCCGCAAGTGCTCTCTATGACTGCTGCTTTGCTTGCGCAGGCCCTTGGGGTAACGGCACCTTTGGACGTTGTGGACGTGGCCCGCAGGAGACCCCGGCGAGGCAGGTGCACCCGTACAGTGGCCACAGCTGCGGGGTCCTCTGAAGCCCTGCCGTGCTTGCGGCCCCCCTTGACCTTGCCAGCAGTGCAGCCGCCGCAATGTGCACTGCAGCGGAGGGCTCTTCTTGCGAGCTGTGAGGGGCTTTGGCTTGTGCGCCCCGCGGGGGCATGCGCTGCCTGCCCAGCTCCCGGTATCCTAGTCCCCATACTTGCCCCACCGCGTCGTGCAGGCTGTGGGCAGACAGCCCCATCTTGCAAGGACGCGCTGCCAGCTATCCATCCATCCCGCTGCAGGCGCAGGGATCCAAAAGGCCTGGAGACGGAGGGCATCGATCCCCCTACCTGCCGCATGCGAAGCGGCCGCTCTACCATGTGAGCTACGTCCCCCCACATCACTCCCTCCACCTCGACCTTCCCTCACAACAGTAGCCTCTTCACACTCCTGAGAATCATGGAGGCGGAGAAGCTTCGAGGAGGGTGTAAGCGAACATATCCTGGCCCTCATCAGGATCGAACTGATGACCTTGGCGTTATTAGCACCACGCTCTAACCAACTGAGCTAGAAGGCCGGTCACCGATACCACCCACCACACCAACCCACCCAGGAACGGATCCTCCAGACGGAAGCAACGCGCGAAGAAAGTCAAGTGTTCGAGTCCAAGCAAAAGCAGAACGCCCTGCGTGACCCCTCCCCGCAGATACGAGTCTAGCCGCAAGCCCAGTGCAGCAGCCGCAAGCTCAGCAAAGCAGCCCTGAAGCAGAGGAGAGCCATACTTCCTAGACGAGGTGTGCCCCCTGCCTCCCTCTCTCCCTCTCCCCCTGCCTCTACCTCACCCTGAACCCCCTCGAGTGGTACCCGACCTTGTCTTACCCCATGCCCAGCTTTGTGCTGCGCCCGCTCATCAGCCTTGCGTTCACCGTCAGGCCCCCGCAATCGCGTGTGCCAAGTCGTGGACCCGCGTGTGAGGTGTTGCCCCGAGCATCCGGCTCTCACGGCACTAGTATCTTCCCCTTGACGTCCCCCACTGGTGCATCCTCAGGGCATGCTGGGGGCACAGCCGGTCCCCTTCGCGTCCCCATGCCCCCCGGGCCCCTGCCCGCTGCCCTGCGCAGCGGCAAAAGTGCTCTCCCGAGCCCGGATCGAACGGGCGACCCTGGGATCTCCGTGTGGGACTGGCCCACCCATTACAGTCCCATGCTCTTCCAACTGAGCTATCGAGAGGTACTTCAGAAGACGACGTTCATGAGGAGACCAAGGATCGATCCTCGCTGGGGAATCAATGTGGAGGTGCGGTCCCAAAGCGCAGGCATCTCCACATGCATAACTGCGCCAGAGCAGACACAGGACCACCCCCACCCGCGCCCACAGCGGCCGTACTCGCCCGGTTCGCTGCAGCGTTTCTGTCTTCGGCTGCTCCTAGGGGGTGTGGGAAGACGGGCAGGGCCGCAGGGGGCCATACACCGCAGGGTGGTCCTCGTCGCCCCGCTGCTGTGCCCGGCTTGCTTTGCCTCATTGCCTGCCTCCAGCTCCGGCTCCGGCTCCGGCTCCTCGTTGGTCTCGGAGGTTGCGCAGCGGTGCTGTAGACTAAAAAGCCTGGAGACGGAGGGTTTCGATCCCCCTACCTGCCGCATGCAAAGCGGCCGCTCTACCAAGTGAGCTACGCCCCCAACCAAACCAGAGACCCACTGCCCACGGCGCCTGGATCCTCAGGAGCCAGGGCATCGCTCAGACGCCTGCTGCGCGCATGGCCCGCTAGACGTTCAGCATGTCATGTTCCTTGTACGCTCTGGACGTTTGAACATTTGTCTGACCTTCTCCAACGCTTGTGCTGGACCACTCTCGCTTATGTTCCACGAGTCCTAGTCATTGCAGCCTTCGTTCCTTCGTTCCTTTTTGGGCCGCTCACTTGGTAAGATTTTCCATCCATGTCCCCTCTCCCCACCCTCCACCGCCCACCCCCCACCCCTCACCCCCCACCCCTATCCCCGCTCCCCCCCGCGCTGCTCACCGCTCCTCCGGGCAGCGCTCCCCCGCCAGCAGCACCAGCCGCTCCGCCGAGGCCACGCAGCGCCGCAGGTCCCCAGCGCCGGGGGAGGTCCAGATGCCCCGCTCCAGGCGCCAGGCAGCCACCTTGGGGGGAGGGTGGGGGTGGGGGTGGGGGTGAGGGAGGGCGTGTTTGTTGCTGAGCGGGACCGCGCCGACGCCAGGGAAGCTCAGCTTGCGAAGCTTGCGAACATGCCAGGTGGGGGTGGGGTTGAGGGAGGGGCGGGGCAGGGGGTTGGGGCTTGGGGGGGGGGGGGGTTGGGGCCACGCGGAGGGGTGAGGTGGGGGCAGGGAGGGCATACGGTGTCGACCTGAGCCCGCCAGAGCGCTACAGCGAGGTGGGGAGGACGGAGCACGGCAGGACCGTGCGCATCTGACGCTCGCTCCCGGGACAAGGCAAGATGCAGATCCCGGGACAAGGCAAGATCCAGATCCCGGGACCTCACCTTGCCAATCGCCGCCAGAGCTGCCGACATCTCCTCCCCCGCAGCCGCCTTGGCCGCAGCCCTGAGGGAAGCGAAGCCGCACAGATTCCGGGATCCTGGATCAGCTCCTGAATCACAGCCTGGATCCTGCCGGCTGCTCCTGCCGCCGCCATTCCTTTCGTCCGGCCGCGCAGGGCTTCCTATTCATATCCCAACCCCAGTCCAGCCGGTGCCGCCCTCTCCCCCGCCATGCACCGCCCCTCCCCTCGCCCCCCCCCCTGCCGCAACAGCGCCCGCACGCCGGCCACACCAGGTCGGACCGGACCTTCCCGGACCAGACCCGATCAGACCGGACCGCGCCGGACCGCACCGGAACACAACAGCGCCCTCCCGCTCGCCCGCCCGCCCACCTGAATCCGCCGTGGCTGCCCGTGGGGTCTGCGGCCGAGTCCCATGCGAAGGGCCAGAAGGAGCGCTTGAGGTGGCGCAGCATCTCCACCAGGACCTGACAGGGGGGGGAGGGATAGGGATGGGGGGGGATCAGGGGGGGGAAGGGGAAGGGGAGCCAGCGCGGGAGTGGATTACGAGGGGAGGAGGGTTGCGCCCCACGGAAGGGGCGTCAGCTGCGGAGCAGGCAGGGAGGCAGGGAGCGAATGCCTCCCCCCCCCGCTCCATCCGCATCCTGCCTCCGCTCCCCACCCCGCCTCCAACCCCACCCCACCCCGCCTCCGGCCCTGCCCCCACCTCGCTGGTCGTCGTGTTGAGCAGCCGCCCCTGCTGCCCCTGCTCCCCCTGGGGCCCCTGCGCCGGGCCCCGGCGGCTGAGCACCACCTCCCGTGGCAGCTGCGGCAGCGGCACGGCCCGGGGCAGCAGCACGAAGGCACTGCATAAGGGGGGGGTGCGGGGGGGGGGGTAAAGGGGGCACGGGGGCAAAGGGGGCGTCTAGGGTTACGGCTCGGGTTACGGCTCGGGGTTACGGGTGGAGGACGGAAGAAGGCAACCGCGGCCGCAACCAACGCCGCCGCAGTCTACGCAGGTGGGTAGGGCCTGGCAGGCTTCCACTGCCGGGTGCGTCGCCATGCCTCCCCCCCCCCCGCAAGCCCCTCGGGCTCGCTGGCTGCCGCTCTATCGCTCCCTACGCCTCCAATGCTCCGAAAATCAGCCCCCGCAAGTTCCTCCCCCGCCCCCCGCCCCACCGTGTGTCCACCGCCGCGGCGCACGGCAGCCTCCCCCGCTCCAGCAGCCGCGCGCACACCTCCCCCAGGAGCAGGCCCAGGCAGGCGGGGTGGCCCAGCCGCCGGACCAGGGTCTGGGGGGGGGCAGAGGGGGGAGGGAGGTCAAGGGGGCGGGGGCAGGGAGGTGAGGGGAGGGGAGGGAGGTGAAGGGGGGGGGGCAGGGAGGGTGGAAGCGGGGCCGGCGGGGTAGCGCTAGGTCGGATGTTGGGCCGCAGCTGGGGTGGGAGGTCTCGGAGAAGGAGATGGCTGGCGCCCCCCCAGCCCATTCCCCCTCCCCCTCTTCCCCTCCCCCCCCCCCGGCCCCACCTCGTGCAGGTACCCCAGCCGCGGCTCCTGCTGCCCCTGCCCCTCCTCCCCTCCCCCCTGTCAGGTACCCTCTACCCCCTCTCCCCCTCCCCCCCCCGGCCCCACCTCGTGCAGGTACCCCAGCCGAGCGTCCTCCCACACACCCGCGTGGTCCACCCGCGCACTGGGGGGGGGGGGGGAGGCGGGAGGGGGGGCCGGGGGGGGTCGGCAGATGGAAGGGGGGAAGGCGAGGGGAGCCGCTAGAGTTGCCCTGTCTAACCACGCCAGGGTAGGAGGAGCGAGGGTTGCCAGGACGGTCCAATGGAGACCCAGCAAGCCCAAGCATCCCACTTTCCCTTCACCTTTCACCCTTGGCCCCCCTCCCATCTCCAGCCTCCCCCTCCCTCCCCCTTCCCCCCTCCCCCTCCCCCCTCACTTGGGCGGCAGGTTGGACCGGCCGTAGTCGGGCATGCGGAAGCCCGCCTCCTCCCACAGAAACCGCTCCACCGCCGCCACCAGCCCCGCCGCCTGCGCCGCCGCCGCCGTTGACAGCCCCTCCGACCCCCCTCCCTCCTCTGCACCACCCCCTGCCGCCGCAGGACCGCTGGCTGCTGCTGCTGCTGCTGCTGCGATCCCGCCGCCGCCGCCGCCGCCGCCGCCGGCTGCCGCCGCGGCCCGCGGAAGGTGCGTGGCGCAGACCTGGTCAACGGCAGTTGGCAGTTGGGGGCGGTTAGAGATGAACGAAGAGTAGCGGCCGCACGTACGGCTGCTACCGGCCTGTTGGCCATCCCCCTCCCACGTGTACCCCCCCTCCCACATGCAACCCCTACCCCTCCACGTGCCCCCCCCCCACCTGGTCCACCAGTCGGTCTATGCGGTCGAGCCAGGGGCCCACGGGGAACGGCACGGAGGAGAGGGAGGCTGGGGGGAAGGGAGGGGAGCGGCGCGGGGGCAGGACATGGCAGGCAAGGGCAGGTGGGGTGGGTTCGATAGCGCCAGTCAGGGCGGCTCCAGGAGACAGCTGTGACGAAGGAGCGGCAACCACCTCCTGCCTCGCAGGGCTGCCAGCGTTGGGCCCCAGCAGTACACCCGCCCCCCCACCCCAGCAGCCGCCAGGCTGCCAGCCCGCCCCCCCATCCGTCGGGAAACACCCCGCCCCCCCTCCTCTGACCCCCTCCCGCCCCCCCACCCCCCCTCCCACCGGCCTCCCGCCCCCCACCCCCCACCCCCCGCCCCACCCCCCACCGATGGCGTCGTCCTCGGCGCTGGCGTGCAGTGCCGCCTCCGCCAGGGCCATGCGGGGCTCGCCGCCGACCAGGCAGCGAGCAAAGGCCTGGAGGGGCGGGGGGGGGGGGTTACGGGGGGTTAAAGGGTAGGGGGGTAGGGGGATATGGAGGGGAGCGCGCGGGAGGCCGCAGCACAGCACAGCACAGCGCACAGCGCAGCGCAGCGCAGCACGTCACGGTACAGGTACAACAGAACACAGCATGGATCAGCAAGGGGAAGCAGCACAGCACAGCGCAGCGCAGCACACCTGGCGGGACTCGTACTGGAACCGATCCGAGAAGTCGGCCCTGCATGGGGCGAGGATTGGGGCGGGAGCAGCAGGCTTGGCGCCGGCGCCGGCGCCCCCGCCCATCCACTCCCCCACGCCAACCCAGCCCGCTCATACCGGTCAGCACCCCTCTAAGTGTTGGGGAAGGCTTGTACCGATACACCCCCCTGCCACTTCTACCCTCTGCCCACCCCCAACCCGCTGTCCGCTTCGTCTTGGCTCCTGACGGCCCGAGCCCCCCGTTGTTACCCCCCCCTGGGCCCCAGCACACACGCACCTGCGATAACGCTCGTCCACGTCCTCAGGCCGGGGCGCCTCAATCACCTTGGATCCAGCCGATGCGCTGGTTCCCGATCCGGATGTGGATTCAGATCCGCCAGCGTTTTCGGACTCCTGGCTGGAGCCCTGCAGCCCCAGGAGCTCGGGGTGCCGGCCCCGGCCCCCCCTGACCACGACCATGCGAGCTGACGTGGACAGGGCGGCGGGGCTTGCGGGTTTGGGGGCGAGCGGGGGCGGCGAGGGCCATGGCCGTGGGATGCGGGGGCACGACGAGATGCACGCGCCGCTGGCTGGGCGCCCATGGAGTTTCGCGCGGATCATCAAAGTGCCTTTCGACGTCCTTCAGCTGCGTAGGCGAGTGCCTGTAAGGCGCCGTGGGTCCGGCAAAGCTGGGAGATGTCAACTGGCGCAAAGCGTTGTCAAGACTACTCGACGGCGTATACACGCTCTCAGCGAGTAAAGTATATCTGTGCATTGAACAATGCCGCCTGTCCCGGTGCCTGTACAGGCTGGGGCGCGACATGGGCACAATGGCCCCAGAGACATGACACCCCAGTGCTGAAACCACTAGGTTACTACACTTACAGTGTGTACAGTCCTTCTAGCAGACGCACACAAATGATCACCAAGGGGAGAGCAGAGCGGTAAACGCAAAAGCGACTCGGTTCGACGCGAGCTATGTTCAGCTGCTTTAAATGCCTAGGCGGCGAGCAGCCGGTGACACGGCCGGCACCGGTGTCCGCGCCTGCAGCGGCGCAGGAGCCAGCGGTGTCCGTTGGGGACAAGGGCGCGGTCGACGACCGTCGCGACGCGTCTCGGACCGCGGACCTGCAGTGGCAGGTACCGTTTCCAGTGCTGCGGTGCTGTTGGTGCTCTCATAGCGCATGGGCGAGTCCGCCTGAGTGAACTCGGATGCCGCAGTCCTGTAATTGGCTCGTTCTGCCCTCCACAGGCCTTATATGACAGTCTTCCTACAGTGCAAGGTTCTTGGCTCGACCGCCTCGCTCAAATCGTTTCATTGGCGGCTGGCTGCAGCGGCGCCGCGTTCGTCGCGTGAGTGCACGGGCGCCGGTCGTCGGCAGGGGTGTGCGCCCCGCTGGCTGCCTGCTCCAGGGAGCCCCTGAAGTCGCCCGCTGGCAAACGGACTCGCACGGGGCTCTTTGTGTCCACTTCGACTCCCGCGCGATGCCACACTTTGTGTGTGTGTCGCCGAGTGGCGGTGCACTGCGCTGGAAGCTTCGGCTACGAGGAAACGCGACTCCTGAAAAGACGCGACGACGCGGGGAGAGGAGGGGACACACGTGAACTGCCGTCGTCCGTACGGGGAGGCGCCGGGTGTGGCGTCAGACCGGTTGTCTGACGGCGGCGCGCTTGATCACAGCTGGCAAGACAACGCCGCTTCTTGCTTGGGAATGAGGCTCAAGGGATGTACTAGGTCAGAAAGGTGCTCTGACCCCAAGCTAGGCCCCCAAAGGTATTCGAGCGCCCGTCTTGCGTGGCGGCCAAAGCTTCACACCCACCTGCACCAGGCACGTTTCCCCCCTCAGCACGCCCCCTTATGAGCAGGACTTGCCTAAATACTCCAGATCCCAAGCCCCAACATCTGCACAGGTTCTTCGTGCATGCCGTAACTCTGCCCGGTGCCCTCGGCCCCACGCATTGCGCCCCTCCGCCCCTCAGAGTGCACCTGTACTGCCCAGCACACTGCTGCTTCGTCACACTATGCTCCGGCGGCCCGCTCGCGGATCTCGTACGACAGGGAGATCTTCACCCGGCGGCGCAAGTACAGCCCCTCGCCTCGGCGGTCTCGGCCGACCGCCCCGAATCTGCGCCGCCGGGGGCCCTTCCGGAAGTGAACGGAGTGCCCAGTCCGGCGTCCGGACTCGGACCCGGACAGGGCTCCGGACTCAGCCCCGGACCCGGACTGAGTCCGGCCGGGTCCAATGCGGCGCGGCACTTCGCTCAGTTCGGGCGGGGCAGCGGACCCGCGGCCTTCCTGGGCCTCAGCGGCGGGCTGGATCCAGGTTCCATCGCCAACCGGCCGCCTGGATCCACGGGCCGGGGCATGAGTTCCAGTTCCATGATCGCGGCGGCGGCCGTGGCGACGGCGATGGCGGGCGGGGGTGGCAGCCTGCAGCAGCTGTTAAGGGACAAGGTGGGAGGGACTCGGCGAGGGACGTGGGCACACGGGGTTGGGGTGGGGTTGGAGACGTGGGCAAGGGGGTGGGGGTGAGGGTGGGTCAGACGAGTTCAGGACGTCAGCGGGGCGGGGACAGCTGGAGCCTGCCTCCGCTGGAGTGGGCCCAAGAGCCGGGAGGTGTTGGGTCCGAGGAAATCTCACCACAGCGGCATTAGTCACGGAGGCCTCCTGCCCTCGCAGGCCACCGTGCACCGTACGGCAACCTCGGCCCAACTGCCGCCGGACTGGAAGCGGTTGGCGTCAACCGCCCACCTGTCTGAGTTCCTAACCACCCCCATCCTGGACGGGTCGGGGACCGTTGTGGCGGCCGTTAGCGCCGCCGGGCCCCCGTCCGATGGCGGCGCACTGACTGATACTGGCGGCGGCGCCAGCGGCCCGGTGTACGGCTTTGGCGGCGGCGGTGATCTCGACAGCGGCGGCGCTGGCGGCGGCTGTACGGCGCCGCTCGCGTCGCAGATACGGCAGTTTCAGCGGTTGGCGCGCGTCATGGGGCTGGCGTTCCTGTCCGACACGCAGCAGCTCGGCGTGCACCAGCTGGTGAGTGTGTGTGCCGTACACGTACGGCAGAACGCAACCTACCCCGCACGCACTGCTGACTGCCGACCTGGCAGATGGCCCGGCGGCTCCATCCCCTCCCCACAGTTCCCAGCCCCCAGCCTCCGAACCCCCCCCCCCCGCTCCCCACCTACCCAACTTACCCCTTCACCCCTCCACCCCACCCCTCCACCCACCCCACCCCCCGCCCCCCCAGGCCTCCTGCGCGCTGGCGGGCGTGCAGCGCGCCGACTCGCTGCAGTCCCTGGTGGAGGCGGCCCACGGGTCGCTGGGGCCCCTGCTGGAGCGCCGCTTCCGGCTGGACGGCGCGCGCTGCGTGCTGGCGCTGGCCGACTCCATGGAGGCCCGGGTGGCGTACTTTGCGCCCGCAGCGGGTGGGGCATCGGGCTTGGAGGGAGGGGAGGGGCGCTTGGGGGTAGGGTTAAGGAGAAGGGGAGCCGAGGGAGGCTGGTGAAGAGGAGAAGGGGGGCCCGCGGACTCCATGGGGCGTACTGCGGCGGGTGGGGCCGGGCTTGGGGGAGCGGGAGGGGCTGGGTAGGCTGATGTTTCTAGCTGAGGCCCCCTGCGCTTTCCCTGCTTCTCGCCCCCCTCCCTGACCCCTCCTCCCCTCTCCTCCTCCCCCCCTCCCCCCGTGTGCAGGCGCAGGCGGCGCCCAGCCCCTGCAGTCCCCCCTGCCCCCGGGCACCCCCACGGGCACGGGCGGGGGCACGGGCGGGGGCTCGGTGGGCAGTGGGGCGGTGCCGCCCGCGCCCTCATCCACCCTGTCGGCCCGGGCCGGGGCCGGCGGGGGCGGGGCCGGGGCGGGGGGGAGCTCCGTGGCGCTGGCGGGGCTGGGCTCGGTGGGTGCCCGCAAGGGGGGCTGGGTGGTGGAGGGACGGGTGCAGGGGAGAGGGAGAGGGAGAGGGCCGCGGCAACAGCGCTCAAGGGGCCCCAGGGCCAATAGGACACGCGGCCGGCGGGTTGGGCTCTCCACGCCAGGAGCTGCGAGAGCACGTGACGGCTGCCCAGACCAGGCCTTATACAGTACAACGTGATCCAGGCCCTCACGTGCCTCCCCGCGCTCGTCCTCACGTGCAGACCACATGCCCCTGTTGCCCCTGCCCCTGACAAGCCCTCCCGCTTTCCTGCCTTCCTCCGTGCCTCCCCCCATTTGGCCCCAGGCCCCGGTGCCGCTGCAGGGCGTGCTGGGCCCCCTGGTAGACACCCTGTTGCTGGAGGTGCTGACGAGGGGCCTGGGCCCGGCCGGGCCCGTGCCGGGCCCGGGCAGGCCCGCGCAGGGCCTCGTGGGGGCCTCGGCCGCGGGCGGCGGCGGCGGCACGGGCGGGCGCGTGGTGACCAACTGCCGGGGCTACCTGCAGCAGGAGGACCGACCCGGGAGAGACGTGCAGGCGAGTACGGCAGGCGTACGGCAGACGTACGGCAGATGATGCGGGCAGGAGGTTGGGCAGGAGGAGGCGTTGGGGAGGAGGGGGGGTACGAGCAGCAACGGGTACGTGCGCCCGGAACTTAGCTGCTCTCACCCCTCCTCCCCCTCACTCTCCTGGCTGGGGCATGGGTTTGGGCCTAAGGAATGTGTCGCAGCTCCAGCCGTGAGCCATGTCCCCCCGGCCCCTTGTCGTCAGCGTCAGTCCGAGTCCCCAGCGTCCTCCGCCTGCCCCACCCCCCACAGGTGTGCTTCCAGCTGTGCCGCCTGCCCCCCGCCTGCATCGTGCTGGCGGTGGCAGGGGCGGCCGACTCCACCCTCGCACCCGAGGTGGGCAGGAACGGGGGGGAGGGGTTGGTTGGGCCTTGGATGGGAGGTCCAGCGCGTCCTCCCGGGCGAGCCCCCGCTGCCCTGGGTCACGTGCTCCACGCCCCGTCCACACCCCGACCTCTAACCCCCTCAATCCCCTTCACACACACGCCCCCCCTCCAGGTGGCTGTGTATGTGTGCACGGCGCAGGCCTCCCTCCCGGGGGCCCTGCTGGAGGACGCACGGGCGGAGCTGGCGGGGCTGCTGCAGGTGGGGGATGGGGGGGGCGGTTGGGGGGCAGAGGGGATGCCTCGCGGAATCAAGGCACAGCATGGACACGGCGACAGGCCGTGGGCGATGCGACTCGTGAGGCTTGGTCTGATGCTTCCTCGACCTCGCCCTGACCCCGCCACCCTCTATCCTCACCGTCCAACCCCGTCCCCCAGCTGCTGCTGCCCCACATCCACCGCCAGCTGCTGGGGCCCCTGGCGGCCGAGTGGGCAGCCATGCGGCTGCAGCCCTCGTCCGCACTGGGGGCGGGGGGGGGCCTGCTGTCGCGCCCCTCCCACTCGGCCTCGAGCAGCTCGGCGGGGGGCGTGCGGGCGGGCTCGCTGGCCGCCATTGGCGGGGCGGGGCTGGACGGGGCCTCGGGGGGGCTGCTGGGCACGGGCGGGGGCGTCGGGGGGGGCGGGTACGTGTCGGCGAACAACAGCTTTGGGGGCGGCGGGGGGCTGGGGCGCACGCTGTCCTTCTCGGTGGATGACGCCGTGTCGCACTCGCCCGCGCACCTAAAGGTGGGGTGGGGGGGATGGGGAGGGGAGGGGGGGGGCAATGGGGAAGGGACGGGAGGGGGATGGTGGGTGGCGGGAGGGAGGGAGAAGGGCGTTGGGTATGCTTTACGCAGTGGCCGGGCTGGGCTAGCTGGTGTTCCAAAGCGCGGGATGCGTGGAGTTGGACGAGTGTTGTGGCGCTGTCGACCGTTGACAACTAACCGCCAACCGCTAACTGCTTCGAAGGTGGTTGTGGCGGGCATCCAGTCGACCATCAGCAACCTCCAGGCAAGCGGGGAGCCTGGCTCTCGGGGGGCCGGGGGAAGGGGAGGACGGGGCAGGGGCAGGTCGGGCTTGGCCCCTTGGAGGGGTCCAAATGCCCAGGTCCATGCGTGGTACCCCGGGTCCAGCAGCACCCTGCTTCCCCAGGCTGCCCCTAGACCGTGCTCCCACAGCTCAGGCCCCCCTCTCTGACCGCCCTCCTCCCCTCCTCCCAACCTGCTCACGCATCCGCCTAGACGCCAACCGCCATGCCTGCTCCACCCGGACCCACCCCACCCTCCCCACTCACCCCACCCACCCCACCCCTCCCGCCCCCGCCCCCAGGTGTCCCAGGCCTGGCAGGCCGCCGGGGACTCGGGCACTCGCGAGTCCATCGACGACCTCTACTCCATCCGCCTGCGGGAGACCGTGGGGCAGGGGGGGCAGGGGGTGGTGTTCCGCGGCCTCATGCACGGCCTTGAGGTGGCGGTCAAGGTGGGGAGGGGGGGGCAGGGAGGGCGGGAGGGGGGGGGAGAAGGTGTGTGTACGGGCGGGCGGGAGCTGGGTGAGTGAGGGTGGCTGCGGGGGCTGGGTTGGGCGGGGGAAGCGAGACGCACCCCTGTAGGTTTGCATACCCCGCCTGCGGACCGGACCGCCTTGCCGACATGCTTCACTTTGCCCTTCCCCGCCGAGACCAGCATGAGCCCTGCGCTGCACTCACCACCACCCCCCTCCAACGATTCGATGCTCTCCCGCTTATCAGCTTCAAACACCCCCCTCCACCCCTCCACCCCTCTCTCCCCCTCCACCCCCAGGTTGTGGCCAAGGACATGCCCGGGGCCCTGGCGGCGCGCGTGCAGCAGCAGCAGGCGCAGGCGGCGGCGGCGGCGGCCGCCAAGCGCAAGGGCGCCGGCGGCGGCGGGGGGGTGGGGGGCGAGGCGGACAGCAAGGGGGCCTCGGCGGCAGCAGCGGGGGTCGACCCTGAGCAGGTGGGGCCGGGGAGGGTGAGGGGAGGGAGGGCAGGGGGCGGTGATGAGTCATTTGGGCGGTTGGGCGCGCGATGAGTCATGGATGAGTCACAAGTTGTTGGTTTTAGTGGCGCCTTGTGGTGTGGTGTGGTGCTGACAGCTTCATGTGCGGTGACATCTCACTGCTGCCAGCCGTTATGCTGACTCGGGGGTGCTCGGAGCGCCCGCTCCGGCTGGGGTTTTTAGTCACGGTTCACGGCGCCCCATTGAGGTCCTGCAATCGAAGGGGTGCACTATTAGTCAGTCCTCTCAGGAGTCAGGAGGTAAGTCAGACCTCTCTCCGGGAAACCGACGCCCGTTACTCATCCCAGCAACGCACGAAACCGCCCAAGCCACCCACATATCCCACCCTCCCTTCCCCTGCTACCCACCCACGACACTAGGCCCCGGCCTAAAACGCGCCTACCCGACCCTTGCCCAAAACCTCACCTTCTAAAACCCTCCCCACCCTCCCCAACCTCCACCCCCTCCCCCGCCCTCCACACACACCCCAGCTCCTCCGCGCCGCCAAGCGCGAGCTCATCCGTGACGCCCTGGAGCTGGCGGTGACTGCGGCCGTGAGCCACCCCCACATCGTGCAGGTGGGGGGTTGGGGGGCCGTTGTGCGTTGGGTGGGGGCTGAGGAGGAGGGGGCATTGGGGAGGGGGATGGGCAGCGGTGGCGGGGCAGAGGGTGGCGTGCTGGGAGGTCGATGTGGGTCGGCTTGGGGCTGGCGCATGGCTCTCATAGGAGCCTGGGTGGGGGATGGGGCAAGCGATGGCGGCAATGGCGAAGAGGTGCGGTCCGCAAGTTTCTCAACCGCCAAAGTTACGCAACCGCCAACCGCCGTAACCGACAGGTCCACAACTACTTTTTCGACGTGCTGGTGGTTGGGTACGCCCAGGAGGACGGCGCGCCGCCGGGCGCGCCCGCCGGGGCCCAGCCCGGGTCCGGCGGCGGCAGCGGCAACAGCAGCAACTACCTTCGGTTGGTACGGCGGGTGGACGCAACGGACGAGATGGTGGCAGAAGGTGGGGCCTGGGGGGGCCTGGGAGGGGCCTCCACGCGACGACTGAGGAGAGTTATCAAGCCAAGCGGGAGCCCCTGGGGCTGGCGGGGCGAATGGAGTGGGTGGGCTCGGCTGCAGAGGCCTAGTAGGTGAGGGGTGCGAGGCGCTAGGCGGGAGAGCAGGAGCTTTGGAGCTGTCGTAGCAACGGCTGCTCCCTTTGTTTCGCCCGCCCCCCAGGCCCCACCAACCTGGTCATCGTCATGGAGTACTGCGACGCGGGCACGCTCAAGGACACTCTGCGGCGGGGGGGCTTCCGGAGGGGCGTGGAGACCAACGGCTGGCCGCGGCTGGACCTGGCGGTGGGGCCGGGGGCATGGGGGTGGGGATGGGGATGGGAGGCAGGGAGAGAGGACCATGGCCGAGGGAGGTGTTTTGAGCGGGATGTTCAGTGAGGGGCCGCCTCCCCCGCCGCCCTGCCTAGCGGCTGCATCCTCTCTCCTCTTCCGGGTCCCCAACTCCCCACTCCACCCCACCTCTCCTCCAGGCGCTCTACACCTGCCTTCTGGAGGTGGCGCTGGCGTTACGGCACCTGCACTCGCTGTCACTGGTGCACTGCGGTGAGGGGGCTGGGGGGCGGGGGTGGGGGTGGGGGCCCTCGGGGCAAGCGGGGTGGTTCGGGCTATGCAGGCTGTGGGGGGTGTTGCGGTGAGGGACTGGGAGGTGCCCCAGGACCCTCGCACGACCCAACTTCCCCGCCCGATCCCCCGATCCCCCCCGCCCCCAGACCTCAAGCCCTCCAATGTGCTGTTAAAGACGCAGCCGCGGGACCCCCGGGGCTGGGTGTGCAAGGTGGGGGCTGTGGGTGGGGGGAAAAGGGAGGGTGTGTGGCAGGAGCCTGCTGCCGTGCGGGCCCCCCGCTCCCCTTGATCAGAGCGTCTTGTCCTCTCTTCTCTCACGCCGCCCTCACCCGCCGCCGCCCTTCTCCTGGCGCTTCACCCACTCCACAGCTCTCGGACTTCGGTGGGTGCAGGGACCGGGGCCGCTGGTGGGGGGGTTGCGGAGGGCATCCAGTCCCGTAGCTCAGTCGGCGGCACCTGTCGCACGTGTCCGCACCACCTCGGTCGCATGGCTGGCAGCACCCGCCTGCACCGGTCCACCAGAGCTGCGCCATGCGAGCCCCTGTCCCCCGGCCCCGCTGGTCCTCTCGATGATGGGAGTGTACACTAGACATCCTGGGAGCATACACCGGACGTCATGGTCCCCGACCTTGGACCCCCCCCCGCCCCCACCCCCACCCCGCAGGCTGCGTGCGCATGATGCGGGCGCCCAACGGCGAGGAGGGCCCGGGGCCCGGCGGCGCCGCCAGCGGGGGCGCCAACGGCGGCACGGGGGCGGCCGCGGGCGCCGCCGCCTTCCCGCACTTCACCGTGACGCGGGCGCTGGGCACCCTCACGCACATGGCACCCGAGGTGAGTCCCGCGCCTGGGCTTAGCATTCCGCCCGCCAGCTCCTCCGTGCTGCCGGCCTGCGATCGCGACCCGCTGTCAGTCAGTAGGTACGGCGCTCCGCCTGGCGTTCAACCATCGGCAGTTGGGCCGCCGCCTTGCGGTTGCCGCCGCTGTGTCCTCAGTGCTGCCGGCCTACACCCCCCACCACCCCCACCACCCGCCCCCGCCCCCACAACCCCCACAACCCCCACAACCCCCGCCCCCATTCCCCGCCCCCCAGGTGATCACCAAGGGAGCGCTGCTGACGTCATCAGTGGTGAGAGGGGGCAGGGGGTGTGAGGGAGGGGTTCAGGTAGAGGCGGTTGCAAGCAGCACTGCTGCCCACGGCATGACGGCCGCGCCCAACCCTTTCCAACGCCCCCCTCTCGCCCTCTACCACTTCCTCCCCCCCCCGCCTTACTCTTCCCCCCCTCCCCCCTCCCCCCCCTGTCAGGACGTCTACTCCTTCGGCATCATGATGGCGGAGCTGGTCAACGGAGTGCCCCAGGACCAGGTGAGGCGGGATCTGCGGATGTCGTACATCGCACATCGCACACTGCCGTACGACATTGTATGGGAGCCCAGTTCGGCCACCGGGCTTGCCCTCTTACGGTACACACGCGCACCCCGCCCTCACCCGGGGTCCACGCAACCATGCCCTCCCACACACACACCTCCCTGGCGTCGGCGCGATCCCGCTCAGCAACAAGCGCCCTCCCACGCACCCCCTGACGCGACCCCCTCAGCTTATGCACTCCCCCGTCCCCCGCCGACCCCCCCCCCCCCCCGTCCCCGCCGACTCTCCCCCCCCGTCCCCGCCGACCCTCCCACGCTGACCCTCCAACGCCGCCCCCTCCCCGACGCCCGCAGGTGCTCCCCGGCAAGGAGGCCATTCAGATGGCTCGGCGGGGGCTGCGGCCCAACCTGCTGCCGCACTGCCCCAAGGAGTACAGGTGGGGGACGGAGGGGGGGAGGGGCAGAATGGCAGGGCGATTTCCGAAAGCAAACCCGCGCTGGTGGCCGAGAGCCTGGGGCGCTTGCGTCTGCCCCCAACACCGTTTGGCCCCCCCCCTCCCCCCTTGCCCTCCCCCCCTCTCAGGGACGTGGCCGCCGCCTGCTGGTCGCCCGACCCCGCCTCCCGCCCCACCGCCGCGGAGCTGGTCAACGTGCTGCAGATGCTGCTGGGGCAGGTGGGGCGGGGAAGGGGGGGAAACAGGGGGGAAAGCGTGTGTGTATGGGCGCGTGCCGCGTGCTGGGGGAGGGGAGGGGCGGTCAGCGTGCTGCAGATGCTGGGGTGTATGGAGGGCTGGACAGGGCAGGACGCGAGTAGGCCCTACCCAGGCCCAATACATCAGGCCCATGCCAGGTCCACCCACTGGGCCCCAGCTGACGTCATGTGTCCCTCGGGCCCACGCAGGCCCAAATGCAGGCCCAGACCCAGGGCGCCTCCGCCCCGCCGCAGCCGCCCGCCCCCGTCGCCATCCCCCCCACCGCCGCCCAGGCCCTCTTACAGCAGCAGCAGCAGCAGCAGCAACAGCAGCAGCTCGCGTTCCAACAACACCAGCAGCAACAGCAGCAGCTATTACTAATGCAGCAGCACCAGATGCGAATGGCGGCGGCGGTGGCGGCGGCGCCGGGCCAGCAGCTGACGGCTCCGCCGATGGTAGGCCTGGCGCCGCCGCCACCGCCGTCGGCGGCGGCGCTGGCGACGACGCAGTGGCCCGGGCCGCTGTACGCCAGCCCGCCGCCGCCGTCGGTGGGCAGGGCCGCCGGCGGCGCCGCCAGCTACGGTGGCGCGCCGATGCTGCCGCCGGGGCTCGCGCTGGCGGGCGCCGCGCCTGGCGCCGCCGTACTGCCGTACCCGAGCCCGCCAAGCGGCGGCGCCGGCGCGACAGTCGTCCCGCCGGTCAGCTCCACGCAGCAGGTCAGCTCACGCGGTACATCCGTACGACAGATCGCGGCGGTGGCGGCGGCGGCGGCAGCCGCCGTCAACGGGGCCAGTCCCAACGCCTCCTCCACGACGCCGCGGTTGTCCGGGTCGGGCGCACTCCGGACGTCGCCGCCGCCGCACGCGCCCGTGCCGCCGCCGCAGCCGTCGCCATCGCCGCCGCTGGCGAAGGCCGACGCTGCCGCCAGCGCAGCCGCCGCCGCCGCCGGTGGCCGAGGCAGCGGGCCGACGGCGAGCTACTCCGCCGCCTCTGCGCAGCCCTCCTCGGGCGGGTCCTCGAGCGTCCACGGCCTAAACTTCCCAGCCGCTAAGCACGCTGCCTCCCATGCAGCCGCCACCCCCACTGCCGCCGCCGCCGCCGCCGCCGCTGTGATCGACCCCGCCGTGCTCGCGAGGACCCTGCCGCCGGAGGCGATCGGCGACAGCAGCGGCGGCGGCGACGTCGGACTTGGCGCCGCCGCCGCCGCCGCCGCCGACGGCGACGGCGAGGAGCAGTACAACAGTGCGTACAGCACCCCCGTGGGCGTCCGTATCGCCGCGGGAGCCGATGGTGCCGCACCGCTGTCCAGCACTTCGGGCGGCGGCGGCCCCGCCGCCTGAAGACCATCTCAGGCAGGGCCCCAAGCCTCGGGGCGGGAAGCAGCGAGAAGCTGCTCGGTGGCAGATGGGCACACGCAAGAGCAGGCGTGACAGCGGCGCAGGGTGTGCCTTCGCAGGTTGGAGAGAATCGCGTCCTGAGTGTTCCGCGAGGGCCGTACTTGAAACCCGCAACAGCGCCCCAGCCAGATGCAGCTGCGATAGAGAGTGAGCTGCGCTGAAGCGGGCCGGAGCTACTTCCACCGATGTGCCAGCAACCGCCGGTGGACGCAATAGCGCATGCAGGCATACCCCTTTCACGCCTGTGCGTGCCGTATGCATGTTTGCTGTTCGTAAGGTAGATGAGTGAGAGAGAAAGAGAGAGAATCGATGCGTGCGTTTCCTAGGCTTGCGTATTCGTGCTCGATGCAAAGGCTGTCGCTGAGGCGCTGCAGAGCGAGGGGAGGGGGGTCCATGGCAAGGCAAGGCAGGGATAGAATGGGGTGGAGAGGGGTTATGGGACCCGCGCTGTGCACAGTGCAGGCCCGGAGTGACGGAAGTACGAAAGACTTTGGCCATCCCGGACCTATCGGAGTACGACAAGAGTAGTACGAATGTTCGTGCAGCCGTAACGGGTGCTTGCGTGTGTGGATATGCACATGGTGACTGCTTTCTGTCCTTTGCTCTTGCAATTGTGCGATGTCGAATGCACAATTGGGCTGCTGCAAAATGGGGGCGTGCGGGGGGTATGCAGGGTGGGGGATGCAGTGGAGGGCGGGTAGCGAGCAGGGCAGTTGCCATGACTCCGGGTCTTGTTCTTGTGGCAGTGCGCCGTGCTGTATGACTTCGCCTCACGGCTCTGGCTGGCAGCAAGGAAGCTACGCACGGCGCTGGGCAGGGGCAGCCGTGTGCATCTCACGGCGTGTTTTGAGCTGGGTGTTTTTGAGCTGCAAGTACGTGACGGCTGGGCTGCGTTGCGGCGGCAGTAGGGGGGGGCTTATCATGTTTGCATGGGGTGCGGCGCGGGCACAGCCAAGAGCGGCATCCAGTGCGGTTTCAAAGAGGCGTGGTTGGGGCCGTCCTCGCATGCCAGGGTTGTTCATGGGGACTGTGTTGGTTCTTCAGAAGGGCGGTTTCATGACAAGGGTCCCGAGAAGTTCAATGCTGCGTTAATGGTGCAGTTAGGCCGGCGGCGGGGTGTCCTCTGGTAGGCCCCCCTGTTGCCCTGATGGCCTGTGGTGGCTGTGTGAGGCTCAAGTTGGAGTTCATCAAGTCGCATAAAGAACGGAGCGTGGCCGATCGTGGCTCGCGTCTCCTCGGAAAGCGCTGTGCTGGGCGGACGGATCAGTGCAGTATGCAGGCCCGGACGCCCCTTGATGGAGGCGGGGCACACCCTGCGGCGCATAACAAACGGGAGGGAGCCGCAGGGGGGGGGGGGTTTCGCCCGGCGGCGCATAACAAACGGGAGGGAGCCGCAGGGCAGGGGCGGGGACCGGGTGAGCTACACGTGGCGTTTGATGGGATGTGCACCTTGCGGAAAGGGGACATAGTCCTCTGCGGCGCATAACAAACGGGAGGGAGCCGCAGAGTGGGAGTGAATGTGGGGTCGGGAGAGCCAGGATCGAGAGGTGTACGGCCAACAGTGTGAGCACATGATGAACGGTGAACGGTTACTGGTAGGAGGCGCGGCCGAGGAGGGGCCATCGATACACGCTGAGCATGGTCATTGCGTGCCAAGGACTAAGGTGGGACCTGAGTGTGGTCAGTGCAAGTTATGACAGGGACTTGCGTTCTGGCTTGCAGGGGGCAAGCCCGTGAGGTGGGTCGCTTGGCCCCAGCGTTCAGCGCTGTGACCCCAGGGGGGTCCTTCATTGTAAACACCGAGGACTGTGCTGGCAGCTGGCCCCTGACTATTGCAAGCCGTAGTGGTCGTCGCGGCGCCTTAGCTAGCCCTACTCGCTTGACTGGCGGGGCGCTCCGTGAGTCGAGGGGCTATGTCCACCCGACCGACACAGGCAGGAGGCGATGCCGAGATCCGGGTGTGCGTCTGGGCCGGGAAGCGGCGTGCTGGAAAGAAGCAGGCTGTTGCAGGACGATTGAATCTGGAGTGCTTTCAAGAGCGGGCGGGTGAGGGCAGAGGCGCTCCGGTGCAGCTCATGTGGGGCTCCCCGCGGCGGCACACGGGGCAGCAGCCGGGGTGCGCCTGTCGCGCATCTGGAGTGGAGCGGTAGCAGTACTCTGGGGACTCTTGGTACGGCAGTGTGGTATGACAGTGTGACACAACGCAAGCTGCTTGAAGTACGATGCTGGGACTGAGGGACGCCGGGAACCCTGGCCTGAAGCGAGGAAGGCCAGCGGATTTGGGGGCGTGTACGCAACCGGGTATGCCCACGCTCCGTGTACGCGAAATCACTTCATGAGCATGCGCGTCCGGTTGGCATCGACCCATACTCACCAGTTGCCCAGGCGTCGCAACTCGCAAGTGCAGTATCGGCTGTTGCCGAGGGTACTGAGGGTCCGGTCGGTTCGGTCGAGTTCGGTCAACCTCTCGGCCGTGGGCTCAGAGGCTGCCCCTCACCGTTACAAGGTAACCGAAGGTAACATGCGCTCTACGTGCTGGGCAGCTGGGGTACTCCTGGGCGGGACTACTTTGCTCCTTGCTTACATACACTGTCGCATCCGGCTGGTGGGCCAGACCCGGCTAGTTGCACGTTGCATTGACCCCGGGGTGCCCCAGCGAGTGCCAGCGTGTGGGGCGCTGCCGAGGCACACTGGGCGCGGGCGAACGGGCCGAGTCGGGGAGAGCGGGAGACTGTGAGCGGTCAATAGTCCAGAGAGGCGGCGGCGATGGAGGCGGCGGCGATGTAGGCGACGGCCCTTGGCTGGTGGCAGCGGGCTCGGGGAAGGTCAAGAGCAACGCAGCGAGGGCATGCTCCGCTCCAGACTCGTGTCATCTCGCGGCCATGGGATTGCATGGGGAAAGGGTGAAGGGCAAGGAGGGCTACGCACGCACGCACGTAGTGCGTGCCATTGCGACTGCAAGGGGAATCGTAGAGCCGCTTGCCCGCGGAGGTGGGAGCATTGTACAACAGGCAAGGTGACTAAGGCGTCGGGACCGCGGGGGCTGCCGACCAATACACACACGGTCTTGGGCCTTGACCACAGTATACTTCCATGGCCGCGCAGACGTCAAAGCATTTGGCCCAACTGCCCAGTATGTACTGACAAACTCGAAGCACCACTGCTCATCGTGATCACGCGGCGCGCCTGCGAGCAATGCAATTCGCGCCGACAGCGGCGTAGCCACCGCTCCGCAATCCGCAACCCGCAGTCACAATGAGGGACGCTGAAGCGAACAGCGGAGAGCAAAAGGTGCGTCTGTCATGACGAGACTTTCTCTTGGCCATGCTCGGCAGGGGCCGGCACTTGAACGCCCCCCCCCAGAGCCCCGTCTCCGCACGTCCTCTCACGAATGCACCCCCGCTGCTGACTGGGCAGCAGCCGCTCACGACTGCTCCGCCCGTTGGCCCCTACCCGGGCCCGTCACAGGACCCCGCGCCCGGCCCCCGCCGGGCCCCCGCCGAGCACCGTGCTCTCCTCGCCACCATCACCGCCGCCGCGGCCGCTTCCGCCCTCTCCGCCGCGGCCTTAGCCTGGCTGACTAAGGCACTCGGCCGCCGCTGGAGCCGGGGCTGGCGGAGCCCCTCGGGCCCCGCCCACGCCGTGGGGTGGCGCCCCTTCGCCGACCCCTCCGACCGCCCCTTCCCCCACCTCCCGCCCAACTCCGCCCGCCCCGACACTGCCCCCGCGGGCGCAGCCTCGCGTGCTGTCGACGGCCCTTCCTGCTCCCCTGCCAGCACAGGCTCTAGCGACGCCGGTCCTGGACCCCTTGCGGGCAGCGGAGGCATAGACAGCCGCGCTACTCCGGGGGCGGGCGGAGGCGGAGGGGCAGGGGTGGCGTCAGGGACAGGGACAGGGGCAGGAGCAGGGGCGGGTCTGACCCACCCCTACCTGCCCGCCATCCATGCCCTCATGGCTGCCACGTCATGTGCCGTACCGGCCCAGCCGCCGCCGCTGCCGCCGCCGCCGCCGCCGCCGGGCCCGCCGGGGCCCTGGCCGCCGCCGCCGCCCGAGCTCACCACTCCAGCCCTCGTCGTGGCCTCCCCGCCCGAGCCCCCCGCGGCCAGTAGAGCCGCAGGGGGTCTGGGCCCAGGCCCGGGAGGGGTCCAGACCGGGGCCGGCGTCGGGCCCGCCAGGGCACCGGCCGGGCCCGTGGAGGCCCGCTCCGTGACAGTCCTGGGTACGGACGTGACGTGGCGGTGCTCCGTACGGTTCGTGTCGTCCCCGGAAGAGCTGTACGCGCTGGGGAGGCGGCTGCGGGGGGTGAGTGGTGTGGGGCTCAGGAAGGAGGGCCGCGGTGCAAGGAGGGCTCTGGAGCGCTGCCACGATTCAGCTCTGGGCGGGGATCGTGGCCCCTCACACTCTCGCCGTGTTTGCTAACCCTCCGCCCTCATCCTCCCTGTCAGCCTCCCTCTTTCTTGCCTCCACCCCCCTCCTTCCCTTTAGGAGCGGCAGATAGGCCTCGACACGGAGGCATCCCCCCTGGCTTCATTCCACGGCCGCCTGTGCCTGCTGCAGCTGGCCGCCGCGGGGCCGTGCGTGGAGGAGGGGGGGCCGCAGGCGGAGGGGTCGGAGGCCAAGGCGAGAGCAGGGGCAGGAGTGGGGGAGCTGACTCAGCATGGGGGCTCACGTGGGCCCGCCTCGGGCCCCGCCTGGCGGTGCGAGGCCTGGCTGGTGGACCCGCTGGCGCTCGGGGCCCACATCGGACCTGCGTTGGGCCCCGTCCTGTCGGACCCGGCCGTGATCAAGGTACAGCGCGGGCTGGAGGGGCAGGAGGGCTGCATGTGCAGGGGTGCGCGGCATGCTTGAGGCATGTTGGGGGCGGGCTGCGTCCCTAGGTTGCTGCAGAGCACCCCCCTCCCCCCACGTGCTCCCCCCTCACCCCCTGTTAGGTGGTGCACGGGGGCGCCAATGACGTGGCCTGGCTGCAGAGGGACTTCCGGGTCTACCCCGTGGGTCTGTGGGACACGGAGAAGGCCGCGCAGGTGGGGGAGGGGGGGAGGGGGAAGGGGAGAGGGGAGAGGGGACAAGGGCCAGTCCGTCCGCCCCTTTCCCCCCTATGCCCTCCCTTCTGAACGCCCACGCCCCCCACGAGTCCCGCTCCCTGGCCGCCCGCAAAACACACGCACGCTCTCCCCCTCCCCCCTGTTTCCCCGCCCCTCCCCCGCCAGCTCCTGGGCTACGAGTCCCGCTCCCTGGCTGCCCTGCTCGCCCGCCACTGCGGCCCCGGCGGCGCGGCGGCGGCGGCGGGCAAGGCAGCGGGCCAGCGGGCCGACTGGCGCCGCCGCCCGCTGCCCCCGCCGCTGCTGCAGTACGCAGTGTCGGACGTGTGGTACCTGCCGTGAGTTGCCGTGCGCGTACGGCATCACGGCTCCGCTGATGCTGCCGGGGCTCCTCTTCTATACTGTGCCCAGGTCCTGAAAGTCTGCTGCTGATTGAGGCTGGGTGCGCCTCGTCTCGTGTCTTGCCCTGTAGGTACCTGGCAGATGTTTTGCGTCGGGAACTGGCGGCGGCGGGGCCATCGCTGCCTCGCCCGCCGCTGGCCCTGCCGCCGCCGCCGCCGGCTGGCGCCGCCGCCACCGCAGATGCCTTTGTGGAGGTGCCTCTGGTGATCATGCAGGCGGTGACTGCCGGCGACGGCGGCGGCGGCGACGATGCTGACGGCGGCGGCGGCAGCAGCGGCGGCGGCGGTACGGTTCGGCCCGTGCCGACGCCGCTGGGCCACGCCGCGCTGCGATCCCACCAGTTAAGCCTCTCGCTCTACCGCAAGCCCCTGTCTGACGCCGCCGCCACCGCCGCGACGGCGGCGGCGGCGGCTGGTGGGGGCGGCGGCGGCTCCGCCGCCAGCCTGTCAGCGGGCACGGCGACGGCGGCGGCGCTCGGCATCCTGCGCAAGCACTTCTCCGCCTCTAACGGCGCCGCGGCTTTCGCCGCCGCTGACGGCGCCGCCGCCGCCGCTGCTGCCACCGCCGCTGGCACCGGCGAGGCGGCGGCGGCGGCGGCAGACTCTGTGTTTGCGCTGTGCCGCTGGCGGGACGCGGCGGCGCGGCGGCTGGATGTGGGCCCGGCGGCGGTGTTGCCCGACGCGGCAGTGGCGGCGCTGGCAGCGGCGCGGCCGCCGCCGCGGGACGCGGCGGCCCTGCTGCGCCTGGCGGCGGCGGCGGTGGCGGAGGTGAACCGGGTGAGTAGCGGGAAAGGCATTTGTGATGTCTGTAGTGGAGTTATATATCCTGCTGCAGATTCAGACTGTGCCTCCGCTATGCTGGCTAGCGAGTCGCGATGGACCCTGGCGCAATCCCTTCAGGCCCTGGCCGATGAGCCGTATGCCGTACAGTACGACTCCTGTCCTGCCGTACTTCGGGAGGCGGCCGGCTCGCTCGTCCGGCTGCTGGCCGCGGCGGCGGCCGGCCGGCTGCCGATCTGGGGTCACACGGGCCCCGGCGGCGCCGCCAGCGCCGCGGCCCCCGGCGGCGGCGGCGGCAGCGGCGGCGGGGGGGCGGGCAAGTGCGCGCGGAACGACCCGGCGGCGGCGGCGGAGCGGCGACGGTGGCTGATTGAGAAGTTCAGCGCCAAGGGCAGGGTGCGTGGGGGCCCGGGGCAGGCCCTGGGGATGCACACTCTGGTGCGAGCTTGGGCGTTTCCGCTCCGTGGTTGGGCGGGGTCCGAAGGCCGAGGGAAGGGCTGCTCCTCAGGCAGGGGGCTCAGACGGCAGCAGGCAACCCCCAACCGCCCCAACCGCCAACCGCCAGGTGTACGAGAACTGCCGCATGCTGAGCCGCGACGGCGCGCTGCTGTGCTTCTGCGACACACGCAAGATCGCCTGGTACCTGGCCCGGGGGCTGGCGGTGCAGGTGGGGGGGGGGGGGGAAAGAGAGGGGAGGGGGGGAGGCAGGTGTGTTTCGCGTGCCGGTGCTGTGCCTGGCCCGGGGGCTGGCGGTGCAGGTGGTGTGTTTCGTGTGTGGGCGTGGCAGTGCCCGGCCGGCGCGTGGGGTCCGCAGCCTGTGTCCGGCTGTGTGACCGCCCCACCTCTCTCGACGCCACCCCGGGTCCCCCCGCCCCCCTTAGGTGTGCGAGGAGCCCCCCACCATCCAGCTCCTGTTCGAGCACACCACCACCGACCAACAGCTGGGTGCGCGGGGGGGGCGGCGGGCGGGGGGTGTGTGTAGCTGGGCGGGTTGCGTCTGAGCCTGCGCCAGGTAAGCATAGCTTGGGATGTTACACATACCAGGCTCCCAGGCTCATGCGAGCAGCCCTTCACATACCACCGAGAAGTCCAGGGCGGCGGGGCGGCGGAGGGCGGGAGGTGGGGGTTTGGAGCGGCACCTCGCACGCCGCAGTTTCGCGCGCCGACCACCCCCCTCCCGCTCCCCCCCAGGTGCCGATGACTTCTACACGCAGTCCAAGGCCAACCGCTGCGTGGGCTGCGGGGAGGCAGACCATTACCTGAGGTGGGGGGCGCCAGGGAAGATGGGGAATGGGGCACGTCAGGCTGCCTTGCCCTCCGGCGCTGCCCTCCGCTCCGCACGCCCTGCAGCCTGCACCCGCCCCGCCTCCACCCGGCCCCTGTACTCCCTGCCTAGTCATCTTCCTCACGTGCCTCCGGCCTCCCCTCCGCCCTCTTCCCGCCTCTGTCTCCTTACACCTCCCCTCCCTCCCTCCCCACGCCCCCCTCCCCCACCCCCCACCCCAACCCCCCAGGTACCGCGTGCTCCCCGCCTGCTACCGCCGCGCCGCCCCCCCCGCGCTCAAGTCGCACCGCTCCCACGACGTAGTGCTGCTGTGCATCGACTGCCACGAGCGGGCGCAGAAGGCAGGGGGGGCGGAGGGGGCAGAGGGGGAGGGGAGAGGGGCAGGGTACTTGTGCTCCTCTGCAAGGCATCCTCCTTGCGTCGCTCCCTGGGGTGGCGTAGGCTGCCTGCAAGGCCGACGCCGTGGATAGTCTTGAGAATGCGGCCCTCTGGCCTTGCTACGTGTGCTCCTCTGAGGCATGTGTGTTTTGCTTTCACGTGGCCCCGCCCTAAGCTCCATTCCCTTCCGCCCCTCCCCCTCCCCCTCCCCCTTTCCCTTTCCCTTCCCCGCCAGGCCGCCGAACGGCTCAAGCGGCAGGTGGCAGTGGACTACGGAGTGCCCCTGCTGCCGCCACGCACCGCCGCCGCCGCCGCCGCCACCCCTGCCGTCGCCACCGCTGCCGCTGCCGCCGCCGCCACCCCTGCCGCCGTCACAGCTGCTGCCGCCGCCAGCGGGCCAGATGCGGCCGACGGGGGCGAGGGCGGAGCGCTGACGGGCGCGGATCTGGCGCGCGGAGGCAGCGGCGGGGAGGGCGGCGGCGGTGACAGCGAGGGCAGCGCGGATGTGGGCGAGGTTGGGGGGGGAGGCGAGGGCGAGGAGGAGGGCCTCCCCGGCGGCGTGCACCCCTCTGCGGCCCGGCGCGCAGCCCTGGCCCTGCAGCGGAACGGGAAGCAGATGCCAGCAGAGAGGGTTCGGTGAGTGGGGGCGGGGGGGAAGGCGTGCGGGAGGCAGGGGTTGCGCGCGGCATCTCACGCCACGGTGGGAACAGACTGGCGTTCCAATGCTGCTGCGGAGCGTTTTTCAAATTATGCAGATCCGTGGAGCCTGCCGGCTCGGCTGCGCTCAAAGTTGCTCAACATTTTGGCTGCCAAGCGCCAACCGCAACGCAACCCTCCCCGAGCCACTTCTAACCGCCACCCAACCACCACCCAACCGCCTCCAACCGCCAGGCAGCTGGAGTCGGTCATCAAGGCGGCGCTGGGGCGGGACCCCGCGGCGGAGCCCCCGGGGCTGCGGGAGGGGGACCTGGAGGCGGCGCTGCTGGCAGGTGGGCCCGGGCGGGCCTAGGGGGGCCCGGGGCAGGCCTTAGCGGGGCCGGTGGGGTCCAGGGACCGGGCCCGACGGGGTCCAATCGGGTCACGGCTTTAGGAGAGGATGGAAGGCGAACGGCTTTGGCCGTGCGTGCTGTTTCGTCCTCCCCCATTCGCCTTCCATGCCCTGTCACCCGCCCATTCACCACCGGCCCTTGACCCCGCAGGCCTGGGCCGCCGCGGCCGCGGCCGCTTCCTCAAGTCCCTCCAACACAAGCAGCAGCAGCAGCAGGGGCAGCAGCAGGGGCAGGGGCAGGGGCAGCCACAGGATCAGTCCACGCCCCAGCCAAACTGCGCGGGAGCCGACGCAGCCGAGACAGAACCCGCGGAGGCGCCGCCGCAAGGGGCTGCCGCGCCTGCGGAGGGCTCCGCAGCAGGGCCGGCTGCTGCGACGGCGGCTGCGGGTGCGGGTGTGGGCCCCGCGGCCCCCGCCTTCCTGGACCGCTGGCTGGACAGCGGTCACCAGTGGCACGGGGAGCGCGTGGTGGCGGCGGCGCTGCGGCGGGGAGGGGAGGGGGAGCTGCAGGAGCTCATACGCAGGTGGGCGCGGGGGAGGCGGGGGGACGGGGGGGGGCGCAGGAGGGCGTGGGGGCCTGGGGATAGAAGACATCAACGTAGCGCGGAGCGCCTTGTTGTGGGCGTAGGGCGTGTGTCGCAAACTTCGCCGACCTGTGGGCACCAAACCTAAGTGTCATCGTCGCCTGTGGAAAGGGAGGGCCCGCGAGGGCAAGGAGGCAAGGGATCTCGCGGGTGGACACGCACACGAGAGGGACCTGGGGACTTAGGGACTAAGAGCGTGTGCTGGCAGCACACCGGACAGCGAGGAATGGGCTTCCGCGTTCAGTGCCTGGATTCAGTCACCCGTAGTCCCCCCGTCCGGCTTGACGCCGGCGCCGTCGCCTCACGTCGGCCCCCTTTGCTCCCCCACCTATGCCACACCCGTTGCCAAGGCCCCACGGTCTCCCGACTTTCCACCCCCCGCTCTCCAACCCCATGGCCCCTCCCCCCTCCTCGGCTTCCAGCCCCCATCCCCGCATGGACTTCCCACCGCTCGCTATTCCCATGCCCCCCCCCCCCCACACACACACACACATTCTTCGGACTCCCCGGGCTTTCGGTTCCGTGTCTAAGGCCGGCCGGCTAGTCACCGCGCCTGCGCTTCCGTCGGCTCAATCGAGCAGCCCTTCACACACACACACATGGCCGACCGGCTAATCACCGCGCCTACCTTTTTCCCCGCCTTTACACGAGAAGCCCCAAACACACATGGCCCCTCACCGAGCAGCCCTTCACACACATGGCTCTCGGGCGCGCCCACTTTTCCCTGGCTTACACGAGCATCCTTCACACGTGGCCCCTCCTCCCCCCCTCCCTGTCAGGTTCCGTGCCGCCTTCGTGGAGGCCGTGAGGCCCCGCTTCCTGCCCCCCGCCTGGGGGGTGGACCACGCAGCCCGGCGGGACTTCGGGCCCTACTCGGTGTACTCGGGGGGGCGGCGGGGGGGCAAGGGCGGAGGCGGAGGGGGGGCCGGGGGCGAGGGGCCGGGGGAGGAAGGCGGGGAGGGGCAGGGGCCGGAGGCGGGCGACGCTGGTCGGGATGCGAGGGGGTGAGGGAGCGCGGCGGGCATGTAGGGCGTGTGTGGGAAGGGGGAGGCGGGGGAAGGGGTGGCCCCGTTGAGGGCGACATGGGTTGGCTGGCTCGCTGTCGCGATCAGAACAGCAGAGGGCGTCGCTGCCAGAGCCCTCACCGCCCCGCGTGCGTTCATCGATGCTCAGGAGCGGCATAAGCCCATGGTGTTCGGCAGGGAGCCACATACCTGTCCCCCGCTCCCCCCACGTCGCTTCCTGTACACCAGCCCTGCTTGTGTGAGTCTGCGGGGAAGAGGTGCTCTCCAGGAGGTGGGTGGCAGGGGGCTGCGAGTCCATGCGTGCGCGGTTGCACCTCTCCACCTGCAGTCCCTAGCCTCTTATGGACGCCCTCAGACGCATGTCTGCCAAGAGGGCCTGCCATGAGGGGCCGCCCGACCCGGCCTGAAGTCTCCGCCCAGTTCGTGCCCGCTTCGTGCCTCCAGAGACCCCACATCCCGAGCATCCCGAGCATGGGGGAAGGCAGACCGTCGGGCTGCCGTCGGGCGTGTGGAAGCGCACCGGTCGCGTCCACGCAACGGACTTTGTGTGAAGACGCAAGCGGCGTCTTTGGGTCCGCGCCGTCGCGAAGAGGCCGCGCGTGTCGCGGCGTGCCTGGCGGGCCCAGCGGCGCATGGCGGCAGAGCATGCGCTCCAGAATTACCCCTAGCTCCCGCAGAAACGCTCACCCAAGCAATCCCTACTGTACGCAGGATATAGCAAAAGTGGCGGTTGCGGTAGTGCGCTGTGCGGTGCGCTTTATGTTTGATCATCGCCAACTAGGGCTGTGGCTGGAGCCCGATTCCGCCGCAGATTGCTCCATACAGCAGGTGGCAGTGCGGAGAGAACGCAGGTTATGGGCTTGAGGGTAGACACCGCGCGAGCGCGCCAAACGCGTCTGCGCCGATGAACAAAATACGGCGCACATGGGCTCCCCGCAGAGTTAAAAACCAGTGCGGGGTCCCCGCACAGTAGCTTTTGCGCTTACACTTCTTCCCCAAGACAGTCACCATGGCCGCCGCTGGCACGTTCGCGTTCAGGGGGACGTTCTTCCACACCCCCACCTACGGCCAGCTGGAGGCTCTGCGCGACAAGGTGGTGGTCGTCCAGGATGGCCGGATTGCACGGATAGCCGATGGAGAGCAAGAGCACGCTGTCGCCCGGGAGTTCGGGCTACGCGAAGTGCGGCGCCTGCAGGTCGGTGGAAATCGAGCCTCCGTCGCTTGGCGCCTACCGTTTCCGACCGGCGCTTACCCTCAATTGTGCTCATATCTGCAGGATGGCCAGTACTTCGTGCCAGGGTTCATCGATACGCACGTCCACGCGCCCCAGGTAACAGCGGGTCGATCGAGCGCATCGCGCGTCGCAGTCCGTCGCGCGTAGGCAGTCGACGCCCGCCGATTGCTCTAGGCAGTCAGAGCGAGCCCACACGGGTGCCACTCACCCCCCGTCGTTACCGTTGTCCAGTCTGCGCGCCTTCCCATGCCGTTTAGCTGTGGGCCTCGCTTGCAGCCCTCTTCCAGCTCCAGCTCCAGTCCTCACATCCAGCTCCACTTGCCAACCTCAAAATCAGCACATCCGCGCTAAAACGCGAGCGGTCGGTGCGTCGCGGTCACCCTCCCCACGTGCTGACAGCCCCGCTGAGCCCGCACCTCGGCCGGGTCTTCCACGCAAGGTCCAGCTCAGCATACGAGTACCCTCACCCTCACCCACACCCTCTTCTACCCTCTCTTAATAACTCTCATCCTTCCGCGTTCGCCCCGCAGTACAAGTTCACGGGCACGGGCACCGATGTGCCGCTCATGGACTGGCTCAAGAAGTACACCTTCCCCGCCGAGTGCTCCTTCCAGGTGCGTCCCGCGCGCGACCCGCCTCCCCAGCCCCGAGCTACCACTCCCGCTGTAGCTCCCCCCCCCAGCACTACCGCGCCCCCTGCCCTTCCGCGCAGCTCCCGCCTCCCCCCTCGCCTCCTCCCCACCTGCCCTCTCCCTCTCCCCCATCCCCACCACCCACCCCTCTCGCCCCTCCCAACCCCACCCCCCCGCTAACCACCCCTGCTAACCCCCCTGCTACCCCCCCTCTCCCCTCCCAGGACCTGGACGCCGCCTCCCACCGCTACGCCCTCCTGGTCAAGCGCTTCCTGGCCAACGGCACCACCACCGCCATGTACTACGGCTCGCTGCACCTGGCCCCCAACACGGTGCTGGTGGACACCATCGAGCGCCTGGGCCAGAGGGCCGTGGTCGGCAAGGTGGGTGGGGGTGGGGCCCTGGGGGTTGCAGCAGCAGAGAAACGGCTTTGGAGATGCGTACGAGAGGCAGTCGAAACAGGGCTTGCTGGGTCTGCAGTCGTTCTGTTCACACCTCCTGCCGGCGGTTGACCCATGCCCTCCGCCCCCCTCCTTCCCTCCCCCCTCCTCCCCCCACCCCCCAGGTCAACATGGACCGCCACTCCCCCGACGACTACGTGGAGGCCTGCGCCGACGGCCTGCGGGACGCCGAGGAGTTTGTCAAGTACACGCTGGGCAAGAAGTGCTCGCGCATCCACCCCTGCATCACGCCGCGCTTCATCCCCACCTGCACGCCCGAGCTCATGAAGGGTGAGGGGGGGCATGCGGGGGGAGGGCTGGGGAGGCGGAGGAGGAGAGGATGGAGGCAAGGAAGCACGGGAAGAAGTGGCGAAGAGGCGGGCCGAGGAGCGTTGACCACAGTCGATACCGCATCCTGACGCCTGCCGTGCTCCCCACTTGCTTCGTACAGGCCTGGCTGAGCTGGCGAAGAAGTACGGCACGCACATCCAGTCGCACATCTCCGAGTGCTGCGGCGAGGTCAACTGCGTCCGCGAGATGCACCCGGAGTACAAGTGAGCGCGGCCGCGGGGGTAGAGTTGAGACTGGCGAGGAGCTTTCCCTCTCGTGCATGTGCTCTAGTCACGAACTAAGGCTCATGCGCCCGCAGCTCCTGACGCCTTCCCCGCCTGCCCCCCCTCGCCTCCCCCCCAAGGTCTGACGCCGCCGTGTTTGAGGAGATGGGCCTGCTCACCGGCCGCACCGTCATGGCGCACGGCACGCTGCTGTCGGACGACGACATCAAGCACCTGGCCTCGCGCGGCACCGCCGTGTCGCACTGCCCGCTCTCCAACTTCTTCCTGGGCGACGCCTGCTTCAAGTGAGCGCCGGGGCTTGTGCTGGGCGGACAGGTACCTGTACCTTGCAGGGCTGCAAGTCAGAGTCAAGCCGCATCTGTTTCGATCTGGGTCGGGCCGGCTGGCCGTCTTCCCAGCACGTGCTCTCTGTCCCAACCAACCAACCAACCGCCAACCTCCATCTCGCCCCCAGGGTCAACCACGCGATCTCTCTCGGCCTCAAGGTGGGCCTGGGCACCGACGTGGCCGGCGGCATCTCGCCCTCGATGCTCACCGCTCAGCGCATGGCGGTGGTGAACTCGCGCTGCCTGCGCGCGCACAAGCTGGCGGTCAGCGGCGGCACCACGGTGACGCCCGAGATGGAGACGGACGTGATCACGTTCAAGGAGGCACTGTGGCTGGCCACCGTGGGCGGGGCGCAGGTGCGTGGCCACCCGCGCCGGGGCAGTGACTGTGCTTGTGTTGGCGAGTGGTGGTGTGGTGGTGTTGGCGAGTGCACCTCCTGACCCGGAGCTTGATGTGCAGCGGGCCGCGGTTACTTCCTTCCACCCGTGCCCCAGCACTCGACTGTGCGATGCGAAGAGCTGTGCCCCATCTGTGTTATGTTGCGCTGATGCCTTCCCTCCCGCCCCCCCAAACCCCTTTCTCCCCAGGCTCTGGACATGGGCGAGCGCGTGGGGCAGTTCAAGGAGGGCATGGAGTTCGACGCGCTGCTGGTGGACACGGGCCTGGGCGGCACGGCGGGGCCGTTCGACGTGTTCGAGGGCGAGACGGACGAGGAGCGGTTTGAGAAGTTCATCAACCTGGGCGACGACCGCAACCTGCTCGAGGTGTACGTGCAGGTGCGTGGGGCCCAGCCCACGGAGGAGGCGGCTAGCGCTGTGTGCTGGTCCTGTGCGGGTGCCAGCCTTGCTCGGCGCCTGCCGCTGTTCCGAGGAGCTGCCTTGCCGGAAGCAGCTCGCCATTCGTGGCCACAGCCTCTTCCAGCGCCTGTCCTTGTCACCGCATCCTCACACCCTCGAGTCTTACCTCTGCGCCCGCCCCCTCCACCCCACCCCCCCCAGGGCGCCTGCGTCAAGCGCGGCGACGCCTTCCCGCTGGACCCCACCAAGCCCGCCTGCGAGCTGCTGTCGGCGCCCACGCCCGCGGAGCCCGAGACGGCCTTCCTGGACCTGGCCCACGAGGGCAGCTCCCCCGCCGAGGACTCGCCCCGCCCCGAGCCCGAGGGAGAGCCCAGCGCCAAGCGCGCGCGCGTTTGAGGTGGAGTTGCGGAGGCGGCCCGCGCATTGGGCACCCTCGCCCCAGCCGTTTGGGCGCAAGGGGGAGTGGAGCGCTGAGGTGGGCGTCACACATGGGATGTCCTGGCGTGTTCTTTCCTTTCTGCATCGCATGACGTGTGCTTACTATTCTTGGGCGGCGAGTTGCGCCCCTGCCGTGGGAGCATGTGTACCGCTACCCCTGCCCGATCTGGTTGTACGGCGGGCTGTACGTACGTCCTCTTTGCTGTACCCTGTACCAGTAGCGGGGGCCTGAGCGCCCCCCGAGTGAGGTCCAATTGGCATGAAGGCACGATCGATTGTTGCGATTGGGGCAAGCGGCACTGCGGGTCTCGAGGGCCCAGGCGACGGGCGAGGGTGCTTTTCCCTCGCCTGTTTCGCGCCTGGGTTCCGAGGGGCCGCATCCCACCCCACCGCTGCCTACACTTGTGAAGAGAGCGTGGGCAGCTGAGCTGGAGATATCGAGAGGGCCTTGCGGCATACGCGGCCTGAGCGGATGGCGGCGGTGCGCGGTCGGGCGGCACGCGTATGGCGTGTCGGCACGGGACGGCTAACGCAGGCGTGCTAGATAAAGCGGCGAGTACGTGTGTTTTGAGTGATCGGAATAGGGCGTGCTAGCTGCACAAGATGAGTTGTATGTGTGAGTTTATGTCGGCCTTCCTTTCTTGATCAAATCGGGACGGTGTGGGATGCTTTGCGGCTTGGCCTTCGAGCTCGGTTTTCCGCCACCCAGTAATCGTAATGTCAGCCGAAAAAAACGGCGGCATGTGACACACATGGGTGGCGCGAGACGTAAGGCGGCCCGGGCCCTACCAAACAACGGAGAGAGATTGGTTGAACGGCGTTGGCCGCGGCGGTGATTGAGGCGCGTGGAGCCACGTGATAGGAGTACGCGTGGGTGTCAAGTTGAGGCGGGGGCAGGGCGTAAGCTGCAGTTGAAGAGATTGGAAGCGCTGCGGTTGCTATGTAACACACGCTGGGAGAGGTGGCATGGCTCTTGCAAAGCACAAGCACCGCGGTGTGAACACTTGTACTCGCAGGGGCCGCTGTGTAGGTGCTGTCCCCCCGACCCCAACCCCACGTACGTCCTTGCGCTGCTTGCAGCACACGGTTAGTTGGTAACTCCGGGGCCCGGGCCCGTCGACTGCGAGCCCCGGGGCGTTGCACGGATGCGGGCTGGCAGACTCCGTGGCCAGGACTCGCCAGGGCTGCTGCTCTACGCAGCCGCAGGGAGTGGAGCAGTGGTCTGGGCGGAGGGCAACACTGCCCAGGGAAGGGGGCGGGGGCCGTGGGGGGGCGGGGAGGGGCCGAGGGGGTGATGTGCTCTCAGGGGCCGTAACCCTCCTCGGTGTAGAGCTCAGACGCTGCAGTTGAAGAGATCGGAAAGCGCTGCTGTTGGTACGGTATGTAACACACGCTGGGAGAGATGGCATATGGCTCTCTGTGGGTAAAGTCCCCCCGACGTAATACACGCGCCAACCCAAGGTACGTCCTTGCACGTCTTGCAGCCCGCGGTAAGTCGGTATCTCCGGGGCCCGGGCGCCGGCGGCCTGGCAGAGGGAAGCGGGCTGGCAGACTCCGTGGCCAAGACTCGCCAGGGTTGCTGCCGCAGCAGCAGGGCGGCCCTCCGGCATGACCCTTGCTCAAGCACCGCAGCGGGGGTCGTGGGTGTTGGCCCGCGGCCCGTCCATCCGTTCCCCTGCCCTTGGGGGGCCGATGCATCGGACAGTTGAAGAGATTGGAAGCGCTGCTTTTGGTATGTAACACACGCTGGGAGAGATGGCATGGCGCAAAGCACAAGCACCGCGGTGTGGGCACTGTACTCGCAGGGCCCGCTGTATGGGTGCTGTTCCCCCGACCCTCACCGACCCCACCCCTTGCACGGCTGGCAGGTTGCAGCCCACGGTACGTCTGTAACTCCGGGGCCCGGGCCAGTCGACTGCGAGCCCCGGGGCGTTGCACGGAAGCGGGTTGGCAGACTCCGTGGCCAAGACTCGCCAGGGCTGCTGCCGGCTGCCCCCTGCAGCCGCAGGGAGTGGACTGGGCGGAGGGCAAGACTGCCCAGGGAAGGGAGCGGGGGCCTGCGGGGAGCCCTCGCGGAGGGGAGTGCTCGCAGGGGCCGTGCAGCGTAGTCCGATGATGACGAAGGGGGATGCAGCTCGGGGAGGGTCCGCCATGGGCCCCAGTGCCGTTGCCCCCGCTGCGCCCACACGCAGGCGACAGCACACCACCGAGGCCCTCCAGCTGCAGCCATGCAAGACGCTCGCGAGCGCGCGGGACCGCAGCAGCGAGGCGACTCCTCGGACGACTTCGCGTCGGAGGAGCGAAGGTGCGGCCTCTCGCCCCGGGCCCTGGAGCCTCGCCCCCGCACCGCCCCAAGCTCTTGCGCCCTGCAAAGAGTCAGCAGCGGGCAATGAGCGCTCGGCGAGGGGCTGCGCGAGAAGCCCCGGCAGGGACGGCCCCTGTGTTGGTCTGAGCTGCATCCCCCGCTCCTTGCCGCAGTGCTGGCGCTTGCTGCGGGGACCAAGGAGGCTGCCGCTCACAGGCGGCAGGGTCAGGGGCAACCGTGAAGCCCGAGGCAGGACCCGCCGAGGGGGAGGGAGATGGCGGGGCGCTCTGGTCCCGGCCCCCGCGCGACGCCCTTGAGCCGGTGGGAGCCGGGAAGGGAGCGGGCAATGAAGGGCCGCTACGGTCGGCAGGGGCAGCTCGCGAAGTGGCAGCTGTCTGCTGTGCGGTCTCCCCCCATCCATGTGCTGCGCCCCCCGGCTCTGCCCCTGCCCCCCTGCCCCCCTGGTCCCCGCCCAGGCCCTGTCCCTGCTGCCCCCCCGCTGCCTGACGCACGCCGCGCTCTCCTGCCGCGGCTGGGCGGCGGTGGCGGCCCACTCCCTGGGGGGGCGGCGGAGGGCGCAGGCCCGCGCGCGCTGGGCCGCGGCGACGCAGGCCCTCCCCCGGCTCGGCCGGGCCCTGGCGGAGGTGGAGGCGGATGCAGGAGAGCTCAAGGAACTGTCGAAGCTAGAGAGGTTAGCCTGGGACTTGCCAGCATCAACAAAGCAAAGCGCTTGGTTAGCCTGCGAGAATGAGTTAGTCAGGAATTGAAGGGCCTGGCCTTAACTCCCTCAAGGAGATGCACGGGTTCCTTGGGTGCTGCGCTGCTTCGCCTGTTTCTGTGAGCCCCCTCCCCGCTCCCCCCTCCACACCCCAGCCCCCCAGCGCCCCTGTCCCAGCTCTTCTGGGCGCTCGAGGCGCTCTGGCCGCGCTGTCTGGGCCGACTGGGGCGGTGGGGGCGGGGGGAGGATGACGTCACGGAGGGTCAGGAGCAGGCGGTGCGAGGCGGTGGCGCCGGCCTCGATGCCGAGGGCGGAGACCCGCCGGCCGCTGGCGAGCAGGAAGATGATGCCCAATCAAGTGCACAGCTGGGGCCGGACCTCCTGCCATGCAAGCCGGAGGGGGGCCCGTGGCGACTGGGCGACCCCGTCTGGCGCCAGCGCCGCTGGGAGGCGGCCCGGGCTCTGATGGCGGTGGGGCCGTAGGGGGGGGGTAGGCAGGGGGTGGGGGGGAGGGGCAATGGGAGCACTAGGCGCTGCTTTACCATGCCCGACTTCCGTTGGGCGATTGCGGTACCCCCGGGGCTCCTGACTGCGGCCCTGCGCCCTCGCGCTCTGGCCCGCTTGGCGGTGCCCTCCCCCGGCCGCGGTTGTGGTCCCACGTCCTCCTCCCCTGCCCCACCTTCCGCAGAGCCCTGACTTCCCCTGCCCCGGCCTGGGAGCGGCCTTCCCCATGGGGCCCCGTACCTTGGCCCGCCTCCGTAGCCGCACTGGGGGCGCGGGGGGCCCCGGGGGGCTGCCCGGGCCTCTGGTGCCGGAGGAGGTGGCCGCACACAACGCGACGGCGGGAAGGTGCGACAAAGACGTGCAACACACCTGCAATAGAAAGGGGCTTGCAGAAGGCTGGGTCTTGTTGGTTGAGTCAAGACCTTCCTTGGTGGTGGTAGTTACGAGGGACAAGGGGCATGAGCCGTGAACTCCTAGAGTCCCACTTCCCACAGCGACTGCGTTGCTTCGCCTCTCATCCTGCCAACTCCTGCTCGCTTCCTTTCGCTCCCGCCTCCCAATTTGCTCGCTTCCTCCCGCTCCCGCCCCCCAGGGCTGCCGAGTGGCTGCTGGGCGCTCAGGAGCTGTCCCGGGCCGCCCTCGAGTTGGAGGCGGCACGCGCCTGGGACTGGCCCCAGCGGCTGATCGGCAGGGGCTCGGGCGAGCAGGCGGGGGCAGCGGCCCCCGGCCCTGCCCCCACCGTCGTTAGCTCGGGTCCCGTGGGGCTGCCGGGGCGCCGCAGCCTCGGGGTCGCGCGCGTGCTGAGCGAGGCCCTCATGTTAGGCACGTGCGAGCGGCAGCTGGTGGTGGCTGTACCTGTCTCCACGAATGGCCTTCAGGCCATCGCTGCATGCGCCGAGCGCGAGTTGCCACTCGCGCCGCGGCTCCCTCCGCTGCCCCCCGGCGCCTCTGGTGCGGGGTTGATGGCAGCGGTGGAGGCCTGGGCGCGGGCTCTGGAGGCAGCCGCTGCGGAGGCGGCGGGGGCGGGGGCCCTCCCGCTGCAGGGGCTCCTTGGGGCTGTGGCGGAGATTGCCGCTTGGCTGCAGCCACTGTGCGACCAAGAGCGCCGGCTGCCGCGCTACCGGGATGCGGTGCTTCGGGAGGTGCAGGCGCTCGGAGAGTGGGAGCAGTAGCAGGGCAGTAGCATCAGTGCTGGCAGTCCGGCGGTAGCTGGCCGGAGGGGTGCATCCTCGCCGGGCTGCAGAGGGCTGGAGAGGGCTGGAGAGGCCGTTGTGACCGCTGCTGCATGCGGGATGGGGTAGATCGAGCCGACGGCAGCTGCGCATGGGAGGAGATGGAGAGAGGCAGCATAGGCCCCGCCCTCTGCGGTACACGGGCGGTACACGGGCCAAGGTGGGGCCACGGCCATCGGTCAGCAGGGGCGCGAACCGCGCGGGCGCGGGGCGCTAGCAGACAACCGGCAGTGGCATGGGCAGCAAGAAAATGCCGGCACGCTGCACTCTGGATCGTGCATTGCACAGGGAGGGTGGGCATAGCCCCCGTATGGCACACAAGAGATAGGCCAAGGCTGGGTCCCAAGCGCAGTGCGGGGTGAGGGAAGGCCAGCGGGTGACTGCACGCCAGCAGTGCACGAGCTTGCCAGGGCCTGCAAGGGCGTAGGTGTGCGCATGTGCGGGGATGGGAGGGCCGAGCCCCCTTGCAAACACTCGACCGGCTGCGCTGCATGGCCCCTGCGACCCTACGAGTACAGTATGTAACCCCTTGCCACAGCCTTGTGGGCGTGATGAGGATGCCTTGTGGCATGTCATGGGCTGCTCGCTGAAGCCAGGGAAACAGGTGGATCGTGTGCAGATCGCCGGGCAGTTTGCATGGTTGCACAGGGCCCAGTACTGTCCGGGCGCTTTAAGCCTTCCCTGAGGCGCTCCCAAACGCCCTGGACCCGGCAACACGACCTCGTCCGGACCGCATCGTCTGTTTCCCCGACTGCTAACCCTCGCCGCCACTGCCACCACCGCTGTCCGGCCCCGGCTTTGCCTGGGGAGCCACACCCCACACTCCCAACCACCCCAACCCCACAGCATGCGCAATCACGACTCCCACACACAGCCTCCGCCGTCGCTGGGCATCACCCGCTGGGCAACGGCCCTCTATAGACCTGGACAAGTGGGAATCTCTGCCTCCTCCCTGGCCTCGCCTCCACCCGGGATCCAGCCCAAACGTAGGGCTAGCGGGTCAGCGGGCTGGGCGGCACCTGCCTCTTGGGAGCCCGGCATCACAGCGGGAGGTAACCGACAACCGCAAACACTACTTTAGGCGTCTCATTGAACCTTGCATGCCCGTGCCCTAACCCGACTTTTGGGCTGAGCCGCCGCCGTCAGGCTCTTCGGGCGGCGAAGCCCCCCGGGATTACCCGGGATTACCCCGTGTGGGCGCCCCGCTTGTCTACGACAGAGGGCTCTAGCCCTTCGACAAAACCCTCAAGCCTCGACACATGCCCCACACGTCTTTTTGAGATACTAGGACCAGCCTCTTGTAACACACTGCATGCTAAGCCCGCGTGGCCACGTGAGTCCCTCACCAGCTGGGTCCCAGCCGGTGCAGTAGGAACCGGGTCTGCCTAGTCAAGCGCCCCTGACTGCCGCCCCGGGGGTGCGTGAGGTTCAGAGGGTTCGTTGAGGAGGCCGCCCCAGCGCCCCCTGCCCGGCCGTGCCCCGGTCTAACCAGCCGGCCTGGGCAACACCCCACTGCGCGCGCCGCCCTGATCCACACACGAGGGCCCAGCGGGCGTCCCGCCCGTGTACACGCTTTCCAACAACCCCAACAAACAACACCTCGCTCCGAGCCTTGCCCCCACCCGACAGACGAGGCCAAACCGGCTGCCGCTACTCGGCAGCTCAACTATGGGTAGCAACGCATCACACCCGCGCGTCGCCCGCCGTCTCGCTGCCCGAGCTGGGCCCCGAGTCCGCGGCGCCCGTAACCGCCAGGGCGGTGCCTGCGGGAGCGCATGCCGGGGGGCGCGTGGGGAGTGTCAAGGAAGCAGGATTATCAGCAAGGGTCAAGGCAGGGCAGGGGAGCTGGGGAGCGCAAGCTCGATCCTCGCCACCCCCCCAACCCGAGTCCCCACCAAACCGCCAACCGTACCCGACCGCAGGCCCAACCGCCAACCGTCCGCACCCTGGTAGTTGCAGATCTGGATGGTGGAGTGGTTGATGCCCAGGGACCGCACGTAGGCCTCGAGGCCCTGCAGTACGGCGTCCGCGTCAGCCGACGGGCCGATGTGCACGTGCGCCGTGAGGATGGGCAGCCCCATGGACAGGTTCCACACGTGCAGGTCGTGCACGTCCAGGATGCCGTCCATCTGGGGGAGGGGTAGAGGAGGGAGGAGGCAAGCGGGGGAGGGCGATCTCAAGTCCCTGACAGGCGGGGAGGGTGGGTCCAGAAGGGAGGCAAGGGGGATGGGAGAAGGACCCCAAGCCCCTGCCTCCAGCCAAGCCGACGTGCACTCCCGGCCTCATCCTCTCTTCTCTGGCGAGCGTCTCGGACCGGAAAGCGGCGGCCAGCAAGAGGGAGGCACGGGCGAAGGGAGAGGGACCCCGAGTCCCTGCCAGGAGGGCGTTGGATGGCAGGCCAACCCAGATCCCACCACATCCCCCTTGTGGCTCACAAGAGAACCCCCATGCCATGCCGACGCGCACCCCCGGACTTGACCTCTCTCATCGAGCCCTTCTCCACTAACCCCCTCCAGCCCCCTTTGCCCCCACCCCAGCCCCCCTGAAGAAGGACCGCAAGCCCCAGCCTCCAGCCAAGCCGACGTGCACTCCCGGCCTCATCCTCTCTTCTCGACACTCTCACCACCTCCAGCCCCTTCACGCCCCCCCCCCCAACCCCCCAACCCCCCCACCTCGTTCATGGTGTTGGTGACCGCCCCCAGGTCCAGGTGGTGCGGCGTGCGCTCCATGAGCGTGTGCGTGATGTCGGCAATGATGCCGCGGGTGGTGAGCAGCACCAGGATGGCGAACAGAAAGGTGCAGAGGGGGTCCACGATCTGGGTCGGGCGGAGTGGGCGATGTGGGTCGGGTGGGGCGAGAAGGGGGTGAGGTGAGGGGCAGCGGGTTGGGTGGGATGGCGGTGTGCGGGGTCGGCGCCAGTGGCAGCCAGCGGGGCTGAGCAGCCCCCACAGACTGCGCCCAAAGACTAAGACCGCAGCTCGCGTGCAGCCCCTCCCTCCCATGTGCCCTGCCCTGCCCCGCCGAAACTTCGGGCCCGCCCCGGGCCCGCGCCCGGGCCCGCCCACCTGCCAGCGCGGGTCGTCCTGCTTCCACCAGATGACCGCCCCCGCCATGGCCACCCCGATGCTCTGCAGCAGGTCGCCGATGACGTGGAGCACGGCGGAGCGCAGGTTGATGTTGTGATCCTGGTCGTGGCTGTGGCCCCCGTGGCCCCCGTGACCGTGGGAGTGACCGTGACCGCCGTGGCCGTGGGAGTGGCCGTGGCCGTGCGAATGGCCGTGGCCCTTGCTGCGGCCAGCGGGAGCCGCTGGCGCCTTGGCAGGGCCGTGACCGTGGCCGTGATCGTGATCGTGGCCGTGATCGTGGCTGTGATCGTCGTCGCTGTGATCGTGATCGTGGATCTCAGCGCCCGCCAGCTGGGCCGCCGCCGCCGCCACCACGGGCTTGGCGGCCCGGGCCCCCGCGGCCCCCGCGCCCTCGTCCTCGCTGTGCGAGTGCGAGTGGCTGTGGCTGTGCGAGTGGCTGTGGGAGTGGGAGCCGCTGTCGCCCGAGGGACCGCCGTTGGTGGCTGCTGCTAGCGACGCCTGGACCTGGTGGAACGGGAGGGACGGGCGCAGCCGGAGGAAGATTGAGTGTCGCGAGGCAGGCAAGGCACTGGTCGGCCCTGAGACTCATTGCTCCTCTCCTACCGCCCCTCCACCTGCCTCCCACACCCCTGGCCGCTCGCCCTCCACCCCACACCGCCAGCTGCATGGGGTCCATGCATCCCTACCTCCCCGCGCGCCCATGCGGCTTCCCCCTAAACACTCGGAGCTTGAACAGGGCGGTGCAGCCTCTCGGCCCCCCAACCCCTAGCCCGCACCCCGCTAGCCCCACCTGGCCAGGGTCCACGCACACCGGAACCTCGTGGTCGCCCTCGCTGCGGGGACAGGAGATACGGATGTGTGAAATGCTGTACGGCAATGTCGTACATGTTGCCGTACGGTACGACAGGTATATAGGCGGCAAGTTTGCAGATTTGGTCATCGAGGCGAACTTAAATGGCCTCGTCTCTTTTGAAGACGCAACAGCACCTTGAGGTTAGGCGATCGAACCCGACCGAATGCCAGCCTGATCTTGACTGGCGTTGGGTGCGGACTTCAAATCCGTAGGGGCCGGGAGGCCCAGTGGTTCGATTCCACCTGGTTGGCGGTAGCCCTTTTACCACCCGACCTAGCGACATCCCTGCCCGGTCACACACACCCGGACCACAAACATTGTACCAGTTCCGCCACACCCGATGGGATCTCTCCGCCAACCCCGCTCACCGTATGACGCCGGTGATGGGCTTGGAGCCGCCCGCGCCCGCCGCCTGGCCGCCCGCCAGCGGCACCGTAATCACACAGCACGTGCTGCCCTTGTCTGCGGTCGGAGCGGGCGGGGGCGTAAGAGGAGGGAGTGAGGGTTTGGGACCGGGGGGCTTGGGGTGTGGTTGGTGTTGCCGGGCGCCTCTGGTGCACGCGGAGTTGCGGGCAGGGTGTGGAGGAAGCAGAGCCGAAGTCAAAAACTAAGCGAGGACCGAGGAGGCTGGTTGTGGGCTCAGCAGACCATGCGGCGGGGTCCGGGGTCCACTGCGCTCTGGCCTCGTGGCTCCAGCCAGTCCTCCCGCGGAGTCGAGGCTGCTTCCCTGACCCCTGCCCACGCCCCTGGCCCACCCCCTGAACTCCCGGCCAGGCTCGTCCGCACATGGAAGACAAACGGTCCGCCTCTCGCATGCCCGAGCCCGGCGCGCAGGCTACCCATCCGTCCCCCAATCCCTGTCGCTATCCGCCCTGCTTGCTCTGCGCAGCGGGCCTAACCCGGGTTCACACCGCCCACACAGCTCCCTTGCCGCACACAAGCTCCGGCGCACAGCTAACACCCATGCCTCGCGCAACACCCCGGCACGCAGGCTAACCCCCCATCCATCCCAACCTCGTTTTGTTCGTGCACCCACCCACATACTGGTATCCTGCTGGCTGGTCTGCCGCAGCGGGCCCAAGGCCCCACCCCACCCGCACGCCTACCCTGCCCCGTCCCTGCCCAACTCCCTCCCCCAGCTCACCCCCGTGGCCGTGGCCGTGGCCCGAGCGGGAGTGGTCGTCATCGCTGTGGGAGTGGGAGTGGTCGTGGCCATGGTCGTGGCCACCGGCCGCAGGAGCGCTGCCACCGGCACCGGCCGCAGGAGCGGCGCGCGCGTGGCCGTGGCTGTGGCCGTGCGAGTGGCCGTGACCGTGGTGGCTGTGGTCCGAGTCGTCGTCCGAGTGGCTGTGGCCGTGGCCGTGACCGTGGGAGTGGCCCCCGTGGCCGTGGGAGTGGCCGTGGGAGTGCCCGTGACCGTGGTCGTGGTCATGGTCGTGCGAGTGGCCACCGGGGCCGTGCACGTGGTGCTCGCCCAGTACGGCAGCGATGACGAGGTTGAACCCGATTCCGGCGCAGGCGATGATGAACATGACTGGGGGGGGCCGGGGTGAGGGGCACGGAGAGTAAGCAGAGGAGTAGGTGGCGGGGGTCAGGAGGCGACGGCCACACACGGGCGGCGGCTCACCCGGGCAACTGCCCGGCACAAACCGGCAAGGTGCGGGTACCCCATCTTCAGCCCTCAGCCAGGCCCAGACCCGAGCAGCCTCCCTGCTACCACCTGATGGATCCCGAAAGACCCCAGCGCCCAGAGCCCTGACACCACCGTCGCCCCACTCCTGCAAGACCCGAAGCCCACGCCCTAAGAGGATGGTCTGAAGCCCGACCGAAAGCTCTCGACCCCCGCGTGTCCCTCAACAGGAAACCCTGGCCCCAGCATGCGCCTCACGTTTGCCGTTGACCGGCTCTGGGTACAGCACGCGCAGCACGGCCTCGTACACCAGCGCCCCCGTGACGGCCCAGATCGTGAGTACGGAGGCCAGGGCGCCCAGGATCTCGATCCGGTGGTATCCGAACGTGTACGACTCATGGCTCCTGCGCGTCACGGCCCAGGCCGCGAACAGCGACACCGCGAATCCCGCCACGTCAGACAGCATGTGCGCGGCATCCGAGAGGATGGCAATGCTGTAGGGTGTGATCGGGGAAAGGGAGGGTCAGGAGGGGGGCAACGCGGTTCGTGAGGGCCAGGAGGGGGTACTCTGCAGCGTGGGATGCAATGGTCTGGAGCAGGGCACAGCATGGGCCCTGCTCCTCCGCCCCCGAGCAGCTGTCCAGGCGATTGGCTCAAGTAGGTGCCTGCCCACTGACGAAACTACAAGTGCCTGGCCTCGCCGTTTGAGTGGCGGGCACTTCAGCCGTGTGAGGGCCCGACGGTGTGGAGACCCCGGTCGGGCCGGGTTTCGGCGGCTGGTGCGCGGCACGCGTCCCCCCCCCCGAGATTCCTCTCCAACGTCGGCGGCTTGCTGGGTTGCTATGCAGAGCAGCTAGTTGGCGAAGGCTGTCGAGGCTCCTAACAACGGAAACGCAGTTTGTGCGCCGGAAAATGGCGTGCGACTGCTTGCCTTCTTGCGAGGTAGCCTCCCACGACCTCAACAACCATGAAGATGAGGCACAAGATGCATGCGATGAGAAGCTTGCGTTGAACCTGCGCGACAAGGCCGATCCCGGTGGTGCACCCGCAGTTTTGCACTCGGCATCAAAGCTTGCGTTTCTGACCTTCCTGTGCTCCGCGTTCTGTTTGTGGGAGCCGTCCATGAGGAAGCAGGTCTCGGTTGCGTGCAGCACGCAGCCGGAGGCTTTCCTCTGCAGCTCCGACTGCTGTGAAGCGCCAGCTCCGGCTCCATGGTCTGCCTGCAGCAGTGGAGTTGACTCTGCCATCGCGGGCGCTTCGCGAGTGCGCGAGCCTACTTTCGTCTCGGCCCAATGGCCGGCTAGTCTGCGGGTGTCAGGAGCTAAACTGCAAACAGGACGATAAGAATCTGAAACCGATAGCAAATGGTGCGTGGTTACGCCTGTGTAGACCGACAGCCACATTCATGCAGGCCCCGTACACGTCCCGTGCCGTCCTGGCTTTGTACCCCCTCCTTTTTCGCCTGCCCCCGCCTCCCACCTCCGCCTCCCACCCGCCTTCCCCACGCCCCTCCTGGCCTCTAAGCATGCCCTGTGCTGCCGCCTGCCTGTTGAGGCCTGTTGTCTACAATCACCCCCGCCTGCCCCCGCCTCCCCCGGGGCTTTCTCGGTGCTTTCCTTCGATGGAGCCGGCTCGCCAGCCCCGCTTGGTGCACCGACGCGCGGAGCAGCCCGAGGTTACTCTAGGGGGGGACTTTCAGCCTGGATGCCACTTTCGGCGGAAGGGTACCCCGTTCACAGGCACAGGCATTTCTGCGTCGGCCAACATAATGCGACGCCAGTCACCGCGGCACTACGCCCCGTTGTCTACAATAACCCCGCCTCCCCCTCCCCACTCCACACGCCTCCGCGTTCTATCTGAAAGGCGGTGGGATTCGAATGCTTCCCCCTCGCAAGATGGTCCCTGGCCTGCGGCTCCTGTGTTGCTACTTGCTAGGGCCATTTGTGTGTCGTGCGGCTGCGGCCCCTGCAGCGGCCGGCACAACCCGTAAGAACGCTTGTCGCAGTGGCAGGGTTCCCGTGGCCGGAGCCCGGGTGACGGCTCATCGATCTCGCCGCCAAGGCCAATCCCCCAACGGCCCCAAGGCCTGGGCCCGGGAGGGCCCGGGCCGCAGCGGCAGGTCCTTGCGCATGGCTGGGTCCAACCCATTGCCGTCCTTTGCGTTGTTGGGCGCCGTGCATGCCAAGGACAATGTATACGGGCTATCAAGTGTTCATGGTCTGAGGTGTGAGGTAGTTAGGCTGGCCGAGCGGGGACGCGACCACTAGCCACGGGGTCAGGAGGGCCGCAAACCCGCGTGCCAAACCGTGCGATGATGATGCCCAGCCCCACTAGATGACTCCCCAGGCGCCCCTTGACACCGTGCCCTTTCCAGCCATAGCGTGGCGCTGCACACACCTGGCGATGCCCTCGACCTAGGAGGCGAGGCCAGCACCGACCTGCGCAGCGATTGAACCATCCGCGGATGGCCCAGCAAGTGAGGCGCCTTCTGGCACCCGCTGGCCTCTGGGTCAGCAGCGGGCTCGCCGTAGCAGTGTACGCGGCGCCGCACGTTCTGGCTGACAAGGAGGAGAAAGCATCTCCAGCAAATGACAAGCTTTTTGACCCCGAGGCGCTCGAGCGCGGCGCGAAGGCACTGCGCGAGATCAACAAGTCGCCCTACGCCAAGCAGGCAAGCGGGGGATAACGATGTATGTCGCGAGGCTTGGATGGCGGCGTCCGATCCCCGGTCTTGGCGCGTCGTCGCGGGGCAAGCATCAGATGACTGTGTTATTTGATCCTAGTGACGCCTCCTGCGCTGCACGGAGCGTGGCCTCCCGTGCGGGTCGAGGCGTGTTGACGCTGATGGCCCTCCGACACGAGTTTTCTGCGGTCGCCGTGCACCCCAGCCCCTGCACCTTGCCCAGATCAGTCATCAATTGCTACCCGTTCATAAATAGGCCATAGCGACCGGCCCCTTGAGACTCGATGTTGATGATCGTGCCATCCATCCACTCACGCCCTAGCTTGCCGAAGGCACAGCTATCCGTTTCTGCGTTCCCCTTCACTCTCCACAATTATCATCGTCACACTCTCCGCGCGGGGCCCACCCTTTGCATCCTGGGCCCTGACGTCGCCATCGTGGCACCAGCCCGCTTAGCCCTCCGCCCTTTCCGGCCCTGCCTCAACCACGCACTCAACCCCCGCCCCCACAGGCCCTAGAGCTCAGCCGGCAGCAGGAGGTGACTAAGCAGGCGGAGGCACGTGAGCGGGAGGCGGACTACCGCCGCCAGGCAGCGGCGCTGGAGCGGGTGAGGGGGCGGGGACGGGACGGGTCTGGAGTGAGGTGGGTGGGCAACTGGGGTAAGGGATGGCCAGCTTGCGTAGGCCGGGCTGCGTATTAGTATGGGGATGGAGGTGGTCTGAGATAAGACAAGAACTGCTGGAGAGGCTTTGACTGCGGTTTCCGAACCCCTTCCTCCCGCAGGAGCGCGAGACCATCCGCTATGAGGAGGAGCGGAAGATGGAGGAGCAGCGCGCACAGGTGGGCTGGGGGCGGGGGTGGGGGCGGGGTGGGGGGCGGGGGTGGGGGCTGGGGAGGGGAGGACGTTTGGGCTTGGCACGAGGGATGAGGCAGCCTGTGTCGGGGCCCGGGCGTTGTCTCGGTTGGGTGCGGAGGCTGGGAGGGTGGGGGGGTGGATATGATCAAGCAGGCGTTGCAGACTTGTTGTCGGGGGCTGCTTGTGTTCGGCGTATTTCTGGGGCGAGCGGATGTAGCAGAGCAGCAAAAGCGAAAGCAGCCGTCGTCAGTGGTACTCACGCCGGAGGAAGGGTGGCCAAGGCCACAGCCGCACTTGGAAGGAGCGCCGCACGGGCGGGAGAGGGGCGAATGGGACTAGGGTGGGTCCGGACGGTGTTCATCTGTGCCTGTGCTCTAATGTCGTCCCTTGCCGTACGCGTGCCGTACACCACGTGCGCCGTACAGGTGGCCGCCCGCATGAAGCAGTACGAGGACGAGCTGGCCCGCAAGCGCATGATGGCGGAGCACGAGCTGCAGCGGCAGCGGAACGCGGAGATGGCCAAGCTGCAGGTGGGGTGGGGTGGGTGGGGGTCGGGTGTGGGAGAGGGGGAGGGGTCGGAGGGCGTGTGCGGGGAAGGAGAGGGTGGAAGGAGGGGAAGGGGAAGGGCAGGGATCTGCAGGAGGAAAGCGGGGCACGGGGACGGCGAAGGCAAGGCGTGATTCTGTGGGTGCCTTCCCATGCCCCTTTCGCCCCCACCCCCACCCACCCCAGCCCCAACCCCAGCCCTCACCCCAGCCCCAACCGCGACCCCGCGCCCCCCTCCCTCTCCCCTCTCCCCCCGCAGGAGGAGTCTGCCGCCCGCGCCGAGGCCGAGCGGCTGCGCGTGGAGCAGCAGATCCAGGCGGAGCGGCGGGCGGCGGAGCAGTACGCGGTGAGGGGGCGGTTGGGAAGCGGTTGGGCTGGCGGTTGGTGCAGTTGGAAGGTGGTTGGGGAGGCGGCTGGGGTGGCGTGTTTGGCCTCTGGGCAGGGGGCTGTTGGGGATGGGGGCCCAACCCTGACGCTCCCCCCCGTTCCTCACCTCTTCCCCCCCTCTGCCCCCTCCCCCCCCCCTCTCTCCTCAGGCCGACCTGCAGAAGCAGGTGCAGCGCGAGCGGGCCCTGGCGGAGGCCGAGGGGCGCATCAAGGAGGCGCGCGAGAACGAGGACGTGAACCGCCGCGCGGCGCTGCTCAAGTACCAGGAGGAGACGCGCAAGGGTGAGGGGAGGGGGTGGGTGGGGAGGGTAGGGGGGAAGGGGAGGGGAGGGGAGTATTGGAGGGAGGAGGGCGGAGGAGATGCACGAGGGTGGTGAGGTTGGGGAGGGGGTTGGCGTGTGGCCCGACTGACGCCTCCGGCTTCTCCTCCCTCCCTCCCTCCCTCCCTCTCCCCCCCCCCAGCCATCGAGTCCATCAACGCCGTCATGGGGCACCTGGGCACCGCCGCCCTGGAGCTGGTCACGGACACCAACAAGCTGCTCACGGCGGTAGGGGGGGGTGGAGAGGAGGGGGTTGGGGGTTGGGTAGTGGTGGTGCAGGCCTGGAGGGACATGGAAAGGGCGGAGGTTGAGCTGGCCTTGGGGCAGGGCAGGCCGTACTGGGGTTGAGGATGGGAAGGGGCTTGGAGGGGCCGGCCCTGGAGGGGGCAGGCCGTGCGGGGGCTCGCTCATACCTCGACATGGCACCCGCGCCGCCCCTCACTGAACCCCCCCCCTCCTGAACCCCAGGTGGGCGGCACCACGCTGCTGTTCCTGGGCATCTTCGCCACCCGCGAGACCACCCGCGTAGTGGGGCGCACCGTGGAGGCCTGGCTGGGGACACCCAAGCTGGTGAGGGGGGGAGGGGGGGGAGGAGAAGTGCTGGAAAGGGGGGGCAGGGGCTTGATCGTGAGGAAACGAAGGGCAGGCAGCGGCGGGAGTTGACAAGGGTGGCCCAGGTCCCTGGCGGGAGGGGCAGCCCTGTGACGCTCTCGCCCCTCCACCCCCACCCCGACTCCCACCCAACATAGATCCGCGAGACCTCGCGCTTCAACGTGTGGAACCCCAAGTCCTGGTCCCTGGGCCCCGTCAAGACCAAGGAGGACATCAAGAAGGACTTCTCGGACATCATCCTGCACCGGGTACGGCAGCACGGGTGCCGTACGGTCGTACGCCGTCGCGCCGCCCCTTCCGTACAGCTATCACCCCGTCCTCCCTGCTCAGCCCATCACTTCCACCCCCCCCCCCCCAGGAGCTGCACGACACCGTACGGCAGGTGGCGGCCGCCGCCGCCAACACCAAGGCGCACGGGGCACCCTTCCGCCACATGCTCTTCTACGGGCCCCCGGGCACGGGTGGGTGGGGGCTGGGGCTGGGGGGGCGGGCGGGACTTCGGATTGGGTACGGGAGCGGCACGGCCCCCGGCTCCAAAAGCCCCCGGCTGCTTCCCCTCGCAACTCCCCCCCCCCCCCACACACACTACCTGGAGGCTGCAGGCAACGCATGGTCGACCCCTGTCCAAGCATGTGCGCATGTCCTTGCACACCCACGTGCCGCGTGCCCCAAAACACACACGTTTCCCCCCCTGTTTCCCCTCCCCCCCCAAGGCAAGACGCTGGTGGCCAAGCGCATGGCCCGCACCTCGGGCCTGGACTACGCCATCATGAGCGGCGGCGACGTGGCCCCGCTGGAGGGCAAGGCCGTGACGCAGCTGCACCAGACATTCGACTGGGCGGAGAAGAGCAGCCGGTGGGGCGGGGTGGCAGGGTGGAGGGGTCGGTGAGGGCGGGGGCGAGTAGGGCGGCCGTGCTGCTGCGCTCATGGGCGCGGTGCGGGTGCTGGTGCGGGTGCGTACGTCCTCCCTGACTCGTGCTCCCCCTCACACATCCCTCCCTCCCCCCTCTGCCTCCCCTTCCCCCCTATCCCCCCCCTAGCGGCCTGCTGCTGTTCATTGACGAGGCGGACGCCTTCCTGGGCCGCCGCTCCGACGCCATGAGCGAGGGCCTGCGCGGCTCCCTCAACGCGCTGCTGTTCCGCACCGGCGACCAGAGCCGGGACTTCATGGTGGTGCTCGCAACCAACCGGCCAGGTGAGCGGGCGGATCTGGATCCTGGATCCTGGATTGGGGGCTGAGGCCTGGATCTGGGTCGGGATCGGTTCGGCATGGGGTCGATCGGGCCACAGCAGAGACTGCATGGTGGTCGTGGGTACCAGTCTGCTGGGATGGATCGGCATGGGCATCTGGATCTAGATCTCAGGTCAAACATCCCGTTCATCCCATGCGACCTTGACGACGCCGTGCTGGACCGTCTGGGCGAAGCCCCACCGCCCTTTGCGCGACCCGACGCCCAATACACACACGTTTTCCCCTCCATCACCCCCCCGCCCCCCCAGGCGACCTGGACGATGCCGTGCTGGACCGCATGGACGAGGCGCTGGAGTTCGGTCTGCCGGGGAGGGACGAGCGGCAGAAGATGCTGGCGCTGTACCTGGACAAGTGAGGGGGGGAGGGGGGGATAGGGTAGGGCAGGGGAAGGGGAAGGGGAAGGGGAGGGGAGGGAAAGGGAAGGGGAGGAGGGGAAGGTGGCTGCACCTCGACAAGTGAGGGGAGTCGAGGGGGTGCGACCCAAAGCAGAGAAAAGGGGTGTGCGGATAGTTATGTTGTCGGTAGCGTGCCTGCGCGTGGTTGCCGGTGCGCCCCTTGTGCCTGCTGTCCTGAGACGCTCGCTCGCTCGTCCCCCCCCTTCCTCTTCCCCAGGTACATTGCCAAGGCGGGCACTGCGGAGGGCGGCGCGGGCACGGGGCGGTCGGGCGGCCCCCTGGCTCGGCTGGGGTCCCTGCTCAAGGGGCGCAAGGTGGGGCCGGGGGCGGAGGGGCCGGGGAAGGGCCGGTTCGGGGGAATCGGGCACGCGGGCACGCGGGCGCAAGAGCAGGGAGGGAGGCGGGGAGTGTAGCCTTACCCGTGCGTTGCGTCTGCAGGCACCTGACCAACCGACTCCTGCTTCCTCGCTCTGGCTTTCCTCTCCTATCCTCCAAACACTCCCCTCCTCCTCCTCCCCCTCCCCCCCTCAGTCCTCCGCCGACACCATCGCCATCGCCGAGGGCATCACGGAGGCGCTGCTGGCGGAGACCGCCGCGGCCACGGAGGGCTTCTCGGGTGGGTGCGGGGGGGAGGGTTGTGGGCTCGTGGCGTGCCGTCCGTGCTGCGTCCGGGGTGGGGTCGAAGGGTGCAAGGCGCGTCGCGGCGCGAGGAAACAGCCCCACGTCCCGGCACAGGGCACTATTGTCATCACATTGCCGCTAAGCACGTCACAAAGGCAATGAGGAGAAAATACTCGTGGGGGACTCCTGACCCATCACACATCAATGCTTTGTTTTCTGAGCCTAACCTCTGAATCGCCCACTGCACGTGCAACACACTAGAGCGCATAGACAGCTGTGATGACACTACTCTGTGTTGGGGACCCAAAAACGTGGCCCGTAAACACCAAACTCGTTAATCCAACTGAGCTGCAAAACGGGCCCATATGCCTTTCCCAATGCACGTGCGACACCAGGCAGCCCCAACATACGAACATGCGCGAGTTCCCCACCCCGCAACCCCCGTGGCTCCATTCGTGTGTCACGCGGTTCCCAATCCCCCTAGGCTGCATCCGGCGTGGGAGTGGTCGGTAGCATGGCAGGGTAATACCGAGAGAACGGAGGCCTGGCATTCACGGAAAGGGGCGCGAAGGGCGGCTGGCCCGGCGCCACTTCGGGGCGCATATCTCAAAACTGGCAGTGAGGAGAAAATATCCGTGGGGGACTCCTGACCCATCACACATCAATGCTTTGTTTTCTGAGCCAAGTCTCTGTGGGGAGCATCCGTTGCACGATAACGACTCCGCGGCTTCACAAGCGCGCTTGCAGCTGTGATGATATCACTCTGTGTTGGGGACTTACCATGTGGCCCGTAACACTAAACTCGTTAATCCACCTGAGCTGCTAGTCAGCCCCTTGCGCCCCTCTCAACCGACTCGCAAACTATGCACCCCGACCCAGGCCATACGATCTAGACGGCTCACCATTGGAGGCTGAACACAAGCTTAGCTCTTTAACGCTGGCGCAAGCCCCCACCCTACACCCCGCCCTCCACCCGTCCGTCAAGCGACCGCCATCCCCCTTGCCGCCTCCTGCCGCGGAGAGGGCTCGACGGCAGGATAGGGGGTTGCTAAAGCGAAATTGTGATAGCGCAGACGCGGATGGTTTTCTTGAGCGGCTGAAACCACTGCGGGCGCACGGCAATGAGGAGAAAATACTCGTGGGGAACTCCTGACCCATCACATATCAATGCTTTGTTTTCTGAGCCAAGTGCGCGCATAGTCACCCCGCTGACTGCGTCGTCATGCCATGGAGGATGAAGGCAAAGTTAAGCCGGGGGCCGTGGTGAACAACCCTATGTGTTGGGGACTATAGACATGGCCCGAAGACACCAAACGGGTCGTGTATTCAGCTGAGACAGCTTGCAGTTGAGGTGGCAAAGCGTAGGCGTGAGTTATATGCAGACCACCCATCTAGGCACACGTCACATGGCAATGAGGAGAAAATACTCGTGGGGGACTCCTGACCCATCACACATCAATGCTTTGTTTTCTGAGCCAAACGTCTCTCCGTCGTCGCTCCAAAACCCGGGCACGCATGCGGCTGTGATGACACCACTCTGTGTTGGGGACCCAAAAACGTGGCCCGTAAACACCAAACTCGTTAATCCACCGGAGCTGCAAAACGGGCCCATATGCCTTTCCCAATGCACGTGCGACACCAGGCAGCCCCAACATACGAACATGCGCGAGTCCCCACCCCGCAACCCCCGTGGCTCCATTCGTGTGTCACTCGGTTCCCAGGAGGGGGATACCGGGCGAACGGAGGCCTGGCATTCACGGGAAGGGGCGCGAAGGGCGGCTGGCCCGGCCCCACCTGGGGGCGCATTTCTCATAACTGGCAGTGAGGAGAAACTATCCGTGGGGAACTCCTGACCCATCACATATCAATGCTTTGTTTTCTGAGCCAAGATTCTGGGGAGCATCCGCTGCACGAAAAGCGCTCCGCGGTTCCATAAGCGCGCTTGCAGCTGTGATGACACCACTCTGTGTTGGGGACTTCACATGTGGCCCGTAACACTAAACTCGTTAATCCACCTGAGCTGCAAACTAGCACCCTGTGCCCCAGCGCCGCACAGGCACGGAGCCAGCGCCGCTGGGTTGGGACGGGGAAAGCATCCAGACGGCACCGTGTCAATGCCGGCCCCACCCCACGAACACGTTTGTCACAGAAACCCACACCGACACCCGCCCTTCCCCCCCCCATCCCTCCCCCGCCCAGGCCGTGAGCTGGCCAAGTTCATGGCTGCCGTACAGTCGGCTGTGTACGGCGCACCCGAGGCCGTACTCACGCCCGCCATCTGGCGCGCCGTACTGGAGCGCAAGCTGTACGAGCACGCCGAGCGCCGCGCCTTCCGCCTGGGCCACCACGGCACGGGGGACTCGGCCCAGGTGCTGGCCATGGGCCCGGGGGGAGCGCCCAAGAAGTGAAGTGAGGTGATGTGAGCGGTGGAGGAAGGGGGGTGGGGCAGGAGCGGGAGCGGCCGGTTGCGCGCCGGCCATGAAGGTAGGGGAGAGGGCAGGTCAGGAGCGGGATGGCGGCTGCTGGGAGGGGAGGCTGCTGGGAGGGGAGGTCGCTGCGGAGTGCGATTGGGGACTGTGCGAGCAGGCACAGGTGGGCACGGGCCGCGGGTTGGGGGTCGGGGGTGATGGCTCCTGGGTGGACTGACAATGGTGTGCGGACAAGAGCGAGAGCAGGAGTGGAGGAGAGGGCGCACGTGCGTCGGATGCCCAAGCAACCGCCAGGGTTGCGCAGCGAAGCAAGGGCGAGGGCGGCGGCGGATGGCTGCGTTTGACCACCAAGACCATGACTTTCGTGTTTGTGCTGTTGGGACCTTCAATCGAACTGGCGCTCAAGTTGCGATTCAGGTATTCTGGCGGCAGGGGACTGCAGGGGTGAGGGGACCTGAGGGGTTGTTGGGCCTCGGTTTGGCGTTGCGAGGCGCACACCTGCCCGGCCTGTTGGGGGTGTTGCAGGCTGTAGGGCGGTGGCGCGAGAACGTTTGCCTGGGCTGGGGCCCGTACCGCGAGGAGGCAACCAGGAAGGGGGCGAGGGCCAGAGCGAAAGCGCGGCACGAGTGGCTCCGCGGGGCTCAGCGATGGGCTAGGCGGGTCACATCGTCGGGCAAGATCGGGGCCTGGGGCCTTGCAACCTTAGCCCACAGCCTGTCCCCCGCACACTGAAGTACACATAAGGTTGCTTGACTTCGCAGCAGCAACCCTGAGCTCCCATCCACCGCAGTTTACCTCGATCTCGCGGGGTGCGACCCGCACGGGCCGCGACCTGCGGTGGCGCTGCCGACGAACGTAACCAACGCACTAGCATTCTTAGATAAAGCTGCAAGTCGCCTGGTGGCTGAAACAGCCTCGCGACCTCTCGCGGCCGCGTCCAATGCCACCGGCATTGGACACGCCGCGCCCGCTGCTAAGCAGCCGCTCACCACCGCAGAGCTATGCAAGATCGAAAATGAGCTCGACGTGCTGCAGCACTACCTCGTCGGCGTCGCGGCTGCGGAGCGCGAGCCGGCGGCATCTGCCATCCTGCGGCGGGCCGGACGGTCGCTGCCGCAGTTGCTCGCGGTGACGGTCCGTCTGGATCTGTCTCAAGGCGCGGAGCCTGACTCTCGGGAGGAAGCCCTGAGCCTCATCTGCTACGCGGTGCTGAAGCTTGTCCTGCTGCTAATCGAACCGCTGACGTGCACGGACCCAGCCCTCGTCGCCGTTGCGGAGACCCTGTTGAGAATGGACACACTGCAGGCGGCAGCTCGCCAGCTGTCGCAAGCGGCGGAGGCCTTGGCCGTGGCACCGCCGGCAGAACTTCCCCCGGCTCCGGGCTCCGGCGGCCCCTCGCTGGCGGACACGCTGATGCAGGGAGACTACGCGGGTCCGCCCGCGGCGGCGCCAGGCGCCGGGGCTCCAGCGGCAGCAGGGCCGGATGAGGCGGGGCCGTCGGCAGCGGCTGCGGCTGGTGGCGCCTCCGCCCCAAGCCCCGCCTCCTCGGCGGCCGGGCCCTCGGCGGCCGGGCCCTCGGCGGCCGGGCCCTCGGCGGCAGGGACGTCGGCGGCAGGGCCCTCGGCGGCAGGGCCCTCGGCGGCAGGGACCTCGGCGGCAGGGCCCTCGGCGGCAGGGCCCTCGGCGGCAGGGCCCTCGGCGGCAGGGCCCTCGGCGGCCGGGCCCTCGGCGGCAGGGACCTCGGCGGCCGGGCCCTCGGCGGCCGGGCCCTCGGCGGCCGGGCCCTCGGCGGCCGGGCCCTCGGCGGCAGGGATTTCGGCGGCAGGGACCTCGGCGGCAGGGACCTCGGCGGCAGGGACCTCGGCGGCAGGGACCTCGGCGGCAGCAGGGACCTCCGCCCCCACCCTGGCGGGAGACGGCGGCGCTGCCCCAACCATCGCGCCCCTCAGCGAGGACGTTCTGGAGTACGTGTTCGGCGTGCTGGGCATGCTCTGGACCTTGGCCAAAAAGCTCGCCGTCACCAACGGCCGCCTGGCCGCCACCCTGAACCAAGCCCTCCACGCCAGCGCCCTGATCGACCACGCCGGCTTAGTCCTGTTGCGCCTGCCGCCGCCGCCCATGGACGCGGCACACGAATACCGGTCCACGTTTCTGATCGCCCTGAGCTCCTACCGCTCCCTGCTGCAGGCCCTGCTGTTCGGGGCCCACGCAAGCCCCGGCCGCGGCCCCGCCTCCCGTGATCCCCGTCCGCGCCTCTGAACGCTACCCGCTGCTCGCGCTAAACGTGCGGGCCCTGGCGGAGGCGGATGGGCTGCCCGCCTGGGGCATTCCGGACGACGTGGGCGGGGCCCTGGAGCTGGCGGAGGGAGGCGCGGGCGCGGGTGCGGGCGCAGGCGTAGGCGCAGGCGCGACCAGCGAGGAACTGCTGTCCCACGTCCAGACGCTTCGCGGCTTGCTTGAATGGGACCGCGCCAGCCCCAGCCCCTGCCTCAGCCACCGAGCCGCGCTGGCTCTGCTGCTGAGGGCCACACGCCTCGCGCTGGCGTCGGCGGAGGCGGCAGCGGAGGAGGGGCCGCGGGCAGGTGCAGCGGGTTCTGCGGGAACTGCGCCCACGGCGGCAGGGCCGGCGGGCAGCAGCGCAGAGGCGTCAAGGCCTCGGCAGCTGGCTCCGGAGGGGCCTGGCGACGGAGGGGCTGCAGCGCAGGGCCGGCGCGCAGGCGGAGGCGGAGCGCTGGGCCTGGGCGCGCCTCTAACCGGCGCCTTCCGGCAGCTGCTGCCGCCCGAGTCCGCCTGCGCCACCGCCGCCGACCTGCTGGGTCTGCTCTGGCGCTTGACGGCCGCCGCACCGGGGCAGGCGCTGGGCTCCCAGGAGGTGGAGATCCGCCGGGCCCTGCTGCGGGCGTCCGTGCTGGCAGCCGGCGAGGCCGCTGACGTGCCCCGGGACTTGCTGAGCTTGATGGAGGCGCTGATGGTGGAATTGGCGGCGACGGTCGTGAATCCCACACGTGGGTGTGCGTGTGCCGTGGGTGGGAGCCCTGGGAGGTGTAGCCCGGCCTGGGCCTGACTGGGCCTGGGGTCTAGGGGCCTGGGCCGGCCTGACTGGGCCTCCCGCGCCCAGAATGGAACCTTGTCCGTTCCCTCGCTGAAGGCCCATGTCAAACCCCTGTCCCCTCGTGCCCTCGTGCACTGCGCTACATTACGCTTTACGGTAGCCCCTGTCCCCACCTGTGCGCCCCAACACACATACAGTAAACAAGCTGGTCTTGCCGCCCTGGCCGCCGCGCCCCCTGGCCGCGGCTCTGCGTGGCGGTTTCATCCCCACCCTGGAGTACCTGCTGCGGCGGGCGGGCGAGGACCCCAGCGGCCCTGCCGCCTCCATTGCCGGATGCATTGCGGACGCAGACGCTTTCGTTGCTATCAGCACTGCGCTGCTGTGCTACGGCCCGGTTGCCCACGTGGTTCCGCTCGTGGCCACGGTCGCCAAAGTCCTACGCCGTACGGACGCACGGGTCCTGATCCAGCCGATCCAGGGCCTGGCCTGGGCCCGGACGGGCCTGGTTGGGCCCGCCGAGTACCTGGCCTTCAGCGCTCGGGACTTCGTGTCCTGCCTGCCCGACGGCTTGGCCCCGCAGGACGCCGCCCAGCCCGGGGGCATCGGCGGCCAAGTGTTCACGCCCCTGTCGCTCACCTTCACCATCGGCTCGCTCCTTCCCGAGCTGTCGCGGCTCGTGCGTGAGGCGACGGCGCTGGCGCTCAACCGTCGCGGGCAGCTGCCGGGCGTCGGCGGGCGCGGGCAGGCCAGGTGCCGGTACCAGGAAATCAGCATTAAGTCGCTGCCGGTTGGGGATCTCGCATAGGGCCACACGCTCCCCATCTGTCTGGGCCTGCTTGGGCCCTTGGCGTGTGCTGACGTCAGCGCAGGCCCCGACGGGCCCTCGTCTGAGGCCCAGGCGGAGGCCGGCGTCACGCGGGAGGAGGTTCCGGATGTGCCTACGTGGTGGCAATCCGCCGGCACCGTCGCCGTGCCCGACTGGCGGGCGTTCCTGGAGGGCGAGGTAAACCTGGTGTCCCTGCTGGGGGCGTGCCTGATTCTGCTGCTGGTGAGTGTGCGGTCAGCTTGGTTGCAGGGCACTGCACGGGGCGATGACACCTGCTGGTTAGGATACGTAGGCCATACGTAGGCCAGCCATGCATGTGCAATGCAAGCGAGTGCGCTAGTGCACGGCCTATCTAGGGGTACCTGTCGCCTGCGGCCCACGGCATGGTGTCGGAGCACGCTCGGGGGGCCCGCAGGCAAACCATGGCCCCTGCTCCCGTCCCTATCCGGAGCCCACGCCCCCCTTCCCGTGCCCCTTACTTCACGGGCTGCAGGACTCGGGCAAGATAGCAATGGCGCCCAAGCACCGGCCCACTTTGGAGGGCGTAGCCGAGGCTTGCGTGTGTGCGGCGCGTGCCTGGCCGGAGGAGGTGCGGCGGGCGGCGGCGGCGGGCGGCGGCGGTGGCGGCGGCGGTGCAGGCTTCAGCGCCGCCGCCCTACCCTGGCCACTCGAGGCTCTGCGGCTGCTGCTGTGGCAGCTGCGCGCGGTGGGGTGCAGTGAGGGGACCATTGCGCGGGTGGAGGCCCTGGTCGCAGCCCTGCAGCAAGGGGGAGGGGCGGAGGAGCTGCAGCGCCTCGAATCCCACACGGGGCTGGGGGGCACCCTGGCGTGGGCGTTCGTGGCCCCGCCGACGGCTGCGCGCGCGCTGCGCCCCGCCTGCTCCAACCCGGCCTGCGCCAACCTGGCGGGCGACAGCGAGGCGGGGCTGCGGCTGCAGCGGTGCGGGCGATGTGGGTCGGCCGCCTATTGCTGCCGCGAGTGCCAGACGGCGCACTGGCGGGCGGGGCACAAGGAGGCGTGCGGCCAGGCGGCGGCTCCGGCCGCCTCCGCGCTCGCTCCGGCCGCAGCCCTCCCCGCCACCGTCTCCGTGGCTCAGCCGGGAGCCCCGCCAGTGGCGCAGGCGGGCCCCGGCCCCCTGGGCTGCACCGGGCCCCGGCCCCTCGGCTGCACCGGGCCCCGGCCCCGCGGCTGCACCGGGCCCGGCTTGCGCGCCTGACACTGACTTGCGCCGGGTTGACTTCTACGTGAGTCGGGAGGGCTTGATTGGTGACCGCGGCTAGGTTGCACCTGCTCGCACGGCTGCAGCCTGGCGTGTTCCATTGTGGTCGGTAGATGGACGGATGGTGTTGAGGTCAGAGCAGGGTTGGAGTGCTTTGTGCCCAGGGAACGGCGGTGACGGCCCGGACTGACTGCCTGGGACCTGCTTAAGCCCCTCCCCGCGCGGTGGCTTCAGACACCCCCCGCGGCCTTCTCGTCCCACCCCCCCAGGTCCACGAGCGGACCCTCCGGGGGCTCAGCCGCAGCGACCTCCTCGCGCATCTCCTGTCCAGCCTCGAGCAGGTGAGGCCGGGTCTTGGTACCTTGCGATGGTACCGTATGGTCTGGCGGTGATCGGGAGTGTCCGTGCAGAGCCCGTGTTGGGCAGCAGGGCATCCATCACCTCCATTACCTCCACTCGCTCCTCTACCGTCGTGAGCCGTCGTCATACCGCCGTCCGGCCTCACTCCCACCTGCCGCCCCCCTTGCCTCCTCGCGCCCCCAGGAGGCTCCAGGATCCACCACGAGTCCCGACCGGAACGACGTCATTGCACAGCTCGAGGAGTTGGTCCAACAGGTGTGACTGCGTGCGCCCCCCATGTTGCTTGGTCAATGCTGGAAGAGGGCAGGGTGGTGTGACCCTGAGAGGGCTGCGTGGACGGGGTCTACAGTCACTCTCTGGCCATGCAATGCCGGAGTGCAACCCCCGGTGCAACCCTCGGCTTGGGTAAAAGCTCCGCTGGGGGCACTGCCCAGGTTCACGAGGACAGCTTTCTTTCCAGGTTTCTACCTGGGTCGGCAGCAGACGGCAGATGAGTAACGCTGAACGGAGCTTCCTGGTCTGTCCCTGCATCTCGGCCGCAGGCGCCATGGGAGGAGACGCCGGAGCCCGAGGAGGCACAGGCCGCGGCTCGGCGGCCACCATGCCTCATGGGGGCAGCGAGGAGGAAGCGTTAGCTGATTGCGTAACAGGCTCGAGGCTCAATTGTGTATATTTTAGGGCTGTCTTTCCCACGCCCGCCATCTGGCGCGCCGTACTGGAGCGCAAGCTGTACGAGCACGCCGAGCGCCGCGCCTTCCGCCTGGGCCACCACGGCACGGGGGACTCGGCCCAGGTGCTGGCCATGGGCCCGGGGGGAGCGCCCAAGAAGTGAAGAGTGAGGTAATGTGATGTGAGCGGCGGAGGAAGGGGGGTTTCGTACCGCTGTGGGAGCGGCCGGTTGCATTCCGGCCCCGGGGGTCGGGGAACGGCCAGGTCAGCGAAGGAAGGGAAGGAAGCGACTGCAGGGAGGCCGCGAGCCGAAGGCCGTGGGGGGGGGGGCTCGGATGACACGCAGCGCAGGGCGATGACAAGAGCGAGAGCAGGAGTGGAGGAGAGGGCGCACGTCGAATGTCCAAGCAACAGCCAGGGTTGCGCAGCGAAGCAAGGGCGAGGGCGGCGCTGCTGGGGATGGCTGCGTTTGACCACCATGACCATGACTTTCAAGTGTTTGTGCTATTGAGACCTGAAACCGAACTGGGGCAGAGTTCCAGGCTTGCAGCGTTTGGGAGTCCTGGCGGCAGGGGACTGCAGGGGTGAGGGGAACTGGGGGGTTGGTTCTTGGGCCTCGGTTCAGCGTTGTGAGGCGCATAACTGCCAGGGCTGTTGGGGGCAAACATTGCAGGCTGTAGGGCGGTGGCGCGAGAACGTTTGCCTGGGTTGGGGCACATACCGTGAGGAAGCAAGCCGGCAGGCCGGGACGAGGGCCAGAGCGAAAGCGCGGCACAGTGGCTCCGCGGGGCTCAGACGGGCTCTGCGATGGGCTAGGCGGGTTGGGGCGGGTCACATCGTCGGGCAAGATCGGGGGCTTGCAGCCCCAGCCCACAGCCTGTCCCGTGCACACTTGAATACACAAGGTCGTTTGACTTCACAGCAGCAGCCCTGAGCTCTCATCCACCGCAGTTGGCCTCGATCTCGCGGGGGTGACATGCCCCCGCGCGCACCGCGACCTGCGGTGGCGCTGCCGACGAACGTAACCAACGCACTAGCATTCTTAGATAAAGCTGCAAGTCGCCTGGTGGCTGAAACAGCCTCGCGACCTCCCGCGGCCGCGTCCAATGCCACCGGCATCGGACACGCCGCACCCGCTGCTAAGCAGCCGCTCACCACCGCAGAGCTATGCAAGATCGAAAATGAGCTCGACGCGCTGCAGCACTACCTCGTCGGCGTTGCGGCTGCGGAGCGCGAGCCGGCGGCATCTGCCATCCTTCAGCGGTCCGGACGGGCGCTGCTGCAGGTCCTCGCGGTCACGCTCCGCCTGGATCTGTCGCAAGGCGCAAGCTCGGATTCGCGGGAGGACGTTCTGAGCTGGACTGGCTGCGCGGTGCTGAAGCTTGTCCTGCTGCTAATCAAACCGCTGACGTGCGCGGACCCAGCCCTCATCGCCTTTGCGGAAACGCTTCTGCGGATGGACACACTGCAGGCGGCAGCTCGCCAGCTGTCGCAAGCGGCGGAGGCCTTGGCCGTGGCACCGCCAGGACTTCCCCCGACTCCGGCGGCCCCCCCGACCCCCTCGCTGGCGGACATGCCCTTGCAGGCAGGCCGCGTGGGGTCCTCCGTGGGGGCGATGCAACGCACGCCTCCCGCCACTCGTCGGGACATGGCAGCGAACTGCCCAGACGCGTCGCCTGCCGGTCCGTCCGCTGGACCGTCAGCAGCGGCGCCAGCCGCAGGGCTGGCACCGTCCGCCGCGCGTGCTGGCGGCGCCGCCTCCGCGGCAGGCCCCTCCGCCCCAACATCCACGCCCCGCCACGAGCGCGTCGCCGGCCGCGCGGGCCACCTGCTGCGCCTGGTCCAGACGCTCGCCCACAAGCTCTCCGCCACTTCCTGGCGCCTGACCGCCACCCTCTTACGAGCCCTCCACGCCAGCGCCCTGATCGACCGCGCCGGCCTCCTGCTGCTGCCGCCGCCGCCCATGGACGCAACCCAAGCCCACAGGTCCACGGTCGCCGCCGCCTTCTCTGCCTACCTGTCGCTGTCCGGGCTCCTGGTGTCTGGGGTCCTGACCGCCGCAACCTCGGCCCCGCCTCCCGTCCGCGCCTCTGAACGCTACCCGCTGCTAGCGCTGTGCGTGCGGGCCCTGGCGGAGGCGGATGGGCTGCCCGCCTGGGGCCTGCCGGACGACGTGGGCGGGGCCCTGGAGCTGGCGGAGGGCGGCGCGGGGTCAGGCGTGGGCGGGTCTGCAGACCCAGGAGCGAGTACGGGCACGGGCGCGGGTGCGGGCGCAGGCACGGGCGCGGGCGCCCGTTCAGCAGCTGGCGCGGCCCTGCTGTCCCACGTGCAAACGCTGGGCGTTGCGGTCGAGCGGGACCGCGGCGGCCCCAGCCCCTGCCTCAGCCACCGAGCCGCGCTAGCTCTGCTGCTGAGGGCCACACGCCTCGCGCTGGCCTCGGCGGAGGCGGCAGCGGAGGCGGCAGCGGAGGCGGCGGCGGCGGCGGAGGCGGGGCCGGAGGCAGTAGCGGCGGCGGGGTCGGGGCCGCGGGCAGGTGCAGCGGGGTCGGGGTCGGGGCCGGGGGCAGGTGCAGCGGGTTTTGCGGGAACAGCACCCGCGGCGGCAGGGCCGGCGGGCAGCAGCACAGGGGCGTCAGGGCCGCGGCAGCTGGCTCCGGAGGGGCCTGACGGAGGGGCTGCAGCGCAGGGCCGGCGCGCAGGCGGAGGCGGAGCGCTGGGCCTGGGCGTGCCTCCACCTGGCACCTTCCTGCAGCTGCTGCCGCCCGAGTCCGCCTGCGCCACCGCCGCCGACCTGCTGAGCAGGCTCCGGCGCCTGACGGCCGCCGCACCGGGGCAGGCGCTGGGCTCCCAGGAGGTGGAGATCTGCCGGGCCCTGCTGCGGGCGTGTGTGCTGGCGGCCGGCGGGGCCGCTGACGTGCCCCTGCCACTGCTGGGAGCGCTGCGTGGGCTGATGATGGACCTGGAGACTGCCGTTGTGCACCCCGTGCGTGAGTGGATGGGTGGGTTGGCGGGGGATGCTGCACTGCCTGGCGCGCTTGGCCGCGGGTGGCTGGACAGGGAAGGGACCAGGGATAGGGCGTCCCTCGACGCTGCGAGTTGGAGCAGACGTGCACCACCGCTTTGCCGCCGTCCTCACCTGAGCCCCACCACGACGCCCACGCCTTGCCGCCTTCCTCAACCAAGCCCCTCGACCCCCTTGTCCCGACCGCATGCAGGGGTCAAGGTAGTGCTGTCCCCTTGGCCGCCGCGCCCCCTGGCCGCGGCTCTGCGTGGCGGTTTCATCCCCACCCTGGAGTGCCTGCTGCGGCGGGCGGGCGAGGACCCCAGCGGCCCTGCCGCCTCCATTGCCGGCTGCATTGCGGACGCAGAGGAGTTCGAAACCGTCAGCACTGTGCTGCAGTGCTACGGCCCGGTACCCCTCGTAACCGCCCTCGGCGCCACGTGCGCCAAACTCCTGCGCCGTATGGACCCAGGGGTCCTGATCCAGCCGACGGAGGGCCTGGATTGGGCCCGAACGGGCCTGGTGGGGTCCGCGCTGTGCCTGGTCTACTCCGCTATGGAACTGGTGGACGTCATGTGCCCGGGCGTGGCCCCGCAGTACGCCAACCAACCCCAAGGCAACGAAGGCAAACGCTGCACGCCCCTGTCATTCACCTTCACAATCGTCTCGCTCCTTCCCGAGCTGTCGCGGCTCGTGCGTGAGGCGACGGCCCGGGAGCTGAACCGTCGCGGGCAGCTGCCGGGCGTAGGCGGGCGCGGCGGGCAGGCCAGGAGCTACGAGAGCAGCCTCTGGGGGCTGGCCGTAGGGGAGATCGCGTGGGGCCCGGTACTGGCCCGCCTGCTGGGCCTGCTTGGGCCCGTGGCGTGTTCTGACATCAGCGCGGGCCCCGGCGATTGCTCTTTCGTAGCCTTGGCCGCCGCTGACTTCGAGTTGGCGTCAGCGGAAGCCACAGACGATGGTGTGCGAGAGAGGCTGCTGGACAGCTCCAGGTGGTGGCCCCCCTCCAGCGCCGTCGCCGTGCCCGACTGGCGGGCGTTCCTGGAGGGCGACGTCCAACTGGTCTCCCTGCTGGGATCGTGCCTGGTCATGCTGCCGGTGAGTGTGCGGTCAGCATGCGGACTTATGCAGACCAGTAGGGTTTGACACCCGATGAGCTCTTGTTGTGGCTTCCGCCCCACCGCTCGTTGAGGCGCCTAAATCTCCTGGCCCAACTCGAAGTTCACGCCCCCTTGCCGTGCCCCGGCCCTTCCTTCCCGGGCTACAGGACCGAGGCAGTGCAGTGCTGGGGCCCGAGTACCGGCCCACTCTGGAGGCCGTCGGGGAGGCCTGCGTGTGTGCGGCGCGTGTCTGGCCGGAGGAGGTGCGGCGGGCGGCGGCGGCGGGCGGCGGCGGTGGCGCCGGCGCAGGCTTCAGCGCCGCCGCCCTGCCCTGGCCACTCGAGGCGCTGCGGCTGCTGCTGTGGCAGCTGCGCGCGGTGGGGTGCAGTGAGGGGACCATTGCGCGGGTGAAGGCCCTGGTTGCAGCCCTGCAGCGACGGGGAGGGGCGGAGGAGCTGCGGCGCCTCGAATCCCAATGGGAGGTCCCTGTGGGGGATACCCTGGCTTGGGCGTTCGTGGCCCCGCCGACGGCTGCGCGCGCGCTGCGCCCCGCCTGCTCCAACCCGGCCTGCGCCAACCTGGCGGGCGACAGCGAGGCGGGGCTGCGGCTGCAGCGGTGCGGGCGATGTGGGTCGGCCGCCTACTGCTGCCGCGAGTGCCAGACGGCGCACTGGCGGGCGGGGCACAAGGAAGCGTGCGGCCGGGCGGCGGCGCCGGCAGCCTCCGCGCTCGCTCCGGCCGCAGCCCTCCCCGCCACGGCCTCCGTGGCTCAGCCGGGAGCCCCGCCAGCGGCGCGGGGAGGCCCCTCGGCTGCACCGGGCCCCGGCGTGGCTTTGGTGCAAAACGCTGAGGGGGTAAGTCTTGAGGGCTTCACTGTACGGTTTCTGCGTCCCGCGTCGTTGTGTAAGCCTTAGCCCCTCCCTGCGCCCCGCTGCATACACCCCCCCGCGGCCCTCTCGTGCCCCCAGGTCACCCTGCAGGCCCTCAGGGGGCTCAGCCGCAGCGATATTCTTGCACATCCCTTGGCGACCGTCGAGCAGGTGAGGCCGGGTCTTGGTACCTTGCGATGGTACCGTGTGGTCGGGCGGTGATCGGGAGTGTCAGTGCAGAGCCCGTGTTGGGCAGGAGGCCCTCCTTGGCGTGGGCGATGTAAGCACCCACCATCTCCACCAACCTCGTTACTCCATCCGGCCTCATTCTCTCCGGCCCCCCGACTTACTCGCGCCCCCAGGAGGCTCCAGGAGCTACCACGGGGCCGGACAGCAACGACGTCCTCGCACAGCTCGGGGAGTTGGTCCAAGAGGTGTGACTGCGTCCCGCATGGGGTGTGACCTGGCGGGGCTGCGTGGACGGGGCCAATCTCTGACAATGCAATGCCGAGGTGCAACCCTGGGGTGCAGGGTAGATAGCGGTGTGAGCGACACGGTAGGGGGCCACTGAGAGGCTGCCGATGGATGCTGAGCCAGGAGGGGTGCTGGTTGCCGAGCGAATGCAATGGGAGTGCACACACACGGGTCAGGGCCCCAGAGTAGGCCCGGGCGGAGGTGCAGGCGCAGGCGGCGCTTGGCAAGCCTCAGACTAGGAGCCACCGACGAGGCATGATCAGCTGACTTGGGAACAGGCTGTAGTGTTGTGCCGTGGCGAGTTTGAGACTTGCTTGGGCAATGTACAGCGGCCGTGTGTATTCATGTGTCGGCATGCGTGCGGTGTGGGCAGTACATAGCGGTGTGAGGTAAAAGGGAAGGGGCTTGCAGGCATCACGTGTCGATACGAGATATGTAGAGAAGCTGGGCATAGTGGCTGAGCGGGGGGGGGGGAAAGGGTTGCCGAGTAAATTGCAATGCTGAGCGGGATGGTGCTGGTTGCTGAGCGAATGCAAAGCAAGTGCACGAGGCCACACAGGGGTCCGGGCCCCCAGTTACCAGGAGGCCATGGAGTCGAGTAAGGCCGGGTACTTGTAGACAAAGGGGCGTAGTGGGGCAGGGTGCGTGAATTACCGGCAGGTACGCTCGCGCATGGTGTTGGGTAATCCCTGGCGCCGGGCGGCCGGCGGCTCACATCGTACCCCACCCAGTAGAGCCTTGACGGGTGCTGATCTGTAAGGGGAGAGAGGACCGCCGAAGCAAGGCGAAAGGGGCCAGGATGAGTGTCTCGCGAGCATCTCACCTCAACCCCAGTGGGCGCCGACATGTGGGGCGACATGCGGCCGTGACGGCGGCCCGGCCCGGCACCCACCGCCCCCCCTCCCCACCCGGCGCCCCTTGCGCTTTCACTAGGCGTCCTGGAGCCACACTCCTCCTGCCCACAGCGCCTGACCATGTCACAACCTGTACGGCACGGCAATGCGGCCGCTCCTCTCCTCAAGCCGCGCCGCGCAGGTCGGCCGCGTCGACGCTACCCAACTCAACGCCGAGCTTTGTCGACCCGCTCACGTAACCCAGCGGCAGCGTCGACGTTGACGGACATTCAGGAGCCTGGCAACCAACCAGGGCCGCGCCCTTGTAGCTGTTGACCGCTTATTGTCAGCACAGTAACCATCAGTTAGACACCCATAGCGAGGAGGTTGGCGTCGAGCAGGGTTCGCCAAACGCATTCCACAGACTTCTGGACTTACAGCGCTGGCCTATTGAACCGTCAACATGCCGCCCCAATTCAAGAAGCCGCTGGTCAGAAGGGTTCCGGGGGAACCCAGCACAGCGCGAGCTCAAATCCAGCTGTGCGCAGCCTGCTTGACGCACCAGTGGTGTTGCACTTGCAGGAATACAATCCTGACCTCGCGCAAAAGACCCTGGAGAAGAGCTTCCAACACTCGGAGCAGGCTGTGCAGGCGAAGAAGCGTACACTCCTCGCAGAATTGGCAAGTCCGGGGTCCGGCAAGCGCCAGGGCTCCGCGCATGGATGTTGCCATCGTACCCTTCTTTATCACCCTCAAGCTCTCTAGCGGGCTGCGGCGATGGAACCGCAAGCGGCACATGCCTGGATGGCAAATAGCCGACGCGCACCTCGGGTCTTCCCCGCAGGGCCTTGACGAGGAGTATGACGTGGAGGATGAGGAGGAGTATGAGGACGACTTCATGGAGGGCGATGAGGGGGAGGAGGGCGATGAGGAACCCCTGCTGGTCACGCAGCAGCGCAAGCACACCAACGGCAAGAACGCGGTGCCATCATACGGGTATCGCGACTTGTTCGGCAAGGAGATGGAGGCCAGGCGGCGGCAAATCATCAAAGTGAAGGTAGGGACTGGGTCGGGTTCCGCCGCAGGGCAGGCGCCTGACGGCGGGGACCCCGAGCACGTGGACAGCTCCAGCTGTGTCCAGGCCCCAAAGCAGCGTACTGGCCAACTGAGTCGCCAGGTGGCTTCAAGTGCCGCTGGAGTGGAACACTGTGCAACAGGGGCCGTGGAGCACGGCCCTCCCTCCGCGACCCTGCCATCAACCCTTCACTGTACCACCGCCCTGCCGCAAGGCACGCGTCCGCAGCACTGCCCTGCCCCTATCCAAGTTGCCCCGATGCACAGTGCTAACGCTGGTTTGTGACTTTGCTCGTGTGCCCTCAGGGATACGACCAGTACCTGGCGGACCTGCTTGACCGCAGCCAGGAGCAGCTGCAGGTGCGCTTGGCGGCGGGGGCGCACAGGGCGCTGGGTTGGGCCTCATCTTTGCTCGGCCTCGTGTTGGCTCTGACCTACTCGGCCTCGTGTTAGCTAGTGCCCGGCGTCCGCGACGGGACCCGGTCAAACGGTGCCTCAACTGTCCTCACCCACCTGGCCGTGCCCCAGGCATTGCGCACGGAGACGGGGCTACAGTACCCCGGCAATGTGGAGGTGGGTCGGTCAGCGAGACGATGGCATGAGCGGGCGTCGCAAGCCTGCCCAGGCCCTCTGGCCTCGGCGGGGCACAGTCCCACTGGGGTGTGATGAGGCCAGTGCATCACAGCAACCGGATGCGCGTCAGCAAGACTACGTGTGCTTGGCGGCCAGGGGAGTTCAGACCAAGCACGGGTGCTCAGCGAGGTGCCGGCCCGCAAGCAGCCGCATGCGCGCCACATGCACCTGGAAAAGGAGGCAGTGTGTGCTGTAGCGGAGGGGACACTGGCCGCGTGGTTGCTAGTGGTCAGGCATCATGAGCCCACGTAGGGCAGGGAAAGCGGCATTGCCGGCGGCCCGCCCGAGGGACCCTCCCTGCTCAACCCCCGGCCCTCCGCCGCGCCCCCAGGTCATCCCCGAGCTCCAGCACGAGCTGCGGCTGCTGCACGAGGAGCTCAAGGGGGCGCGGGAGCAGCAGCCGGGGGCCACCAGCCTGCACGGGGGCAGGTGGGCGGGTGGGCTGGCGGGAGGAGGAAGCACCTGAGGGTTCGGGGGATGCAGGCAGCCAGGCAGAGGGTGCGGTAGGGCCGCCTGCGTTGCTCTGCTAGGCTGGAGCTGCCTGGCGGCTGCGGTGGTGTGATTAGGAGGGCCCCCTGGCCCGGACAGCTCAGCATTTGAACCGCAGCCAGGTCAGCTGCCATAGCCAGCAGGGTGATCACCCGACGGACTGACCCCATGAGCCGAACCACGAATGCCCCCGCTCCCCGCCGCGTCCGCAGCGACGTGTCGGGCGATGTGGCTGCGCTGCAGCGGCAGCTCTCGGCGCGCGACGCCAAGCTGCACGAGGCGGAGGCGGAGGCGGCGCGGCTGCGGGTGGGTGGCTCCGGGCTTGGGCTTGGGCGGTGGTGGATGCCGGGCAAGAGGGGAGGGCCGGTCGCCGGGCTGGGAAACCCTGTGACCCTGCGAGGTGGAGCGTGGGGGCCAGCATGAGTACGCGTTTGGGAGGGAGCTACCGGAGCAGGGAGGGGGGCTGCAGGCTGAACGCCCGTGGCCTCCGCACGAAGGAGCGCAGGGAAAGCATCTTGGGCACTGAAGGTGGTGGGTTTGGTGCTGCCCTCAGGCCAAGCTCGCTGCTGCGGGCGGCGAGGCGGAGGTGGATGAGGAGGTGCAGGAGCTGGAGCGGCAGCTCTTTGAGGCCAAGGTGGGGTGGGGAGGGTCGGGGAGGGGAGCTGGCGGGGCAGCTGCCGGGGGCGGGCGCTCGAGCTGTGGGCTGACGGCGGCTTGAGGGCCGTGGTTGGCGGGACGGTCTGGTGAACGCGTGCGGGGCCGCTGAGAACGTGGGGCGTGGGGTGGCAACGGGGTGGGGTGCCGGACGGAGCCGGCCCTAGAGCTAATGTGTGATGACAACGGGGGGGCTCTGACGGGCACTGACGGGCCGCTTGGGTGGGGTAGCCGATAGTGGGGAAACCGCAACTCGCCGGCGGTGGCAGATCTCCACCGCATTCCCTGCGCGCCGGACCTAGCAGCCCTGGCCCGCCGTTCCCTAGCTGGCTGCGGCCCCTGCCTCCCATGTAGCTCACCGGCTGCTGCTGCCGCTGTCCGCCCCTGCAGAGTGCCCTGGCCGCCAAGGACAAGGAGATCGCGACGCTGCGGCGCTCGGGCGGCGCCAGCTCGGACCTGCAGCGGGAGCGGGACGAGGCGGTGCAGGTGGGGCTCAGCAGCTGGGGGACCCGGGGGGCATGCGTGTGGGGAATGGGGATGGGGAGGGGCCGAGGGGGTGGAGACGGGCCTGCTGCTGCGTTGCGGGCAGTCCACTTGAGGGGCGGGGTGGGCTGTGGAGGACGAGGTGGGAAGCAGACGCCCCGTTGGTACGGGGGCGGTGTTGTGGGAATCCGTGCTGCGAGGGGCCCACAAGAGAGGAGCTGCCCTAAGGCCGCTTGGGACTGCACGCTGGCAGGCCCTCCGTCCTCCCCGCGCCGCCTCCCATACCCTTCCAGGCCCCGCTGCCGGCGCACTTCCACCGCTACCCTCACGACCCTGCCCAGCCCACGCGCACCCCTTTCCTCACCACCACCCCTCCCAACCCCACACCCAACTCCATACCCAAGCCAGCAACGCATCCCTCCTCCCCGGATAGCACCAAACTCTGATGCACCAGCCCGCTCAGCCCACGCGCACTTCCTCACTCACCCCACCCACACCTCCCAACCCCGCAACCCCACCCTCCCCCCAAGGCCCGCGAGCTGCTCCAGCAGCAGGTGTCCTCGCTCCGCTCCGAGATGGCGCACGCGGAGGCCAACCTGCGCGGGCAGCAGGCGGCCATGGCGGCGGCCAGCGCGGGGGAGCAGGCGGCGGAGCTGCAGAAGCAGCTGTGGGCGCTCACTGAGCAGCACAGCAAGCGGGTGCAGGAGCTGGAGGCGGAGCTCAAGGCCAAGCAGGTGGGGGGCTTGGCTGAGGGGGGCTGGGGGGATATTAAAGGGGCGGCGCCCAAAGCCCGAGTCTCACCTTGCGGTAGAGGTCCGTCGCCGAGCGGTCTGCCAGCAGGTCTGGGGCCTTCAGGGGCAGGGTGGGGTGGATGGGAGAGAGGTGGGGTTGGTGAGGTGGAGGCAGCGTGTCGGGAGAGGGCACGACAGGGCGGGTGGTGAGGGTCGGCGTGCCAGGACCTTACAGCGACCCCCGCTCCATCCGCGGGCGGGGTCAGGGCGGAGCAGGGAGTGGGCTGGGGCGATGCCCCGCGAGGCAGGGGTGGGCAGGGGCTGGGCGGCAGCAGCTGGGCCTGAGCCGCACCCCGGCTGCGCGCCCGCAGGCCCAGATCAACCAGCTCAACTCCACCAAGAGCGATGCGCTGGCGGCCGTGACGGTGAGGGGCCACGCGGGGAGCGGCCGTGGGGCGGTAGACCTGGGAGCGGCCTTGGGGGGCGCTTGCTGGGGGTTGGATTGTGGGAAGGAAGAGGGTGTATGGGCGGAGGCTGTCGTGAGGTGTCCTGGGCAGTCTGTGAGGGAAGCCCGAGTCCCGTCGGGGCGGAGGAGTGCTGCGGATCAGCCCTTGCCCTGGCTCCCAAATGCCAGCTAGGAAACCGCACAGCTTGGGGAAGAGGGGGAGGGGGCCATGTGGGGCCGATCCCAAGCCCTAACGGACGGATTTCCACGCCTGCTCCCCTGTGCCACAGGAGATGAAGGGGCGCATGGCGGCCGTTAAGAACGACGCGGCGGCGGGCTTCAAGCACCAGCTGCAGGCCGTGCAGGTGCGGTGGAGGAGGCGTTTCGCGGTTGGGAAAGGACACCAGTGGGTGCGAGGGGGCCTCTGTGGGCACTGGCAGAGCGTGCCGGCGCAGGGGCTGGCAGTGGAGCCGCCCGCCCCTTGCTGCCCTGCCTGCCCGCCACCCCTCTCCAGCCCCTGCCCTGTGGCCTTCCCTCTCCACCACCCCCTCCCTCCCTGCTCTCCCCCCCCAGACCAAGCTGGACGAGCTGCATGCTCTGCGGGAGGGCGTGCTGGAGGAGCTGGTGCGTGGGGGCGGCGGCAGCAGCGGGGGCGGCTTGGACTGGGAGGGGCCCTTGTGGGCGAGGGCCGCGGGGCTGCAAGCAAGGCGGCTGGCTGGGGCGGCATGGATGCGGACCGGGCCGCCCAGGATGCCGAGGGCTAGCCGAGCCGGGCCTGGGCAGGCACAAAGGCATACACCTCGCCCTTGGGCCCCGGCCCCGACGCCCTTGCGAGGCTGGCCGGCGGCCGCGTGACAACGGACGGACGGGCCCGTACACGTCGCCCCCGGCCCCGACGCGCTGGCCCCACGCACCCCCGCCCCGCCCATCCCGCCCCAACGGTACCGTATCGTGCGCCCCCTTCCCCCTCCCCCCCCCCAGGTCAAGTTCCAGGAGGAGATGTTCTCCGACAAGACGCTGACGCAGATGACGCGGCTGGTGCGCGACAAGGAGATTGCGCGCGTGCGCTCCGCGCAGACCGACCTGCGCACCAAGCTGTCGGACATGGACGCGGCGCTGCGGGATGCACGGGACGAGACGGACAACGTGCGGAAAGAGGTAGGCAGGCGCGGATGCCTCCACCGCTCCCGCGCGCGGGCCAAAGGGCGCTGCTGGGTGTCGTGTGGCGCTGCAGTGGCGCTCACTGCGGCTGACTCCCTCCCTGTGTCCTGACGCTCGTGCCCTGCCCCGTGCCCTGCCCCTGCCGCCCCCAGGCTGCCCAGGCCGCCAAGATCCGGGAGCTGGAGGCGGCGGGCCAGATCGCACACTTCCAGGAGAAGTGGCGCGCGGAGTTCGAGAAGCGCCGCAAGCTGCACAACATGGTGGGGCTAGGCCGCCGGGGGCCTGGCACGTGGGGATCGGGGTTTGCAAGCTGGCGCGAGCGGCACTGACGGGCGTTGGTTGCCACCCACCCAGGGGCCTGTGACCCGGGACCGCGGCTCGCAAGCTGGCGCGAGCGGCGTACACGGGCGATACTTTCTACGCCTTCTGCCTACCTCACTCACCCGCCCCCGCCCCCGGCTCCCTCCCCCAGGTTCTGGAGCTCAAGGGCAACATCCGCGTGCTGTGCCGCATCCGGCCGCTGGTCGGCAAGGAGCACGGGGGCCAGGGCGCCGACAGCCCCGTGCAGGTGCGACGGCCTGGGGGAGGGCGGGGCGGGGGGCGCCGGCACGACGGGGGCTCGGGCAGGAAGGCCTCGCCGGGGCGGAAGTCCTGGAGGCGCTCGCTGTTGTGCCTGGATAAAACACCAAGATCAAAGCCAATGGAATCCGATGGGCAACACACCCAAACCCACCCCGAATCCCCCATGGCCTGGGCCGCAGGTGGTGAGCGAGGAGGCTCTGCGTGTGGCCTCGGTGGACAACAAGGCGGAGAAGGACTTTGAGTTCGACCGCGTGCTGGCACCCAGCGACGGACAGAGCAAGGTGGGGGCACGCAGAGGGAGCGCTCGGAACGGTGTGGGCGCATTGGTGTTGATGTGCGGATGCGTTGGTGCGTTGGCTGAGCTGCCGAGCCGGGGGCGGAGTATGAAGAGCAGGGCGCCGCAGGACTTGATTCCGTGTGCCTCCTCCTGTCTGTGCCGTACAGGTGTACGACGAGGTGGCCGCGCTCGTCACGTCCGTACTGGACGGTTACAACGTCGCCATCATGGCGTACGGCCAGACGGGCTCGGGCAAGACGTTCACGATGGAGGGGCCAGAGGTGCGCGCAGCATTCCCCCCTCCCTCACGTGCCTGGGACCGGTTCACGGGCACTTCAGTGGTGTCGGCAGCTGCGTGCCCGCCGTGGCCATGGATTGCCGCTAGGAGCAAGCCCAGCTCCAGCCTTCCTTAAACTCCTGCCCTTCTGTGCTCAAGTCTCCTGTTGGTCTTGCCCGCCTCCTCTTTCATCAATCCTCCCCCCCAGGACGACCCCGGTGTCAACCTCCGCGCCCTGGGCGACCTCTTCCGCCTGGCCGCCGACCGATCAGGATCCATGTCGTACGCCTTCACGGCCTCCGTACTGGAGATCTACAACGAGCAGATCTACGACCTGCTCATGAGCGGCAAGCAGGACGGCGACAAGCTGGACGTCAAGCAGGTGCGGAGCGTGCGGTGTGGGGCGCGTGATGTGGGAAGGTGGGGGGGTCCTTGACTGTCCTCGCCACTTGACCGGCTGTGTGTGATAGTGGTACAGAGCGTATTACGCAGCGGTGACGCATCCCTCTGACCCCTGCTCCCCTCTGCCTCCCTCCATCCCTCTTCCCCAGGGCCCCGATGGCATGTACGTGCCCGGGCTCAAGCAGGAGGAGGTGGCCACCATGGACGAGGTGTCGGCCCTCATCGACCGAGGTGCGGGGGGTGCTTAGGGGCTAGCGGAGTGCTTTGTGTGCCAGGTGTTATGGGGAGGCGTTGTGTTGGGGAGGCGGTTGTCCGAGTACCAAAGGGGTCAAGCAGCGCCCTGTCACCTCGCCCTCCACCTCCACCTCCACGCCGCCCCCGCCCCTGCCACCCGTCCCCAGGCAAGTCCAACCGCTCCACCTTCGCCACAAACATGAACGAGCACTCATCCCGCTCCCACCTGGTGCTGTCGGTGCACATCACCTGCACCAGCAAGATCAACGGTGCGACCAGCGGTTGGGCAGTCACCACCGGCAGGGCGGCACAGCCTCGAAGGGGGTACCAACAATCCCGGCCCCCGCCGGCCTTGCCACACAAGCTGCCTGCGGCCTCCATGCCGGGCACACGCGCTTTAAAGCCCTACACGCTGGCACGCCACTCCACAACTCACCCACCGCCGCCGCCCCTCTCCCCTCCCGCGCCCCCCAGGCTCCCAGCTGCGGGGCAAGCTGCACCTCATCGACCTAGCCGGCTCCGAGCGCCTCTCCCGCACGGGCGCGCAGGGCGACCGGCTCAAGGAGGCGCAGGCCATCAACAAGTCCCTCTCGGCGCTGGGCGACGTGATCCAGGCGCTGCAGCAGCGCAACGCGCACATCCCCTACCGCAACTCCAAGGTGCGTGAAGGCTGGGTGGGGTGGAGGGTGCAGGGCGGAGGCGGAGGGTTGTGGAGGCGCGGCGCGGGGCCTATCCCCGAGCTTGTGAGCGCAATCGGGGCCCGCCTAGCCTGAAAATCGGCTGCGGCAGCGGGGGCCCCTGCGTGAGCTGGCCTCGCATACCCTTGACGCGCGCGCCCGTCCCCGCCCCTCCGCATTCCGCCCTCCGCAGCTCACGCGGCTGCTGGAGGACTCGCTGGGCGGCAACTCCAAGTGCGTCATGATTGTCAACGTGTCCCCCGCCATCGAGAACGTGGGCGAGACCAAGTGCTCGCTGGAGTTTGCGTCGCGCGCTCGCAAGGTGGAGCTGGGCCGCGCCCGGGCCAACGTGGTGGGGGCCGAGGGCTCCAACGGCTCCGGCCCCAGCCCCTCGCCCAGCCGGCCCATGTCCGGCGCGCGCACTCCCGCGGGCGAGGGCGGCGGCATCAGCCGGGTCGGGTCGCGAGACTCCATGGCAACCCCGGGCTCCCGGCGGCCCACGCCCAGCGGGCTCAGCCGATAGCGGCCGCCCGGGCGCGAGGTGGCGGGGACGCAGGGGCGGCGGACGGGGTGGCGAGCAGCACGAGGGTTTGTGCGGGGTACACCGTGAGGAGGGCTTGCGCCGCCAGCGGCGGGCGTTGGAGCGAGCGGGCATGAGGGGGTGGAGCGCGCTGGCGGCCGGCAAGGGGCACCGATACAGGTGTGGCTGGCGGGCCGTCAGGCGGCCCTGGCGCCGGCGGCATGGTGGAGGCTTCACAAGCTGTAGCGGAGGCCGTAGCGCGCCCTCAGGCAGAGTGCGGGTAGCACGCCCTACGGCAGAGTGCGGGCGAGGAGCGACGAGCGCTATGGGGCCGAGCTACGCGCAGCAGCGCCGTGGGCGGGGATTGGCGCGGCAGGGGAACGGGCGGGTGGAGGTTTCGGTAGGGCCATGGGAGCCCAAGCAGCAGAGCGTGCTCGTGTCCTTTCGTGGGGATGACTGTGGAGGACGGTGAGGTTATTGTTTGACCCTCTTCTCTTTTCGTTGACGCTTTACTTGTCTTTCTCTTCGGCGTGTGGGTAGGATGCGCCGGGTGTGACCGGCAAACCACCTGCAGGGCAGGGTCTGGTCAGATGCTTGAACCACGGCTACCCGGGTCCTTCCCGGACGGCGACCCTTGCCGGGAGGCCAAGGCTGAGGAGGTGGTAGGGAGGATAGGCAGGCATGGTTCTGGAGCTGGCAATGTGGGCGCGAGGTGGGGAGGGGGGCACTGCCAAGTGCACTGTGCGGCGCATGGCCCCGGGTGCGCGGCCTTTGGTGCGGGCGCTCGGCGGCCTGGAGGGACACGCAGCAATGCGACTTGGGGCACGGGCTTGGCACTGGAAAGCCAACGGCACTGACCGCGTGTGACGGGGACATCGGTAGCAGTGGGTGGAGAGGGGCTACGGTACCGGTCTGCCGCTGATGAGAGGAGCGGGTGCTGTCCTGAGCGCCTCCTCAGGACGGTCAAGTTACGTGATCCGCGTACAACGAAAGTCAAATGATAAGGCCCAAGTGCCAACGACGGAGACGTCCTGTGTGATGGCGGGGGCTAGGTGCTGCCGTCTTGGGGTCAAGGCTACGTGCAGCTACCCAGGTCTGCCCCTCCGTGGGCAGAACCGGTAGTGATCTCCCTTGCGCTGGATTGCAGGGGCATGGAAAGGGTTGCTACAGCTTTTGGTGATCGGCAGCTTCGGCAGCTGGTGACTGGTCCTTGTTGTACCCTTGTTTTGGACTTGCGTGTCTACGAGTCTTGACCGTGACCACCACAACAGAAGAAATCTTAGTGAGCTGTAATGTCGTGATCGCCGCCTTGATGTCACCACCGTAGCTTTCCACGCGTGTCCAGCAGCACCCCCTCGCCGCACGCTTGGGCTCTTGGCTGCTCTGCTCAAAGACGCGACCGCCATCCACGTGTTCAGCACGGATTGGCAGGATCCAGGATGGCCACATCCAACCCGTAAATGCCGTACTGGCCTTACACTGCCCGTGAGCCTTGAGCCAGGGGCACTCTGTCGTACCTCGCAGCCCCAAAGCCTTGCAGTTTCAGAAGCTCCACCCTCGCCGCTCCTCACAACCAGCTTCTCCTCCCTTCGTTGCCGCCTCTCCACTCCCGTACACACCTGACGCCGGCGTGCCCCTGCCCCGGCAGTCATGCACGCCACTCGCGGGCACACGCCACGCACTGCCCCACTCCTGCGGCGAGCCCCGGCAGGAACGGTAGTCCCAAACCCTTGGCCCCCTGACAGCCAAACCTGCTCCGCTTTCAAAAGCGCTTCCAGCCCCATCCCTCCCAGCCCTGCCCCGCGCCTGCCTCCAACCCCCAGCCCTCACACACAGAAGCCTCTCCCATCCTTCTCAGACCACCCCCCACCTGCGCAGTCCACGCCACCCCGCTCCACGGTTCTGCTCCACCGCCGCTCCACCCCGTATCCCCAGCCTGCCCTCCGCTCATGCGCTGCCCGAGCTGGGCCCCTCGCCGCTGCTCTCCGGCGCCGCCGCTGAGGCCGCCGCCGCCGCCACGGCGTCCGCCGCCGCCACGCCCGACCACTCGAAGGGCAGGCCGTACACGTCCTTCCACACGCCCTTCCACCAGTACACGCCCACCAGCGCGATCACGTTGGTGGAGTAGATGAAGGGGAAGGACTTCCAGAAGAACGGAAGCGTGATGTTGACCAGCGGAATCTGGGGAAGGGGCGGTTTGTATGGGGGGCATTGTGGGAACTGGGCACGGGGCCGTCGCAACGGAACGACGCGATGCAGGAAACCTCAAGCAGCCGCAGCCGCCTCCTCTCATCAGAGTGGTAGCACGCCAGAGGCGTGGTAGGGTGCAATGCGAACATCCCTCCACGAGCTCCTCTGTGGACGGACTCAGGGCACAACCCTGCGCTGCTCTGCTCACGGCCGCCCTGGGCCCCAACCGCCCCACATGCCGGAGCCCCCGCCCCAACCCGGCCGCCGACCGCCTCCCCGCCCCCGGGCCCCGAGCGGCTCACGATGAGGAAAAGGATGTTGAGTGCGTCCTTCTCCTTGGCGGTGCAGTCCTTGGCGCGCAGGGAGGGCACCGTGAGCATCCAGATCATCCACATGCTGGGGTGGGGGAGTGCGTGGGGGGTTAGGGTGCGGAGGGACGGGGTCAAGAAAAGAAGTGGAGGGGCGGACATCGGGTTGGCCGGTGCGGGGCATGGCTGAAGGGATGTGCCCGTCAGCCCGAGGCGACCCCGGTGGGTGGCACACGAACCGCTCCCCGGGGGCGCCAGGCTGACGCAGGGCCGCGGGGTGCCCGAGTGGTCGGTCCTGAAGCGGAGGGGCGTTCCGGGCCGCTCACCCCAGCAGGCGGGGGATGGAGGGCTCGTCGGTGGGCCAGATGAGGTTGAAGGACAGCAGCCCGCCCGCCGCCATGCAGAGCCACGCCTGCCACTCAAAGATGTCGTACAGCAGGCTGCCCTTGACGGCGGGGTTCTTCTTGGCGGTGGAGGAGCGGGGGGCGAAGGTGGCCACCTGAGGGGCAATCCAGGGAGGGGGCCAGGAGGGAGGAGGGGTGGGGTATGAGAGTAGGGAGGTGGCTACTGAGGACGGGCGGCGGTTTGAGCGTGAAGGGCTTGTAAGGGAGTGAGGGAAGGAGGGGTTGTGAAGCCCCAGGCGACGGGAGGCAAAGGCTAGCGCAGCGCCCTCCCCCATGCCTCCGTTGAGGCAACTTGCGACCTGCACGGGTGCATCCCCCTTCGCTTTAGACCACCGGTGCCGCTGCCTCAGCTTCAGGGGAGTGCGCACACAGCGCCCTCTGGCCCCGGGGGTTCCAGGACCACACAGACCTCCACGCGCCCCCAAACCTCGGCGCACCTGACGGGCGAGTTTGGTCACGTCCTTCTCAAGATCCACGGTCCCGCTCGTGGAAGGCTGCTGGGCTGCAGGCCAAGTGCCAGCAAACACGCGCGAAAGTCAGCGCCTCGCCGGACCCGCAAGCCGACGTGCATGCAACCCGCGCGAGAGCCCCGACCATCTGGGCTGGTGCGCAATTGTGGAGCACGGTGAAATCGAGGCGAAAGCGACCGCTGATAGACACACTCCGCGCATCTCTGCGCAGTTGGCGCACCTCCATCGCCGGACTTGACCAGCACCACAGGCCGCGCCAGAGGGCGGCTAGGCTGGCAAACCAGAGACCTGCTGGCCGCTGGTAGCCTGGCGGAGGTGCAGCGCTGAGCGACCTGCATGCTTCTACTTCTTGCCTGGTAGTGCAAGCGAGGAGGTACAAGTCTAACCAGACAAACGTATGCACGCGTGGGAGGTGGAGGATGTTGCGGTGGGGCAAGGTGCTGGCCCCGGGGTCGCGGGCTGCCTGCGATCGGCAAAGCCGGTTCATGCACCACGTCAAGGCTCCCGTAGTCCTTTGCAGCACAGCATACTGCACACTGCTTCGTGCATATCACACAGCAACATACTAAGCTTGGCCGCGAGAGCTCAGAACCCGGAACCCGAACAACATCCCTAGTGCCCGAGAACCGAGGTCCTAGGCCGCGCTCGCCAGGATGGCCGCTGCCCCGGACCTCGAGGAGCAGAAGAAGCTCATCCTGCCCTTCATGCAGGTCCGCTGGGGGGCGCGTCGACGCGCGAGCCCCGACCGGGGACCTGCCGGGGACCGGCACCTGCCGACACCTCCGGCCTCTGCCTCGGCCCTTCCCCTTCCCCCGCTGAATCCCCCTGCCCGATGCCCCCTCCCCGCTTCCCCTTCCCTCCAACAGAGGGCGCAGGAGATCCAGCAGGCCGACCCCCGTGTGGCCTACTTCTGCCGCATGTACGCGGTGGAGCAGGTGGGCCCGGCGCAGCGGCAGCTGGGATGCGGCCCTTCGTATACGCTAGCCTGGGTGGTGCCGTGGTGGTTTGGCGGCGCACGGGAGCGGAGCAGAGGACTGGGCATGCAAGGGCTGGGGAAGGCGATAGCCCCATCGCCACGGGCAGCGCACGCTTGTAGGCGGGCTGATGCCCAGAGGGATGCCTAGGCCGCCCCGTGTGCCAGCACCACTGTCGAGGCCTTGCCCTCCGCCTTACCTTCCTCCCGCATTCCCCCTCGTCCGGGCCTCGCCCTTCAAGCTCCTCCGCGCCTGCCCTCTGACCTCCCCCCCCTCCAGGCCATGCAGCTCACCCACCGGGCCAAGGAGGTGAACGCCCTGCTGGCTGCCACCCTCTCCCAGGCACGTACCCGCACCATAGGCCCCACTGTGCAGCGGGGTCTGGCCCGGTCTCATGGGGAGGGCAGGGCGCTTGTGATCCCGCATTACAGCCGGGTCACACGCCCCCTCGACCCTTCGCCGGTCCGCGGGCGTGTGCTTCTGCAGCTGCGCCCTCTGCCTTGACACCCCCGCCGACACTGCCCGCGCCCCTCCCCTCCCGCCACCCGCCAAGTGCAGCTGGAGAAGGACAAGGCCAAGCTCGACCCCCCGCCCGGCGTGGACCCCGCTGCGGACCGCATCCACTGCCTGGGCTTCGCGCTGCGCGTGTTCGACAACGCCGACCGGTGCGTGCGCGGGAGGAGGAGGAGGGCCTCGGGGCGGACAGTGCTGTGTGCCCGCCGCGCCCGCCGTGCGACCTCCCACCCGTGTCTGGTCCGGGCAGGGGAGAAGGCGCAGCAGCCGACTCATCCTGGTCCGTATCTCAGGCGCTGGGCTCTGCCAGCGAGCTCTCTCCACCTCCCCACACGCCCTCTCCACCCCCCCCTCCCCCTCCTGCAACCCCCACCCCAGGGTGGACCGGGCGGGCAAGGCCACGGAGCGCACCTCCAAGGCCTTCTACGCAGCGTCCGTGTTCATCGAGGTGGGGTGGGGTTGGGGGGAGACGACGGGGGGGGCACCGCAGGGGAGCGGGTCCGGGTCGCCGCTGCAGTCCACAGACGACCCCTGCATGGCCCCAGCGCCGGGGCCGGGGCCTGCCGCACTCACGGCCGCCTGCGGCTGGTGCTGGCGCCTCCCACTCTACTGTGCCTGGGCCGTCCCCTCCCCCACACCCCCAGATCCTGAACCAGTTTGACGGCGGGGTGGACCAGGAGCTGTTTGAGAAGCAGCGCTACTGCGCCTGGCGGGCGGCGGACATCCGCAAGGCGCTGAGGGAGGGCCGCCAGGTGGGGCTGGGGGGGGTGCTGGGTGCTGGGTGCTGCCGGGGGGAGGGGCGGGGCTAGGGCACCGGGGTGGGTCGGCAACTTGGCGTCGGTGGGGGCGGACAACTGCGCGTTGGGTGCGCGAAGCACGGAGGCGCACCTGCTGAAGAACGAAAGCCTATGGGCACAGTCTGTTGCTGACAGCCTGTGTCTGACCCGATGATGCCTGGCCGCTGCAGCCCACCCCGCCGCCCAGCAATGTCAAGACCGCCCCCGGGGGCCCCAGCGGCGGCGGCGGCGTGGACGACCTTCCGCCGGCTTCCGGCAACAGCGACTGGGCGTACGGCCCATCTGCACCCGCTGGATCCAGCACCGCCGCAGCTGGATCCAGCGCTGGATCGCGGGCCGCGCCCGGGCCAGGCTCCGGCGACTTCAGCATCTCGGCCGGTTCTGGTTCTGGATCCGGGTACGGCAGCATCGGCGGCGCATCAACCGCCCCGCCGCCGCCCCCGCCGCCAGCTGGCAGTGACGGTTTCCCGGACCTGCCATCCGTACCGTCCTTCGGCGGCCCGTCGTTCTCTGGCGGCTCGTACCTTGGATTGGGTCCTTCGGCACCGCAGCCACCGCACCCACCGCCGCCGCCAGCGGCGGCGTTTGGCGGCGCGGGTGGCGGCGGCGGCAGCGGCGCGGGCCCGCGGTTCCACCCGGGGTCCCGGCTGCTGGTGCGGCTCGAGGCGTCGCAAGAGACACAGGTGGGGGCTGGGATGGTGCACGTGTTGGCTTGGGCCGATAGCTTGGGGCTTGGGGCGGAGCTGCAGGGGGTGCAAGGGGGCAGGGCCTCGTCAGGAGTGGGGGGTTTATGGCCTCTGTGTGGGCCAGTCGGGGGCGGCTATGCGTTCCATCCTCGGCTTGTGTCACACGCCCCGTGCCGGCCCTTGCAAACCCCTTTGCCTGCGCCTCCGCAGACCGGGACCGTGGGGCAGGTGCTGACGCGACCGGACGGCGGCTTCAGGTGGGCCGAGGCCCGGCAGCCTCCGTCCGGCTGAGAAACAGCCGGCCGGGGTCCTGTGAGAGCCGTGGGAGGCAGGCGGCGAATGCAGGGGTCCGCAAAGTCTCTCCCGCCGAGATCATCAAGAATTCAACCGTCTCAGACCCATACCGCCCTTCCGTGTCACCGCTCACACCGTCGTCCTCTCCGCCCCCCTCACCCCCTGCCTCCCCTGCTGGCCTCCCCCCCCGCCCCCCCACCCCAGCTACAAGGTGGCGCTGCGGAACCGACTGGTGGACGTGCACGAGGAGGAGGCGGTGCCGGCGCTGGCCGAGGGGGACCCCGTGCTGCTGCGCGGCAGGCGGCCGGGGGCGGGGGCACTGGGGGGCGGCCCCGCGCCGCCGCTGGCCGGCACCGTGGTGCTCATCAACGACGCATCCTGGTGAGCCGGTTGGCGGTTGACGGTTGGGGTGGTTGGCGGCGCGTCGGTGCTGGTGGCGGTTGGGTGGCCGGGGCCGGGTGATAACGCGAGGGTGGGGCTGGACGTGAGGTGACGGGCCAGGGAAGGCAAAGGCACATCGCACTCATGCCGATTCGCTTCCGGTACGCTAGAAGTACCCATCCTCAAGCTGCCCTCCCCTCTACCCTTCCACGGTCCCCGGCCCCAGGCCGCCCTCGTACCTGGTCAAGACCTCCGAGGGAGCCGAGGTGGCGGCGGAGGCGAGCGAGCTGGCGTCGCCGCTGCCCGCGTCGGCGCCGTCAGCCCCGTCGGCGCCGCTGCCGCCGCCGCCAGCGGCGCGGCCCTACTCGCAGCCGTCGCCGCCGCGGGCGCCGCCCCCGCCAGCAGTGCCTCCGCCTCCGCCGCCGCCAGCGCACGGTGCCGCCGGAGCGCCGGGGTATCCGTCGGTGGGGTCAGGCCACTTCGGTATGGGCATGGGGGCTCCGCCGCCGCAGCAGCCACCGGCGCCGCCCGCTGCGCCGTCGGGCTACGGCTGGGGCGCCCAGCTAGCCGCCCAGCCTACGCCGCCGCCCCAGCAGCAGCCCCAGCAGCAGCCCATGCCCACCTTCACGGTGCCGCCGGGCAACAAGCCATCACTGCAGGTGGGCCCGGCTGGGCCCGAGCGGGCCCATGGGGATGACGAGGGCCCTTTCAGACAAGCGGCCCGAGCGGGCCCACGGGGGGTCATGTGCGGTCCGCGGGCTTGTTCAGACCACTGGCCATACCGTGCATGGCCCTTGACCACCTGATGGTTGGGCTGTTAGTACCGTCAAGAGAGAGCGCCCCGCTGCCGCAAACGTGCTCTTCCACTCCCACGACTGTTGAACCCACCCCCATACGATTATGCCGTCTAACCGCCAACCGCAGGTGATCACGGACGCCCAGAAGCAGGCCAAGTACGCGGTGTCGGCGCTGTCGTTCGAGGACACGGTTACGGCCGTCAAGCACCTCACGGAGGCCATCAGGCTCCTCACGCAGCCGCAGGCGGCGCAGCAGGCGCAGCACGGACAGCACGGGCAGCCGGGTGGAAGGCGGTGACGGAATGGGGGGGGGGGGTGACTGCCGCAAGTGAGGGCGGGGTTGTTGTTGCTTGTTGAGGGGTGCACCCCGCCGCTGTCATGGATGTTGAGGGTGGGCATGCAAGCGCGGATATCGGGGGCTGCCGTTGCATGTGCCGTTGCATGTGGGGAAAGCACGGGGGTGCCGGGAGGTCATGGGAGAGCACGCGGGTAGGTGAACCTGAGGAGGGAGTGCAAGGGAGGGCGCTGGGATGGGGACTAAGGCGGCAACTCTATGACGAGTGGGGGGCAGCAGACGAGGGCAACCATGGCAATTATTGCGTGTCCTCTGCTGAAGGGCGAAGGCTGAAGGGTTCTGGGGGTTGCCGGGTTGCCGGGCTAGATCGATCTTTGGACGGACCCTGCAGTGCCGCATTTGAACGGTGGCTTGCGTCGGCTGGCGTTGAGTTGGAGACCTCAGTTGCGGGGGTTGCATGACTATTTGACGCTCTGACCTGTCGTCCAAGCATACCTCACGGCGTCCCTCCATGCCTCGCTCTCCATGAGCAACCATGCCGAACGATGCCACCACACGTGTGCCCCACTCCCTCTGTGCCAAAGCCGTGCCTTTGTTGTACCGTTATCCTGCCTTTATCCCCATCCACTGCGCACCGCCACATACAACAACTGAATCCTGCTCTGCGCCCCACCCGCGCTTGAATCTCCTCTGGACCAGCCAAACCCATCAGGCCCATCGCGCCCTACCCCCTCCTCCTCACCCAACCTGCCCTCATGCCTTGAGCCATCCTGCCCCTCGTGCCCACCGCCCCTGCCCGTCCACAGCCTTTTATCAATGCCCCCTACAGTGTCATGCATGGCCTATCCCGCTTGGCCCAGAGCACAGCCTACGCTGCATTCGTCAGCTTCCGCCTCAGAAACCGCCGTCCAGGGCGACGGAGAACAGGTCGACGAGGAATCCGCTGACCTCGCTCTCGGCCAGCTCCATTGCGAGGTCCTTGGCCTGTTCCATGAACAGACCCTCCGGGGCTTCGGCCAGCTTGACCGTGCTGCCATCGCTCAGCTGCACCTGGCCCTTAGATATCGCCTGGAGTGGTGGTCAAGGGACGGCACGACAGCAGGGGTCAGGAGAGGGAGAGGGAGAGGGAGAGGGAGAGGGAGAGGGAGAGGGAGAGGGAGAGGGAGAGGGAGAGGGAGAGGGAGAGGGAGAGGGAGAGGGAGAGGGAGAGGGAGAGGGAGAGGGAGAGGGAGAGGGAGAGGGAGAGGGAGAGGGAGAGGGAGAGGGAGAGGACGAACGGAGCCACCAAATGGTGCCGGTATGACGCAGAGCAGTACAAGTGCTGGTGCATGCATGACCCGGCTCACCGAGGCAATCTTCTGCTGCGTCTTGCTGGTGTACCAGGCCTGGAATTGGTTGGAAGGCAATCAAGGGCAAGAAACAGCTATTGAGCAGGCCGGCCACGGATAGGTGAAACCCGCAGCAGCTTACCACAATGCCCCAGACCAGGAGCGGGTCGCGCTGGCTTGAGTTGGAGCTGATGAGCTTCTTGACAACCTGTGTTGGCGAGGAGCGGCGCGAGAGGCTTTGGCTAAGTGAGCATTACCGGTTCGACCTCCCTGCCTCGCCCCCTGCCCCCCACTTTTTACCGGCAGGCCTACGGTTCTCCCATCACCCCCCACGCACCCCCTTCTGCATTCTGCCGCCCACAGCGCGCGACAGCTGCTTCTTCATGCGGTCGGGGGCGGCGCGGTACCGCATGTGCAGGGCCTCGAGGAACTGGAGCAGCGCCCTGGCGAGGGGAGGAGGTGGGGGCATCGGGGCGGGTGAGTCGGTGCGTGGCTTATGACAAGCGCAGGCTTGTGATAACAGGCAGAGGTTTGACGAGAACAACGTGGCAAGAAGCCGCATTGTATAGGTGAAGCAGCCGCGCACGAGACGGGCATGTCGTAACAGGCAGGGGGCACCGCAGGACCTCGCGCGCAGCAGGTGGGGAGCGGTTTGCCAGGCTCACCGGGCGTACATGGCGTTGGGGACCTTGCAGTCCGCTAGGACTTTGATGCCTGACCGCATCTCGTTCACGCTCAGCACGCCATCGCCGGAGCTGTCGAAGAAGCGGAGCGCGCCGGGCGCATCGTTGGCCTGGGGCAAGAACCGACACGGCAGGTAGTAAGGGCAATGCATGAGACCGGCCGACGTGATGCACAGCATCTGTTTTGAGCTACGTAGCGCACGCCCAACCCACTCTGACCCACCAGATTCTTGAGGCCAGCTGCGGACACGGCGTCGGCGACGCCCCCAATCAGCATGCCAGATCCGGGCAGCAGCAGAGAGCTGACGATGCAGCCGGCCTTGACCACACCGCGCGCCACCTGCTTGGCCGTGCCTTGGGCGGAGGTGAGCGTCGACAGGCCGCGCAGCCCCGACACGTCTCCGACAGAGTTGGCGCAGTCGCCTGGGCCAGCGGGAAAGGGTCCGACAGGGACGGGGTGAGGCGTGCATGTCAGTGCATCTTGGGAACAAAGGGCAACGGACTCGATCGGAGAATGCCAGCGTACCGTCAAGCTGGCCTTGCCAAGAATTATGCAGTACGAGCCTTCAGGCAGTACAGGCTGTTGTACATGCACACATATACGGCAAGCTGCCTCACGACACCCGACCGCTCACCCTCCAGGCTGTCGTACTCCTCGGCGGCCAGCACTCCGATGCCGTGCGAGCGGCAGGCGCGCGTGGTCCCGGCCCTCTCCTCGGCGGTCGACACGCCAGACTTGGCCCAGCAGGGCACGCAGTAGTAGTTGCACGGCGCCTTGTCCTCCCGGAGGCGGCGCACGTAGTCGAGCACGCGGTGCCCCGGCCGGGTCTCGTCAGAGGCCGCCCAGTGAGGCGGCTGGAACCCGGCGGTGCGGAGCGGCGCAGGACTGGTGAACTCGGTGAAGAAGCACACCACGCCCGCCTCCTGCGGGAGACGGGGAGGAGCCGGGGGGCGTTGGGGGCCGGGGGGCGTTGGGGGCCGGGGGGGGGGTGGAGGCCGGAAGGGGTTGGGGGCCGGGGCGGGGGTTGGGGGCCGGGGGCCGTTGGGTTGCAACTTGGGTCATGTCTGGTCACCTCTAACGGACGGCTTGTGCTTGCTATCGGAGCAAAGGCAGGGGCCCTGCTACCCGCTTCAGGGGACGATGGGGAGGACCGGAGGTTTGCTCACCCCGATCTTCCAGCTGCCCGCGTTCTTGGGCAGCTCCCGGTTGCAGCAGGCGCACGCAGCGCCCGCAGACTCCCAGCGGAGCGCGTCCTCGTCCTGGGCGCCCTGGTGGGCGTAGGTCTGGATGGTCCGGTTGGCGCTGGCCGTGGCGGCTGCACGGCGGGAGAGCAGGAAGCACGATGGCGGCGGGCGGGTCGGGGACCGAGCCATGGTTGGTAGGTAGGTGCTGCAAGGATGCTTCAGCCCCTGCCAACTTGAACTGTGTGCATTTAGCCAGGACTCCCTTGGCAAGCGCGTGTGCGCCTCATGGGCAAACCTATCTACCCGCATAGCGGTGGTGTTCACGCGAAGCGACGCGTCGTGCACAGCCGTCGTTGACGGCGGCGCGCTCCTCCTTGGCTGCCACGCCGGCCCAGCAGGGCGGGCAGAAGTACCTACAGCACACGGGGGGGGGGGGTGTTTTGGTGGCACTGGAGTGCACACAGTGTCTAGGCATCGAAGACCTCGTGGTGTCTAGGGATCTCCATCCCAACACTTACTCTGCAGTGTCCCGCGTTTCCTTCTTGTGGCCAGGCGATGGGCCGGCGCGCCTTACATAATCCAGCCAGCCCTCCTTCGGCTTCTCGATCCAGCCTCCGGCGCACTTGTAGAGCTTGTCTTCGAAGTCCACCTGGGTGAAGGCAAGGGCAATATAAGCGCAAGTTACATCAAACGGTGCATAAGAGGGCTCCGAGGGCCCTGAGGTTGGCGAGTGTCGGCGAGGGCGGCGGGGTGCGGGTGGAGGCTGTACTCAGGCGGGTACCACTCCGGGTCCGGACCGTGTCCCCAGCCCTCAAGGCCCTTAACCCCTTTTGGGAATCCTGCCCCAAGAACCCCAACCCGGCAGCCCCCTAGAACCTGTGGGGGAGGATTCCAAAGGCGTGTTATCGTGGTTGCCTTCCGAGGGGGGTGAATTCCAGGGGGTGGGGCGTGCCGACTTGACTAACCGGACCGCAACCTCTGGCCACCGAGTTGCTTCGCGCCTTTCTGTACTATGGTAGCTGGGCATAAGAGCAGCCTTCTCAGCGCTGTTGGGGCCGCGAGGAGGAAAATCGGGTGCCTTGACCAGCCTTGACCGAACCGTGTCGCGCGCAGCCAGGATCTCAAGCGCCCAGCCGCAATGCAGTCGACGCCTATAGTCATTCTTATGATCATGCCGGGGTGTTTTGGCGGAAACTCGGAGGTCGGCAACTCGGCTTGTCACGCGAGGATTGGTGCTCAAGCGACACCTGCTCGCAGCCCCGACCCCCACAGAGGCCTCCTTAGGTATCTGTGAGCCTATGGGAGCCTTTCGGGCTGGGGACACGCGGCCGCCTATGGGCCAGACCGAAGTGGTACCCGCCTGGCTGTACTCCTGGGTCGCACTTGACGCACCTTGTGAAAGGGGCCCTTCTCGAAGAAGCTGAAAGGCGTGTAGAAGACGTAAATTAACGATCCGGGAAATCCAGGCGCTGGCTTCGCGTCGCACTTCACGAAGTTGCCCTTGTTGCTGGGCATGCTGGCACAACACGCTGAGCACTTCACGCCATCGGCTTCCCAGCTCTTCCCCATGTTGACCTGCTGCTTCCAGGGTCAACATTGACGGGGAAAGGATAGATAAGCAAAGCCCTCGCGGAATGCGAGCGGTGAGCGGAATGGGCGGGAACTCGGCGACGTGCCAGTGAGTACGCGAGTAGCTCGCTTATCGACCCAGATCGCATGAATACAGCTGAACGCACGGATTGCACCACGTCAGGGGGCGGAAAGAGCTGAAGGTCCTGAGCATGAACGGGTTGCCGAGGTGGTCTTTGAAGCACAGAGACCATTAGGAGCCTGTCGAGAGCACGCTCACCTCACACCAGGAGCAACGCCAGGAGATGCCTTGCAGCGGCACGGTCCGCGAGCGAGGATGTCAGGAACGATGAGTCTTCGCGCAACCGGCGCCGTAGACTCTGCCACTAGTGGTGGTATTGCTTTAGGACGTCTTGGGTCGGCTACGGCTTTTATGGGCTCGCCGTAGGGGCCTCGAGGCCCGGGCCGCGATCAACTTGTCGCAGGCGTTGGGCCCGCTCTGGGCCTTGCAACCCAACCGCTCACAATGCGGGGTCCTCACAACACGTTGTGCACGACTCTGGATATTGCTTATCTGAAGGTAGGTCTTGGTTGAAGGCCGCCTGGTGGGCGCTTCGTATGAACGGGTAGGCTGTGGGCAGGGCTGTGGGGCCACGAAGGGTCGCAGGTAAGGTTTGCGGGGTTTGGTAGGGTTTGGCCCCGAAGTGGGCCTTCGGGCGGGCCTTCTGTGCGTGCGGCCGCGCTACCCCACATGTTCACCGTGGGCTGCTTTCTGTTATGGGCAGAAGTTAGGGACTCAGGAGGGACTTGTGAGCCGGCCCCGGCCGGCTGTCAAGGTGCAGTCCGGGCTGTCCGGCTGTCCGGTCAGGGGGTAGGCCCTTGGTGCGTAGGCTCTTGAGGGGCCCGGACATCACAGACCATGCCCCATTAGCACACCGCAGAGTGGTATAGAGAGCATGAGAGAAGCTATACGCGAGTGAGTGGGCCCTTGGTAGCCCCCCGGGGGGGCAGCAGGGGGAGAGGGCTTTGGCACCCTTGCCCCGCCCCCGGCCTTCATTGTGAGCACCAAGGAACTGCTGACCGACAGGAGGAGGCGGGTGCGGCGGCGGCGGGGGAGGAGGCGGGGGACCTAGCTCCCATGGAAACAAAGCAAAGGTGTCAAGCTCTCTTGGAGTCTTGGGGAGCCTTGTGGGCCTGCAGAAGGCAGGAGCGGGTGGCCTTCAGGGGCAGAACTGAATGAAGGAGGGTCAGGCATGGTTTGGCAGGGTTTGGTCCCGACCCAGGCCTCAATTAGGATCCCGTGCGGCTCGTTTGGCGTATCATACTTGAGAGGCGGATTGAGGCCTTCAGTAGGCCTGAGGCGGGCCGCGGGCTGGTCAAGCACGAGAGTTCTCACCCAGCGCATGTGCCCTGCACTGTAGTGCTACAAAGGGGGGCGAGGGGGGTCCTTCATTGTAAACACCGATCGAGGATTGTGCTGTACAACAGGGGGGACTAGCGGCCGCCAAGGGCAGTCCAAGGGGCGTGCCCCCAAGGGAAGGGGAACGTCAAGCCCACGTTGCTGGCACCCGGCGAGGCGGGGGTTTCGACGCAAACACTTGGCGGGGGGCCGCAACCCGGCACGTGTACCCAGTCTCACACCTTATGGCAGTTGCCGACACAATAGCGTCCGACCTCATGTTCTTTGCGTACAACTTCGCGCGACAGGAAAGGCACAGCCAGATGCTGAAGCTCGGGGTGGCGAGGGGGGTATCGATGGTCGATATCGTTCTCGCGCGAAACCACACGCTGCTGCGCTTCACCGACGCCATGACATCCAACTTCAAGCCATTAATGACAATGCGGGGTCGATGCGACGAAAGAAGCATGTTTGGGCCCCTAGTGGTTCAGGTCGGTAGAACTTGGCACCCAGCACACTGCGAGTATTGCTCTCCTAATCCTACCTTCATTGCATGCTACGAAGTCAGTCGCACGTTCAGATATCGACTCGCGACGCGTTCTCGCGCGACGCTGCACGGAGCGTGTACGCACCAGCAGCAGCATGCTTGAAACGAAATCTTTGATTGCAAGAGCGGCAAGTCCTTAGCGTAAGTTAGGGGGTGGGGGGCGTGATACGTAACTCCCCCGCAGGGGACACGCCAATAACCAGGGCTGCAGGGCGTTTTACCAAGGAGATTCGAGGCTTTGTCGCAGGGGCTGGCCGGCCTTCTGGCCGCGTGTGTGTCGGCCTGCGCGCCGCGTACTCAGGTTGAGGGAACCAAAAGGCTCACACACACGTGACGTCGCCCACGAACCCGATACAACCGGCCAGTGCGGCGTAGGCTGAAGGAAAAACGCGTCCGCTGCACACCACGCGCACAATTGGTGTCCGCCAGTGCGACGTCGTCCTGGGTTACCGCGCATCGACCATCGGCCTGACCCCGACCTGACTTATTGACCATAATGAAACAAGTAACGTGCACTGGTCGCACATAGCTCTGCGTAAAACTCTTCACCCTTAATGGCCAGTCTCTCTCACGAGTGCCCAGGCGCATGGCTGATGGACACATGCGAGGGGGCTCTGACTTTTCGCTGCCAGACTGATGCCTAGTGCCTCCGTAAGACGTACACCCCACATGTCAGCCTGCAGCGGCTGGTCGAGCTGCAGCCCGACAGGAAAACTGGCGCGCATGCCAGACCTCGCGCGGCTGATACTGACCGGGCTGTGCCTGCTACCATTGCTATGTGAGTCAACAACTCTCGTCGACACCCTCCAGTACAGCTCCAGTACCACCAATACCTGGACCACATTGAACGCCAACATTCCAATGGGTGCGCCTTTTGACGTCGCCGCCAGTGCCGTGCCCCAGCAGCTACAGCAAGTCTCTGTCCGGATGTCCTCCCAGGGGGGCCGCCAATTTGCGGTGGCACTCTTCCGCTCGACTCCGAGTGGCTACCCCACCACCTTCATCTGCCGCTTGGGAAACTCAAGCGTGTCTACCACGACGACCGCGACCACGTATACCCTTACATCTCAACCGGAGGGGAGTGTGGTGGTCCTTGCGGCAGGCTACCGCTACTGGGTCGTCCTCTCCCCAACGTTGGGATCCTTATACGTCAACGTCAACACGGGTTTGAACGCCACGATGCAGGCAGCCGTGTTTCCCGGCTACACACCTGGCAATGGGCTGTTCGCATCTAACGGCATCAACACGGCTACATCAAACCCCAACGACACGTACTGGAGTAACATGCAGCCTCTAACTGGTTCCATTTCTACGTATCAATCTATCCTCATCAAAGTGGAGGGCACAACCGCGCCCAGCCCACCGCCTTCCTTGCCCCCAAGCCCTGTGCCACCCAGCCCGAAACCTCCCAGCCCGCCACCTCCCTCGCCCCCAAGCCCTGACCCGCCCAGCCCCAGACCTCCCAGCCCGCCACCTCCCTTGCCCCCAAGTCCTGCGCCGCCAAGCCCGGAGCCACCCAGCCCGGACCCTCCCTCGCCCCCAAGCCCTGAGCCGCCCAGCCCCAGACCTCCCAGCCCGCCACCTCCCTTGCCCCCGAGTCCTGCGCCGCCAAGCCCGGAGCCACCCAGCCCGTCACCTCCCTCGCCCCCGAGCCCTGAGCCGCCCAGCCCCAGACCTCCCAGCCCGCTACCTCCCTTGCCCCCTAGTCCTGCGCCGCCAAGTCCGGAGCCACCCAGCCCGTCACCTTCCTCTCCCCCAAGCCCTGCGCCGCCCAGCCCCAGACCACCCAGCCCGCCACCTCCCTTGCCCCCGAGTCCTGCGCCGCCAAGCCCGAAGCCACCCAGACCGTCACCTCCCTTGCCCCCGAGCCCTGAGCCGCCCAGCCCCAGACCTCCCAGCCCGGACCCTCCCTCGCCCCCGAGCCCTGAGCCACCCAGCCCCAGACCTCCCAGCCCGCCACCTCCCTTGCCCCCGAGTCCTGCGCCGCCAAGCCCCAGCCCTCCCAGCCCGCCACCTCCCTCGCCCCCAAGCCCTGAGCCGCCCAGTCCCAGACCTCCCAGCCCGCCACCTCCCTTGCCCCCGAGTCCTGCGCCGCCAAGCCCCAGACCTCCCAGCCCGCCGCCTCCCTTGCCCCCAAGCCCTGAGCCGCCCAGCCCGCTACCTCCCAGCCCGGACCCTCCCTCGCCCCCGAGCCCTGCGCCGCCAAGCCCCAACCCTCCCAGCCCGCCACCTCCCTTGCCCCCGAGTCCTGCGCCGCCAAGCCCCAGACCTCCCAGCCCGGCCCCTCCCTCGCCCCCAAGCCCTGAGCCGCCCAGTCCCAGACCTCCCAGCCCGCCACCTCCCTTGCCCCCGAGTCCTGCGCCGCCCAGCCCCAGCCCTCCCAGCCCGCCACCTCCCTCGCCCCCAAGCCCTGAGCCGCCCAGTCCCAGACCTCCCAACCCGCCACCTCCCTTGCCCCCGAGCCCTGCGCCGCCAAGCCCGGGGCCACCCAGCCCGCCACCTCCCTCGCCCCCGAGCCCCGAGCCGCCCAGCCCGAAGCCACCCAGCCCGTCACCTCCCTCGCCCCCGAGCCCTGAGCCGCCCAGTCCCAGACCTCCCAGCCCGCAACCTCCCTTGCCCCCGAGCCCTGAGCCGCCAAGCCCGGAGCCACCCAGCCCGGACCCTCCCTCGCCCCCGAGCCCCGAGCCGCCCAGCCCCAGGCCACCCAGCCCGGCCCCTCCCTTGCCCCCGAGCCCTGCGCCGCCAAGCCCGGAGCCACCCAGCCCGCCACCTCCCTCGCCCCCAAGCCCGGAGCCGCCAAGCCCGGACCCACCCAGCCCTCCACCTCCCTCGCCCCCGAGCCCCGAGCCGCCAAGCCCGGACCCACCCAGCCCTCCACCTCCCTCGCCCCCGAGCCCCGAGCCGCCAAGCCCGAAGCCACCCAGCCCGCCACCTCCCTTGCCCCCTCGCCCCGAGCCGCCCAGCCCGGAGCCACCCAGCCCGCCACCTCCCTCTCCCTCGAGCCCCGAGCCGCCAAGCTCGAACCCACCCAGCCCGCCACCTCCCTTGCCCCCGAGTCCTGCGCCGCCAAGCCCGGAGCCACCCAGACCGTCACCTCCCTCGCCCCCAAGCCCTGAGCCGCCCAGCCCCAGGCCACCCAGCCCGGCCCCTCCCTTGCCCCCGAGCCCTGCGCCGCCAAGCCCGGAGCCACCCAGCCCGCCACCTCCCTCTCCCCCAAGCCCCGAGCCGCCAAGCCCAAAGCCACCCAGCCCGCCACCTCCCTCGCCCCCAAGCCCTGAGCCGCTTAGCCCCAGACCTCCCAGCCCGCCACCTCCCTTGCCCCCGAACCCTGCGCCGCCAAGCCCGGAGCCGCCCAGCCCCAGACCTCCCAGCCCGGCCCCTCCCTTGCCCCCGAGCCCTGCGCTTCCAAGCTCGGAGCCACCCAGCCCGCCACATCCCTCGCCCCCTCGCCCCGAGCCGCCAAGCCCGAAGCCACCCAGCCCGCCACCTCCCTTGCCCCCGAGCCCTGCGCCCCCAAGCCCTGAGCCGCCCAGCCCCAGACCTCCCAGCCCGGCCCCTCCCTTGCCCCCGAGCCCTGCGCTTCCAAGCTCGGAGCCACCCAGCCCGCCACATCCCTCGCCCCCTCGCCCCGAGCCGCCAAGCCCGAAGCCACCCAGCCCGCCACCTCCCTTGCCCCCGAGCCCCGAGCCGCCAAGCCCGAAGCCACCCAGCCCGCCACCTCCCTTGCCCCCGAGCCCTGCGCCGCCAAGCCCGAAGCCACCCAGCCCGCCACCTCCCTCGCCCCCAAGCGCTGAGCCGCCAAGCCCGGAGCCACCCAGCCCACCACCTCCCTCGCCCCCAAGCCCTGAGCCGCCCAGCCCCAGACCTCCTAGCCCGCCACATCCCTTTCCCCCGAGCCCGGAGCCGCCAAGCCCGGAACCAACCAGCCCGCCACCTCCCTCGCCCCCAAGCCCTGAGCCGCCCAGCCTCAGAACTTCCAGCCCGCCAGCTCCCTCGCTTCCAAGCCCTGAGCCACCCAGCCTCATGCCACCCAGCCCGGCCCCTCGCTTGCCCCCGAGTCCTACGCCGCCAAGCCCGGAGCCACCCAGTCCATCGCCTCCCTCGCCCCCAAGCCCTGAGCCCCCCAGTTCGGTGCCACCCAGCCCACCGCCGCCCTCGCCCCCAAGTCCGGAGCCCCACGGTTCGGTGTCAGTCAGCTTACCGCCGCCCTCGCCCCCAAGTCCGGACCCCCCCGGTTCGGTGTCAGTCAGCCCACCGCCGCCCTCTCCCCCAAGTTCGGAGCCCCCCGGTTCGGTGTCGGTCAGCTTACCGCCGCCCTCGCCCCCAAGTCCGGAGCCCCCCGGATCGGTGTCAGTCAGCCCACCACCGCTCTCTCCCCCAAGTCCGGAGCCCCCCGCTTCGGTGTCAGTCAGCCCACCGCCGCCCTCTCCCCCAAGTCCGGAGCCCCCCAGTTCGATGTCAGTGAGCCCACCGCCGCCCTCGCCCCCAAGTCCGGAGCCCCCCGGTTCGGTGTCGGTCAGCCCACCGCCTCCCTCTCCCCCAAGTCCGGAGCCCCCCGGTTCGGTGTCAGTCAGCCCACCGCCTCCCTCGCCCCCAAGTCCGGAGCCCCCCGGTTCGGTGTCGGTCAGCCCACCGCCTCCCTCTCCCCCAAGTCCGGAGCCCGCCAGTTCGGTGTCAGTCAGCCCACCGCCTCCCTCTCCCCCAAGTCCGGAGCCCCCCGGATCGGTGTCAGTCAGCCCACCGCCTCCCTCTCCCCCAAGCCCTCAGCCCCCCAGTCCGCCACCTCTTCTGCCCCCGAGCCCCAAGCTCTCGCCGGCCCCACCCCCGAGCTTCGTCGCAGACCCTGCAAACCTCTTCGTGCCCCCTTCCCCGCCGCCCCTCGCTATTGCCGTGGCCACGATCACCTTTCCAAACTCTACTTTCACGTCGAGCAACGACACTTTCACGGCCCCCGACGGAACGCTGCTGACGGCTGTCAACTATTTAGACGCGAGCATAAGCTTGATGGCGGGTTCGGAGTACGCGGATTGCTTTGAATTGATTCAGAACGTCATGCACACGAACCTGGCCGCACGCTTCCCCTACCGGGTGAGCCAATGGCGTTTGCGGCTGCAGTCGCCCCGTTGTTGCCTCGCTCCACGCGAGCAGGGCTGGAGAGGCTTTGCGACAGCGCCAGTCGGCGGCTGGGCGTGTGGTTGTGCTTACCACCCCTCCCCCCCAACCCTTACCAGACCACCATCTCCACCCAGGCCTGCACCGCGGGTGGCGGAAGGCGGGCGGTGCTGGCCGGGCATCGCGGGCAGCGGCTGCTTGGCGACAACGTAGGCGGGGTCCCGGTAGGGTGGCGGCTGGGGGCCTGGACCAGACACGTCCACTGTGTGCCCCGCCTTGAACGTTTGGCCGGGCCCTGTGCGGCTTATGTATTCCTCTCTCGGCCCCGCCTTGCAGACGTGTGTGCCTGCGGTGGTCACCACGGTCCGCTTTGAGGTGAGACCCGCCGCAACCCCTGGCCTCAATGGCACCCCTGACCCTGTGGTACGCAGCGGAAGTGTGCAGCACGGAACAAGACGATAGGTCCGGGCCAGGTGCCTGGATGCTTACATCGCCTGGATGTCGCACAACAGGCCCCTGCCCGTCGTGCCACCCTTAATCCTACCTGCATGCGCATACGCGTCCTCGCTCCCCGCGCCGTTCCCGACCCGGCAGCCACTGTCTGCGCCCTCCACCTTCCCCATTGCACCAGGTGTCTCCCACCGTTGCCACGGAGAACCTGCGCAGCGACGCCTACGACGCCATCACCGCGGTGATCAATGGCGCCTGCCCCCTGGGGGAGATAGACGGCAGCTGGGCCTCGGTCGGATGCGCGGTGAGGCCTGGGCGCATGGGCTTGCCTGGTTGTGCTGCAGTGCATGTCTGAACTCCTCCCTCTGCCTCCCTCCTTCCCTGCATGCAGCTCCGCGCGGTGTCTGCCTCAGCAGTGTCTTGTGAGGCGCTCACGGCGGCCCTGCTGCAGGCCTCCACCGGCCTCTCGGGGGGCGTCACGTCCTGCTCCCAAGCACACACAGGGGTGCGTCCGCCCTTGCCCCTTCCCTTGAGCTACAGCGCGAAGCGGGCGGGGCCTCGTCTCCCCTTTGGGCCAGGAGGCTGTCATGCTGCCGGCCGGGTGGATGCTGAGCAAGCGCGCTTGTACACCTCTTTCCAACTTCCAACCCAAGCGTTGGCTCGCTCAACAGCTCCGCTCCCCCACCCGGCTGCCCCCACGCCCCCAGACGCCAGTTGTGGTGTATCCTCCGGACAACTCCACCTCAGCCACCACCTTCCAGGTGAGGGCTGGGAGCGCCGAGCGGTCTGCCTGGATGCCACGCACAAGCCTCCCATTGGAGCCTAAAAACCGAAAAGCGCCTAAAAGCTAAAAGCCAGCGCTTGGCTGCTTGCCTAAGAAGCAAGTGCTGTCCTCGCAAGTGCTGTCCCCGCAAGTGGTTGGCCTAGAACGCAAGTGCTTGGCCTAAAAAGCAACACGAAGCAACCGCTGCCGTGGCTTTGTGCCCTCGCAGGGCGGCACTGGCAGCGGCGGTGACGACTCGGGCTCGAGCCTGCTGTGGATCATTGCAGTCGTCATGGGCGCCCTCGCGCTCACGGCTCTGGTGGTGGCTCTGTTCATGTGGAGGCGGCGGGTGCGTGCGAGCTAAGGAGTGACGGGCAGGGCATGCACCAGCGGTTGGCGAGGAATCAGCTTCTGTCGCGGGTGCCTGCGGTGGCGTCAAGACATTCAGCCAGTCCAACACCTGCGGTCATCCGCGCGCAAACAAATGAATGAAGATACAGAGACAGTATGGTGGCCGCGGGCGTGGGCAGGGCATGATGACTTTCCCCATCCCGCCCCCCTGCCCCCCTGCCCCCATGCAGAGCCAGGCCTCCAATGTTACCGCAGGCGCGGAGCCCGAAAAGGATGACGGCGCCGCGGCAGGGGCCGCGGCGGGCACTAGCACCGCTGCCGGAGCCGAGGGCGCCAGCCACTGGGCGGGGCCGGGCACAGGGTTGGGTGGGGGGGCGGGCGCAGGAGGACAGGGCAACAACGGCTCTGCTCCGTCCGAGCCGGCCGGTGCAGTCGGGGCCTGCGGTGTGGGGGCGTCGGCAGTTGCGGAGGCCGCTGCTGTCAAGCCCGTCGCATTCCCGGTTAGGGCAGGTGGAGGTGATGCAGGGGCGAGCACCGCCGCTGGCGCCAGCAGTGCGGTCCCTGACGGCGGCGCCGCTGCGGCTCCCCTCGCCCCCGAGGCAGCTAACGACGGGGCCACACCCGGGGTCGCGGCGTCTGTGCTGCCGCCAAACAAGCTATCGCCTGGCGCCATTGCGGCACGCGCGGACCCAGCAGCGGCTGCGGGCGTCCGCTCCCGTGGGCGGTCCGGCGCAGCTCCGAGCGCCCCGCCAGGCATTCTGTACTCCGCCTCCCTGGAGCCTAACCTTGCGGCTGAGCTGGCAGCGCAAATGGCGGCCTCGCCTCACAGTCCGCGATTTGGTCTGTTGACCTCTCCCAAGGGAGGCCAGGAGTCGCTCTCTCGCTCTGACACGGGACAGCACTCGGAGGCCGGGGACGTCACGGCGCGCAGCCCGCCGCCGAAGCTGTACGGAGCAGGCAGCGCTGCGTTTGCTTCGCTCCGGGTGCCAACGCTCGAGGTGAGGCAGCCGCGGGGAGCAAATTGGGGCAGTAGGTGTGGACCTCAACAGGCTATCGCAATTTGTACTCCGTGCGTCTCATCCCTTATTGCCCACCGCAGGAGGAGTACGTGGAGCCGGCCCCTGGAGCAGACTCCGTCCCCGAGCGGGCCGCAGCGGGAGGGGCGGCTGGGGCCGGTGCCGTCGCCACCTCCAAGTGGCGCTTCTGTGGCGGTTCCAAGCAAGGCCCGAAGGAGGCGGGGCCGCCCAGCCCCGGAGGCACGGCCCAGCAGCCTGTGCCTGGCTCCCCGGACGGAGCGGCGGAGGGCAGATCACAGCGCGGCGCTCTCAGCCGCATGTTTGGTGGACTCTTCGGCGCCAGGCAGGCCCCCGCCGCTGACGGTGTCGGGGCTGCTGGCCGTAGCGACGGAAGCGCGAGTGCCGCCGGCACCGGCGCCGGGGAAGGCCCGCCCCCTGCTGGCGGCGGCACTGCGGCCGCAGCCGGCAGTCTGCAGCCTTCCAACGCTGCCGCTCTGCCGGCGCCGGTCCACGAGTCCCCTCCCTTGCTGCCAGCGGCAGACTCGCCCATCACCCCCCATACCTCGGCCCCTCCAGCCGCCGCCATATCCCCGCCCCTGGCCGGCGCCGCTGCGGCCTCAACTTTCGCCTCGAGCTTCACTGGCGCCGCCAGCCCAGGCCTCAGAGCCGCGGTCGTTGCGGCTGCCTCCGCGTTCCGCTTCGGCGGTTCCCCCGGCCCTTCGCCCTGCGCCACTCCCCGCGCCGGTTCGCGGGCCTCGCTGCTGCCCATTTCGCGTACGGCCTCAGAGTCCGCTAGCCGCGCCGGGAGCGCAGTGTTTCTGCAGCCCAACCCCGTGTACGAGCGCCCTGGCGAGGTGGGAAGCCAGCCGGGTGAGCAGCAGGAGGAGGGCGCGGACCGCGCAGCTGCGCCGGTGCGGAGCCCCGCTTCCTTCGGCGGTGGCGGCGGAGCGGAGTTGGGTGGAGCCGCCTCAGTGCCTCGAGGCGGCGCTGCCATCGGCCGCCGTAAGAGCCGGCTGGCACGCCCCGCCGCCGACGGCAGCAGTGCCGCAGGCGGCGCCGCGGGCCGGGATGGCAGCGCAGCCAACACGGCTGCGCGAGCTGCGGCCGTGGCGGGTGCAGTGGCGGCACCGGCGGCAGCTGATTCGCCCACGCAGCCCCCGACGTCGGCGGCGGCAGCAGGCGACGAAGACGAGGAAGCGGCCGCGGGCGACCCCGCCGCCCGCTCTGCTGTCGCAGCCACGCGCGCAAGCGGCGACGTGGAGCACGAAGCTGCGTCCGCGGACCAGCCGGAGGGGACCGGGGCCCAGGCTGGGTTGGGCCCACACGTTGCCCGCGCCTTCAACCCCCGTGGTCGCCTCCACAAGGGCCGCCAGACGTCTTTGCCTTGTGGCTGCTGCAGTGGCACGACTCAGATGCGCGCAGTCATGTGTGCAGTGCTGCGCTGCCAGGGTGGGTTGTAGCCCATCCCAGGTGCGCAAGGCAAGGGAGGAGTAGGAGGGGCGGCCAAGCTCCGGCACGGGTTGGGTGGGTTGGACGCCAGCCCCACCGCCAACCCGGTTGAAATCTTTTCTCGCCGCGACCTACATGGGCGCTGTGCACGAGCAGCGCCCGGCGGCGCTGTGCCGGAACCCGCCAGCCGGAGTCGCTGGCGCGGCGGCTGGCGGCGCGCAGGGTGGTGGCGGGTAGCGGTGGCTAGGAGGTGGCGGAGCGGTGTCCGTGTAGATAAGACCGGGCAGCGAAGTCTGTGCCGAGGGGTGCGAGTCCCCCGACAACCTGCTAATTACGCGTTAAAGCTCGGTTGGAGTTTTGTGCGCCCACGATTGAGAAGAGGTGGATGGGTCGCGTAGCAGATGGGTGAGGGGCTCAGCCCTTTTTCGCCCCCATGGGGGCGCCCAGCGCTTGTCTCGCCGCTTACAATTTTAATCCAAGGCCGCAGCCATTCATGTGCCTCGCCTTCTACGTAGGCTCACATGCAAACGTTACTGGCCCAAGCTCCCTCCGCATATACGCCCCAACACAGCACACGCTGGAGAGTCCATCTCATTCTGGCAGGACGGCTCGTGTCCGCCCCATGCCGCTGAAAGCCACGGCTCGATTGCAACCAGTTCTTACGCCCAGTCGGCACCAGGAGCCGCTGGGCGTGAATCGCATGTTTATGCGTGACGCGCCGGGCGCTCAGCCTAAAAGGAATATCACAAAGGCGTAAGGTCTCAGCGGTTGCGCTGTCATGACGATAAGCCCCTCAGCAGGCCCGCGTTCAGGCCTGCATTCTGCCGTGCCGCTCATTGCACGACAAGCCCAGCTCCAGCCTGCATACTTACCAAACTAAGACCGCCTCGCCACCTCAAGGGATGAATTAGATTGAACGAGCTGTCAGGATACCGCAGAGTGCCCACAACGGCACGCCGACGGCCACTTGACAAGCAATCCAAGCCCACAATAAAGAGATCCGCCCCTTCCCAAGTGATGGCTACGCACCGCGCCGCGCGCTCCGGCCCGGTCCCACTCGTCAAGTGAGTGACGCAATGCAGTAGCACCCTCTGAGGGCACCGTCACTCGACAGCCTCTCGCTCCCTACATCCTCGTCGCGCATTGAAGTCCACACCGTCATACACGGGCCCCGCCCCCAGGCTGTTCTGGGCCCCTCTCCCATTCCTACTCAGTGTGCGGTCTCCGCACCGCTAGGTTAGCCTGCCACCCAATCGCCAATAGGGCCATATGCCACCAACCGAGAGCGCTCCTCCCCAGGGAAGCGCCTACAGCATTATGTCAAGGTCTATGAGCGTCTCCACGTCCCAATCCATGTCGTCATCTTCCGCCGCCGCCTGCGCTGGCGGCTCCGGCTCCCCCTGCGCTGCCTGCTCTGGTGAACCACACTCGCGCGTGCCCGCCTCGCCTGCCGCTGCCGCCTCGTGACCCGCTGCTGCCTCCTCGGCTGCCGCCTCCTCCGCCCCTGCCTCTTGCGCTTCTGCCCCGTCAATGGGCGCCACCTCTTGAGATGCCTCCCCTGCTGCCTGCTCGGCTGCTGGCTGCCTTGCGGCAGCCTCCGCCGCTGGAGCTGCCGCCGGGGCCTCCGCCGCCGGGGCCTCCGCCGCCGCCGTGGTGACTGGTTCCACGTCCGCAGCGGGTTTCAACGGAAGCTGCGGATTCGGCTCTGCCGCCTGCGCTGTCCCCGCAGGGCCTTCCTTGACGGCCTCTGCCTCCGATGAGGCCTGCTCGTGAGCCCGCCCTCGCGCTGAGAGCTGCACAGCGGCTGCCTCATCGACTGCTGCCGCCTCCTCCCCTCCTGGCCCCGATGCCGTTTCCATCACGGCCGCTGTCCGCGCCGCCGCTGCTGCCTCCGCTGCGGCTGCTGCCTCCTTCGCGGCGGCCGCGGTCACGGCCGCAGCCTCCGCCACCGCTGCTGCCTCCTTTGCCACCGCCGCCGCCAGCACCGCCACCGTCTCCGCGTGCCCCGCCGCGCGCGCCCGCTGCAGGGCCAGCTCGAGCCCCGCCGCTGCTCCCGCCGCCACCAGCGCCACCACGCACGCCGTTCGGCCGGTCCGCGCCGCCGCCACCAGAGCCGCTCCCTCCCCGCCATTCACGTCCGCTCCCGCATGCAGCAGCGCTTCCAGAACCTGCTCGTGCCCCTCCGCCGCCGCCTCGCTGAGTGCCCGGCCGCCGCAGGAGCGGGGGCTCGCGCCAGAGGAAAGCAGCAAGCGAACGGCCGGCAGCGACCCCGCCTGCGGCAAGGACGTGACCATTCTCAGTGGGTGGACCACGAAGGCGCGACCCCCAACCGGCCCACAGCTCCGAGCCCAGACGGACACGCACCCGCACCCGCAAGCCTCACCGCACAGCGCCTAGTGCAGCACCCTTCCGTCCCCTCCGCCCTAGCCGCCCTCCCATCCCCGCCCTCCTCCCCTCCCCCGCCGCACCTGCGAGGCCCGCACCAGCGCCACGTCCTCCGCCGCCTGCGCGTCCACACCGAGCCCGGGGCAGGCCGCCAGCACCGCCCGCGCCAGGCCCTCGTGACCCGCCAGCGCCGCCTCCACCGCCCCCGTCGCCAGCTCGTACAGCCCCCGCCCGCCCCGCCGCGGCCCCGCCAGCAGCGCCGCCGCCGCGCCCGCGTGCCCCCGCCGGCACGCCGCCTGCAGCGCTGCGCCCAGGCGCGCGCCCGGCTTGGCCCCCGCCCGCAGCAGCGCCGCCACCACGGCCCCGCTGGCGCCCTCGCGGCAAGCCAGGACCAGCGCCGAGCTGTCCTCTGCGGTCGCGTCCGCGCCCGCGGCTAGCAACGCCTCGACCGTCTCCGCCCCCACTTCGAGGTCCGGGGCAGCGCCCGCGTCCCCGGCCTGCGCTGAGGCCGAAGCTGGAGCCGGGGGTCGGGCCTGCGGCCGCTCCTCCGGCCGCAGGCAGGCGGCCCGCAGCGCTGCGCTGCCAAAGGCGCAGGGGTCTGCCCCCGCCGCCAGCAGCGCCCTCACGGCCCTCAGCAGGCGGTCCGGGGGAGGCAGGGCGGCGTCCGCGTCCGTATCAGCACCAGGCACGAGTCTGGGTCCAGGCCCAGGCCCGGGCCCGGGCCTGGCCGTACCGATGCGCAGGGCCACGTGGACCAGCGCCAGGGTGACGAGCAGCCGGGGGTGGTGGTGGCAGGGGTGGATGAGGGCGGCCTGGACGTCGATGTGGCCCCACAGCACCGCCTCCGCCAGCGCCCGAGCCAGCACGTCTATCCCGTGCCGCCGCTGGGCCTCGCAGCAGGGTGCTGCTGATGGCCCCGGCCCCGGCCCTGACACCCCTCCTTGGCACGAAGGCCCCGCTGCCTCCGCGCTCGGTAGGGTAGGGCCAAGCTCGCTTGCCGCATCTAGGGCGGCGCGGGCCGCTGCTTCGGCCTCCGCCTCCACCGGCGCTTCCCGCTCGGGCGGGGGTGCGACCTCGAGCAGCTCCCGCACCGCCCCCAGCGCCCGGCGCCGGCAGGCCACCAGCAGGGGCGCGCCGCTGCCGCCGGCCGTGGGGTCCGCCCCCGCCCGCAAGAGCTGCTTGACGCAGGCCAGGTGGTTGCCGGCCGCGGCCTCCTGCAGGGCGTGCTGCAGCGCCGCTGGGCCCAGGGGCGCCCCCGCCCCGCAGCACCGCAGGATTAGCTCCACGGCCTGTGCGCTGCCGGCGGAGCAGGCGTCGAGGAGCAGGTGGGCCCCGGCCTGGGGCGCCACGCGCGGCGCGCAGCCGCCGACGATGAGAAGTCCAAACGTCGCGACGCGCGCGCGGACGGAGTGGGCCGGCGGCGCGGGGGCGCCGGGCGCGGCTGGGCGCGGCGGAGGCAGGCGCGCGCATGCGGAGGGCGCGTCGGAGGGGCCGTAACGGACCCGGAGCCAGCGTGCCGCGAGCGGGGGGCTGGGCGGGGCGAGGGGAGGGAGGGGAAGAGGGGGTGTTAGTTAACAGGCCAGGCCGGTGATGTGGGGGGAGTGGATTCGGGTGAGGGGTCGGACAGCGCAGGGTCGGACGGGGTTTAGCTGGGCCCGCTACCCGCGCTTGCGCCGGCGCACCTTGCGAGGACGACCCGAAAGTGGTTGCGCAACACGGTCGTGCACGTGCAGACGTTCCCGCTGAATGCGATGATCAGCTGCAGAGCCTCGGCGGGCAGTTCCAGGAGGGCATGCACGACCGGTTCGGAAGCGGCGGGTGAGGTCGGCACTGTGGAGCTCTCAGAGCCGCTGCCTCCACCTTGTGATCCAAGCATGGGCAAGCCATCGCCACCAGCATTGTCAAGACGAGCTCTCTTGTTGCGCGGGAACTCGATTTCAGACGCCCCCCGCCCCCTCGCTCCGACGCTCCACGCCTCGTCGGATGCCGCTTGTTGCGGTGCCATATGAAGCGTTCAGCGCATTACAGGTCCTCCGCGCAACCCGCCAGCAAGCGCCCGTCGATGGCCGCAAGGACGCCCGACAATGCCGCACGCCCCGCCACTCGCGATATGTGTAGCTTATCAATAGGCGCAGTCCACGCGAGGAGTAAATTGGGTCCGGCTACTCCGAGTGAGGATGTTGTTGCGGGAAACTGCGCACCCGTGTTGCAGAGAGCTGATAAGTATTCGAAAGCAGATACAGTATCGCGCCAGCGAGAGGCCGTCGACAATCTCGCGGCTGCTCGTGTCGCACCAGCATGCGCAACCTCCAGAATCTACACGCGTGCATTGCTTCACACGCACCAGCTACTGCCATGCAGTCATATCCCTTTCGCGGGGTCCTTTACGGCTACTCGAGTCGCCTCCAGTTGCGCGGGCCCGTCTCACCGCACGCCGTCCCAACCCAGCCGTCGCCCGCGCCTGCCAGCGACAAGCGACCCTCCTGCTTACGCGCCTCCCATAGACATGCGTTCCCACTTTCACCAGCCTCACCCCACATCCGGATGGGGCCTCAACCCAAAGGCACTCGGACGCGCCTTGTGCCATCCACACCGCTAACCCTGCCTCTCAGCAGTCCCACACGACCTCCTCGCGGAGACTTCCCCTGCCCCCGTTCCCGACCCTCAACCTGCAGCAGCCCTCCCTGAAGCCAGCTCATCTCCCCGTCAGCTGCCCCTCCAGCGCCACGAGCTGAGAGCCGTACTTGCGCTCATCCGGCGGCCGCCGAGCAGCTGGCGGCGGCGGCACGGCGGACAGCACGGCCGCCGCCTCCGGGGGCCCCACTGGCGGCAGCACTCTCCGCCCCTTGTGCTCGAGCCAGGAATCGCCCACCTGCAGTGAACAGACAGCGGGGCAACTGGCATCAGCAAGGCAGGAAGCCGAGTGTGTCCCCCACGTGCTACCCAGCCCTGCGTGCTACCTTCCTAGCCCGTCATGCCCTCGCCTTTCCTTGACCCCATGCCTGCCTGTCACCGCTGCGCCCCACGCCCTGACCCGCGCACCTTGCTTCCCCCCCGGTAGGGGTTGCTGGTCTGGTGGATCGTCTCGTAGAGCCCCTGCCGCCCCCGCCGCATCTCGGGCCCCTCCGCCTGGCCCTTGCCCTTGGCGTCGAGCCACACATCGCCCAGCGGCTGACCCGTGCCCCACTCCTTGGCCGCGCCCTCCTGCGCCGCCTTCTGCTGCAGCACGTCCGTCAGGTCCCGCCGCCCCCGGCGCTGCTCGGGGCCCGGCGCGTTGGCCTTGCCCTTGTGCTCCAGCCACCTGTCGCCGCCTGGGGGATGGGACGTGGAGCGCAACAGCAACAGCAACGGCGAGTCAACGCCAGCGCTCCCCGCCTGCCGAGGGGCCCAGACACGCTGCGCCGTACGGCACTATACGGCACTGTACAGCTGCGAGTCCATCCCTGTCGCTGTACGTCACGTGCCGACATCACGTGCAATCTTCTCAGCTCGCCATGGTGCCCCGCCTCACCCGTGTACGCCGTGGGCTTCATGTGGCAGGTGTGGTGCACCACGTCGAACAGGTCCTGCCGCCCGCGCCGCTGCTCGGGGCCCGGCACGATGCGCTTGCCGGGGGGCGCCTCGGCGGCCGCTGCGGCGTTGCCTCGGGGGTAGGTGTAGTGGTCCATGGGCACCCGGGAGGCACGGAGCTGGGTTGCGCATGGGGGGGAGGGTGAGAAGAGGGGTGAGGTATGGAAGGGACGGGCCTGAGGAAAGTGCTCAGGAGTAAGCTTGCAACTTGCAGCTGCGCCAGCCCAAGGCCGCGGCCTTGCAGCCCCCCGAGTGACTCCGCGCCCCCTGCCATGCCCTCATGCCCACCCGACTCCCCGCCCCGACATGCCCCTCTTGCCCACCTGCACCGCGCTGCCCGACAGCGGCCGCACCACGTACGCCCCCGTGCCGTCCGTGCAGTGGCCGAAGGGCGTGGCGCCGATGGCCAGCTCCCCCCACTGCCGAGTGTCCAGCATGTCCTTGCCGATCTGGGGGAGGTTGGGATCGGGCGACGGCAGGTTTGGTTGGCCGGGTGCATCCCGGATGCACGGCATAGGTTTCGGCTTGGGGCGAGCGCTGGGATAGCACGTGCCGACTGCCGAGAGGCAGACGCTGATCGCCTGAGAAGGCTGGACCCAAGCCCCCAGCGCCCAAGCCCCTGCGCCGCGCCCCACCTGTGTCCCCGCCGAGGCGCTCCGCCGCGTGGCCGCCAGCGACCCCGCCGTCCCCCCCAGCAGTGCCCCGCTGGAGGACATGAGCTGCCGCTCCACCTCCGCCTTGGTCAGGTCCCGCTTCACGGGGTCCTTGATGTCGCCTGCAGGGCAAGTTTGCACACCTTGAGCACAGCTCGACATGGCATGGACACGGCGCGGGTCCAGTCAGTCGGCCGTCTGCGGTATCACCGCCCCACGCCCAGCGCAGGCCCCCTGCCTCTGCCCACGCGGGCGCAGCGTCACGCACCCGTGGGCACGCGGATGGTGTGGGCCGCGGCGGTGAGGGGGTTGTAGTCCTCCTCGATGATCACGTCACGGAACACGCCCACCTGGCGGGTTGGGTGGGGAGCGAGTGGCGGTGAGGCAGGGCAGGGCGGCGAGGATGCGTACAGAGGAGGGGCGGCCGACAGAGCCACTGCAGCGAGACTGGCGGCGTGCGAAGATCCCGCAGACGCCTTCCCCGTTTCCTCGAGTGTTCTCTTTCCTCCCCTATCCGACACACGTGTGCTGAAGTCCCAAGCACGTGGATCCCACCCACCTTTGTGTTTGTGGTGTGCAGGTACTGGTCGTACTGCTCCTTCAGCCGGGACTCGATCTGGCGGGGGTCGCGGCTGTCCACCGCCTGCTGCAGCCGGCCCTGCACACACGAGCACATGCGGACGACGCGGAGAGGTTTAGTGCGAGTGCAGCAGACCCACACGCGTTAAAGTGCACAGTCGTCAGGGCGGCCGAGGGCAGGGGCACTGCGTCCATCACGCGGCTGTTCAGGTCCATCCCGGTCCCTCCGGGACCCCAGGTCTCCCTGGTTTACGGCGCGGCGCCTCACGTCCCCCGGCAGCCGGGCCCCTCTCACGTCCCTTGCCCTGCCCCGTCCACCCACCTGGATGGTGTCGAACACTTTCGTGTTCCACTCATCGTACAGAGACTCCTTCTTCTTGCGGCGGACCTGGGGGTTCAGGACCGCCAGGTAAGCGTCAGCGTCAGAGCCAAGCCCGCATCGTCACAAACCCTCATAGAGCCAAACCCTCACACCCATAAAGCCTCACTCCGGCCAGAAACCGAGCACACCCCCTCCAACCTCGCCTTTCCGCCCCACACATAGAGCGCTCCGCGCATCTTGCAAGTCTGCTCCGCCCCGCTCCAGAAATGCACGGCACACGCCCCAGCCCGGCCCCCACCTCCCGGGCGCTTCCCGACCGCTCACCTTCTCAGCGTGTGCCAGCGCCTCGTCCGCCTCCAGCAGCGGGCTGTTGGGGTCCTGCAGCCCCGACAGCACGTCCCCCAGCAGCGACTGCAGCTTGTCGTCCCGCTGCCGCGCCTCCGCCTCGGCCTTGCGCTGCGGCGTGGAGGGGAAGGGAAGGGTGATTGGGTGCGAGCGGTGGGTTGCGGAGGGGTGCGGGCAGGTAAGGGTACTAGGTTCACGAGGAGGACTCTTGGGGACCGACGCAGCAGCGGAGGCTCCCGCGGAGCCCAGGCTGCTGGTAGCCCCGTGGGGTAGCCCATTCCCTGCTTGGTCCACCCTGACCAGCGACGCTCCCGTCTGTCCGTAGAGGCTGTCCGCAGGCTTGCTACGTTATCCCCTTGGGCCCGACACAACAGCGGAGGCTCAAGCAGAGCCCAGGCTTGGGGGAGCCCATTCCTAGCGTTGAGAACCCTGACTAGTTCCATTTTCCCCTGGCGCAGTCTGTGTGTGCCGGCACCCGTATAGCCCCGGGCTCAGCTCCCGTCGGTCCTCCGCCTGCCTCCTCGTGCGGGCGTGGCATGGCCGCGGGCCACACAGCTCCTCCATCTCACACAGACCCGGTTGGTTAAACTCTCCTGCCCAACACCCCAGCACCCCAGGGCTACACACAAGGCCATGGCCTGAGGGGCCGACTCCTGGTGTCGGGACCGCCTCCACGCCCTGCCCTGGCTCCTGGCCCCATCACGGCTTGTCCTTCTGCGCGGCCCCGCCCCCTCACCACTAGGCTGGCCTGGAACGCCTCCTCCTGGCGCCGCATGGCCTGCTCCCTTATGGCCCGCTGCTGGCGGATGCGCTCCCGCAGGGAGTCCACCTCCGGGTCCTCGGCGTACCATGGACTGAGCGAGGGAAGACAAGGCACAGGGGTCATGAGCAGGGTGTATGGACGCAGACAGGGTGTGTGAGGCAGAGCCGGGGGCCGCAAAGGGGCCTACACGGCACAGAGGCTCTGGCGAAGGCTCCATGGCTATACAGTTACTGCCTTTCCTGGCACGTGAGAGGGGGCTTCTGAGGTGGGTGGGTAATGCATGTCAGCCCTGGGGAAAAGAGGCTCGCACCCACGCCCCTCAGCTGCACTGACCTCCTTGGCGGCAAGGGTGGCGCCGACTGACGGGTCTGCGTCAGGCGCAAACATGGCAGGGTTATCATACCAAAAGGCTCTCGGGAAGCTCAAACGCTTTCTTGCGTTGCTAGGGGGGCTCGGCGGCGTGCCCACACCAAGGAACCTAGACCGGGGATGGTCGGGTACCCGGGAGTGGCCCACCCGGGAGGGAGCCCTCCTGCCTATGACTTCTGCTCCAAAGGCCTGCGACTCACGAGTTCCTCTCGTAGCGTTTTCCGAATTGTGTCTCCTTCATTTGCGATTTCTTGCAGAACGAATGGAGGCTGGTAAAGCTTTACCCTCTCGGGAACGGTCCGCGAGCCCATCGTCAGCTAAATGTATTTCGTTGCAGTAGTTCTGCAGAGTCGCGGCAACCGGCGCGAGCTAGCTTTGCCTATAAGAGGCTACGTAGGTCGGTCCTACCGCGCGCTTGGATGCATGCTGAGTCCTAGGGTCAGGTTTGTAACATATAGCGATGTGAAGCTGAAGAATAACTAGCTGCAGCACGCGGCGTGACCGCCAAGTTTGCCCCGTACGCACACGAACCCCGCGTGACCCCCCGGGCCTGCATAATGCACAAGCCAGCCCCCCTTTGCGCGCAATGCCCCCCCAAACGTCTCAGTGGTAGTATGGATTAAAGCAGCACCAGCTACCAGAGTCTTGGCGTGCACTGCGCGCCATCGGCATTAAACCCAGCATCCGCGTCAGGTAACTCATTGAACATGCTCTTGAGCGTCAGTCGCTGTTTATCATAACACTCTCTGTAAGCAAGCTGCCTGGGTCGCGCCGAGACTGCTCGATGGGCAACCGGTCGTTACCATCCTCACCAGCCTCCTCCGCCGCCAGGCTCCACCAAGAACAAAAGTAGGAGCAGCCACACACACCTGGCCATCAAGCTGAAGAGCGCCCACCGGCCCTACCTCCTCATCGCCGTACAGGCGCGCGCGCGTTGTGGAGACACCTTGCGCCTTGCCGCGGCTCGACCGCACTTGTATCCGTCCGTCCGCGCACCTCTACAGATTACACACTGGCAAGCTGTTCCGTTCACCAACTCGGAACAGAGGAACACACATCTGGGAGCTAGCCAAATCGTAGCCTTGAAGTGCGCATCGACAGGGCGGCGGAGGTCTTGCAGGGCATCTGGAGACCAGATGTGGCGAGGGAGAGGAGGACGCCTGCTGCTTTCGCTGCTAATCGCCGGGTGCGTTTGCGAAAGCGGCTGGCCGCCTCGGAAGCTCAATGCCCTCTTTATCGTGCATAAAAGCATAGTCAGCATTCATTGGAGGGTCCCGGCGGTGTCACGCACGAGGGTAGCGCAGCAGAACAAGAACATGCGGACGCACGCAGAGAAGATGCACAGCCTTCCCCCGGGACGCCCACGGATGCAAAACCGATGCTTAGCCTACAGACGCGGTCGAGACCTGGGCTTATCGCTGGGTTGGCGCCTCGCCTTCTTCTGCCCTGCACCATCCCCGGACGCTCCTAAGGCAAACGAACTGCCCGCGCCCCCCACGCCCCTCCCCTTGGCGTCCACGCAGATCTTCTCTAACAAGCGTCAGCCCCATCAGAATCCAGACGAGTCTCCTTGTGGGGCAGTTCCCCCACACAAAGTGCGCTACGCAGTCTGGCGCTCATAGTCTTTTACCGACGGTGCAGCAGGAGGGGGCAACCTCCACCTACTGCTTCACAGTCCGGGCAGGCCGCCCCTCCGGGTCCTGCTCGGATCTCGACCGGATTGAGCTTAACGTAAACTCGGGTTGCAACACCTACAACACTGCCGTGTGGGCTACGATAAATGGCCAGCCCACCAAGGTTCCGGCGGCTTTTGCCCAGCCCGCCAGTGCGCCCAAAGGCGCCAGCGTGCTACGGCTCACGCGGCTAGCATCCAGCCTCGGAGCCAAGGCCTCAGCGGCAGACGGCGCCCGGATCTGTCTCACGCTTTCGCCCGTGCGCAACCGCGCGGGTGCGTGTGACTCCCTGGCGAAGCTCTGTGCCGCGCCCGCGGGCGCGGCCGAGGGCACCTGCAGCGCCGCTCTGCACGGCAGCTCTGCGGGTTGCTGCAGCCTGTCGACCACCACCCTGGACAAGAGTGAGGCGGGCTTGATCTTCTACGCTTGTGATGGATGCAAATCACGGCCTCTGCCACTCTGCACGGCGTGCTTCCTTGCCCGCCCGCTTTCTCCGCCGTTGCGTGAAGCCCCGCCTGGTTCCCTTGCGCGTTCTCGGTTGCAGGTGCCGGGTCCGTGGTCGTATCCTCCAGCCAGAGCCAGGCGCCCTGGAGCCTTTCGGCCTTCGCGGACCCCCAGGCGGCGTGGATGTGGAGCAGCAGGGGCGCGGCCCAGCAGGCGCGCGAGACTGCTGTGTCCGTGTTCAGCAAGGAGATCCGGCTAGAATCGCCCACGGCGGCCGTGCTGCACCTGGTTCCCGACAACCGATGCGACGTGTACCTGGACGGGTGAGGGCGGGGGCCTGGCGTTGCAAGGGCAGGGCTTGGCCGATAAGAAAGCACTGGAGGGAGGGGTGCGGCAGGGCGCCGATCTGAGGAGCGCAGCACCACTGTTGTGCGAAAGCGGCACGGCCTGACGGATTCCCTTTGCTCCGTTCGCGCCCGGCAGTGACTTCATCGCCAGCATCCAGGAGGGCTGGGAGCGGCCGGAGGGCTACTGGCAGGTGCCCATGCTGCTCCGCAACCGGCGCACGCAGCTGGCGCTCCGCTGCGCCAACACGTACACCGGCAAGCCCGGAGGCAGCTCCGCCGGCGTGCTGGCGGCGCTGGTGGCCGAGGGCGGCTCCGTGCTCGCCCGCAGCGACGACTCCTGGGCCGTCAAGCTCAGCAGCTCGCTGGAGGAGAAGACCGGCGCCAAGCACGGTGCGTGCCTTGCATCTCCGGTTCTGGTAACACGCCGGTGTCTGTTGAGCCCACGGGTGCCGCTTGCGGTGGCGCTGATGTCAGCTTGAGCAGGGCTGTGAAGTCACCCTTTCGCCCCATCCCTCTCGTGCTCTTGCCCTGCAGACGCCGAGGACCTTGGCGGGCCCTCCACGGCTCCCTGGGCGCTCACGGACTTCGCTGACGCTTCCGCCCGCTGGATCTGGACCAGCCCTTGGGCCACGACCAAGGCCCCGGTCAGCTCCGTGATCGTCTTCTCCAAGGCCGTCACCGCGCCCGGCCCCACCTCGGCCACGCTCCACATCGCCGTGGACAGCAGCGCTGACGTGTACATCAACAACGCGTACGTCGGTACGGCACTCAGCAGCAAGGACAGCGTGGCGGCCAGCCAGATCCCCGTGTTCCTGCCGCCTGGATCCAGCACGATCTCGCTCCGCGCCACCAACCAGTGGATGGGCTGGCAGAACCAGCACCCCGCCGGCGTGCTGGCGTCCGTCGTCGACGCCAGCGGCGCCGTGCTGGTCCGCACCGACTCGTCGTGGTCGTGGGTGGCCACCGCCGCCAAGCCGCCCGTGCTCATCGCTCCGCCCAGCCCGCGCCCCACAGCGCACCACCCCAGCTCCGCCCACTCGCCCAGGACCCACGTGTCCGGCGCCGGCCTGCCGCACACGCCCCTGGCCCCCGGCGAGACCCCCGCCGTCGTCATCTCCACCGACCAGGCGCAGCTGCCCTGGGGCGTCACCACGTTTGCGGATCCAGACGCGGTCTGGATCTGGAGCGAGGCCGGCGCCGCCACCAAGGCGCGCGAGGACACGGTGTCAATCTTCACGCAGCAGCTCAAGCTCGACTCCCCCACCGCCGCCGTGTTCCATGTGGTGGTGGACAACAAGTGCGACATCTACCTGGACGGGTGAGGCCGGGACCAGCAGGGGGAGCTGAGGCCTGAGGGGGGTGGAAACGGGCAGTGTGCCTGGTGTCAAGGAGGGATATCTCGCACCGTACGGCTCGGCTCCGCGGCCTGGCATGCAGCTGTCTTCCCGCCCTGCCGTGCGTGGAGATGGAGTGGCAGGTGTTGACTCTTTGTGTGTGCCCTCCAAACCTGTATCAATCGTGCAGGGACTTCACGGCCAGCATCCAGGAGGGCTGGGACCGCGCCGACAACTACTGGCAGGTGCCGCTGGTCCTGCGCAACCGCAAGACCGCCATCACCCTGCGCTGCGCCAACGCCTACACCGGCGCGCCCGGCGGCAGCTCCGCCGGCGTGCTGGCCTCGCTCATTGCCGAGGACGGCCGTGTGCTCGCCCGCACCGACAGCACGTGGGCCGTCAAGCTCACCACCACCCTGGACGACAAGGCCATCGGCTCCAGCCATGGTGAGCAAACTAACTCTGGTGGCTGATGATGCAACAACCGCAATGGGAGGAGAGGGCTGGGCGAGCAGCAGCTCCTGAGGAAGCCTCCTCATTGCCTCTTAACGCCGGTGTTTCCTTGGCCCTGCCTCTCCCCATGCAGCTGCCTTTGAGCTGGGCGTCGCCTACTCGTACCCCTGGTACGTCAACTCCTTCATCGACCCCGCCGCCTCCTTCATCTGGTCCTCCGACCAAGCCCTCTACAACGCCCCCGTCACGGTGCGTTCCGCAACCCAACAGCATGCATGGCCCTGCCTCCCTATCCAAGCCGCAAGCCAAACCTCCGCCTGCCAACAACCACAGCGCCCACCAGCGCCCACATCCAAAACCCATGCCTTAACCCCGCCGCCCCGCCACCCCTCCTCTCCTCAACCCGCAGAGCATCACCATTTTCACCAAGACCATCTCTGTGCCCAAGGCCACCAAGGCCACGCTCCACATCATTGCCGACAACGCCGCTGACGTGTACGTGCAGGGCTCCTACGTGGGCACCGCCATGGCGGGGTGGGGCAAGCACGACAACTACCCGCAGCTGGCCGTGAGCCTGCCCGCCGGTGACGTGACAATCGCGCTGCGGGCCACCAACCAGTGGGTCGAGTGGCGCTTCGTGGAGAACCCCGCCGGCGTGCTGGCGGCGCTGGTGGACGAGGCCGGCCGCGTGCTCAGTGAGTTGGGGGCTTTGTGGCTTGGTTCTTGTCACTCCTAGGCGCTAGCGGCCCAGAGGTGCCAGGTTATGCCTGTAGCACTGCGTTACTTCTCATCTGCAGTCATCGGATTCTGACTTGCTTGGTGCCCGCTTGCGCCCCGCAGCCAAGACCGACAGCTCCTGGGTGTGGACCACGAAGGCGGGCGCGCTGCTGTCGCTGCCGCCCACCACCGAGACCGCAGCCAAGGGCGGCGACAGCAAGGGTGCCTTGGCCGCCGGCCTGCTGCCCTTCCCCGGCAAGGCCGCCTCCCCCGACCACGCCCCCGGCTCTGACATGGCTTGGGCCAACCAGGGCCAGGCCCACGCCCACACCCACGAGGCAGTCCAGGCCTCGGCCGCAGCCTACCTCACCACGCAGCTTCCGGTTGCCGACCAGCCCGCCTTCGTCATCTCCACCGCCCAAAACCAGGCGCCCTGGAACGTTCAGTCGTTTGCTGACAGCGAGGCCAAGTGGATCTGGAGCTCCGAGTCTGCCGCTGAGCACGCCGCTGAGGACGTGGTGTCGGTCTTTGTCAAGGAAGTCCGCATTGAGCCCGCGACCACCGTGCACGCAACCCTGCACATCGCCACCGACGACAAGTGCGACCTCTACCTGAACGGCGTCTTTACTGCAAGCGTCATCGAGGGCTGGGATCGCGCCAACGGCAGCTCCGACCGCGAGGGCGTGTGGAAGGTCCCCCTGGTGCTGCGCAACCCCACCACCCAGCTCTCGCTCCGCTGCGCCAACCGCGACACGGGCGCTCCGCTGGGCAGCCCCGCCGGCCTGCTGGCGGCCCTGATTGCCGATGACGGCTCCGTCCTGGCCCGCACCGACGCCTCCTGGATGTTCCGCACCACCTCCCAGCTGGAGGAGAAGACCGGCTCCAAGCAGGGTGAGCGAGCAGCCGAGCAAGCGCTTTGCTAGCAGCACGGGTCCTTCCGCTTGGCTCCCAGCCCAGGACTTGGTTCCCATGATGCTTGCAAGCCCCGGACTGACGTTTCGTCCTCCCGTTTCTTATCCCTGTGCCGTCAGCTGCCGCCGAGCTGGGCGCCGCCTGGACCTTCCCCTGGTACGCCTCCTCCTTCGCCGACTCTGGCGCGCAGTGGATCTGGACCGTCAACACCGCCGCGCAGCAGGCGCCCGTCAACACGGTGGTGGTGTTTGAGAAGTGGATCTACCTGGAGAAGCCCGACAACGTCACCGTGCATCTCGTCGCGGACAACGCCGCCGATCTGTACGTCAACACGCACTACATGGGCTCAGCCATCAGTGGCTGGAGCGACGCCAACTACAGCATGGTCCCCCTCGGCTTCCCTGCCGGTAATCATACGGTCTCCATCCGCGCGACAAATCAGTGGACCCGCTTTGACGAGCAGAACCCTGCCGGTATGCTGGTGTCACTGATCGACAGCACCGGCGCCGTCCTGGCCCACTCGGACAGCAGCTGGACCGTCGCCACCACCTCCAGCACCCCCCTCTAACGGGGCAGCTGCACGGCTAGGAGCTAGCTGCTGTTGAAGGAGGCAGGGCAGTCTGCGCTTTGCGGTGCTGTGAAGCTGGTGCAGCACTGGCTGCGGCGGCGTGCGCTGCTGGTGGCGGAGCCCTGCTTGGTGGGGCCTGCGGTCACAGCTTCCGGCCTGTGCGGTGGAGGCGATGTATGTGTGGCTTGACTTGACGGGGCTTACTAAACAGTTTGCGAAGACTCCAAACACTGAGACGTGTTGAGGGGCGCGGGCGGAGGCATACTGGCACTGGTGGTGGGCTGAGGGTCGGACTGAGACGAATCGTCTCAGGCCTCGGCGCACACCAGAACATGGCGGAGCAGGGGCTGGACCTTGTGAGGGTACTCGTGAGCTGAGCGTGTTTCGTTACTTGACGGCATTGCTTCTTGGGCTGACGCTACTTGAGAGACAAGCGGTTGCGGTTGCGGCGTTGCGGCTCGCCAGCCATTGGCGGCTACTATTGATACCCGGGGAGGGGCATGCATGTCAAGAAGGGTAAGGGGGCTGCGCGCTGGTGAGCACATAATCTGCCCTGCGTAGGTAGGGGCTAGCGCCCAATTGATCCATTGAGGCTGGGCTCAGTTAGGCTCGCGCGCTGGCGCCGCTGGCGCTCTGCGATTTTGCTCGGCCATTGAAGTGATGGCGTGACACTAAGGGGAGGGGAAACATAATGTCAGGCTGCGTATTGGGCCGCCATTCTTGGAGGATGCGGCGCGCGGGTGCACGTGCGTGCAAGTGTATGGGCTCTCTTCTTTGCTGAAGGCCATTGTGCCTGACCATTTATCCCTCCGTGTTTATGTGAGTTATCGTTGTTCTCCTCCTCCCTGCCGGTCGGGCGAGGCTACAGGGCATTGAGCTGCCCGAATGTAATCTTTCTCCGCAACCGGCTGCTGCGCCTCCACCGCCGGTCCGCCCAAACCTGGCCCAAACCGCTGATCTGCGCAGCATGTCTGAAGAGCCTGTGGCGCGGGTTGAGCAGGCGGAGAGGATGACGGGCACGGTGGTCGAGACCGCCCCTATCGAGGATCCGAGCAGGCTGCTGCTGCGGGGGTTGTGTGCTCTCGGGGGCCGTGCAGTGTGGTCGGAGCGATGACGGGGGACACTGCGCAGCGTGTTGGTGCGCTGCTGCTGCGGGGGGTTCTGTGCTCGCAGGGGCCGTGCAGCGTAGTCCGGACGATGACGAAGGGGGATGCAGCTGAGCGCGCTGTCGCAACGCGAGAGAAGAAGGCAGGGCGCCAGCAATGCCCATCGCCAAGGCAGGGGATAACCTAGGGGCAGCCGCGCGCGCAAACGGTACTTTCCTGGCTCCTGGTGTCGAGGCCCCCGGTGTTGTGCGTGCAGGCGGGGGGGTGTCGGAGCAGTTGATGGAGCGGGTGCGGGCGGGCATTCGCCCGTCTGGGGAGGGAGGGCTCAACGGTGTGTTCGAGCGCTGCTGGAAGGGTGATAGCGGGTGGAACGTGATGCTGAGGGTGACGCCTATCCGGCGGACGGCGTTCAGGGCCGTGGCGAAGGCTCTGAAAGCAGGGCACGGACTGGCGGTGACGCCCTACCTCACTCCCCTGGGGCGGGCGCTACGGCTGGATAGTGGCCCTGTGCTTAAGAAGCTGGCGGCTGATGGCCTGGCGCCCCGTTGGTGCAAGGGGGCTGACATTGAGTTCCTGGAAGGCGGCGGCTGGATGCGGTACGGGTTCTGACCTGAGCTTGGTGTGTGAGGGTGCGAGTGGGCTGTGTCGAGCCATTCAAGGTGCCTTGGGGGCACGTGTGGGCACTGGTGTAACTTACTCACTCTCACTCAGTCAAGGCTTGCCATTTGTTTGGGTGAGCGTGTGCAAGGCCCCACACGGGAGGCGTCAACGGACCACACGGGGGGCGACGGGGGGTTGCAAACCTGTGCCAACGGGGTGCGGCTTCGGGCACGCATCGCCGGCTCTGGCACGGGCTCTGCAGTTGTCCCACGCGTTCTCATAGCATCGTAACGTCGCGAAGCGAGGCCCACGAAGCCCGGGAAGCACGTCTGTCAGCGCCTAACAGTGCTGGACGAACTCGACAAACTGGAAACTGACGAGCAGTTTCAGCTGAGTCACGTTCGATTGGGGTAGGCCCGTTTCCCGCCTAGAGTCGGGGCAAGCCAACTGTGAGGGTCCTCCGAGTGGCAATGGCATGCCTAGGAGGAGTACGCTAGGAGAAAAGCTTGAAGTCGTTCAGGGGCAATGTGAGCAGGCAACCCCTGCAGTTCAAGCTTTCCCGTCCTCGCCGTACCAATGCCGCGCCGATTTCCCCCGCGGAACTGTCACAAATTGGCAGCTCCAGCTACGTCGCTATATGCATACAATAGCCTGCGCCTCCATTGACCATACAAGTGCTTTTTCAGGGGCGTTTCGGGCTGTTGCTTGGTCTCGTCAACCGACATCACCACGCGGGGCCGCCGTGAGTGACCGCCTCCTTCTCTGTTGAACGCTGGCAGCCAGGCCTACTCTACATAGAGCACTACCTTTGTAGGCTTAAACCGTCGTGTCCATCTCGAGACGAGTCACGAGACGAGCGAACTCAATTTGCGCGAACCCGCCACAGGAGCATCTGGAAGCTCTTCAGGGCCGTCAGCGACAACCTTGAGAACGTTTCGGAGGACTTGACTGCCATCCCGTGTCGACAATTCAACCCGGCATTTTCCCGCGCGACCTCGATACGTGGATTGATATTGTTTCCAGAATGAAGCTGGGCCAGGGAGCTATTTTGACGGTCCTGCTGATGTGAGTCGCTGTTGTGACACGCACCTGTCTGGGCGAAATGGCGTGGGAAGGGGCATGCCTACACGGGTAGGGGGCGGGGCGAGGCCCCTCGAAGGCTTACAACCCCCAATACCCGTCCTTCTGACTTCGCATTCTGAGTTGACTGATCGGACCGCACCCTCCCAACGCAGAGCCCTGGGTATCCATGGTGCTGTGGCCACGCGTGTGCAGACGGGCCTCTACAAGCGCTTCCCCTACTGCAAATGCACCCCGAAGGCCAGAACCGGCCTGATCCTTGGACCCGTCACTGAGTACAAGGACGAGGATCGTGCGGCCATTTGCTTCAGCCTGTGGCTTGGAAGCCCCAGCGATGTGTCCAAGTCGTGTAACAAGGGCTTTGTGCAGCTGACAAAGCTCGAGGTGCGTGGAGTGGTGCAAGCGTGGTGCATGTGTTTTGGTGGGGACGGGGGGCGGGTGGGGCACATGCCAGGGCAGCAGCATCAGTTATCAGCTGGTGGGGAGAGGGGACCCTGCAGACAATCCCTGGCAGGTTTAAGGACCAGCCTGGCAGGGGTATCCACGCGTTCTGACTGACCCGAGGATCCGCCTGCGCCTTGACCCTTTCCGCGCCCCTCTTGGCTCCCCTCCGCTCCTGCAGATCGACATCAACCCCGAGTGTACGCCGCACAACACGATCGTCACGCCCCTACTGGGCAGCTACCTAGGTGCGTGGGAGGGGAGCGCGGATACCGGTTGACAGACGTGAGGCCCTCCGCAGTCAGCGCGTTCTCGTGCGAAGGCAAGCCCCGAGGCTCGGCGGCGCTGCGCTCGCTCGACTGGTAGCAGGCCTGCGGTCGGTAGAAGCCGCATCCGTGGCACCTGACCTCATCTGTCTCCTTCTCCATCCCCCCTCTCCAGGAACCTATGACTGGAACTTGAGTGCCTCCTTTGACATGCCGCAGTCGGCGCCCCAGGTGCGACCCAGTCCTCGGTGGTTGCAATGAGGGACCCCAGCGGGGTACACGGCAGCTGAACGCCGTGGCTTGACAGCCAACCTCACGGGCTTACCCCCTGCAAGCCAGCACGCCGCCCCCTAGCTTGAACGGCAGGGCCCCTACCCGGGCTCCAAAAGAGATCTAGTGAAGACCATCCATCACCTCAACGTGGCGACCCAGGTGCCTGGGCAATGTGCAGCCATCCGGGCCTGACCCCATGACTCAGCCCCGTCGGGCTCCTCATAGCGGTCTTTCATCACCTCGTACAGCCCACAAGGAAGCCTTTTGCCCCATCCTCCCCCGCAATCCCCACACGCCGCAAACACGCTGCAAGGCCCTGCTCCCCGGCGGCCTCCACCGCACCCTCTGTCCTCGCAGCAGTGCTCACGCCCCTCACAAACCCCTCGCCTTCCCCCTATCCCTTCCCCTACCCCTTACCCCCGATCCCGCAGGGCCGCGCCATCCTGCGTATCAACCGCATCAACACTTACCCCAACGAGGACGACCCCGTGGACGTCTGCCTCCACCTGGAGCCCAACCAGGGCCGACCGGGCGCCTGCGACTCGCTGCAGAAGCTCTGCGCTGTCCAAGCCGGCGCGCCCGCAGGTGAGCAGACGCGTGCGCGGCGGGAAAATATGCGTTACAAAGGCCGCGCGAGCGTGCGGAGGCAAGGGGCGACGTGGGGGGTCTCGGAGGCCGAGGATCTGGCATGACTCAGCAGGTCATGGATCGTGGTGCTGGGAAAGCGAACGAAGGTTGCTGGCTTAGTCATGACATGCTGAAACTGTCCCTCCCCTTTCGTGTGGAACTTTAATCCACTTCCAGGCACCTGCAACGTTGCCTACTTCGGTAACCAGCAGGGGTGCTGCAGCTCGGGGCTCGTGCAGATCGGTGAGCGGGGGGCCAGGGCGGGTGCAGAGCTGCAGACGGCAGCGGCGTCATGCGGCGGGGATGGCGAGACAGGCAGGGACGAGGGCCAGTGGCATCTGCAGTGCAGCACGGCGGCCACAACCGGCTGCCTGCGGTTGTGCATTGGACTCAGAATATTGTTGGCCAGATATGCTTGCCCACCGCTCCGCGCAACCTGCTGCAGAGCCGCCGCCCTCCTACCCTCCCTATGAGCCGCCATCGTCGCCCCCGCTGCCTCCTCTGCCGCCTCTGCCAGGCAACCCTGTCTACGTTCTGGGACCCGCCTTCACGCCCCCGTGGCCCTGCAGCTACTTCGTTGATACCTCCGCCAGCTGGATGTGGGTCGGGGGCATCGAGGGCCGTTGCTGGTGCATGGCACACCGCCCACTCCTCACCGGTCCGGACTTTAGCACTGCCAATGGCAGCACGTTGCCGTACTTAGCTTGACTCTCCCAGCTTGAACAGCACCTGTACGCCGCTATAGAAACCCCACGGCCCCCCCCCACCCTTCCCGCCCCGCAGCTGGAGCTCCGCGGGGGCCAACTCCGTGGCGACTAAGGACACGACGCCCGTGTTCCACCAGCGCCTGTGGCTGCAGGACCCCGTGGCCGCCAAGATGCACATCATCGCCGACAACGCCTGCGACTTTTACCTGGATGGTGGGCAGGGCGGCAGGGACGGGCTCTAACGCAAACAGGCTTTGGCGCTAGAACAGTCGCGTACAGTGCCAGAGGCTGCAAGGCCCAATCAGGGGTGCTGGGCACTCCCGAGGGACCTTGGCCCCGTCTCGGTAGCCCAGGAGCCACCCGCTGCGTACGTGCGTGAGCCGGTGCCCCGTCGCCGCTGCCCCCGCCCAGGCGTGTACAAGGGCACGGCCCTGGGCGGCTTCCAGGGCTCCTACACCACGCAGATCCCCGTGCAACTGGATGCGGGGAGCCGCGAGATTGTGCTGTGGTGCACCAACGCCTGGGTAGCCGACGGCTCCAGGTGTGGGCATTCGCGGCCGGGGAGGGCGGGGCGAGACGGGACGTGGGGCGCTAGGGTCAGGGGGCCAGCGGGAGGCCGGCGCCGTGCAGGTGTGGAGCTGCGGAACGTGTGCCAGAGCTGTCACGCCTGTAGCATCATGCAAAGGCGAGAGCAGCAACAAGGCGATCCTCCCCGGCGGACAGTCAACGCCAGGCGCTTCCCGCTTCCGACCGCTGCCCGCCGAGCCCTCCCTTGCAACGGCGCGGCCTTGCATCCTCTGGCCCCTTCCCCTACCATTGCCGTACACCTGACGTGTGTTCCCCCGGTCTTTCCCGCCCCGCAGCGACAGCCCCGCCGGCGTGCTGGCGGCGCTGGTGTCAGACGCCGACGGCTCCGTGCTGATCCGCACTGACGCCGCCTGGACTTACACCATCAGCACCACACTGGACGACGTGCTGCCCATCGGGCCCACACGTGCGTTCAAAGGCTGGCTGGGGGGCCCGGTTCGGACCACGTGTCTTGGCAGGGGCCAGCGGTGCTTGGGGCTTGATAGGTCTCTGGGCCGCCAGGACGTTGCGTGGTGTGCAGCGAGCGGGTGGGCAGGTGGTCTCTGAACCCCAGCAGCGTCCCAACCGCCTTTACGGCCCCCTCTTCCTCCCTGTTTCCCCCGCAGCTGCGTTCGTTCTTGGCAGCCCCAGCATGTCCCCCTGGTTCTCCAGCAACTTCCCCGACCAATTCGCCTTCTGGATCGGCGCCACGGCCACCGACGCCAGCGACGCCTCGTGCCTCGTGGTGACTGTCTACTCCAAGAGTTTGGATCTGGAGGCAGACACCCAGGCCGTGCTCCACGTCGCAGCCGACAACGGTGCGTTGGACGAAGCGGTCGGGATGGGGTGGGAGGGCTGCAGAAGGTTGCAGTTGAGGATGGAGTGTTTAAAGGCAGGGCAGGGCGTAAGGAGGAGGGGTGGGAGAGGGAAGCAGGGCATCGAGGTCAGGGGAGAGGACCAGTCGTTGAGCATGGAGCGTTGAGGGGATGCAGCCTGGGACTGAGGGGCTGGGGGCGGCGGCCGGCCCCCACGATCGCAGCCCACCCCTAACCTTACCCCTCCCCTGCGCAGTCGTCCAAGTCTACCTGAACGGAGCTTTTGTGGCAGGGGCGGAGGGCGGCTTTGAGTCCTTCTACCCGAATCACCCCTTCTTCGCGCTATCCCTCAAGGCGGGACGCAACACGTTCGACATTCGAGTCACCAACGCGGTAAGCTGACCAATGAGATCACGCGCAGACGTACCGACCAGCCTGCAAGCACATGGCCAAGCAAGCGGCCCTAGTTGTTCTCACTCCCTGCGGGACCCGCCAGCAGCACCCCTCAGCTGACAAAGAGGATCGTGTGCACTCGTGCCGGTACCCTGGCACGCGGGCGAGCAAGCGAGGCTTAACGTGGCATTGGAGGCCCTGCCCTTTTCCCCCCTGGCTTCGAACTGTGAGCAGCACCTACCTCTGCCTTGCGCTCGACGCCCCTCAAGTCCTGCGTTCGTCCCTCCCTTCGCCCTGCGTCCCCGCCTCCCTCTACCCCGCAGTGGACTTCGAATGGCATGGGCCCCGCGGGCCTCCTGGCATCCCTGATCAACCCGCTGCTCGACCCCCTGAGCCCCAACCGCACGCTGCTGCACACCGACAGCTCCTGGACTGTGCGACTGGACCAACCCGTCCCGCCGCGCCGTTAGGGGGTAGAGTGAGGCTAGAGGGAGGCCGCCCACGCACAAAGGCAGGCGCGAGGGCAGGCAGGATGGTGCGGGGCCAGGAGGAGGGGGCGGCGGGGGCCTGGTCGGGGGCTCAGTCCTGTGGGACAGCTAGGTGGTGGTGAGGTCAGAAATGGGTGTTTGTTACGATCCGGGTGGGGCCTGCATGCGGGCCCCATGGCGCTTTAGCTCGTAAGCAAGATAGCAGCAAGGATGGCTGGGAGTTTTGGGTTGCTATGACTGGACCTCTCTGGTCGTGACCGCATCTGAGGCCCTCCCAAGCAACAATCCAGGTAGAGCCAGATCGCACCTTTTTGGGGGGACGTAATAATTTTAATGCACCAGAGGACGTGGGTTCTACTTGTGCAGTCAATAGCCATGTGGCCCAGGGTGGCTTTGGAGTCAAGTCAATTGCTAGATAACGCTTACCACATGCATTGTACATACCCACGGCTTGGGAGTTGGCAGTTGGATGGATGGCCCCCTGCCCTGCCAGATCATCAAGACCCTCACACGTGTAGGGGCGCAGTGGATGGGATATCTTTTCGTGGCGCGGGCGCCAGGGCGATGGAACGCCTTGGTCTGGATTTTGCAGTCGAATCTATCGAATCTATCATGCGGTGTACTGGGCATTTACTTCATGTGCCAATCTCAGGTCAGGCTGCCAGGCGGAGATTGCCTCCCGTGCTTCTTATTGGGGCGGGCCACAGCCCATACTACTGTACCGTACGTGGGAAGTCGGACTAGCGGCCTTGTGGGTAGCGAGCGTGGGACGAGGTCACTTCAAGCGTGACTCATCATTGCAAAGGTATACAAATAATGCACTTATAACTCAATACAAGTGGCGCAGCCCCCACGCCGTGCCCACCTTGGACACCCCCGGCCGCCCACTCAAACCCCACCTGCACAGGAATTAAGCACATCCCACTGGCGCCTGCTGGCAGCCTTGTACATAAGTGCGCAACGGACTCGCATCACGGCGGACCCATATAGCATAAAACAGTACGACAATTAGCCCATGCCTGCCTGTCAAACACCCGTCGGCGTCAGGCCGCCTCTGTGACTCTGACCCCTCATGCACAAGTCACCCTCCTCGCAACCGTCCTCCTTGACGCAACGCCCAATTGCTACCGGGCCATCTGGGGGTTCGGGGTGGCTCAGCTATGCTTCGCAGTCTGGGCGCACTTCCCCTTCGCCCCTTGTCGTGCCCTCGCCTGCAGCCAACCTCACAACGCTTGGTGCCCTTACCGGACACTGCCATACTACCCCGCTTTCCCCGGCGCCTTGCGCACAGGCTTCCTCGGCGGTTTCCTTGGCGATGGACTTTTGGGGCCAGGGGGACTGAGGGTGCCAAGAAAGGTGGCCGTGCTCTTGTACGACTTGCCACTAGCAAACCGGTCCTGTGGAAGGGTGGGGCGAATGGGCCAAAGCGGAACCCGGGGCGAAAGCGTACCGGTAAACAGGAGTGCCACCAGCAAGCTGCACTACTCTTTGCACTAGGGGGCAATCACCCGCCCAGTTTCTCCCGGTTGACAAGTAAAGCGGCTGACAGCGGCAGCATCCCGCGCGCTCTGGCCCTGCTCAGCACTACCGTAGGAAGGCCATGAAAACAAGTACGACATGCACCACTGCAGCGCCGTACCTGCAGTACAGTGGCCGTCATGCTGCTGACGTGGCTCCCGAGGAAGTAGTCCGCCTGGGTTGCAATCTCCTCCTCCACCATGCCCAGAAGGGAGAGGGACCTGGGGCGGGGGCAGTTGGGAGGGAGCAGCAAAGGGAATGGGCCATAAGTGGTAATGTCGAAGCCCCAGGGCGTACCGTCAACTGGAGAGCTCAGCTGCTCAAGCTCCAGGCGCGTCCATTGTGCCCGCTCCAGGCCATCTTCTCAACGGCTCATCCCTCCTCACGTATGCGCCTGGCCTCTTCCTCACCTAAAACCAACAACGTCCTCCAGGTCTGGCATGTTGTAGAACACCGGATGCAGATCCGCCTGCTTGTACAGCTTCGTGATCACGGGGCGCAGTACGGGGTGGGCCATGACGAAGAGCTTGGACGCCTTTATGTCTACTTTCCATTTGCGCATGTGCTCCAGCGTCTGTTGTACGAACACCCGGTACAGATTGCCGTTCTTGCAGATCTCGGTGGCGCGTGTGTCGTTGTACGGCTCCTAATCAGGGCCAAGGGGGACCAATCAGCAGGCATGAGTCTCAATCCAACCCGTATTGCATCGGCCAGATACACTCACAGCCCGCCTGCTCTATTGCCTCAATAGATAGCTCCACTACCCAGACCGCACACACCTTCTTCCAGACCTCCATGCCTTGTGTCGAATGAGCAGGTGGGACGGGGTTGGGAGGGGCATGCCACGTCAGGGGTGGACCAGTACTGGTAGCGAGCAGCACGCACCCCACAGCCCCGCCACACGCGGTTGGCAACAAAAGGCGGGACAGAAAGGCACGGGGCTTGCGGCCCTGCGTAATCCCCAACAATCCACCACTGTGCTCTGCATGGAACGCACTGCACAACCCCTTTCTCACATATGTCCTCGTACGGTCGCACATGTACTGCCACGTACGGCGCATTGGCGCCGCCTAGGCTCTGCTCCCGGAAGCGGCGCACGACGTTCAGAATATAGGGACTCCGGACCATGCTCAACAGAACCTGCCAAGGGTGGGACACGGGGGTGCAGCAGCACGGTGGGTGACGCTCGCTTTCTCTGCCTCGAAGGCGCCACGAGGATCACTCGCATACCACTGGGCGACCCGGCCCGACCCACCTGCAGGTAGACGTCGTGGCACAAGCGTCCGGTCTCCTTGAGCCTGAAGCAGGCGGCACCGGTGTCCCCGACCGCCGTCTGGTACAGCGCGAATGCCGCGTACCTGCGTCCAGGGGCATGCGGTCCGGCCACACGCGACTGAGCCACCCTCAGTCTCATACCCCGTTGCGAAGCAGGTCGGCAAGACGGCCACACACGTCTCCCACCCTTCCGACACAAATGCATCCGCAGGCCCTGGCCCTCATGCCTCATTCCTGCCTCACTTGTGTGGCGTCAAGCGCTCAGCCACACGGACCACGTCCTCGGGTGTGCAGTCGAACTCGTCAAAGTCATGAAACCGCGTCTTCTTGTCCCAGGACACATTGAGCAGGCGGAATCGGTTCAGCTGCGGGGGAAACGATGCAAGTGACAGTTAACTGCAGGGGGCTTCGGGTTGGATGACAGCAGGTCCAGCAAGCCCTGACGCATTGCGGCTTGGCCCGGGGAGGGCGCGCCGTGCCCACCTGCACCACCGCGCCACATGCACCCCCACACCCTGGCAAACCACCGTACCCGACCCCTCACGCGTTTATCCCCCCGCAGCCCCAGCCATGCGGTCACACTAGCTAGCCCTTGATACCCACATTGTACTCCTCGAAGAACCTCGTCCCAACGTGGCCAACGAAGTCCAAGTGGCCATTCCACCCCCTCGCCATAAGCTCCTCCTGAGTCACCACGGACTGATATCTTGAAAGGTGGTCAAAGTCGTACAGCTGTACGAGATGAGGAAGGATATGAAGCGAGCATGAGTCCTGCCGCTACTGATTTGGGTGGGAATTAGCAGCCGACAATGATCAATCCCCTTGCGTGCGGGCGCCGCTTTGTGCACCCAGCTCACCATGTCAAAGTCCAGGGGTCGGGTGCTTCCGCGGCCGCCCTCCGCCTTCTCGTCATCGTAGTGGAGGGGCAGGATCTGGAAAGGGGGCACGAGGCAGCTTGGGAAATTGCTCGGTGGTAGTGAGCTGAGTGAAGCGCTGCGTGGGGATGATCCAGATTCGCACCTGGTGAATGATGACAGTGCGGTTGAACACGCGGCCCAGGACCAGCGCCTCCCTCAGACCCATCAGTTGGTTGCCGGGGCCTGCAGGTGGGAAGGGCGAAGGGCTCGCGAGTGGCCTCTTGAAAGCAGAACCTGGGCAGACTCTGCAAGTACTTCAGGTGCAATGCAAGGAAGCTCCTGATGGCCTCCACAACCCCCCTTTCCTACCGAAGGGCAGCAGAGGGTAGATGAAGCCACCGTCCAGGATGGGAATGCGCTTAGCGCTGGCGGGCGGCAGCGCCACCTACGAATCATACGAGAGAAGCGGGATGAGTCAGAGTGGGGAACACGCGGTCTAGAGGCCAGAGGCGAACCCCGCGGTTATGACGCTTACCGGTGCTGATATGCCGATGCTCCGCGCTCCCGCCTCCCGCAGCGCTGAGCAGGCCACCAGCCACATCGTGAACAAGAGTGGCGCCAGGGCTGGGTACATGGCTGGTGCCATTTGTGTCCGGCGCCCGGCCAAGCTGAAAGGAGGTAGAACAAGTTAGGGTGGTTCAGGGCAATCAAGATTTCCCAGGAAGGTAAGAAGGGGTTGGCGGGGTTGGCACCCGACAAGGCTGACGGTGACCCCCGCCTGACCTCAAGGGCCCAGCCCCTTCGCTTACCCGAGCCCGCTACACCGCTCGTGAGCCCCACCGCTCCTCCTTGTGACCCTCGCGTTCACACTCGCTGCTGTGCTCCAATTGCTCGCACTGCCCGCCACGTGACGGGCGGCCGCCCCCCCCCAAGTCCCACCCGCGCAGCAGGCCGAGGGTTTAGGGTTTAGGGATGCAGCTGCCGCCGCCTATGCTGGCAAGTAGAAGGGAGGGAACGCCCTCCTCAACCGCCAGGTAGTGCTCACGATGGGTCTGGCGGGGAGGGGGCAGAGCGGCGGGGCCGATAGCAGGTTGTTAAGTGGAGGGCCAGCGGGCCTGGCTCTCCAGACCTAGCCGGCGGTAGGTGACTCTGACCCGGGGCTACCGGGAGATGGTCTGGGTGCTCACGTGCTGCTGACGCGGGGCGCTAGGCCCTGTGGGCCGCCCATTTGAACCCTGTAGGCACTGGCCCTGCGCTGGCCCTATGTAGCCCTGTGTAGCCCAGCCTCAGTTCCCCGTTCTCGTGGTGCAAGGTGCATTCCCGCCACGGTCCTTCCCAGTCGCGCCTTTCACCTGTCAAGATGAAAGCGCTTGCCAAGGCACGCTGCTCCGGGAGAAGGGTTTGGCCTGTGAGCGCCGCGGCCAAGAGCTCACACCGCCACCGCCCAAGTGTTGTCCGGGGCAGGGACCTGCCAGGGGCCTCCCTCACTCCTGTGGGTAATTGAGGGAAAGACTCTTCAAGGGGTTTCATGGCATCGGCAAGCGGCGGCAAGTGACCACGTCCACGCCCCCGGGGCTCACCACCCTGACAGCGAAAGGCGGGTCAGGACGTGGGGCGGGTGGGGTCCACGGCGCCCCCGATGACCACCTCAAGCGCAGAATACAGACAGATGCACCAAGCCCGTTCTCCGCAGTCCACCCCAGTCTCGCAAGACAATCGCACGATAATCGCGTCTGCGAACCCTCACCATATCGCGCAGTTACTTACAGGATTGCAAGCAGTATCATGCTGGAGCGAAGCTACTACTATTATAGAAGCGCAAGACTCCGCGGCGTGCAGAGCGTCTTGAAAAACGGTTCGCGCTCCTCCGCTCCTCTGCTTAAGCAGCACACCAATGCCCACAGGCTTTGCTTGCGTGCTTTATGAACACAGTTTGCTTCTTGTGCCGTTCTGTATGTATTTGCCTTGCTCCTTGCTCAGCAGAGGTGGGCGCCCCCAAAGCCGGTCCTCGCGTTATACAAGCTATTGTGGGTAAGAACCAACACGAAAGAGGTATTCTGTCGTTTGCAGTATCACAGCAGTGCGCGTGCGTGCTGTTGTCAGACGCAAATGAACGCGCTACTGCGGACGCATGCGGCTCGGGTCCTCCAGACCGACGCGTGGCAAGAGCGTGGCACCTACTCAGTGTGTGTTGAGAGGCTTAGACGCTCAGAGTGGCTGGGATTGGAAGCCTGTCCGGACAGGTCGGGGCGGTCGGGGCCTCAGCGGGGCCTGCCGCCGTCGATGCGTGCCAGGACTGCCCTTGGTGAGATGCATGCCCGACACAGACCGACAACCTCTGCAAACCTCGCTGTAGACCGCGAGCTGAGAGCCAGGGGGGTGATCCCGACGAGGAAACTTTACAGCGTGATACACTCGGCCACAGGGGACGAAGTCGAGAGCATGGGCGGGGGTACCGCCGTGGGGGTTCGGGTTAAGCGCACACGAACAGGCAGGCCGGCGTTACCTCGCCGCGATAGACGGGTGGCAGTGTTCAAGTGTGGATGAGAGGCACCTTAAAAAGCACCGTAGCAAGGGCAAGTAAGACCAAGCACCCAGAGGCTCCGGCCTCAGGGTAGTACTGCACGGCGGCATTGGCCAAGGCCGCCCTGCAGGCCCGTGCAGCCTCGTGCTGCTTACTCTAGGATACCGTGCTGTGTCTTGCTGGATTGGCAGATGCCACTGCCAACAGGCAGTTGGACTTGACGTACGGTCTATTACAGGGGCTAGCCCCATTGAACGCAGCGGTGCACACGCCCAACACTGGGAGAGGCAGGTAGCGGGGTCAGGGATCCCATCCGTGAGAGACACACACGGCAGAGAGATGCCCGGTTTCTTCCCACAATAGTAACACATCAAGGAAATCACATAAATGAAGCTCAATACGCGCTGCGGCCCCAACCGCTATGCCTGCGGTCATGCCTGGCTGCAAAATCTCAGCGGCGGCCTGCCGGCGGCCAGCCAACAATGTGGTCAACGCAGACCAACCGCATCACACGAGGACCCAACACATGACATGCCTGACTGCATACGGTACCCAATCCACGCCCGCATGAAGCCACATATGGAACTCACCATAACCCATGACCTCCTCAAGCCCACGCACCACACAACCTTCGATCACAAGCCCCACTCCGTCAGCCCCTGCCAGCTCCAGCCAAGGCCGGCCCAACCGCCACCCCGTGTTGCCCAACAACTCCACCGTCTGTACGACAGGGCCAGGCGCAACCCCCGATGGCACGTTGGCCATTCCGTCGCGTGATCTCCTTCCCTATTTACATCCCGATGCAGCCTACCCGCCCTTCAGCTTCAGGGGGATCAAGCAGCAAGACCACGAGGCAAACGCAGGGGTCCCCTACGGAGCACTGAGCGCTTTCCTCGACGTCTTCTTGGACCGCTTGCTTGACCGCTTACTCGACCCCTTACTCGGTGATTTGCTCGTCCCCTTCTTCTCGGGGTAGTACTTGCTGAGGCTGTTCCCAAACGTCCCCGCGCTCCTGAACGACTTGCCACGCGCAAACCGGTCCTGGGAAAGGGTGGGTCGAGTGGGCCAAAGCGGGACCAGGGGCAAAAGCGTCACAGGAGTGCCATCCGCAAGCTGTTCAGCGGCTGACAGCGCCACGGGGCAGGCACCGCACCCATGTGCTCCCGCTAATTGAAGGCCAAGTCAAGTTATGACATGTACCTCTGCGGCGCCGTACCTGCAGTACCGTGGCCGTCATGCTGCTGACGTGGCTCCCAAGGAAGTAGTCAGCCTGGGTCGCAATCTCCTCCTCCACCATGCCCAGAAGGGAGAGGGACCTGGGGTGAGGCAGGAGTAGACGTGAATGTGCACACACACGTACTGACGCACAGGCTGGTCAGGGTGGGGGTGTCCGCGCTCAAGCGGTCTCAACTTGTGACTGGCTCGGGACTTCGCCCTGGCCATCAAGCACCCACGCCCGCCACCCGTCTCCGCTTTCCTCGCGTGTTTCAGGTTTCTCTTCCTCACCTGAACCCAACAACGTCTTCCAGGTCCGGCATGTTGTAGTATACCGGATGAAGATCCGCCTGCTCGTACAGCTTTGTAATGATGGGCCGCAGCACGGGATGCGCCATGACGAAAAGGCTCAGACCCGTTGAAGACGCATTTTGCTCCAACTTCTGCATCTGCTCCAGCGTCTGTTGTACGAACACGTTATAAAGATTGCCGTTCTTGCACATCTCAGAAGCTCGCGTGTCGTTGTACGGCTCCTGCTCGGGTTCAACCAATATGCAGGCATGAGTCGCAATCCAACCCGTATTGCATCGGCCAGATACACTCACAGCCCGCCTGCTCTGGTGCCTTAACAGATAGCTCCACCACCCAGACCGCACACACCTTCTTCCAGACCTCCATGCCTTGTGTCGAATGAGCGGGCGGGACGGGGTTGGGAGGGGCATGCCACGTCAGCGTCACGCTAGTATTATTGGCGAGCAGCACACCCACGAGGGGAGCGTCAAAGCCCCGGTCTCACATCTGTCCTCGTACGGCCGGATATGTACTGCAAGGTACGGCGCGTTGGCACCACCCAGGCTTTGCTCCCGGAAGCGACGCACGATATCCAGGATATACGGACTCCGGACCAGACTCAACGACACCTGCGGTCGCGGGGAGCACCGGGGGAGAGCATCCACCGCCGTAAGCAAGATGTGGGCCGCTATGCTTGGGCTCGAGTACAAGCCGCCATGTAGCTGGGGTCGCAGCGACCGCCGCCAGCGACTGCCGAGGGCCCCACAGGGCGCCGCCAGGCAAGTATCACTAATCATGCAGACGCCATTATCGTGCAGGTGGACCGGTCCTGCCCACCTGCAGGTAAAGGTCGTGGCACACGTGGCCAGTGGCCTTGAGCCTGAAGCAGGCGGCGCCGGTGTCTGGGACCGCGGTCTGGTACAGCGCGAATCCCGCATATCTGCGACCGAGGGGAAAGCGAGGATCAGGCAGGTGCGCAGGAGGGTGGCGAGGTAAGCCCTGCGGTCCGTCGACACCCGGGCTCGAAGGCCAAGCCCTCAAGTCCCTTTGACCCCTTGTGCACGCCGGTGTGCCAGGATTATCGGCCCGTGTGCTCATGCTAATGGCACTCCGCCGACCCGACGCAGGCAGCTCTGCGCCCGACCCTCAGCCACCATGCCCTCGGCCACCGCAGGCCATCTCGCCCATTCCTCACTTGCTCTTGCTCAGAGGCTCAGCCATGCGGCGCAGGTCCGAGGTGGTGCAGTTAAAGTTGTGGAAGTCCATGAACGGAGTGTCTTCGTCCCAGGATATGTTGAGCAGGCGGAAGCGATTCAGGTTGTACTCCTCGAAGAAGCGCTTCCCTACGGACGCCACAATGTCCAGGTGGCCATTCCACCCCTTTGCTTGTAGCTCCGCCTGAGTCACAACTGACTGATGTCTAGACAGGTGGTCAAGGTCGTACAACTACACAGCAAGGAAAAGAGGCAAGTGGGCAACGCGTAGAGCAGAGGACGACAAGCAGTGGCACCAGCCGGCGCCGTGTAACGTGGGCTGAGGAGCCTGGGCTTATGTCATGGAGTATGTCCCACAGCTCACCATGTCAAAGTCCAGGGGTCGCGTGCCTCCGTGGCCGCCCTCAATCTTCTCGTCGTCATAATGGAGGGGGACAATCTGGAGGGCAGATTGAGGCAAGCAGTGAGGAGTCAGTGGTCATCACCTCGCATCGGATTGGCCTCATCAGGGGTGGAACGGATTCCCAAAGCCGCAGCCCCTTCAGCAAAAAACGGGGATGCCATGTACCCCTGCACGCCTGTCTTTAAGCGCAGTGCATGCAGCGACACGAGTTGCCACCTATATTGAAGGCCCCCCGCCTTGCCTCATGAATGACGACCGTGCGTTTGAACAAGCGGCCCAGGACCAGCGCCTCCCTCAGACCCACAAGCTGGTTGCCGGGACCTGCAGGTCGGGCGGGAGAGCGGCGTGCGTGGATGGCCAGCTGAAGCAAGCTGAGACCAGATCTGTCCTGCGCTCTTGTTATGTTGCACAAGCGTATCCAGGCAACCCCCCTTCTCCTACCGAAGGGCAGCAGAGGGTAGATGAAGCCACCCTCCAGAATGGGGATGCGCTTAGCGCTGGCGGGCGGGAGCGCCAGCTGCGGGTTACAAATGGAACGCGTCAAGGGTCATAGACGCAACAGGAACAGAGGCCAGAAACCAACCTACAGACAGGCGCTTACCGGGGCGAAGTTTTCCATGCTCCGCGCTCCCGCCTCCCGCAGCGCTGAGCAGGCTATGAGCCATAGCATGCAGAGCAGCGGGGCCAGGGCTGGGTACATGGCAGGGGCCATTTGTACCCGGCGCCCGGCCAAGCTGCAAGGGGCAAGCGCAGGAGCGTGGTGAGGCGCTCTGCGTGGCAGGGCACACATCATGAGGGCCCTAGCCGGGGACGGGGGCGACAGGGAGACTGCCGGAAGCCAGGTCTTCCCTGTACAAGCGCTAACAAGTACCCATATCGCCCTAACCACCCCGCCCTCCCAGCTTGATATCCTGATAGTGCCACTCGGCTCGAGCTGCTTGCCCCCAACGGGGACTGCGGTGGTCGGATCCGCATCTCGCCCAAAGATCTAAAGGCGCAACCGCCCCTGCCCCCACCACCGCACCGTTTGTGTGCCGTCCTCTCCCCCTTGGCCTCCTGGCGCCCACGCCTGCAGCGCTGCTCCATGGCCCGCCGCGTGAAAGGCAGTGGCCGCAGCCTATGGTCAGACCGCGGTCCCGCCCGCGCCGGTGGAGCAAGAAGGGAACGTGGCTGCCGCTGCTGATGTTGGAGAGGGGGCGAAGAGCGCACACCCTCACACGCGTTAGCGAGAAAGCCGCCGCACTAACCCGGTCAGACGGAAGCGCACGCTCCTCCTGGGTACGGGTCTGGCCTGGGAGTGCCGCGGTACTCAGCCCCTTCTTGTCCAATCCCAAAGCCCAGAATCAGAGCAGCCCGCAGCGCTCACCGCCTGGAGGAGGCAGTTGGGGCGGGACAGCGCGGTGAGGGGGCTATGTTCTGTGGGTTCAGCTACGAACCCACGGAGCGAGTGGGTGCGTGAGAGGGTTCGTGAGAGTTCGACACGCCTGACGTCAGGCCATTAGGAGTCTCTGGCCCCTCATCGACGTTCCCTTTTGACGTAGTCTGTTGACGCGAGTCCGAGGAACCGCTAGTTGCGGCCCAGTCCGACCGCGCGAGGCGACAATCCCACTTGCGACCACGAACCCTCACCCACCAAACCACGTGTAAAGCTCACCTGTCCGCCTGTCTGTATGCAATGCGTCGCGAGGTAAGCTCCGCGGGTCCGCAGTGGGCACTTGGAGCCCAAGAAAAATAACCGTTTGGCTGCTTGACCTCGTGGCCAGAGGCCGCGCCTCCCGGACCTAGAATGCCCTCAGATGGAGTAAAACCTCCCAAATTGCGGGTATCAGGGACCGTGCCGGTTTGCGGTGCGGCAGGCGCCCGCCTCGCCTCGCCGCAAACCTATGTGACTCTGGAGAGCGCTCTGGACTCCGTAGTTCAAGGCTTGGGTAGGACACACTATAGGGAGAGAGACTCGTGGTTACACGGTTGGCGGGAGCAGGTGCGGCGCAAACGCTGTAGCGATGATGGGCGTGAGTGAGTCGCAGTAGGAGTACGCTGTATGGCCCTGAATGCTCGCCGTATGAATGCTTCGTTTGTGCAGCCACTAAGGTATCAGTCTCTGGGTCATTGCGCTGCTCTGCACCCCATCGCGCCCTGATCGCGCCCTCCGAGGCCCCCCGCCCCCGCTGGCCCCCGCCATAGCGTAATACCTTCGCCTTCGCCACGTCTTCCTGTCAAAAGCCTCGACCCTGCCACTCTCCTGGTGACATGATCAGTGTGGTTCTCGTATGGCCGTATCCCATCACTGAAGTCGGCTCCTTCGAGCCCAAGTCCCAAGCTAGCCGCAACAGGACTCTCTAGAGTTTAGATAGCTGCGGGGGTATGCCCACTACGCCCGAGAGCGCTCGCATTGGGGTTGACTTGCCGCCGCTGCAGCTGCCGAGCACCCTGCGGCCCCACGCCCCAGTCGCCCCACCCCTGAGGCCCTGACCCTGCTTAACGGTGCCCCTTGCCCTTTGTTTAAGCCCAGACAGGTCGCGCCCCGCCCCCATGTCATAGGCTGGGACTTCACTTTGCTGGCCTTGCTTCCGCGTTACCTTGTCCCCGTTTCTCCTTACCCCCACCCCCACGGCGGGAGGCACTCCGCTCTGCTGCATGGGGCGGCCACCCCCCGGCGCGTAGACTTTCAACCCTCGGGAGGGTCCCCCGTTCATAGGCGGCTACGCTTCATGGGCATTTTGCGTCGGCCAACGGAATACGACGCCACGACTCAGCGGCACTAAGCCACGATGTCTATCACAACCCCCGGCGCGGACCGGACCCGATGACTTCAGTTGCATTCCTCCCGTCGTCCGGACCACGACGCATAATTCCCGAGCGCCGGCACCGAGCTTCTGCGAATTCCGGGGTCACTCCAAGCAAGGCCATAGCATGGAAGGGTACTAGTGCCGAGGGGTGGGTGCAGGAGGCACAGGGAGATCGTTGGGACGTCAACGCCTTTGCATTTGTGCATGCGCTCTGGCATTTTGCCGACCACGCTTGCCAGTCATCCTGCAGAGCTTTGCTCCAGGCAAAACCCCTTACTGCTCCTCCCTGGGCACTTCCTCTCAGCACCTCCACTTGGCACGTCAACCACAATGCACCCTCAACGGACAGTTTGTAGCGAGCTCGAACCTCGTGCACCCGCCCCGCACCCGTATGATATGCACCCCCTCAAGCCTCTCCTCAAACACATACCTCCCGCCGTGCATATCCACTGTCAATCCAAGTCTAGATGGTCAAATTGTCGGAGGCCCACACAACACAATTGTGTCAAACGTCAATGCGTCTACCTTTGCGTCAGATCCACCCCGCGGCCCCGCCGTGCAGCACATCGTTGTGTGACGCCTGGCTCGAGGGACCAAAACGCCTCTTGCTGGCCATCACTCTTTCCCGCGTTCACCCGCCAGTGCATGCTCCACGCCCCTCGACCGGACGCCCCACAGCCCAAACGAAACCCAGGCAATGCACGACTTGACGCGGGACCGACCCAGAATCCAGCCACAGCTCCCCGGGCCAGCCCCCCGTTTGCCGGCCCCGCCCAACCGCACCCACGACTCGGCCGCTTCCTCATCATCTCGGCCTGGCACGCGGCACGGCCGGCACGGCCAGCCGCAGGAACCCCGGCAGCCGCAGCCCCCGATCCCTCCCCCACCGCCCGCTCTGCGCCGCTAGGCCTTGCCTGCGCGTGCGCACTCGCGGCAGACGAAGGCGGGTGGCTCGTCCAGGTCGTCCGGGATGTCGTTGCAGCGCGTGTGGGACCACACGCCGCACACGTCGCACGCGACCATGCGCTCGCCGTCGTCGTCCTGGCGGGGGGCACGGGGCGCAGACGGAGGGGGCGGAGGGGGTTGTCAGGAGGCGTGGCGTGTGTATGGGCGCGTGCGGGTGCTGCCGTCGATCAGGCAGGACGGGGCAGCTCGGCACCGGGCTATCGGCATCGGTAACAGTGAAGGCAAGGCCAGGCAAGGACCCGTCGTCTGCCGGCCTGCAGCCCCCCACCCTCCTCCCCGCAGCCTCACCTGCGTTCCGCAGAGGCAGGCCACGCGCCATTCCTCCGTCCCGCCCGCGTGCCGCCAGCGCCGGTCCATGTCACACCCGCCCAGCCGGACCACCACCACCACCGGAGCAGCGAGCGAAGCGGCGCCGCCACTACCGCTGCCACCTCCGCCGCCGTCTGGCTCGTTGCATGCGACAATGGCGGAAGTGTCAGCAGCGGCGGTGCCGGCGGCGGAAGCATCGGGGGCGTCTGCGGGCTCCGCGGCAGCTGCCTCGGGTGCAGGCAGCGCCGGCGGGGTTGGGGCTGGCGGTGCCAGGGCCAGCGGAGCGGAGTCGCCAGTCGCCAGAGCCTGTGGGTAAACCAAAGCAAAGCAGCCGGCGTTGAGGGGTTGGTTTGCAGTTGAACTGACCGGCAATGACCGCTTGTGCAACCCCATGCCAGGCCGCCCCTCCCTGCGCATCGTCTCACCTCCTCGGCCACTCCCTGCAGGATGTCAGTCACGGTAACCCCGCCGCTGCGGGGGTTGCACAGGCGGTACGTGGCCGCAAACGCCGCTGCCGCACACCGCTTCAGGTCGCCGACCGTCACCTCCACCCCGCCGCCGCTGCTCGCAAAGCCGCGGCCCGACGGCGATGCCGGTGCGACGGCGACGACCTCCGGCGGCGTCAGCGTCAGCAGGCGGAGCACCCGCGGCGGCGGCGCGTGGGACGCCGTCGCCGCCACAGAAGCAGCCTGCGCCGCCGCGGCGGCGGCGGCGGAACGGCCGCGAGCGCCGCGCGTCATTGGCCCTGGCGGCGGCGGCGGCAGCTCGTCCAGCTGGAGCGCCACTAGCACGCGCTGCCTGCCGTCAGCGGCCGTCGCCGCCGTCAGCGCCGCCGCCGAGCCGCCGCCGTAGTCCTTGACGAAGTACTTTGTGTCCTTGAGTAGCTGTACGGCTGCTGCCATGTACGGCACCGCGAGCGACTTCGGCGGCGCCTTCTTGGCCACCAGCGCCGCCGCCGCCGCCAGAGCGGGCTTGTACATCCGCAGCAGGGCGCAGTACAGGTACTGCATGTCGCACTGGGTCTGGTCGTTGATGTACGTCAGGGAGGAGTTGTGGTGGGCCTTGCCCGGCTGTACGTACGGGTTACACGGCGCCGGCGGCTCCGGATCGAAGCTCGTCCCACCTCCCGTGCCACCGGCGTGTGCCAGCGCCGCCAGGCTGCCCGGTCGGGCACGCTTGCCGCCGCCGCCGCCCGTTGGGTGCTCCACGTGTACGATGCTCGTCCCAGCGCACCGTACTTTGTGCACGTACGTCAGCGGCAGGTACTTGACCAAGGACGCGTACGGCTCCTGGCACGCGGCGCTGGCGACGAGCGCCATGACCGTGGGGCTGCCGGCGGCGGCGGGCGACGGAATGATCTCCCAGCCTCCCGGCGGCGGGGGCATCCGCGCCGGCAGTGCAACGGCGGTGACGGCAGGGCCCCGAGCCGCCGCCGCTGCCGCTGCCGCCGCCGCCGCGGCGGTGGCGGCGGACATGGGAACGCTGGGATCAAGCGCCGGCGGCGCCGACTTGCGGATCGCGGCGGCACCGCCGCCGCCGCGGGCCGGCGGCTTAGGCGGCCTCGCCCCCGGTGGCCGGCCTCGCCTCCCCGGCGACACGACATGCCTCGCCAATGCCTCCGCTGGCAGCCCCGTCGTCCCGGCGAGAGAGTCCGCTGACGGCGGTGGGCCGGCGGCGTCGCCTGTCACCACGGCCGCGGCCATTTTTGCGGCCTTGGCGAGTGCTGCCTTGGCCGCCGCCCCACGGAGCGGCTTGCCGCTGCCGCTCAGCGGACTCGCGGGCAGCACCGCTGGCGTGCGTGCCGGGCTACTGGCGGTGTCTGCGCTGGGAGCGGCGCCGCCGGCGGCGCTGGCAGCGGCGGACTTGGCGGCGGCGCCTTGCAGCGTCCGCCGCCGCTTGCCGTTGGGGGGCAGGGCCTCGGCGGCGTCTGGCGGGGAGTGCAGATGTGCGTCGGGAAGAGTGGAGAAGGCGCCGCTCAGCGAGGACGCCTCCCGGCGCGCCTTGCGCTTCCCCAGCGCTGGCGGCGCCGTCAGGGCGCCCGCTGGCGGCGGCAGCGGCGCCTCTGCCTCCGCCATCGCGGCATCGCCGCTGCAGCTGACGCCAGGCGCCTCCGCCGTCGCCGTCGGAGGCGGCAGCTCCGGCTCCGCCAGCAGCTCCGCCAGCGTCGCGTCTTCAACCTTGACGGCAGCGGCGGCGCCGTCGGTGCCTGCCCCGCTGGCAGCAGCAGTGTCGGCGGCGGCTGCCGTCGGCGGCAGCATGGGCGTGGGGAGCTGGCGGCCGACGATCGGGGAGAGCGCCGCCGGATGCGCCAGCCGCCGGATGCGGAGGCCGGCGGGCGGCGACCCTGGCGCCGCCCTGCCGCCGCCACCACCTGCCACCCCCGAGTCAGGCTCTTGCTTGATCTCAAAGCCGGCGGCTTCTGCTTCTGCCTCAGCTTCAACTTTAACCCTCCGGCGAGCGGGCGCTGAGGCGGTGGCGGTGGCACCAGAGGATGTACGCCTGGCGGTGCCGCCACCACTCGTCGTAGCCTGGCCGCCGCCGCCGCCGCTGAGGGCTGGGTGTGGGCCGCCTGTTGACGCCTTCAGCCGGAGGCCCTTTCGGGGCTGCGGGAGAGCGTCGGCGGCAGCGGCGGTGGTGACGGTTTCAGACGCAGTACCGGTAGTGGCGCCAGAGCCGCCGCCGCCGCCGCCAGCGCTGCCGCCGCCGCGGCGGCTCCGTGGCTTCTTAGTGGCACCGCTGATGACGGCGCACACGCCCAGGTTCGCCGCCGCCGGCGTCCGGCGCTCGCCGCCGCCAGCGGCGGCGCTGCCGCCGCCCGGCTTGGCGGCGGCGGGGCTGGCGTAGGCCAAGACCTCGGCAATCATGGCCGCGGCGGCGGCGTTTGCGGCGGCGGAGGGCCGGCGGCTCTTCCTGGCCGACCGAGGGCGCTTGACCACAGTCAGGCCGTCGGGGAATTCGAGTGCAGGCCGGTCTTCGGCCGCGGCCGTGGCTTCGCCGCCTGCCTCCCCTCCGCCACGCGTCCGCCGCCGCTGCCGTGCCGCCGCCGCCGCCGGCCCCGCACCAGCCCCTGCCGCTTCTGGCCCGGCCGCAGCTGGCATGACCTTGGGCCCTGTCCGAGTCCGCTGCGGCCGCGGCAAAGCGCAATCGCTTGCGTCGCCCTTTACTTCAGGCTTCGGCGTTTCTTCGCTGGATGGTGGTGGTGGCAACGGCGCTTGCGGCTGGGGCTCCGAAGGCGCAGGTGGCGGCGGCGAGGGCTTCCGCTCCGCTGGTGGCGGCGGCGGCGTGCTCAAGCTGTCCGGTCCAGCTCCTGCCGCTGGCGCCTCCGCCTCCGCTGCCGCCGGCACCTCTGCCGCCGCTGCCGCTGGCTCGCCGCCGCCCAGCCCCTCAGCAGGCGCAGGCGCAGGCCCTGGCGGAGGGGCCGCCGCCGAGGCGGCAGCGTCGGGGGCCTCGGCTTTCACCGCCGGCGGCGGCTCGTCTGCCGCCATCGACACCGCTTCTTCCGCTGGCCCTGACCCCCACCCCCCGTCAGGCGCTGGCAAGGGACCGTTGGCGCCGGCCGGCGCCGTCGTGGCGCCCGCAGCCGCGGCGGAGGCTGCGACAGCAGCGGCAGCGGAGGCAGGCTCGGCGGAGGCAGAGCGGCTGCGGCTGTGGCTGCGAAGGCGGCACCGCCCGTCAGCTGCTGGCTCCGCCGGCGGTGCGGCTACAGCGGCCGTGACAGGCTCAGCGGGGCCGGCGGGCTCGGGCTTCACCGGCACGTCGGCTCCAGCCTCCGCCCCCGCCTCCGGCCCCGTCCCGCCAGCTGACGCTGACGCTCCTGTGGCCGCAGCCGAGACATCAGCGCCAGGCTCGGGCTCGGGGGCAGGGGCGGACGCCGCTGTCGCTTTGGCTCCGCCTGCCGGGGCCGCCTCGGTGGCTGTCCCCGGGCCCGGCTCCTGCCCCTCCTGCTTGCTGGGCTCAGCGGTTGGCTCAACCGCCTCGCCCTGGGCCCGGCCGGGCCCAGTCGCGGACGCCGCCGCTGCCTTCGCCCCAGACCCGGCCTTCCCGCCTTTCCCTGCTGCGGCGCCCTTGGGCCGTTGGCTGTCTCCCGCTTTACCGTCGGCCTCGGCGCCCGCTGCTACGGCCATCAGCATGGACATCTTCAGGTCCGACTTGGGCTGGGCGTGGTTTGGCTGTTTGGGCTGCTGTTGCTGCTTAAGCTTGCTGAGCGTCGACTGACTCATCAGGTATCGCAGCTCGCGGGGCACCTTGGTCGGGCGCGCGCTGGCGCCACCACTGGACTGCTGCTCGATCCGCGACTCCAGCAGCGTTTCCAGTAACGCCTGGCCCTCTGACTGATGCTCCTTTGCGTGGTCCCGCCACAGCGCCGCCGCCGGGCGGTGCGCGCCGCTGGCGGAAGCCGAACCGCCGCCGCCGTGGCCGTGGCTGTGACCGCCGTCGGCGGCGGCTCCAGCACTGGCCCCCACTGGCGTTGCAGGGTGCGCATGGGCGTTGGCGGCGGCGTGAGGCTGGCTGGCGGCGGCGGCCTTGGGCCCAGCGGCAGCGGCGGCCTTAGGCCCAGCGGCGGCGGCGGCAGCCTTCCCGACGGCGCCGCCACCGCGGCCGCGCATGGTGGCGGCCTGGACCGCCCGGCGCGCCGCCGCCGCGCCCTTGGCATGCGAGACGGACCCTTTGAGCGTCATGCCGGGCTCAGCCCCCTCGCGGGCGCTGGCCGCGGCGCCGCCACCAGCCGCGGGCGCCGCTACCGCCGCCACCGCGCCACCGGCCCGCGGCCCTGCCGCCGCGCCGCTGCGGCGCCGCTCCTCGTTCGCGGCCTCGGCCTCCGCCGCCGTCAGGGCCTCGGCCGCCGGCTCCGTCTTCACCTCTGCCGCATTGGCGCCGCCGTCGCCGTCGCCGCCAGTGCCGCCGCCGCCATCCTCCTCGTCCTCGTCGGACTTGCAGTACTCGGCGGCGGCATCAGCGAGTGCACTCAGCCCGCACGCCCCGCCACCGCGGCCCTTGTGCCTGGCATACGGCTTACGTGACGCCTCGCCCTCGGCCCCGGGCCCCGTGGACGTCTCGGCAACTCCGTCATCCGCTGACACGTCGCCGCCAGCGGACGATTGTTCCCGGCCCCTGCCGGCACCGCGCCCCCCGCCGCCGCCGCCCCGCCCCTTCGGTTTGATCACGCGCCCGCCTTTGCGCGCGTACGGGCCGTGCGGTGGCATGGGGACTGTATACGACAGCGGTGCGCCGGGAGGGGTGCCCGGGAGACGCTCCAGCCTGAGGTAGGCAGGACACACGACACGCGGCGAGGGGGGGGGGGTGACACCAGAGTGGTGGTCGAATGGGATGGAATGCAGCGAAGAGGTCGTGGGTTGATTAACATCAGGGGGTGCAGGTCATAACAGGTAGGTAGCAGGGTGACTGTACGGCAATGCGACTGTCGTACCTGTAGTAGTACGAGCGGGTGCTGGTGTACTTGCTGCGGTACACGGCGTACCCGCAGATGCGCACGTTGGCGACCTGTGAGCGCGGGGACAGCGAGGGGCGTGGGGCTCACACATGACCGCTCTCCTCGAGCCCCGCCCGTCCACCTCGCCAGCCTGCGTGCACACCCTAGTCCCAGCCCCAGGGGCACTCACACAGTCGCCCTGCCCGCCACCCCTCCGGCCCCCTGCCCCCGCTTGCCTGCCTCAGCACCCAGTCCCCGGCACCCGCCACCCCTCCGCTTCCTGCTCCATGACGCCCGAAACACAACACCCCTCTGGGCCCCGGCCCCCACTCGCCTGCCTCAGCACCCAGTCCAGGACCTTGAAGTCCCGGTACGTGGCCATCATGACGTCACGCAGCGCCAGGCGGGCCAGCCACTGACAGTCGCAGTGGGACTGGGGGGGGGGGGCAAGGGGCGCAGACGCAGTGAGGACAGGGGGCAGGAGAGGCCGGGGACAGGGACAGAGTCGGGGCCAAAGTCGGGGACAGGGACAGGAGGAGGGCCAGGGATGGGCGGCGGGGGGGTCAGGGACAAGGCACGTGGCACGCGCGCTCCGGGCTCCTGCCGCCCGCGGCGCCTCCGTAGGCACGCGGGACGGACGCGGTCGCCGAGCGCCCACCGAGCACCCCAGTCGTCGGTGGCTGCAATGAGGGACCCCCACCGGGGGGGTACTGAAGGTCTGAAGCGCTGAACCCCGGCCCCCAAGCGCGCCCCACCTGCAGCGCTGCCAGCATGGCATCCATGGCCCTCTGGCAGTCGCGCAGGTGCATGTCGTTCTCCACCTCGGCCTGGGGAAAGGGAGAGGACAGGCACAACGGAAAGGTGGCTTTCCGAGAGAGCAAAAGAAGCGGGACGGGCAGGCCTGCAGACGCACATGCAGACGCAGGGAGCGGAGGGGAGGAAGACAGCGTGTGTCGAGTGAGGCACACAATGGGACCGGGTGACGGGTAGGACGCGCATGCGGTGCGTGCTGCGAAGGCTGCGGGCCCAGCACCTCAGCCGCAGGCCGCGCTCGCCCTTCCCCTGGAGGCGGCAGGCTCGTGTCAGATTGCACGGTAGCATGAGATTGTCCCTCAGGTCCTGCTCGAGCTCAGCCGCCCTTCTCACCTTGAGCTCCTGCAGGGTCTCGACGGGCACTTTGGGGAGGTCGTCCGGGGCGGGCCCAATGTGGGCCCCGGAGGGCTTGGGCGGGGCCCGGTGCCGGGCCCCCGTCAGGCGGGACGGGTCAGCCGCCGCACCAGCCTCCCCGCCCTCGGTCCCTTTGGTCTCTGGCTCCGGAGATCCGTCACGTTCCCGGTCCGAGTCCGATCCAGACTCTGAGTTCCGGTCCCGGCCCGGTTCGGATTCCGGCTTCTGGCTGCGCTCCGGATCGGCGTCCGGGCCGTCGCCAGCCTCGCTCGGCCGTCGGGACTGGTCCTGTGCTGCTTCCGAGGGCCCCGGGCCAGCGTCCGTGCTGGCCTTGGCGGCGACGGCTTCAGCCCCTGGCACCGTCGCCTCCTCCTGGGCGTCTGCCGCCCCCGCGGGGTTGCTGACGCCGGCGGGGGCAGGGGCAGACCCCGATGCAACACCGTCTGCCGGCACAGGCGCGGAGAGCTCGGGCGAGGGGCCAGGCCCTGCAGCCGGCTCGCCCTCCACACCAGCCTCCGCCACCGGCCGCGAGCCTGCCGGGATCGCCTCCCCCTGCGCTTCCGCTGCTGACGAGTTCACGGCTTGTGCGGTCGCCGACGGCCCCGGCCCTGCCGCCTCTGCCGGCGCGTCCGCGGCCTCGGCCTGGGGGCTGGCATCCGCTGCTTGAGCCTGGGCCTCCACTCCTGTCACTGCCCCCGCCTCCGCCACCGGCCCCGCCTCCGCTGGGACCCCTGCGCCTTCAGCCTCCGCTGCAGCCGAGGCGGCGGCGTCACCGGTGGCGGCGGCGTCAGCACCCGCGTCGGGCTGGACCCCATCCACGACCACGCCCGGCGGGACATCACTGGACGGCGTCTCCCGAATCAGGGGGGCCTCCGGGGACGCTGCCTCTGCGACCGCCGCGGGATTGGATGCATCCGGGACCTCGACCAGGTCCGGAAGAGGGCCGGCCTCCGCCATCGCTGAGTCCCCTGCCTGGCCCTGCGCGGCCTCGGTCCCTGGCGGCGGCGCTGGGTCCTCCGTTGGGGGCGGCGGCGCAACTTCTGATGCCTCCTCCGGGTTAGCGGCGTCAGCGGCCGGCGGCGAGCAGGGCCTGCTCGAGACCTGCATGGGTGACGCTTGCGCTGCCTCCGCCACCGCCCCGTCCGCCTCCGCCGCCTCCGGTGCCGGTGGAGGTATTGACGGCGGCAGCTCCGAAGCTTCGAGCGGCGGCGCTGGCGGCGCGTCCACCTGCATCGGCTCGCACGCCGCCGCTACTGCCTCCGCCACCGCACCTTGCTCTCCTGACCCCGGCTGCTCGCTTGGCGGCGGAGAGATGGACATGGGTTCCGCCCCTCCCTCTGGCCCCGACCCGACCGCCGCCGCCTGACTGCCAGCCGCCGCTGTATCGCCAGCGAGGCCAACGCCTGACGTCAAAGCTGCCTGGTCGCCCACCAGGGCTGTAGCATCGGGAGCTGCCATTGGTACAGGCGTCTGTGGTGCCGCCGGTACCTCCGCCCCTGGCCAGCTCGCCGTGCTTGGCCCAGCCGCCGCCCCTGCATCCACGCCTGCCCCCGGCCCCGCTCCTGTGGCCTCCGCCGTGTGGCCTTGCAGGGCCTGGGTGTAGTAGGCCGCGGCGAGGGCGGCCGGGTCCAGGGCGGCAGCGGGGGCAGCAGCTGCGGCAGCGGCAGCGGCAGGGTCCGTGGGCGCCGCCGCCCCCTGCTGGACCCACAGGGCCTGACCTGAGGCCGGGTCTGTTGCCAGCGCAGGGGCAGCAGCCGCGGAGGAGGCCCCATCTGCGCTCTGAGGCCACACGAACGAGGCCTGCGCCGCTCCTGCTTCCGCTTGGCCTGACGCCGCCGCATCCGCGCCGGCCGCCGCTGACTGAGACTGTTCGGCCACCTCGACGGGCGGCTGGGCTGCAGCCGGCGGGGCTTCTGCACCCAGTGCACCAGCCTGCTGACCGTCGCTCCCGGCGGCCGCCGTGTAGGACTGAGACGCCATCCACGTCTGGAACCACGCCAGCTGCTGAGCGAGCATCTCCTGCGTTGGGACCGCCTCGGCCGGCGGAGCCGCTGCCGCCGCCGCCGCGTCGGCCGCTGCAGGCACCGCCGCACCGGGCGGCATCGCGGCCGCTGAAGGCGCGGACCCGTCTGGGCCTGCGGCAGGCGCCGCAGCTGGGTAGGAGCCGTCTGGGAGCGGCCCCGCCGCGAGCGCAGGCAAAGACCCTGGCTCGAGTGGCGTTGGCTGCGCCAGGGCGGGAACCAGGGGCGCGGCCTCCAGGACTCCGACTTGGCCACTTCCCGGAGGCTGAGCCGCAGGCGCCCCTGACACGCTCGCCAGCGTCGGGTCAACGGCCATGGCCTGCCACCCCTGTGCCTCAGCAGCCTGTGTGGCCCCGGGCTGCTGCACTTGGGAAGCGCCCGGCTGGCTCACACAGTCGACTGGCATGGTCTGCTCCGCATGTGCCGTAGCCGCGGCGTCAGGCGCTGGGCCCTGGTCCGCAGCCGCCCCTGGCTCCGACGGTTGAAGCCCGGTGGTTGGCAGTTGGTGCTGCTGCATGAGGGCCCACATGGCAAGGGACAGATCATCGCTGGGGTTGGATGAGTAAGGCGCGCCAGGGGCATGGGGCCAGGCGCCGGGTAGGAGAGCGCCACCCGCCGCCGCTTGGGAGGCTGCGGCCAGAGCAGAAGGGAGAGCGTGCTGCCCCGACGCCGCTAGGGCCTGCATCGCCGCCTGGGCCGCCGCCGCCGCCTGGGCCTGCGCCGCCGCCAGCGCCGCCGCCGCCGCCTTCATCTGCTGCTCGGCCGCTGCCCGCGCCGCCTCCGCCGCCGCCGCTTGCGCCTCGATGCCCACCGGGCCCGCGGCTGCTGCCGCCGCATGGGCTTGCGCCTGCGCCTGGTGCTCCGCCGCCGCCTGCTCCGACGCCACCTGCTCCTGCGCCTGCAGCGGCGCATCCGGCGGCGTGAGCGCAGGCGCGGACAGCGGCACTTGGTCGACCTGCATCGGCTCCTGCCCCTGGGCCTGGGCCTGGGCCTGCTGCTCATACGCCGGGCCCGCCATCTCCTCACCCCCTGACGAAGCCCCCTGCACCAGCGCCTGCTCCTGCCCCTCGGGGGCACCCTCAGGCCCCGGATGGAGCGGCGCCGACTGCGCCCACTCCGACAGGGCCTGCAGGGCAGCCGCCGCCTCGGCGCCCGGGTCGCAGGCCGGCACCGCCGCAGCCTCCGCCGCCGGAGCCGATGCTGACGGAGGCGCAACCGCCGGGTCCCCAGAGGGCGCCTGCGCGGGCTCAGGCTGCGGCTGCGACGCGGCTACGGGTGCCCCAGCAGGGGCCGTCGCTTCGGGAAAGGGCGCTGCCCCGTAGGCTGCTGCGCTGGTGGTGGCCACCGCGGCGGAGGACGGGTCCGGCAGTGAGGATGCGAACGTCACAGGCGGCGGAGGCGAAGGCGGGATCGGGAGAGGCAGCTGATGGAGCGCGGCCGCGGGCAGCGCCGCTGTGGAGGGTGCAAAGGCGGCCCCGGCTAGGAACGGTGCGGGCAGCGGCAGCGGGAGCGGAAGGGGTGGGGACACCGCAGGGAGCCCAGCAGGAGCCGCGCCCGAGGCCGGGCCGGGGGTGGCACCTGCAGCCGCCGACTGGGCCGCGCCCGGCCATGATGGGCCCGGCGTGGGCTGCGGCGGCGCAGGTGCAGACGCGGGAGGCCCCAGCGGCGGGGCTCCGTACCATTGTGGCGGCGCTGGTTGCGCCGGCGGCTGGGCGGACGTGGGCACGGTTGAGGGGACTGGGAGGCTGCCGGCCGTCGTAGGCAGGGGCAGGGGCCCTGGCGGGAAGCCAGGCGTGGGCGCCGAGGCACCGGCCGCCCCTGGCGCGGGCAGTGTGCCCTGTGGCGCTGGAAAGGGGCTCGGGAGGCCGGGGGCTGCCGCCGCCGCTGCCTGGCTGTGCTGAGAGGCCTGGGTCAGCATTTGCGTAAGGGCCGTTGGGGGCGTGTACACAGCGGGCCGGAAGCCAGGTATGGAGGCCGTCGGGGCGGCGGAAGCGCTGTTAACAGCCTGGGCCGCCGCCATCATTGCCGCCGCCGCCGCAGCTGCTGCCGCCGCCGCAATAGCTGCCTGGTTCAAGGGCGCTCCCGCCGCCGCCGCTGCTGCCGCTGCTGCCGCCGCAATGGCAGCTTGGTTGAACGCGGGGGAAATGCCCGCCGCCGTTGGCGCCGCCGCCGGGCTGGCGAACGCTGCAGAGTTCAGGAAGCTCGTCCATGATGACGGTGCTGCCGCCGCCCCCGCCGCCACCGGTGCTGCCGTTCCCGGCGCTGGCTGGGGCAGCCCCGGGAAGGCGGGCGGCGGCATCGGCAGCGTCAGCTGGCCTTGCGGCAGCGCCGTCACGGCCTCCCCCGCCAGCCCAGCTCCAGGGGCAGCCGCCGCCGCCGAAGCGTCCGCCGACGCGGCGCTGGTCGCAGGGGCGGGGGTGGTGCCGTTGGCGGCAGCAGCTTCCTCCGGCGGCGCGGAGCGCCGACCCCTCTTGGCCGGCGGCAGCGCGCCCCCCGCTAGCGCTGCCTTGGCTGCTTTCCGTGCGCTGCCCGTCCCTGCCGCCGCCGACGGCGACGGCGACGGCAGCGCGAGCGCGCTGCCCGCTGTCGCGGCGGCCCCGTCGCCCGCCGCCGGCTTGCCGGCCGCCGCCGCCGCCTTGACGGCTGCGATGTGGGTCGCGCGCGCCTCTTTGAGCAGGTCGGGCCGGGATATGTATCCCAGCAGGCGCTGCAGGAGCTGGCCCAGGGTCGCCTCAGCGGGCAGGGCGGGGGGCAGGGAGGCGTAGGTGCGCAGGATCTTGTAGGCGGTGGGGTCCACGCCCTAGGCGGAGGGACGGGCAAGGGTGGGGGCCAGGGGTGGTTGCAGGCAGCGAAGGGCGGCTTACGTGCGGAGGACCGCATTGGGAGGAGCATGCCCCGCGAAACGGGTTCGGGACGCCAGCGCCGTAGTGGGCGCCTGGGCTGTGGGCTGAAACCTTCCACAAACCACATGACAGGGCCCGTGCTGCGTCGTTCGCCCATCCCGTGGCTGCAGAGCCGCCCCGAGCGCCTGGGCCCCCGCCGGACGCACCTCCACATCCCGGAGCAGCCCCGACAGCGGCGCCGTGTGGATGGCCTGCGGACACGGGCCGGTACGGGCCGAAAACGGCGGGCCACGGTGCTGACTTTAAAGCAACCCCAAAGTCCCCAACCCGATAGCCCCGACAGCAGCCCTGCCCTACAGATAGCAGACAAGGCGAACAGCCTCCGCGCAGCGCCCCCGGGGTACGGCGCCCCTCGTGGCCGTACACACAGTCCCTGCCCTGCCCACCCGGCAGCCCGCTCCCAGCGCAGCCCGGACGCACCTGTACCGCCGCCGTGTACTCCTCTGCGCCGTAGTTGAAGGCCGCGCGGCCGAAGCCGTACCCCCACTTGCCGTACCACGTGCGCATGTGCGCGGCGGCGTACAGCAATCGCAGCAGCATGGACGACTTGTTGGACACGTCCTCCACGCTCACCTGCGCGACCGAACGTGGAGGCCGTGTCACCCTATCCTTCTTTGCTAGCAATCTCCCCATAATGTAGGTACCCGTGAGTCCACGCCCACTGCACAGCCGCAAGTCGCCCCAAATCCCGGGTTCTGGCCGGTGCCGTCATCCAGCCCTAGCCCTAGCCCTAGCCACAGGCCCCGCACCCACCTCCCGCGCCCGCAGCGTCGCACACAGCGCGTCCCACAAGGACATGAGCTCCGGCCCCGCCAGCGCCGGCCCCGCGTGCGCCGCCGCCGCAGCCGCTGCCGCCGACCCGCCCGCGCCCGCGCCCCCCTCCTCCCGGGCCGCATCCATGGCTGCCGCCGTCGCGGCGGCGCCGTCGCGGCCGTTCATGCGCAGCAGGTGGCCGAAGCCGTTGGCGTGGATGACCCCGTGCAGGCAGTGCGTGGTGGAGTCGAAGATGGACTCCTGTGGAGGCGGGGGTTGGGGGGGACGAGGGCGCGCCGAAACCCAAAGGGGATCAGACTGGGGGCGTGGTCGCTTGGTCAGAAGGCGGCTGCAGTTGGGGTTCAGTATCGGCTTCGCCTGCGCCCTGGGAACCCTGCGAACCCAGGCCGACAGGTCCTGGGGGCTGGTCTTGCGCGCGCGCCGGGGCCCTTCCCTTCTCCCCAAACTCCAGGCCCAACCCGGGCCCACCGGCGCGTTGAAGGAGCTGTCCCCCTTCTTGTCGTACACCTCCACCGCCAGGCTGCGCATTGAGGTCTTGCTGCCGTCCACGCGGCCTGGGGGGCGGAGGGAAGGCCGAGAGGCAGGGGGCGGGGCAGGGGGAGGTAAGGACACGAGGCATGCCAAGGAAGTGAGACCTGTGTCGAGTTCAAGTTCCGCCCCTCAGCCGCCCCCTTCGGTTTGGGAGGACCAGGCGACCGGGCCGGGCACAACAGCAATGGGCCCGCACGTCTGATTCCCACAAGGCCTATAAACATACAAACTGTGGGCCCCGCACCTGCGGCGGCCGCCTCGACGAGCGAGGGCAGCTGGTCCGGGTCTGACAGCACCGCAGGGCTGGGAAGGATGAAGTGATAGCGCCGGTTGGAGACGGGGTGGTGCTGCCAGCCTGCGAGGGGGGATCGAGCAGATGGAAATGATGTCACAGGAGGCCCAGTAGCACGCTGCAAGAGGTGGGTCTGGCCAGGATTCGCCCTTGGGGGCGTGCGTGTTGTGAGGGTGCGGGCAGTTGGAGCAGCCCCCCATGTTCAGGCCGGCCCACGGCCCTCAATCCTGGGCGCTGGCCACGGCTGCACGTTCCCTAGCGAGAAGCTTCCGTGACGCAACACCCCCGCGTCGTGAGAAGGCCCATGTGGGGGTGGGGTGAGACCCCGGCCCCAGGCCGGCGGGTGGGAAAGCCCCCGGCAGGCCTCGCCCTGAGGGACCCGACTTCGCACCCACGCACCCATATTCCGGCACTGGTCGCATATGGGCATGGCGCCTGCGGATTCATCGAGCTGCTCCTCGTAGACGTGGAGCTTCACCGTGGCGCCCTTGTGGCGCAGCGGCACAATGTATGCTGAGCAGAGCTGGAGCTTCAGCGGGACCAGGTTGCCATAGGCTTTGAGGAAATCGGCGATGTTCTCCTTGAACGTGTTGACGTAAGCTGGCGCCGGCGTGGCCAGCCAGGGGAATCCCTGCTTCTGGCTTGCCATTGCACCGACCTTCTCTTCAAAAGCGCCCTCAAGACGCCATCCTGCAAGGCGGCTTCAATGCCTTGCCCTTCATGGGCAAAGCACAGGCAAGCGCGGCCTCCGCGCGCGCAGGAGCCCGCCTCAGACAAATGCTGGGCCTGCTCGACGCTGCTCCCGCAGAAAGCTGTGCTTCTCACAATGAAAGGCTCGAGAAGGTCACGCTGGGCTCTTGTTTGGCCAAGTCGGTGCTGGTTCCGCGTTGACCAGCGTTTGGGGCTTTTGCGGTCAGCGCGCCTATGCACAGGTCGCGGCGCGAGCCGCAGCGACGACTTGGAGTAAGTTGAGGCGCTGCAATGTCATTACAAGGCTGCGTTCGAGCTTGCACTCTCAGGCACGCCTGGGCACGGTTCACGCCGGCGGGCGACAAACCGTGGCGAACTCCCCGCGGTCCCCCCCACGCGGCGCCCAAACCGCGTGCAATTTCGGGCCCATGTCGGAGCCGATACCGCCGTAGACCCCTTGGCCCCGCCAGTCGGATCAACCCCTGCGAGGATGAAGACAATAAGCCCCCGGCGCCCGCCTACCACAGCTACTTAGCACACCGACCATGGCCATGTCAACCTTGGACCGCTTCATTTCTAGTATCCTTCCTCCATGGATGCGGACCCATGAATCTGACCTACCTGATAACAGCTCTAGTTAGCGCTCCCGGGACAAGCGGGGTTGGGGCTCAGCCCTTTTCCCTGTCAGACGCGGCGATACGGCCCCCCCTCAGCCCTACCTGCTCAACTAAGCGCTGACCCTCGATTTATGAATGGCCTACCTGAACTACCCTCAGCCCTCCTCGCGTACGGTACCAGGATATTGACTCCTAAAGCCATGGCCGGCACACGCGCACAGCAAGGCACGAGCGCACGACCCACTAGCCCACACCTTGCCGCCCGCATCGGCAGCAGCCCACCAGCACGAGCACACATGCGGGACACCATGCAGCCCAACCACGCCATCCCGCACCCCCGCGCGAGGGCTAAAACACACACGGTTTCCCTGTCTTTTACGAGCAGCCCTACACACATGATTCGCAGCCATGTCACCCCTTGCCGCCGTCCCGCATCTGGCGTATCAGGCCCAGCAGGGCCCCCCGCTTCTCATGCGACACCACCCGCCGCGGCGCCGCCAGCTGCTGAGCCGCCCTGGCGCCGCCGCCCGCCGCCTCGGCCCCCTGCTGCTGCTGCTTCTGCTCCTGCCACGTCAGGGGGTCCTCAGCCACCTGCAGCATGGCCCAGCCCAGACCGCCTGGCGGGCAAAGGCAGGGGGAGGGGAGAGTCGGTCAAGCGAAGAAGTACTCAGGCTCAGGCGCGCAGGAGCGCTGCTTGAGGCTGGAACGGGCTTAGACATGCGGGTCTGGCTGAAGGGGTAAGGGGTCAGCAGTCGGGGGCAGCCGTTCCGGCTTGCCCCTCTACCCGCGGCGATGCCTCTCACCCATGTAGCCGCCCTTGCCGTGGAGGTCAGCCCACCGCTGCGCCGTGAGGGGCTCTCCGTCAGACACCTGGAACGGGGTATGGACGGAGCACGAGTCAAGCTAGGACAGCCCCGTACTGCACGCCACCACCTGCCGTGCATACTGATGGCAGCCATCCCCCAGTGCTCCGGCCGCCCCCTGATGGCCGTCAGCGCCGTCGCCTACCTTTCGCTCTGAGCCTCTTGCACCCGATGGCCGCACACCCCACGCCAACCCTTTTTTCCACAGCCCCAAAGCCCCACAGGCCACAGCCCCACAGACCCACACCCCCACGTGCCTGGTCCCAGAACTCCCCCAGGAGCGTGGGCTTGTCCAGCTGCATGGCCGCCGCGGAGTTGGCGAAGGGCGAGATGCGGGCGGTGGTGTCGGGGTGGCCCCAGTCGGGGTAGCCGTGCGGGGCTGCGGGCGGGGGAGCGGGAGCGGTGGGGGCGGTTTGGGCGGTGGGGGCGGGGATACTCGCTCAGGCTGCTTGCTGGCCGGATAGGCAGATCCGCCGTACAAGTCCAAGCGTGCGCACAGACTCACCGTAGAAGTCAAGAGTACCCCGGGCGTTCGCGTCCCAGCCGGGGCCTAAAGAGCCGTTGCGGAGACGGAAGGCCTCCCTTGGGGTGCCGGAAGGGAGCGAGGACGAGATTATTGAAGAGGTGGTGCGGGGAGAACCTGGGATTCGTGGGGATCTCGACTTCAGGCAAGAAACCTCCCAGTCCCCCACCTCTCAAGTCCCCCCACCTCTCCCCATCCCTGGCACCTCAGCGCAGCGTCCGAGTAGAGGTTGCGGGGACGGTCTTCAAACTCATCAATGTTACCTCTCAAGGACTGCAACACATGCAGGGAGTGGTAAGCTTATGACACGTGGCCAGAGCAGCTTTGGATTCAGACACACAGGCTTCGTCGCCGGCCTGTAGGTCCTGCCTGACCCAGGCCCCCCACCTGAACGTCAGTGCAGTACGGCAGACTGTGTGCGCCGACGGTGACGCGTGCCGCCGGATCTGCCGTGTGTACGGCAGTCGCCAGGCGGGAAACGAAGCGCTGCAGCTGCCGTACGCTGACGTCCGCGGTGCGCAGGCGGCAGCTCGAGACCTGCGGGCCGGGCGAAGTGGACGAAAGCAAATGCACCGAACGTTGCGGCAGCGGCTTGGGGCCACAGACCAGGCATCATATGACGGAGGCTAAGTAGCTGCCAACGATGCTCACGGGGGGACGGGCTGGGATCTCTCCACGGCCTCGCCCTCTACAGCCCCTCCACGCCCCTTCGCGCAGGCGGGCAGTGTGCCGGGCGGAGGCCAGCAGGAGCACTCACCAGCGGCAGCAGGTACGGCATTTCGGAGTTGTGATGACCGATGACGTCCATGTACATGAGGCGGTTGAGCCAGAGCGAGCCGTTGGTGATCCGTGGGTCCTTCACGGCGTCAGTGTCGGCGCCGCCACCCTCGCCGCTGCCGCCTGGTACAGCTGCCGCCGCGGTTGCAGCAACGCTGCCCCACGCATCCGCCAGGGTTGCATTGGCGTACCACGCAGCCGCCAGGCCCCTGCCGCATGCCGTCTCGGCCGCCTGAGTTGCGGCTGAGACAGAGGCCACCACCTGGCCAAAGCCACCCCGTGCCGCGGCAGCGCTGTTCGCGGCAGCCGCAGAGGGGTCAGCCTCAGGGGCGGCGAGCGGGGAGGAGGCGGAGACGCAGCCCGCGAGGGCCTGGGGCGCCGAGAGGTCGACCAGGCCGGCTGCTGTCCGGTCCCCGGGCTGGCGGTTGGCGCCAACGAAGCTCCACCCGACGTAGGTGGCCTGGCCGGAGCCCTCCTGCAGGCGAGCCAGAAGAGTGGCAGAAAACAGGGATCGTGGCCAATGGCATGCAAGCTTTAGGGTGCCGCCAGCGCCGTGTGTTCCGTCCGCTGTCGTATATACCCCCTTATCACCTCAGCCAGCCCACCTGTGAGGACGTGCGCTGTCCGCCCAGCGCATTGAGGACCTGGCGGACGAAGCGGCAAACCCGATGGACGGGTGCCGTGGAGCCTGCCGCGATGTATTGCGGAGCCCACTTGTAGGTCTTGTCTCATGCCCGGCCCCCTTCCCACTCGGCAGCGCCCTGTGTGACGATGCACGAGCTTCCTGCAAGTCTTCCCTCCCGGCCCCCACCTGTAGCGTTCGCTTGTCCGCTGCCCGCTCGGGCCGGCCCGCGAACACGTCCGGGTCGTCCAGGGTGTACGGCGCCCACAGCATGTCGTACCTGTCGTACAACACCACGGTGCGGATGCAGCAGGCCTCATGCGGCTGCCTCGCCTGCAACAGCACACAAGGCTTGACCCTCTGCCCCGACCCTCAGCCCTCTGCCCTGCCCCTGCCCCGCTCCCTCACATGTAGTGCCCCGCTCCCTCACATGTAGTTGTGGTAGAGGCGCAGGTCCCAGCTCATGCCCTCGGGTTCATTGAGCAGCTCGTAACCCAGGATCACGGAGGTGTAGGTGGGCCTGGCGGAGGAGGGGGAGATTGCAGAGCTGTCAAGGGGATGCAGCGATGGCCGGGCTGGCAGTGGATGGTGGCGAGTGAGCTTTGGGTGACGGTGAGCGTAGGTGGCGCATGGCTGGCTCGACTCGAGGCTTAAGGCGCCCCTCGCTCACCGAGCAGCAGAGGAAGTGGGGGTAGGTGAAGTATCGGTTACGCTGGCGCTTGGTTCCTGCGTTGCTGGCGGCGGCGGCTGGCTCTGCGCTGCTGGCAGATCCGGCGTGGGCTGGACTGCAGGGTCGGGCAGTGGCTCAGCACTGCCGCCCGAAACCCGCACGGAGCTTTCCCGCCGGGGTCGGGCCGCAGGGAGCAGTGGCACCCCTTCTCGAGGTGCGTCGCTGCTTGCAACAGCGATGGCAGGGCTGCTGGACGCTGGCGCTGGGGCGCGCGTGGCGTTGCTGGGGCGGACCGGCCCTGCCTCCGCTAGCAGCCTCCGCCGACCTCCGACCCGCACCGCAGGATCCCTGCTTGCGCTGTCCTCGGGTCCTTCAGCTGCCCCTCCTCCCGGGTAAGCTAGCTGGGCGGGAGCCCGCCCGCTGCTGTCCTCTGCTGCTGCTTCGCCGGCTGCCCCGCTACCAGGCAGGGGCAGGGGCGTGGTAGCCAGGTGTCGGACCAGCGGTGCCAGGCAGCGCTCCGTGTAGGCACGAGTGCCGGCGGCAGTGCGGAGCATGCACAGTGCGCGGCGGCGGTGGGCGGGAGGGTTATCCCTGCAAACCACAAGGCGGGCTTTGGTTGGGGGCAGAGACCGCCAAGGGGATGGGGAGAAGCTGGGCGGAGGGTTTAGCTCGAAGGCCCGCCCGCGGCAGTCCTGATGCAAGCCCTAAGCACAGGAACAAGTAAGGTGTAGTACAGGACGAGGCCCAAGCTCACCTCCGTACGGCAAGGATGTCGTGCGACCACAGCACCAGCAGTACGGCCACACGTCGCTCATGGCAGAGGCGCAGCACCCACTTGAGGTCCTCCACCGCCTGCCCCCCGCACCCCACCACCTCCTGCTCACGCTCTCCCTCCGCCTCCTCCCCTGCATCACCCCCCGCTTCCCCATTCTCCCCGCCCTCCAGCCCCTCCAGTCCCTGCCCCAGACCTGCCCCCAGCTCCCTCCCCTCCCCGCCCTCTCCTCCATGGCTCGTGGCGGCGTACAGGAACGCCGCGGGGCTGCCCCCACTCGCCCCATGCAGCCGCGAGCCCGGTCCCAGGCCTCGACCTGCCCTGCCGCCAGCGCTGGCGCCGTCGCTCCACGCACCCGGCACGGCGGCCGGAGCGCCTCCACCAACCCCGGCTGCTGCGGCCTCACGAGGCGAAGCGGGACCGGCCGTCGCCCGAACGGCCGGCGGCGGCCGGGCCCCGCCCGCGGGCCCCCAGCAGGGGCTGGCGGCGCCGTCCGTGTGCAGCCAGAGGCGCAGCACGTTGCCGCCGGCGTCCGCCAGCTCGTACACAGCGTCCTGTGCATGTGAGGGGGGGGGCACAGAAGGAAGGTGGCAGACGGGAGGCGGAGGGAAGGGGTCATGGAGGCGGCAGGTCACGGCAAAGGCGGCCAGTAGGATACCGTGGGCGTGCACGCCGGGAGCGGTTACGGATTCCGCTGGCCTTGCTCCTGTTTCCTTTGGCGCGTGCCGTACAGCAGGGGCAGGTTACCCCAATTCTAGATCCCAGGGGCTGCAACCTACGTCCTACATTGTAACCGCTTAGCACTGCCGCTTAGCCTGCCTCACCTTCACCAGCTGCCGGAGCTCCGCCTCGCCCTGCTGCAGCCGCGCAGCGGAGAAGGGGAAGAGCGGCACGTTGCCCAGGTTCATGCCCACCCACGGCCCTCCGCCGTCCCCAAGGTCGCCGCCCCTGCTTGCGCCGCCGTCCCCAGCCCCGGGCTCCACGTCGGGTGCCTGGCCCGGATCGCCGCCTGCAGCACCGAGGGGCCCCGGCTGTTGGCCTCCCTCGGCCTCTGCAGGGCGGGGCCCGCGGGCGGCCGCGTAGTCCCAGCGGGCCTCGCCGTCATCGTCGTAATCCAAGTCTGACTCCAGAGCTGGCACGGCGGTGGCGGTGGCGGTGGCGGTGGCGGTGGCGGTGGCGGTGGCGGTGGCGGTGGCGGTGGCGGTGGCGGTGGCGGTGGCGGTGGCGGGGGTGGTGGCGGCGGTGGCAAGAGTGGCGGTGGCGGGGGTGGTGGCGGCGGTGGCAAGAGTGGCGGTGGCGGTGGCCGTCGGGGAGGTCAGGGCCAGCGGAGACGCCGCCGCCGCGGGGGCATCGGAGGCTGGGGGCGGCGCTGCCGCTGCAGTGGGGACTGCGGCCTGGGCGCCGTCGAGGGCGCCGAGGGCCGCGAGCGCTGCTAGGGTCGCAGCTGCCAGCAACAGGGCCGGCAGCCGCGCCGCAAACTGGGAGCGCGCCGCAGTGTTGTGGCTTCTGCGGCTCCAGTGCGGGTCGTCAGGGAGTGCAGTGGCCGGAGTGGCTGGGAGGTCCGGGAAGCTCCGACTCCAGACTGCAGCTGGACGTGCTGCGAAGCGGCCGCCTCTCGGCCGCATTTCAGCGCGTTCCCAGACCTATCAACTTGCTCGCTAGCAAGCGCGTGCGGCGATGCAGTTACCGTAAGCAAGTTCTGGGTAAGCAAGTTCGCGATCCCAAGGGCTCGCGAATTGACGAGCGCTTTGGACCTCGTCAGGCGCGCTCGAAGGCGCTCGTCCGGCCGAAACCACATTACTAAGAGCCGAACGCTTCAACTCGCGCCCGTGCCCGCGCGCAACAACATTGTGTCTGCAAGCCTGCTGCCACCGCGCCTTCCTTCCACTACGGCTCTACTAGTGTACACCCGGGCCTCTCTGCGACGCCTGCCGCCGCCCGTGTGCCCTGCCCTTTCCCCCCTCCCCCCGCCCATGCGGCCTAACCCACGTTGGAGTAGGTGGCAGAGGCCGGCAGCTCGTCTGCCCGCTGGCCGCAACCCTGTAACGCGTCATTCCTAACCCACGCCTACCTTGCCCGCAGCCTCTCCTGCCCCGACGTAACCTGACAGCGCCGCGCTCAGTCCACTTGCAGCTCCATACTCCTCAACCCCAAGCTGTAACGGAGGCTCATGCCCAACAACATGGCTTTCCCGGTCCCCAGGCAGCCACCCAGCTCAAACCCCAGGCTTAACTTCCTGTGCAGCTTTAACCCCGCAAACCTCCCTAGCCGATGACACCGCGTCGCCTTCAAGGGCTCTGCTCGGGCCCCCGCTCCGCTCAGGCAATGTACGCCCGCCGCAGCTCCTCCCGCCGGAACACCTGGCCCGTAGCGGGGCAGACGCCCCAGTTGCCGCCGGGCGGTGCTCCCGCCGCCGCGACCGCCGCCTGCGCCGCCGCCCCTGCGCCCCCTGCTCCGCCCTCGCCGCCCGCCGCCCCGCCCGCCTTGCCGTTTCCCCCGCCGCCACCGCCCGCCGCCGCCTCCTGCTGGGCCATGAGCTGCTCGACTCCCTTTTGGCTGTACACCATGCCGTTGGGCAGTACGAACGGCGGGTTGGCGTCCGACATGATCTCCTTGGTGACGGCGCACAGCAGCTTGCTGTGCATGTGCTTGCTGTACGGCAGGCCGGCCGCCAGGCGCCGGAACGCGGGCAGCCGCAGCGGGTCCTCCCGGCTGCCCCCCGGCTCCCCGCTGTACGGCGTCTTGAGGGCTGACAGGCCCGCCTGCGGCAGTTGGGAAAGGAAGTGGGGGTGAACACGTTGAGGAAAGTTGTAAGGCAAGGGTAGGGCACCGCGGCACCGGGTGACACGTGCAGCTGAGGAACGGTATCAGCGCTGAGGCACGGAATGCGTTTCAGAGAAGACAGGGGCGCCGACTGCGAGACAGCCGCAGGGACTGGACCAACCCCGGCAGCCGTGCTGTGCCTGGCATCGCCCTCGGCGGCCAACCCGCTCCCTGAACCCCTCCTCCGCACCTGCAGGTGCACCGTGAGCAGGGACTCGGGCGTAAGCGAGTTGAGCCTGCGGGGGGCAAAGATGCAGGTCCGGGAGCAGGGCAGCGTCAAAGCAATGCAACGCCGGACGTCTGGTGCCAGTCCTAACACCTGCACCAAGCACTTCTGGCAGTCCAAGCCCCCTAGTCGCCCTAGTGACGGCCCAAGCCCCCAGCCTTCCCCCTGCAAACTCCGCTACCACCCGGCCATGTGCGCTCTGGCCCCATGATGGCGCGTCCCTCACCGGTACAGGTCCTTGAGGAACAAGTCCGCCAGCGCGCGCCACTGGCTGTCCTCAAACAGCACCCGGTAGACGGCGCAGCGCTGCCGCAGCGCGGGCGGGAACGCGAGCGCCGCGACCGCGCGCTGAAGCTCCTTCATGTAGCTGCTCGCCCATGGCGCTAGATTGGTGCGCGCGTACGTGATCGCAGCAAGCCGGTCCTCGCGACGCACCAGCTCGATGAATTGCTGCACATGGAGCTTGAACTCCAGCGACGACTTGATCTTCACCAGCCGCGACCGATTCTCGGCGCACCATGTGAGCGCCGGGCCGCAGTCGTGGTCGCGGAGCAGCGCGTCCACGACCACGCGGGCGGCCTCGAAGACATGCGCATCGGCCAGCGGCTGAATGCGCGCCGTAGCCGCGAGCTTTGCCGCGGTATCGTGATACCCCGAGCGCAGCAGGTGGTCAACCAGCAGCAGGTCCAGCCGCTGGCGTGTCCAGGGGATGAGCCCGCCCGCGTTGGGATCCACGCCGACTCCGCTCGGCGGGGGCCGGCAGGTTGAGAGGTACTCCAGTCGGGCCCGCACGCGCTCGCAGTCGTCCGCCTCGATGCGGGACACCTCCCCTAGCTTGCGCTTGACGCCGTGCAGCTGGCTCAGCAGCAGCCGCAACCTCTCAATTGAAGCTTCCCGGCATCCACCCTCCGGCACGACCTCCGCGCCGGGCGTCGCTACGCGGGCGCCGGGAGCTGGCGTGGTGGCGGCGGAAGGGCCCGCCGAGGCCAGGTCGGGGCCGGGCGAGGCGTCCGCCATCTCTGTGTCCCCAGAAGCATCCGCTGCAGGGGTGGGCGCCGCGGGCGTGCAGGCCGCTGCGCCGCTGCCCAGCGGGTGCTTCAGGGCTGACACATGCTCCACGGCCTCGTCGATGAGGGCCTTGCGGTCCTTGGCTGCACGCTTTAGGGACTCAAACGGAACTCTGCGAACGGGTCCAGGTGCGGCGCCGGGGTAACGTGGTTTAAACGGCGGTTCCGCAGGGTTCCGTCCCCGTATAGAAACGAGGTCCCCGCCCTGCGCCCTCTTCCTGGGCTCCGGCCCTCTCTCACAAACCCCACAGAGCTCGTGTCCGTGTCCCTGATCCCAACAGTGGTTTGTGCGACCCCACCCGTCCCTCCCCACATCCCCCAAGCTTGACATATGCGCGGCTCACCGGAGCAGCGGGCCTTCCAGGGTCTCAGCCACGCCGCTGGCGGCCATCGCCTAGTGCCAGCGGCCACTCAGCTGGAGTGGCGTTGAGACTCCACTCGGGCTGGTGCTGATCAGCAAGCCCTTCCCAGTCGGTCGTGGACTAGCAGCGCTGCGTCTGCGTGGCGCCGGGGAAGCGGTGCTGCCAAAAGCCGGGGTTGAGCCGTGACGTGGGGCCGTGACCCCCCTGGCGTTGTGCCTCAAGCGAGCTGAGTGAGTTCCAGTGTCTTATTGGCAGAGGCCAACAGGTTTGGACACGGCAGCCGAGCACGGAGCGTTGCGAGGAGACCAATTATCCTTGCCTAGGGTTGCCTCGCGCGCTGGCAGCCTCTATCGCCTATGCTAGAGCTATGAGTGTGGTCTGCAGCTGAAGTGAGGAGTATCGGGAGCGCTGTATGCCGGGAGCGAGGGCCGTGCAGAACGAAATCCCGAAGTGCGGGGGCCCCGCCATGCTGTGCTTGTGCCCCGCGAAAGCCGCTGCCCCACCGACCCTGCTTCCGACCTGCATCCATCCAAAACCTGCTCTACAACCACAGCCATGAGTTAAGCGGGCAAGAACACGCTTGGGCCTGAGCGGCGGGCTTTGCGCGCTGAGCGCCTAGAACACTCCCTAGTCGCTTGACACACGTAGTTAGCAATATGGGGGACGTCAAGGACATCCTGGGCATGTCCCGGGTGAAGGAGGAGAAGGATGATAAGCCCGCGCCGGTCAAAAAGGAGAAAATGAAGCGGCCAGAGGGCATGTCTCGAGAAGCGTTCGCGCTGCTGGGCGGCTCGCACCCGATCATAGCGAGCCAGCTCGTGAGCGTCAAAAAGAATGACATTCTCAAGAAGCCCAAGCCCTCCACAAAGGGGATAGTCACATACCAGTACAAGCCATTCAAGAACCAGGCGCGGACGGATGACCTGGAGCTGTGCCACTGGGTGAAGTGCTACAAGGGGGCGAACGGCATTATCCGCGAGCCTGACGACAGCGAATACCCCTACGCGAAGTACAACAAGAAGGTCGGGGGGTGGGGGTGGGGTGGGGTGGGGGCGGGGAGAGGGCAGGTGGCAGGGGGGGGGGGAGGCAGGGCAGAGGGGGGGGGGGGGGAGCGTGGGGGCCAACCACGTCCAGCAGGGGATCACCAGCACCGGGAGGACGGAGGCTTAGGTAATGCTGGAGCCTGCGTTGGTGGTGGCAAGCGGCCGCTTGGGCTGAGGTGCAGGGGGTGGAGCCAGGGATGCGGCTTCCCGCAGGGTGACATTCCAGCTCCGTCTGCTGGGTCGGACCACCGCGGGGAGCGGTGCAAGGCTGCCGGTCGCCCAACAAAGCGGAGCCTCGAATTTCCCAACAGGACCGCACTGGGATGCTGCTCAGGTGCATGCCTCTATCCCTACCCACCCGCCGCGGGTGCAAACTCTGACCGGCCACCGCCCCTCGCTTCCCCCTCCCCGACCCCTCCTCCAACCTGTGCCGTACAGGTCCAGCTGATGAAGTACAACGCGGAGGAGTACGACAGCCTCATCCGGCCGGACAGCGGCAACTGGACCAAGGAGGAGACGGACTACCTGTACGACCTGTGTGAGCAGTTCGACCTGCGCTGGCACGTCATCTTCGACCGATACGAGGTGGGGCGGGGCGGGCTGCGTGCATTGCGAGGCAGAGAGGGGCGGGGGCGGGGCACCTAGGGCTCCGCCGTTTCAAGTTACTGTGGGCGCGGCAGTGGAGAGGTAAGGCCGCGTTGCGCAGCACGGGTGATGAGGAGGCGGTCCTCCATCCTTGTCCCCTCGGCTCCGCCGGAGCCCGCTCGACGACGAGTGAGGCTCTCTAGCTCCCTAGAGCTCCAGGCCTGTGCGGCCGAGCGCAGTGAGGCACCGCCGGTCCAGCCCTGCCTCGACGTGTGAATGGGGGCTCGGGCTACCTTCGCTACGCTGTGTGATGCGGCGTATTGGCAGGCGGGGTGCCGTCTTTGTTCGCGAAACCTGGGGTTGAATGGGATGTATGCAGCGTCTGGGCTATGGAAGCGGACAGGTGGCCTCTGATGACCGTGACCGTTATACATACCGTTGCCCCGGTCCTGGGATTTGGCAAATGGCAGCCCACACGAAGCCGGCTGGAACAAGGGGGTTAGCAGGTAACGTCGCTACGCTCTTCAAGCGCAACCCCCAGCGTCGAATTTTGGCGTGCGCTCCTGCCCTCCGGTCGCCCCACCTGTGTGAACTCACTCCCTCGGCTTTGCGAACTGCTGGCTCCACACGGCAAGTGTGAAGATGCCAGAACTAGTGCGCTCCAGCGAGCTATCGTGCTCTCGTAACAACACGCGCTCGTCCGCGCCTTCCGTCAGTGGCGTAGCTGTTCGTCGATAGCTGGGCTGAGTCGATGTAATTGTTAAGCTTGACTAGAAGGTACGCTGTGTCCAGAGATACGTCGCAAAGGGATACGCGGCGTCAGGAAGGCAGTTGAGTGAGCTTTCGTAGAACACTTGCGTGCGCGGTGGCCTCAAGACGCGCACGATACTCACGCCTGTGGGTCCTAGATTGTGCGTTCAACGCTTCCGGGGCGCTGCGCCCCTCCCTCTGCGCCCTCCGTCCGCAGTGGCCCCAGGCCCCCCCGCCCGGGCGCTCGCTGGAGGACCTCAAGGAGCGGTACTACACGGTGGCGCGGAAGATGCTGGTGTCGCGCCAGGGCCGCGAGGCGCCCGTGGCCAACCACCCGCTCGTCAAGCAGCCCTTCAACAAGCAGGTGCGCCGGCCAGGGTGCAGGGGGCTGCGGGGGCCTGGGCGGGGGGGGGGGCTGCGGAGGGCTGCGCGGGGGGCGTGCGGGGGCCGGGGCCCCAGGGCTGTGCGGGGCTTGAGGTTTGGAGCAGTGGGGTCGGGGTTAGGGGGTGCTTCTAGACCAGCCGGCCTGCGGGAGCTGGGCGGCTCCTTCCAGGGCCTAGAGGGATGCCGTTTGTGGTCGTGAGCCCAGCTGTGCGGCGTGTGCTATTGCCGTACTGCAGGCCGAGCAGGAGCGCAAGCGCGCGCTGCTGGCGCTGCTGGCGCGGACGCCCCAGCAGATCAGCGAGGACCACGCGGTGGGTCCGAGGGCTTTGGGCGGGAGCCAGGAGGGTAGACCGGAAGGGAACCTCAGAGGGCTGAACGGTGGTTCGGGTTCACAAAGGCTGCAGGGTTGTGCAGTTGGCGCTCGCGCCGATGTGGGTCGGGTGGGCTCTCTCGGTTGGGGCAGACAAGTCTGCATCCGTGGCTAGAGAATGGCGGGCACAGAAAGTTGCACGCGGCTCGGCCATGGCTGGGCGCCACGCGACTGGTCCCTTGGCCCGTGTGACTAGCACGGATAACTGAATCGACTGTAACCTAAAGTGAGGCGACCCAGATGGCGCCACCGCCCGACCCACATTAATAGCTGGGCCCGCGCTGTCTCGCAGATCCTGGCGGAAGCGCGGGCGATCGAGGAGAAGCGGAAAGCGGAGGCGGGGGCGGCGAAGCGCGCCGCCGCGGCGGCAGCTGCCGCACAACAGGCAGCGGCGGCAGCCGCCGCCGCGGCACCGCGGACCACCTCCCCCGCCCAGCCCGGCCGGCCCGCGGCAGCACCGGCGGCGCCAGGCGCCCCAGTGGCCCCGGGCGTGAGCGCGCCGGGAGCGCTGGCGGCGCCGGGGGCGGTGGCGGCGGGGCGCGCTCTCAGCCCAGCACCGGCGATGCTGGTTTCGGAGCTGCGGCACCCGGCGGAGTTCGAGAGCGCGGTGCCCCCAGGCACGCCCTCACTGTTCGACGCGGAGGTCAAGACCTACAAGCCGGTGAGCTTGGGCTACCATGGGCGACTGTTGCCAGCGCTCCTTGCGCAGCTCCCTGCCAAGTCTTTGAGGACCTGTGGCCTTTGCACTGACTGGAGTGAGGCAAGGTGCTTGGCCGACTCACATCACACTTTGACCTGCAAGGCCCCAAACCCACATCGTGGCAGCTAGCAACGGGCATGGGGAGGTTTGGGCGACCATGCTTCTTGTCTTCTGCTGTTCTGTTTTGTTGCTATGATCGTTGCCGCAAGTAGTTGCGCGCAGTGCACGTCGCCCCAGGAATCGCGCCTTGACTCTCGGCTGCCTGCCCGTGCCTGCCGCCCACCCACAGAAGCCCGGCGTGTACCTCCGCGGCGCGCACACGCAAGCCATGGCGACGCAGCAGGCCGCTAACATGACGGGAGGGTCCAGGTACGCACTCATAGCTTCGACACCATCACCAAAAGGAAGCCGCAGCTGCGGCCGACCCACATGGCCAGGTCCTGGCCGTCAGGTGCAGCTGCCGACCCATATCCGCGTCTCGCCCCTAGGGCACCACGTACACAGCATTCTGCGATCACCGCCAATGGCGTTAGCCGCCAGACCTGCGGGAGCCTAGCGCCAAGGGAGCCCAGCACCTATCGGAAGCCGACCCACATGGGCAATTCGATGTGGAAGGGGGAGTGAAGTCCCGTTGGCACAAAGCCTTGCAGTCCAAGCGTTTTAGGACCATGTGCGCAGGCGGTTCCTGAGCTCACGGAAGATCGCCCGCTCTTGCCTGCATGGCTCCAGGCTTCAACGCCTGTCCCTCTTCCCTCTTCCCACCACAGGGCCTTCAAGGCGGTGGAGGCGACTCTGACGGAGCTGCAATCGCCCACGGCGCTGTTTGGGCCGCGCGTGATGACTCGGGCCACCAGCGGCGCCTGGCTCGCGCTGCGCTCCGAGGTCATTGCGCTGCACGAGACGCGGCGCAACCTGGCCAACCGCCTCAATGCAGACGACCGGCCGGGGGGCAGCGCAGCGCGGCGGCCTGAGAAGCGGCGGCGGCCGTGAGCAGGCGGCCTCTGCCGGCTAGGGGAATGGCGGGCTGGAGCGTCGTGGAGGCTCAAGGCTGCCACAACGCTTTCAGCAGCAGCAAGTTGAGGAGGGGGATGCGTGCGGGGAAGTGGAAGAGAGAGTGGAAGGAGGGGAAGTGGCCGCGCCATGGCTTTCTTTGAGAAAGCGGATCCCGTCTTGCGGGTTTCTGAGCGGACGAATCACAGGACAGCGGGCACGGGTTGGGCGGGCTGGTCTGTACACTGCGGGTGTGCTATTGGCGAGTCGCCAGCTAGGGCTGAGCATGTCTGGATATGTGCAATATACCTCTCGTCATGTAATTGACGGCTGTCGCTTACGTGTCCAGTTATTGATCTTGGCGGGGCTTGACGGGCTGGCGCAACGAAACCCGGCGGTGAAACTTCTCGTCCGCGCGTCCGTCTGGACTCAGTAAGTGGTTGTCAGGCGTTGTTGCGCGCGTCTTGTCGACTGAGTTTGCGCTTGCGGGCTCTACAGCTCTAGCCGACCTCTGCACCGAAGCGCACTTGCGGCAAGCGCGCTTTGCTCTGGTAGCAGCGCAGCGCCCCAGAAGTGGTGAAAGGAAAATCTAGGACCCACAGGCGTGAGTATCGTGCGCGTCTTGAGGCCACCGCGCACACAAGTGTTCTACGAAAGCTCACTCAACTGCCTTCCTGACGCCGCGTATCCCTTTGCGACGTATCTCTGGACACAGCGTACCTTCTAGTCAAGCTTAACAATTACATCGACTCAGCCCAGCTATCGACGAACAGCTACGCCACTGACGGAAGGCGCGGACGAGCGCGTGTTGTTACGAGAGCACGATAGCTCGCTGGAGCGCACTAGTTCTGGCATCTTCACACTTGCCGTGTGGAGCCAGCAGTTCGCAAGCCGAGGGGAGTGAGTTCACACAGGTGGGGCGACCGGAGGGCAGGAGCGCACGCCAAAATTCGACGCTGGGGGTTGCGCTTGAAGAGCGTAGCGACGTTACCTGCTAACCCCCTTGTTCCAGCCGGCTTCGTGTGGGCTGCCTTTTGCCAAATCCCAGGACCGGGGCAACGGTATGTATAACGGTCACGGTCATCAGAGGCTACCTGTCCGCTTCCATAGCTCATACGCTGCATACATCCCATTCAACCCCAGGTTTCGCGAACAAAGACGGCACCCCGCCTGCCAATACGCCGCATCACACAGCGTAGCGAAGGTAGCCCGAGCCCCCATTCACACGTCGAGGCAGGGCTGGACCGGCGGTGCCTCACTGCGCTCGGCCGCACAGACCTGGAGCTCTAGGGAGCTAGAGAGCCTCACTCGTCGTCGAGCGGGCTCCGGCGGAGCCGACGCGGACGAGGATGGAGGACCGGAGCGATTCTTTTGAGCCGGGGCAAGCTGACGTCCTGCAAGCTCTGCGGCAAGCATCCTTGCCTGATGAGTTCTGGATGTACAGCTACAAGTGAGCGGGGTGGTGTCAGGAGGGGGCCTTCGCGTCGGCTTCGGCGGAGGCAGCGCGGCTGCAACGAGGTAGCTCGCTCGCCGGTGGCGTACTCGGAGTGCACTAATAGAACGCGACGGGGTATTCTGCGACTGCGCGATCTGTGGAGACTCGAGCGCACCCGACTCGCACCATCGCCGCTTCCCGCAGGGTGTTGCCGTGCCCGCACGGCTACCGGCACAGCTGGACGCATTGCCCCTTCAGTCACGCGGGGGAGACGGCAAGGCGGCGATGCCCGCGGACGTTTTCCTATCAGCCGGACCCCTGCCCGAACGCGCGGGCCAAGCGGCTTTGTCCCAATGGCGATGCGTGCCCCTACGCACACAACACGTTCGAGCTCTGGCTCCACCCCAGCCGGTGAGGAGCGGCATGTCCCGACTCCGAATGCTGATTGCCGCGGCCAGCGTACAAGTTGTCCTTGCGCGGGCGTGTTGAGGTCCGCGACACACAGACGACTGCGGCGCTTGGGTTCGTGGGGCTGAATTCCCGGGCTCTAGGAGCTCGAGGTGTGAGGGTTGAGTAGGCACGCGGGCAGCCGGCGGGCAGCCCCGCAGGTTTTCGGCCCGCACTCCTCAGCCGCTGTCACCGCGTCCCCACTGAGCCCTCTTGTCGCGGAACTCGGCCCTGCCACTTCTTCCGCCGCCCCCCTTATGACTCATCACCTGCGTACTGCCGTTCGTTTCCTTCCCCACAGCTACCGCACGCGGCTGTGCTACCTCGGCGCCAACTGCCGGCGGCCCACGTGCTTCTTCGCCCACTCGGTAGAGGAGCTGCGCAGCGTAGACGAGGCCGAGGGTGAAGTTCAGCGCTCGTCGGCGCCGCCGCCCTCGACGCCGCCGGCGGTGCTGCCGATGCCGGCCCCCGCCGTCGACTCGCCGTCGCCGCCCACGACGGGGCCCAGCCCGGCCATGGCCACCATGATGGCTGCCGGCCCCCACGCCATGTCCTGGCAGGCGGGGCCGCAGGCGCAGCTGCAGCCCGTCGCGCTCATGTGCGTCCCGGCGCAGCAGGGCCCGCCGGGGCGGCACGACATGGCCATGGGGCCCCAGCGCATGCAGCTGCACCCGGGCATGACCATGGCGGCGCCGACCCACATGGCGCCGTACCCCATGGCCGCAATGACGATGCACATGGCGCCCGGCGGCGCCGTCTACCTAGCGCAGCCGCGCGGCCTGCCGCCAGGCATGGTGGGGGTGCCGGCTCCGCCACCGCCGCCCATGCACCCGCAGCACGCGTACATGTCGCCGCCGCCGTACGGCGCGCCGCCGCCACCAGGCACGCACACGGTTGCGGGCGGGTACTACCAGCCCACGAATGCGGCCGCCGCCGCCGCCGCTGCGGCGGCGGGCGGCCGCTCGAGGTCCTGGTCCATGCCCGGGGACGTTGCCCCCGTCGTCCCGTACGGCCCGGGTAGCAGCGGTGAGGCGTCCGGTCCCAACAGCTACGGCCCCGGCAGCGGCGAGTTCCAGAACGCCCCACGGATGCAGGACTACCGCGCCGCGGGGCTCCCGCCAGGCGTCGTCGCCAGCCCCGCGCCGCCGCCCATGTCCGCTCCGCTGCCCATGACCGCGCACGCGTACCAGCAGGCTGCCGCCGCCAGCAACGGCGGTCGCGGCGTGGGAGCTTCCTCCGCCGCCGTGCCCCGCCACATGCCGGCGCCCACCAACCGCGGCGGCGCCGTTCGCCGCATGTCGACGCCCGCATCCACGCCGGCGTCTGCCGCCGCCGCTGCGGCAGCGGCGGCCGCTGCCGCGGCGGCGGCGATGCGGCGCCCACCCATGTCCAGCTCAGCGGCGGCAGCAGCTGCCGCCGCAGCGGATGTGATTGATGCCGGCGGCAGCCCGCTGCCAGGCGTCATGTCGCCGCCGCCGCCGCCACCAGTGCCGCAGGCGGAATCTGCTGAGGCCGCGCTCCGTGGCATGTCGCTGGCCAGCCCCGCTGTCGCGTCGCCTCAGCCCCGCATCGGCTCCCACGGCGCAGTCGCCGGCAGCCCCGCATCGCCCGGGTCTCCGCTGGCGGCCGCTGCTGCCGTGGGCGCAGTGGGCTACGGGGAGGCTCTCTCCTCGGGCACCGCGCCGCGCCTCTCCGCGACCGGCACCGCGAGCCTGTCGCCGTCGGCACGCCCCTCCGTCGACGGCGCCGCCAGCGCTGGCCCGTCGTTCTCCGCCGGCTCTGCCGCCAGCGCCGCCGGGCTGCTGTTGGCCGCGGACCCCGCCGCCGTCGCGGCGGCGATGGCTGCCGCTGCTGCCGGCGGCGACATGCCCGCCGACGCCGCCTCCGTGCCGTACCAGGCGCTGCTGCAGCACGTGCTGCGGTCCGCCTCCGCCAGCGCCGCCGAGGGCCCCACGCGCTTCCTGCCCGGGCTTATCGCCGGCGCCTCTGCCTCCGGCGCGCAGGAGGACGACACGGACGCCTACGTGGACGAGGTCTCCGGCATGGAGCGCAGCTCGGACCCCACCGGCCTGCGCGCCGCGCTCACCCGCCTCTCCTCGGAGGTCCACTACGCCTCCGGCGTGCGCAACTCGGACCCGGGCCAGACGGGCGCCGGCGGCGAGGTCCAGCTCCTGCTGCCGCTTCTCCAGACCGTGCTGACGGAGGGCCTCGCCAGCGGCCAGTTCGAGCTCGTCAACGGCCAGCTGCAGCTGCGGTCTTCGGCGCCTGTGTCTGGCCCCAGCAGCGGGAGCGCCGTCGCCTCCGCCAAGGCGCTCGCGCCGGCCGGCGAGGCAGCAGCCGCCGCTGGCGGCAGCCCGGGCTCGCACGGCTCGCCCCGCTCGCAAACCGCCGAGTAAGCGCTTGCAACACGGGTGCCGGTCGCCTAGCCTGTGGGCCTTGCGTGCTGTGGAGGGGAGTGTTGCATCGGGGGCGGACTGGGCGAACGCCGCAGCGACTGGCAGCGGGTGCTGATGCGAGCACATCCATCGTTGGGGCCGAGAAGCGGTTTGGCCGAGGACGCGCGTTTTGCCATCACGGAGGGGCCTGAATTGCGAGGACTCCGTGGGCGAGGTTGCGCCTGATGAAACAGAACGCATGAGGCTGGGGCCAACGCGAGAGCCAGAGCAAGTTCAGCCCTGCCCCGGCGCCCGAACTGGTATTCCTTGATCAATCTCCTTACGGTTCACTCCAGGGCGTCCTCGGCTCTGCAACTGCCGGGGGTAGGGTAGGCAGGTGGGAAGGACTTGCAAAGCCTTTGTGCGCGGTGCGCGGTCGGGGGCTGAACTTGGAGGCGCTTGTTTGGTGGCGTCTATTGGTCATGGTGCTGGCATGCTCCCCTCGCTAACCGCTAGTAGCGGCATCTGGATACTATGTGCGAACTTGATGGTCGAAACACCTGTTGGGGCCGGTCTTGTGCGGCGCATGGGGCGCCTGCAGTCTTGCGAGCCGGGAGGGTCATTCAGCGTTCTGGCGAGCACGGATGCTGCGTACGAGAAAGGACTTGCCGCGGGAGGACGGTGCACACAGGTTACAGTCGCGGCTAGGGTTGGAGAGAAATAGGGAGATAAGAAAGAGTCGCTACAGGGGCTAGGAAACGCTCAGGCCGTGAGAGCCGAGCGGCTTGAGCAGAACAACACATGTGGGTGGGAGTCGAGACTAATTAATAGCTCTATGGGCTTCTCTCTGCGTCAATCGGATGGACTAGGGTCCTGTCTGCAATCGTCCTCCTTGATGCGTTCATTTCCCCGGTACAGTGCTGTTGTACATATTCTGGAGGGCCTTGCTGTTATGCGAGCGCAAGCACGCCGGCTAGCTACGGTGCGTTGGGTGGCTATCGATAAGGACAGATGTGGGACGCGCGCCGTGCTTGCCGGACATGCCGTGTTGGGATGCGCTCGACGTTTGACGGCGTGTGATGAGATGTGAAGCTGCAAGACAAGATAGGAGGCAGAACGGTAGTAGGCTGGAAGCCGCCTGGTGCGCTCCAGCGGATGGTGCTGGAAGGGTTCCAGACGAGGCCTGAGGGCTTCGGTGGCTGGAGGGGCAGCTGCCGTGAAGGCCGCGGCCACACTTCCGGCGGGCCCTGGGCGCTGCACCAAGCGCAAAGGCGTTGGGCACGGCGCTGTTTGCGGCACCAGTCGCCCCCATCTGTGTAAGGCAGGTGACGCATTTGTATTGATCCCCCGAGAGCTCCTCCGACCGACCCTGAACCTAATTCTCCGCTTGGCTTTGCGGAGCACCGGCAGCTGTCCTCATGTCCGTGTGCAGGACCACCTGCTGAGGAATCCAGCCTCTATCGCCCAGGGCCCCGCATACGGCGACTCCACCGCCCCATCCCACTTTCGCGCTACCAGTCTGCGCTCCCCCGTTGGATTGTCCGGTGAAGGCAACGCGCGTTCACAATCACCGCTACCGCTGGTGGGCCGAACCCGGTTGTACATTGCCTACAGCCTTTCTGGTGTCTGACCTGCGCACGCTCAGTCTGCCTCCCGAGTGGCTGTGGCAAACTTGCTGTGCCAGAGGCAGAAAGTCGATGCTTGCAGTTGCGGACCCCTACGAGGGACTGCTGAAGCGTTGAGTGCCTGAACGCCTCGACCTGCTGGCCGATCTCACGGGCTTGCCTCCAGCAAGCCTGGGTGCCCTAACAGCACCTCACAAGAGAAGTCCGCCCCTTGGATCTGGCAAGGATGGAGCCCTTTGGCACGGAGCCTTGCTAAGACTGGCTAACGCTGTTTTCTAGGGCCCTTCCTAGCGCCATCCTACCACCGCTACCACCCGGCAGGGCGCCGCCACCACCCAGCGCCACCACCACACACTCCGCAACACAGCCCGCCACCTCAGTCCCCGCAGCTGCGCTGACCGGGCGTGCTGACCGGACCTGCCGACGCAGCACCGACCACAGGCACTGGTCCGGCACCACCAGCTAGCCACCAGCGGGAGAGCCGCAGTGACCCACGGACCCAGTCCCCTGCAGACTCCTTCGGGCATGTCTTCGGCAGCGTTGCACCAAGCGGTGTGCACCCTTGTCACAGTGGAGGATTGGCATGGGCCCGTGCCTCTATCTAGACTGCAGATGAAAGTGCCAGCCGGGTGGAACTGGGTTTCCTGGGGGTTGAAGACATCAATGGAGCCCGGGGTGCAAGGGGGACGGTACGTGAAGAAGAACATAAGGGGGCACCTGGGGGAACGCTTCGCCAACCCACACCTGCACACCGCCAGCAAGACCGGGCCAGCAAGACGGGGGCGAGGATCCTTAGTTAGCCAAGCCCTCTTGCACCAGCCACAGTTTCCAAGGGGCGCTCAGCGTGAACGGTGATGGTACCCGTGCCGGCGGTGTAGTGGCTCTCTGCCCTACTGCGTAGGGCTGGCGCCAACGCCGAGAGCGTGAGGGTGCATTCGAAGAGCGCAGGCCTAAGGTAAACTCGCCGAGATGCGGCCCAGGTGGCTGTGTGCGTCTTATAGTTGGAAAGGGGTCGTTTCCGGGCACGAGGCCGGGAGGCCCGAAATATCTGCCTGCACATTGAACATGGAAGCGTGCATGCGTCTTGTGAATGAGTGAAGGAGTACTGTATGGAGAAAGATTTGGGCCAACCCAACCACCCCCACCTAGCGGCGCGTTGCAACAACCCACCCTCACCCTCGAGAGCCTGGATCTTTGCGTATTCCGAGTTCCTTTCCCCCCTGCCCAGGGCGTAGAGCGTAGAGCGCAAGCTGGGTGCGGTGGAAGGTGGCGCTTTGAGCTCCATCCTGCCGCTGCGGACCAGGCAACGCGCGCAGGGGGTCACCCGGCCGGTGGCACTGGTCGAATCCGCACGCCGGAGCGCAGCTGTTATGGGCAGGCACACGGTGCGCCGCTCCTTGCACTTCTCGGCCCCGGCTGGGTGCAGGTGGATCTGGTCACGGAGGGATCAATGCCGCCCCCCCTCCCCGTGCACCTGTTGCGCCTTCGCTTCACAGCCCCTCCCCCGAGATACCGGTAATCTTCCCTGAGCCGCCTGCGTTGTTCTGTCTGTTATGTCTGTTATGCGGCCGTACCTGTTCCCCGCTGGTGCAGCTGCCTTCAAAGGTTCTTATGGCGCGCCTGCCCTGGCATGAGCACCGTTTGGGGTGATGAGGGGGGGACTGGTTTGAGAATGAACAACTAGGCCAGCTGGCAATGCGGGCAAGGGTCTGGGGGAGGGGGGGGAAGGGGAAACGGGAGACGAGGTTACGCGAAAACCAGGGCCAGCAAAGTGCAACAACATCTCGGGAGGGGGGGGGCTTCCGCCAGAGCTGTGCGGGTCACTGCCGCCTGGTAGGAAGCCTCCCAGCTCAGCCTGGATGGGAGACGAGGGCAGGGGTGCTGGCGCGGGCGTCGATCTCAGTGTAGGGATAAGCAAACCATAGCTAGCTTGTGCCATCACGGGCGGGGCGTACATAGAACCCACCAGCAGCCGGGCCCCCTCCCAGAGCTTGCCCCAACGTCCGCCGTTCCTGGTGACAGAAAGCTTCAAATGGCGGCCGGAACCCGGAAGGCCGTGGGGCAGGGTTACGGGCGAGAGGCATGGCTCGGAAAGTCGGAAGAGTTCAGGGGTTGGCCTGGATCGTGCGCAGCAGACGCTGGCCGCGTGGTGGGGACAGCGTGGGGAAAGCCCAGAGCACGCACCCCGCCAGTCCGGAGGCTGCACCAATCATGAAGCACCCAGGGCTGTAGAGCGGTGCAGTTGCTTGGGGATTGCGGCTCGTGACAAGGGGCAGGGTTGCGGGGACGGGCGTGGGGCCCGACGGGGGAGTCCGGCACGCGATTGCCAACGTACTGCGCCCGCGCTCAGGCCCGGGCACACAAGGTCGCCCACCCAATACCTCATAGCCATGTTGTAGGTAGAACCATCAGGATAAACGTATGCGTAGCGCGGCACAGCCCGCGATTCCGCGGTCTTGAAAGACCCCTGAACGCAACAGCGACACAGCTTTCCTACTCAACACAAGAGCTTTTCACACGTAGAGGACCCTGATAGGCTTGGGCGGGAGCCTGGCGGAGACGGGTGAGCGCGCGGCAAGGGCGGGGCTCGAACTGCAGGGTCGGGCTGGAGTTCTTGGGCCCTGCGGCACCACTTGAGCACTATGTGGCTGCTATCTGAAGTGCAGAGCCTTAGGGTGCGCTGTTCGGGCCTATGTGCACCGCATCTCCATTCCAGTTGTTGCCCCGGCAGACATCGTTGCCCCTATCGTTATGCTACAGATCAGGCAAACCATGAGGGAGTGCTAGTGGTGGAGCCAGTGGACACGGCGTCCAGCCCACGATGGCCCAGGAGAGCGGGACAGCGGACGCAGGCGGCATGTACGGGTGAGCTTGGCTGTGCCACCTTGCTCATGATGCCTGCCCGCTTGTGGGCGTTCGGGGACCACCGCGAGCAAGGACGAATGCATCGCCTCGTGTGCGCGCAGGAGCCGCCGCTCCCGGCTGCAGAAGCTTGAGAGCAAGCTCAGTGCCAGCATGGACAGCGAGGACCGGCGGGTCAAGGTAACTTGCGCTTGCTGCGGGCCCTGCACGCAGCGACACGCTAACATGCCTTCTTTTGCCCCGTGAAGGAGCTCACGGAGGGAATACTGTACGATTTTCTTCCAGCCGCCCTCAACGTGATGCTGCCGCGCTGTGAAGACCCGCTACAGGAGCTGGACGCGGATCGCTGTCGGGTAATAGGGGTTGCATGGGCCTTGGCTCGCTGCCGCTCCAGTTGAACCCAGCTGAAAGCAAAATACACGTTGGGACTTGGCCGGGCTTGCAGCTCCGAAGCGCTATTGCTGCGTGCTAGCACGCGTTCCGCTAAAGCCCATCGATCCCGCTCGCTGGCTCGTCGCAGGCGGTAGCGAGCGCGGCGCTGGCGGTGTCTGCACTGATGAACGCACCACCTGGCTTCCTGGAGTTTTTGTTGTGCGTGCCGTGGCGGAAGCTGTCACAGCTGTACCCAAAGTGAGAGGGAGCGGCGGGCGGGGTGGCGGTTGACCCGCCGTCAGGTTTTGGGGGGCCCGAGCGCCTGCGGCCCCGTGTGCGCGCGAGCAGGCGTGTGAAGGGATACATGGGAGCGTATCCCGAGTTGTCACCGACACACCTATCATTAAGGGCTGTCTGACCGCACCTGGGGCCGGGCCAGGTCCGACTCCATCGACAAGCTGGTGTCCAACCTGCAAGTGACGGACGAGGAGCGGCGGAAGCTGGTCAACACGCGTATCGAGCCGGCGCTCATGGGGACGCTCCTGGACTTTCTGTACAAGGAGAAGCACGCTGAGAGCGTGCCGCCCATGCTGCAGCTCACGCCGGTCAACCCCCTGCAGCCGGTGCGGTGTGGTCCGGCTCGGGTTGGGGCTGGGCAGGGACAGGGCGAGGCGCCCATAAGGCTGCAACCGCGTCGTGCCAGGGCCCTTGGCTAAGCGCATTCAGTGCCTGGGGTGGAAGAGTGCAACACCTGTGCGCTGACCTGACGCCACTGGTGGCTGGGCCCTTACCGGACATTCCGCAGGACGACAAGTCAGCGCCGGTGGTGGTGCGGGAGACTGTAGCGGCGGTGCTGGATGGAGCGACACCGTTGCACTGCGCCGCCCTGCGCGGAAACCCCGCTCAGGTAGGCACCTCGCGCAGCTTTGGGGAAAGCGGGGCAGGCTGGTTTGGCAGGAAGCGTCCTGCGGGTTCCGGGGCTCGCCGCTGTTGCAATAGCCGGGCTTAATGTGGGTTTGCTCCTGCACGCGCCTCCGCACCCCCCGCGTGAAGGTGGACCACCTACTCTACTGCGGCGCGGACCCCACGCTGAAGACGGCGGCGGGCGAGCTGCCAATCGAGCTTGTGCCCGTGTGCGGGGACAAGGCCGTGGCGGGGGGCACGCCGGGCCAGCGCAACTGCCGCTGCATGGGCGTCCACGACCAGGAGGTGTGGGAGTGCCGCAGCCGCCTGGCGCGCAGCCTTATCGCCCGGCGCTGCTTCTTCAGCTTCAGCGTCGGCCTGCTGACGTGGCTGCGGCTCGTCATCTTCTGCCTGCTGTGCCTGCTGGGCCAGGCGGGCTGCTACACCAGCATCAGCAGGTGGGGGCTGCGGCACGGCAGGGCTAGGTGAAAAGCTGGGTTAGCGCGTGCACAAGGCTAGTGTAGCCGAGGGGCCGGGCGCTGGGCCCAGCTGGCCTGCACAGCAACCGATGTGTCCTGTCGGGCAAGGCGGTTGTCCCATGACGGTTATCTCTTGTCAGTTGACTACGCTATGCACTTACGTCCTTGTTTCTCGTGCGTGTACTTCGTGCTGCCCAGGCCGGTGGTGGAGCGCCACATCGACACCCGGCGGCAGCAGAAGGTGGCGGCGGCGCGGGCGCGGGCGCACGCGCTGGTGACACGAATGCGATCGGAGGCGGAGGCGGGGCACGCGCACCTGGCCCAGGCCAAGCGCGAGTGCGTCGAATCGGCGGCCTTCCAGAGAGGGCCGCCCGACATATCGCAAATGTGTTTCACGGACCCCACCAAGTCCCCACCGCCGCCCCCGCCACAAATCAATCAGATACATGACATCAACTTCCATCTGCAGGTGCGGTTGCGTGCGCACATCCCCGCCCGTGTACTGGGCGTGTGGCTCGCCGCCGCAGGGCTGTCGCGAGGCCCGAGTGCGCCATGGGAATTCGCTGAGACTTACTGCGCATGCTGCCGCACACTCGTGTCTTCTTCTTCCCACTTGCCTGGGCTTCCCAGATGTTGCTACAACAGGGTGCGCACACTCGCGTCTCTTGTCCGTTGTTGCTGCATGCGGGTTGCTGACTTCACCACCGCGCCGTCGGGCTTCACTACGGCCCACCCCTCAGGAGAGCGGCACGAGCAGCACCGGCGAGGAGCTGGCGTCGGAAAAAGCGTTCAAGTGCTTTGTGCGCTCCGTGCACGCGTTGCAGTCCCTGGACCTGCACGGCGACACGGTTCCGCAGGTGGGGCTCGCGGACCGTCACAGAGCTGAGCTGACGTCATGGCCCTTGTTGCGCATCCTGTGGGGCCTTCACCGCGCTCACGCCGCAGCGGCGTCTCTCGCAGGTGTTTGCGGAGCTGGTGCAGGCGGGCGCGAGCGAGAGCCGCGAGACGCACGTGCTGGAGGACGAGCAGGCGGACTTGTACTCGTGCTGGGCGGAGAGCGTGCTGCTCAAGTTCAGGGGATGCACCTGCCCTGGCTGTGCGGCGCTGGCGATACAGGTGAGACCGGGTCAGGCATGCTGTTTAGGGTGGGGTAACGAAGTCTGGCGTGCCGAGCCTTGGGCCCGGTTGCTTCCGTGTCCTTGCTTGACGCGCCAGTGCCCGTCCTCCCCCGCAGGCGGTGCGCATGGCGCACATCCAGGCGACCCGCCTATTCGGCAAGGTGGACCGCGTAAAGCAGACGCACGCGGACCGCTGGCGAGCCGTCGGCGAGGTGCGTTTGGAGCCAAGGAGCACAGGGGTGGTCACGGCCAGCTGCGTCGGCTCCTATCCGACCGTTGCATGTCCCAGGGTTGGGACCTGTAGCCGCCAAGGTTCGGCTGATTCAGCTACTATCCGCGCTAGGGTTCCGCCCGTAAGACCGGTCCTGACGCGTCACGTGCCACTTATCATCTCTTGCTGGTGTGGCCCGCCCCCAGGCCCTCGCGCGCGTCGTGTATGTGCATATCTGCCTGCTGCTGGAGACGGAGGCGCAGGCCTCGCCCACGCGCTCCCTGGTGTGGCGCGCGGAGCAGTGCCTGCGCGAGTGGGACCGACTGGAGAAGGCGGGGCTGACGCAGGGCGCGGGCGTGCTGGATCCCCGGCACGTGGCCGCGCTGCAGCGCTGGGCCAAGACGGCCGACGCGGACCTGTACCTCGCCGAGGCCCTGCACGGGCAGGCGCTGCCACCCACCAAGACGCTGCAGGCGGGTGCTTGACCGGGTGGTGCCGGGCTGGGGTTGGTTAGGCCGGGCCGGGCTAGGCCAGGCCGGGCTGGGCTGGGCTGGTCAGGACGATCCAGTGATGGGACGACGGTCAACTGCGGGCTTGACCTCTTCCCGGCGTGTCCCGTTGGCCCCGTGCAGGAGGTGGTGCTCGGCGCCGTGGCGTACAGCCCCGAGGGCCTGCCCATGCTCGCCCGCCCCGTCAGCGCCGACGTGGTCGCCGCGCTGGAGCAGGCGCTGACGCTGGCCTCCCTGCCCAGCCCGCTGCTGGCCCAGATGGTCCGGGGCGTGGTGGCGAACGCCTCTGCGGAGCTCGCGGCCTCGGCGAGGCTGCGGGAGCTCGTTGGGGCCAAGGGCTCGGCGCCGGGGGGCGGGAGCGGCACGGCGGAGGCGGTTGCGGCCCTCAGCGATGCGCTGCGGGCGGCGGAGCCGTTCCGGGCCCGCCTGGGCCCCGAGCTGGAGGCGGCGCTGGAGCTGCGGAGCAAGTGGACGCAGCGGGCCAGCGCGCTGGAGAAGCTGGAGGCAGCTGTGGAGGAGGTGCGCGCCTACACGGTGGCACAGCCGCTGAGCTTCTCCCTGGCTGGAGCGGCTGGCGCGGGCGGCGCAGCCGCAGGGCCGACCGGCGCTGCAGCGGCAGCCGCTGACGGCGGCGAGGCCGTAACCGCGCCCGACCTGGTCGAGTGGGACCGACGCATGAAGCAGCTCGAAGCGGCAATGAATGAGGCGAAGGACGCCAACGTTAGCGTGACCAAGGTGGGGTTTGAGGGGTTTCCAAGCACTGACTGTCGCCGCACGCGCCCGGTGTAGTCCATCATAGCAAGGCGCGCAAGCTTCGCACCTGCACCGGCCACAATCAACCTGCCGTCCGTGCTCCCTCACAGGCCAAGCGGCTCCACAAGGAGATGGCCGCCATAGCCGCCGCCGCGGAGGCCTCCCGCCAGCTGGAGGCAGTCATGGCGCGCCGGCCCTCGGGGCCCATGCAGCTTAAACTGGCGCTCAACAAGGCGGAGGCCGCCGCCTCGGGCCTCAGCAGCCTGGGCGGCCCGCCCGCGCCGGGCCTGTCGGACGTGCTGGGGCCGCTCGTGGCCTCGGCGCGGCGGCGGCTCGACACGGAGCGCGCCGCCGAGACGCTTAGCAAGGCGGCGGCGTCGTACCGCACCCTGGCGGACCTGGCGCGGCTCGAGGCGGCTATCTACAATGCCAAGAAGGTGGGGCGGCTGGCGCTTGAGGGGATTGCCTGGCTAAGCGCTGGCACCATCCGTGCGCGAGCCTCTCGCCATGCATACGCGCCTAGTATCGTAACAGACTGCACCTGAGAGTTCCTGGTGTTGCAACCTTGGTTTTGCCGCTGCCCCACAGATCGGTGCCGAGGAGCTGGACCCCGAGTCGTACCGGACCTCCCTGGAGCTGCGCGCGCAGCTGCAGGAGGCGGCCCGCGCGCGCGGCGGCCTGGAGACGTCCCTGCGCAACCTGCAGAACCAGCTGCGCCCCGAGGACGCAGAGGCGCTGGAGAAGGCGCTGCAGGTGCGGGGGCGGAGCTGTCGGAGGGGCAGGCAGCTCGGGCGTTGGTGCCGGTCAGGGAGGGCAGCCGAGGTCGCGCACGTCTCGCGGTGTGGGGTTAGCACGCCCTGCCGGCGTTTTCCCTTCCGGGTCTCGGGGCAACGCACGAGCTCTTGCGCTCCCTGCTGTGTCGCAACCGCAGGAGGCGGCCAAGTGGGAGGACCTGCTGTCTGCCGACACCGCCAAGGCGCGCAAGGCGCTGGAGCAATGGCGCAGCATGACGGTCAGCGACGCCAAGCTGGCGCGACTGCTGCGGGAGGGCACCTCCACCGCCCTGTTGGCGCGGGCGATCCAGGTGGGGGCGGGTGTCGACTCGGCCTTCCTCTGGGCAAGATAGGCTGACTGTGTGGGGCCTTGAAAGGCAGCTACCGCAAGAGTAAACTATAAAAGCGGGCCTGGGGCTAGGCTGGTGGACAGACGCCCTCGCAAGCACCTGGGGCTGGGAAACCGACAACCAACCGACAGGGCCCTGGCGATTGCTGTTGCTTGCGATGAGTATTGTGCCGTGCCCCGTCTGCTCCGCAGGAGGCGGCGGCCTCGGGCGTCAAGGTGCAGGGCGCCAAGCGCATCCTCAAGCTCATGCAGGCGCTGGAGACGTCCCTGGCGCCCGCGGGCTCGGGGGGCGTGGACGGCGGCGCCTCGGAGCGCTACGCCGCCGTCAAGTCGCGGCTGGAGGCGGCCGAGGCGGGCGGCGTCGCCCCCGGCCCCCTCACGGACTCGGCCCGCAAGGCCCTGGTCAGACTGGCGGCGGCCATGGCCCGCGAGTCGCTGGAGGCCGCCCTCAAGCCCCACTCGGACTGGCCCGTGGCGCAGCGCATCTCGGTCCTCCGGGAGGCGCTGGACAAGGTGGAGTCCGTCCTGACCGGAGCAGGGGTGCCGCTGGTGGTTGAGCCAGCCGAGCCCCCGCCCGCACCCGCGGCTCCGGTCGTGGCTCCGGTTGCGGGCGGGGGTGGCAAGGGCGGTGGCGCGGAGGGCGGCCGCAAGCGGTCGTCCGAGGGCGGCGGCGCGGGCGCGGGCCAGCAAAAGCTGGCGAACCGCTCGGGCGCAGGCGGGAAGGGCGCCCGCAGCGCCGGCAAGCGCAGCAGCGCCGGCAGCAACGAGGACGCAGCCCCGGCCACGGCTTCGGGCGCTGCCTCCTCCTCGTCCTCCGTTGGCAGTGCCTCCAGCAGCTCTGCCAGCCACCTGGCCCCGTCCCCGCCTCCCGGCACCACGGCCGCCGCGGCTGCTGGCACCGGCGCTGGTGCGTCCGGGGAGGACGAGGAGGCGATGGCGGCGGTGCGTGGACTGGTGCGCAGGGCACGGCAGGTCCTGGCCGCCGACCAGGCGGAGGTGGCCCGCATTGAGAAGGAGCGGCAGGAGGCGGAGAAGGCGCGCAAGGAGGCCGCTGAGAGGGACCGGCAGGAGCGCGCGCGGCAGGAGCAGGTGCGGAGTGGAGGGGGGTCGCGTCCCAGCTATGGGGCCAGGAGGCGCGGGCTGTGGTTGGGTCCTGGGCACCCGCGGGAACTGGGGTCACCCAGTACGGGAGCAGCTTGGGGGGCTACCCTACTAACGTGTTGGCGACCTGTTGACGGGTGCCTGAACAACTGCTCAACTGCTCTCTCACCACAGGAGCGCCAGAAACGAGAGAAGGCCGAGGCAGCGGAGCGGGAGCGTGCCGCCGCTGAGAAGCGTGAGAAGGCCAAGGCCGAGAAGGCCCGGCAGCAGGCGGCGCAGCAGGCTCAGGCGGCGCAGCAGGCTCAGGCGGCGCAGCAGGCACAGCAGGCGCAGCACGGCAAGGGCAAGGCCGGCAATGACGCCGGCGCGGGCGGCGACGGCAAGGGCAGCGGCAAGGGCGGCAAGGGCGGGGCCAAGGGCGGCGGTGGTGGCGGTGGCGGTGGCGGCAACGGCGCTCAGCAGCCCACGGCCGCAGCCATTGTCGCCAACGCGCGCGGCGCGGGGGGGGCCGGGGGCAGCAAGGCCGCCACCCGGGATGCCCAGGTCCCGCCTCCCCAGCACAACTCCCACAACCACGCCGCCGCTCCCGGAGCCAAAGCCGACGGCGCTCGGGCCGGCCAGGGCCAGGGCTCCCACGCGCCTGCTGCCGCGCTCCTCTCGCCGTCCCGCGGAACCCCTCTCGCAGCTCCAGCGGCTGCCATCACGACCCCCGCCGTGCCGTCCGCCCTGCCGCCGCCGCCGACTCCCGCGCCCACTCCGGCGAACCCAGCCCTCGCTGCGCCCGACGCCACAGCCACGGGTCTGGCTGCTCTGATGGCAGCCGCCGCCTCGGCGGCCGGCGGCGGCCACACGCGGGGCGACTCGCTCGAGAGCCTGGGTGAGGTGGTCCACACGCTGGTTCACCGGGACGTCATTGACGCCCTTGACCTCGACGGCCCCGACCACCACCACCACCACAACGCCGTAGCCTCGAGCGCCGCCCTCGTCTTCGACCACACCAGCCTGGGCGGCGGCCTGGGCGGCTTCGGGCCTCCGCCAGGCCTGGGTCTGGGCCTGGGCCTAGGCATGGGCCTGGGCCTGGGCAGCATCGAGGGTCCGGCGCTGTCCGCCCGGGGCGGCGCGATCGTGGGCTCATTCGGACGGAGTGGGTCGGGCGCGGCGGCGGTTGCCACGCCGGATAGCGTGCTCGATCCCGCCGCCACTCCCAGCCAGCGCACGTCGACTTCCATCATGAGCTCGATCGCGTCAGCAGATGACGTCATGCTGCACAGCAGTGCTGGCGGCGGAGGTTCCGCTGGCGGCGCTGGCGGCGGCGTGGGTGTGGGCGTGCTCAGCGGCGCTGCATCACTGAGCACCTTCTCCAGCGGCCCCCATGCCGGTCCTGGCGGAGCCCAGACCGCCGCCGGCGACGGCAGCCTGCTTGGCGGCGGCGCCCAGCTGCTACAGCCCTCGTCGGCCAGCGCCGCCGCCGCGGCGGCGGCGGCCGGCTGCGGCTTGGGCGGCCTTGACGGCGGCAGCCCGTCGCTGGGCGCGATGGCGGCGGCGGGCGGCAACGGCGCGGCGTTCGGCAAGCCGAGGTTTGGCTTCGTGGACTTGGGCGGAGCTAGCTGGGGCCTGGAGAGTCCGCTGCTGTCTGGCGCCGCCGGCGCTTCTTTGTTCCCCGCCCTGCAGTCCTCCATCAATGACTTCTCCATCCTTGGCGGCCAGGGAGTGGGCCCCAAGCCGGAGGGCTGGCCCGCCGGCGGCAACGCCTTCGTCGGCGGCGCTGGCGGCACCGGCTCGGGCGAAGACGCTGGGCTGCTGAGCAGCGGCCGACAGGGCAGCGGCGCGGGCGGTGGCTTCCAGCCCGGCAGCGCCGACGGCCGTGGCGGCGGCGGCGTGCCGATCGCAGGCCTTGCGGTCCAGATCCCAGGCGATGGAGGTGCTATGGCGGCGGCCCTGGCGGCGGGCGTCCAGCTGCAGGGCCTCACGTCGCCGCGCAACACCGTCGCCGCCAGCAACGCGACGGGCGTGCAGGGCCTGCTGCAGCCTCGGCAGCTGGGCGGCGGCAGCGGAGGCGGCCCCAACAGCACCGGCGGCGGCCTCACCCTGCTCAGCCTGAGCGGCCTGCCGCCGCAGGGCACTGGCGGCACCGGCGGCGGGCGCAACAGCCTGCAGCTGCAGCAGCCGCCAGCGGCGGCGCAGGGCGCCGCCAGCAGCATCGGCCGCAGTAGCTTCTGGACGCCGCCGTCCTTCCATGGCGACATGGGCGGCGACGGCGTGCACGGGCACCTCACCGGCACGCCTGGCGGCTCGGTCCCGGGCGGGCTTCAGCTGATTGACTGGCAGTCGCAGGGCGGTGACGTGGCGGGGGTGCTGCAGATGCTGCAGGCCTCCGTGGCGGCGGGTGCGCAGGGCCTGCGCGGCGGCGGCGGCGGCGCCAGCAGCCGCGTGTGCCGCTTTTACCTGCAGGGCTACTGCCGCGACGGCGAGCGCTGCCGCTTCGCCCATAACATGGCCATCGGCGGTGGCGCCGGCGCCGGCGGGCAGCCCAACGCTGCCGCCAACGGCGCCGCTGCGGCGGCGCAGCTGCTGCACCTCGCCGCCACGGGCCAGTCGCTCGTGGGCGGCCAGGCCGGCAGCACCGCTGGCAGCGGCGGCGGCGGCGGCGCCATCGGCAGCTTTGCGTTCGGCGCACCCGGTGCCGAGGCCTTCGCGCCCCTCAACGGCGGCCTGGGCCGGGGTGACCAGTCCCGCGGGGCCGGCCTCCAGGGCTCCGGCGCGGGCACGTCCTTCTCGGGCCAGGCCCCGCAGCCGCCTGCGCAGCAGCAGCAAATGCAGGTGCTCTCCCTACCGGATGACCTGACCTTCTCCCCGCCGTCCAACCCCGCGACCCCCGCGGCTGCGGCGGCACGCAAGTGAGTAGCGGCGGCGGGCGCGGCCCCGCACCGTGTTGGCCCTTTCAGATAACGGACCAGGCTCGAGGTATTGTTGGACTGTAGTCGCTGTGTGTCGTGGTGCTGTTGGGGGCAGGCAAGGAAGACACGAGAAGCCTGCGTTGTGCCCCAACTGCTTCTCGGTACGGCCCATGTGTTCATCAGCAGACGGGCATTCTAGAAAAGGGCCTCCGCAAGGAAACGAGTGCGGGTCTGAGTTTGGTGGCCTTTGTAGGGCCCTTGGGGCAGGTCGGGACACAGTTAACTGTGGCAGGGCGGCCGTGCGGCTGAGTACTTCTAAGGGCACCAGGGCCTCGCACATGCGCGGCGTGTAAATAATTTCTCGTGGTCGATGTTGGTCGTTAAGTTTGTCAAGTCTGTTCCGAGTCACGCCTGGTAGCGGGAGTGCTTTGTCTTAGTGAAAGGGATTTGCGTGTAGGTTGTGGCGTAGGCACTGAGCCTTGATCGCGCGTTAGCAGGAAGGGGTCGGGGCAGCCAAGAGTTTGCGACTCAGGGGAGGCAGGCCCGCAGGAGGCATGGAGGTTGTGACATCAGGGGCAGGGGAGCGTTCATGGTAGCATGGTATGGCTCAAGGATTCACTCGTCGCACCACACTTGGCGGTACTGCGGCGTGTCTGAAGTTCTGGCCTGCTTGCTACATACGATCTGGGGGGTGTTGCCAAAGGAAGCAAGCAAAGGAAATCAACGAATGAGATACTAAAGAGGAGGAAACAATGAACGACGTGGCGCAGAGCAAGCCGTGGAACCCTCTCGAGGGATGCAGTCCAATTGCGCGCGCACGTAGCTGATAGGTGTGGTGCGTTTCAAGTGGCTGTTTCGAGCAGGTGACGCAGGATCGCAAAAGCGCCATTAGGGCTCATCAGAGGGATTGTGTGCCCCGGAGTGAAGCGGGGTTGTGGAGGTGGCAGCGTGCCATCCGCACATGAGGTTTGGCGGAGTAGCGGTTCGATGGTGGATGGCAGGTGTTGGCAGTCTCGAGATGGAATAGTCATCCAGGGGCATCACACGGCTTGGTGCAGAAGTTCGACGGCTGTCATGAGCCTGCGCCTCTGGGGCATTGGCGCTCTGCATTCTGCTGTTACCAGACAGGGTGCGCTATCTAAGGTGAAGCACAGCTTCCCAACTCCCAACGCGCGGCAGCCAATCCTGATACCGCAGCCGTGCGCACGAAGGCACAATCCCGCAGGAAACATCGCAGCACCGGCAGCCGCACGACAGGCGCCTCCACTGAAGGCAGAGGCATGTATTGTCATAGGCCACTTGGTGCAGGTCCCATTCATGTCCTTGGCCCGATACTCCCAGCCAAGCACTCGCTCCCCTGCGTCACCATGCAGCCACACCAGCTCTCGCCTACCCCCTCAGCAGACATGCATCCCTCCCTCAACCCTGCAGCTCTTCTGGCAGCGATGTGGCTGCAAGCTGTCACCCTGAGTCGGCCCCAGGCCCCGACCGTGCACGAACTGCTCCCAAAGCCCATCCGCTGCCGCCTGCCAACTCCCAGGTCTAGACAGTAGGCATCAGCAGCCTAGACGGCAAGCGCGGCAATGGCCCCGTTGCTAAGCCCGCGCCATTCCATCTGCTGACCCCCAGCTGTAGACAGCAGCCCCCGACCTCCTCTGCGATGCCGCCCAAACCTTACGCCGTTCCTGCTGAGCACTTTGCCTGCTCCGGAGGCCCAAGCTCCCCGGCCACGGCCTCACAAAGGGCGTTCAGTAGACAAAGGGGATGAACTTCTTGACCTTCTCCTTGTACTCGGCGTAGGCGGCGTAGCGATCCGTCAGCGCCTGCTCCTCCATGGAGAGCTGCGGGCGGCGGAGAGAGCGGAGAGCGGGGGGGAGCGCGAGCGCGTGGGACCGGGAAGGGCCAGGCATTGCGGCCAATCTCTGGGCGCTCAACCCGCCCTGGCCTGAGCCCGGCCCAGACTGGCCTACACGGTCGTATGCGGAAGGCTGGCATTGGCCGTCCCTTCCGGGACCCCTAATTCGCAATTGCACCCCGACCGCCCAGCGTTGGGTACCTTCTTCTCCAGGATCCACCACAGGAACAGCGTCAGCGCCAGCCGCGTCTCATTCCTGTGACCGACACGCGCGCAGCAGGGCAGGCAACACGAGGGTGTTTCGGTGAGGCGGTGGCAAGATAGCGAGCTCCCGGCTTGTTCCCCGCGCAGATCGCCCCGACCCACATCGCCCCGACCCACATGAAACCCCCGGACCCAGTTGGTGAGATACCACTCCGACCCACATGGAACCGGGCCTTCTTAGCCCCGACCCACATGGGAAATGGCCCCTCCCCGCCGCCCCGCCCCCCCGGCCCGCACCGCGTGAGGATGGTGATGCCCAGGGCGCACAGCAGCAGACCGGCGTACATAGGGTGCCGCGCGTAGCCTGCTCGGAAGGGGGGAGGGTGGGTGTGTCCCAGTATAGTCCGGCTTGGGCGGCAGTGGCTGCCCGCTGCACAGGGCCGCATCCATCCCTAGTGCTGAGGGTGCGCCAAACCCCATGCGCTTTCCATCCCGGAGTAAAACCCTTCTTGAGGCCCTCGACGAGGCCTCGGCGACTGCATCCGGTCCAAATGTGCCGACACCCTAGAAGAACGCTTACGGTCCCTTGGTACCGTACCCGCTACCGGTAGCCACCAAACCACCACCCCCCACAACACGCCCATCCTGGTATCCACACGCACCGTAGATGCCCGACACCACGAGGTGGTGCCTCTTGCGCGGCTGGGGCAGAGGGTTGAAGGCGCGGCCCAGCGCGAAGAGCGCCGACAGCAGGAACACGGCCCCCCCCACCAGGGCCATGATCGCGGCGAAGTCCACGATGCCCTGACAGGGGGGGGACGGGAGGGGAGATGAGGGCACGGGGAAACGGAGGGAGGGAGGGTGGGAGCTCGAGGTCAGGAGGGAGTACCTACGCACTCGTGCGCCGGAACATCTGCGTCGAGTAGGGGGAGGACGGTGATTCCAGCCACAACACCTGGCGCTAAGCGGAGCCGAAGGAAGAGTCTGGAGGCGGGCTCGCGACACAGGCCTGGGAACGCGGCATCCCTGCCAGCAGCAGCCCTCCCTTGCCCCTCGCCCCAACTGCCACCAAGCACCCGCCTGCCGCACGGCCCATCGCCACCCAGTTCCGCATTATACACACGACGCACCTTGAGCGCTATGGGCGGGAACAGCAGCATCCCAATCGCCACCACCTGGAGCACGCAAGCAGGGGCCGGGGCAGGGCAAGGACGAGTTTCGGGATCGCGGTACGCCCCCCAGAGACAGGAGCATACCGCAGAGGCAGGTCATTTGCACCGCCTAGCCCTTCCCCAGAGCCTGCATCGTGGAGGTTAAGCCCGCTTCTTCTTCCACTTGCGGTGCCTTACGGGGCCGTCCGGGCCCCGTAATCCAACACCGCACCGCACCGCACAGGCCCCAGCGCACCGCACCGCACCGCACCTGCACCAGCAGGATGCCCTCCCCCCGCTTGCCCAGAGCGCTGGGGTCCGTGAGCTCCGAAACCAGCTCCTGCGCAGTGGGGAACAGGGGGACTGGAGTGTGCAGGAGGCAGGCAGCGCAAGCGCCCGAGCTCTATCGTCCATCCCAACGCCTGTGGCTCTGCAACCTCCTCGCCCTTCATGCTTTCAATCTTGGCTCTCGGGCCTGAGCACCAACCCTGCAGGCCCAACCTCGCCGACCCGCCCCACCCCCACCTGCCCGCTCCCTGCCCCCTCCCTGTCGGCACCTTCATCCCTTTCCTCCCCCTTCCCCTCCCCACCCCCCTCTTCGTCCCCCCACCTTGGACCCGATGAAATCATCCTCCAGCTCCTCCGGTACGTCCTCCAGCGGGTGGGACAGCGCCGTGGGCGCCTCCTCCACCTCCTCGCCCTGCATGGCGGGCAGGTCGGCCGCAGAGGGGGCAGCAAGGGAGGTGGTTGGTTGGAAGCGTCCGTGCGGTTGGATGCGCCCGTGCGGCTGGGGTGCGGCGGAGGGCAGTCCCGGGGGGTCGGCGTCGGGGCCTAGCGCGCGCCACGACAGCTGGCGCCCCAAGCAGTCAGTGCGAGTGGGTGTCATGCGCTAATAGCCACGGGCCCCGTTGCCGTAGAGGAGGGAGAGGGTACCCGTCCCGCCACGCTCGGGCTGGGCTTGGGTTGTGCGCTGGTGGAGTCTGATAGGAGCCCCAGCCCTTGCGGCGACCGGCTATTGAGCACAATCGACACACACCGCCCTATACCGCCCCCCAGCCCCCCCCCCTTCGCGCTGTGATTCCCTTCCAACTGCATGCCTACCCGCACAGCTTTCAATTCAATTCAACGCTGACGAAACCTCCGTCCCACCCATTCTTATTCTCCTCACCGCGTCCCCGGCCTTGGCACGGACAGCCCCGTCCGCGCCGGTGCCCTCCACAGCGTCGGAAGCGGCGGGCGCTGCGGTGTCTATTAGGGTTGCCGCGCGAGCCACCTCCTCCTCATTGCCCGAAGCTGCGGCCTCGTCCGTGGGGTTCGTGGCCGTGGCCGGGCGCGCGACGAGTAGAGGGATGAGTAGCGTGCGCCTTCCCACGCAAGGTTGCGTCCGCCGGCTCCAACGCAAGGGAGCCGCATGCCGTTGCGCTAGGCTAGCGACCTGCATCGTCCCGAGCGTGGTGCTGCGCGAAGGCGGCTTTCTGGACGCAAATCAGCCGTGAGGATGCAACAGTCCTTGTCGAGAACAAGAACGCAATCGACGTTGAGTATTTCGGAAGCGTGTGAAGCTCCTGTACTGAGCGGTGTCACGCGAACGGGTTTGTTGGCGGGGCTTTTGGTCAACGCCACATCGAGCCGTATGCGGAATCCCGCCGAGTGCGTGCGCTGTCGACACCCGCATAGCTCCCGCTGCAGCAACAGCCCATCTTGCAGCTCTCCCCAGCAGCGAGAGACGTGGTGGGCCTGGGAGCGGTGCACAAAGGGTGCAAGGGTGGGCCGGGGTGGCTGAGATGGACATGTCGATGGGTGTCGATGATCGTGTGGGATGGCGGGGACACTTACTAGGTGGGGCTTGCAGCAGTACAGCCCACGAAACAGCAGAATATCGGGACCCATATAATTCCTCACTTGAGCAGGCCTGGACAGCAAGGACACGGAACTAAGCCCCCAACGGCCCCCACCCTACAGGAGTGCCCAATCACCACAGTCCAGCTCCTAGCTTTCCCCTACACAATCGCCACTGCATGTTGCTTAAAACCCTACACTCCCACCATTCTTCCCAAGCACGGCCAAGCGGACACCAGCGTACAGCACATGCGGGCCGCCGAAAGCCACTGCACCGCACCGCCCCAAACTCCCAGCAGCCGCCCGCGCATCACCCACCCTCTTGCCTAACGGTCAACCGTCGCATTGCCGGCTGGTGGGCCAGACCCGGTTGTACATGGCATTAACCCACTCTCCTTCGCCCAGCTGCCACCTGCTCAACACCCGCCCCGCCACACGCTCAAGTACCCCCTAGCGATACGGTTACCCCCGCCGCCCCCTCGTCCGCTCACACCTGAAACCGCGGTGGAGGTACGGTCAGATGCGCCAGGACAAGGCGCAGTCGGGGCAACCCCGCCGCGCCCTCCTCCGCTCAGCCCTTGATCCGCTGGGACCCAGACCTGGATCCGGTGCTGCCATCTGGATCTGGATCCAGAACCGCTCAGAACTGGAACTGCTGCTCGGGCGTGTATCCCAGGGCCGTGAGGTGCTCCTGCATGGCGGCGCACATGGGCGTGGGGCCGCAGCGGAGGGTCATGATGCTCTGGCCTGGGGGGGGGGGGGAGGGGGGGGGGACGTGGGGAGAGAGGGGAGGGGAAGGCCTTAGTTGGACCCGGCGAAATTTTACGATACGTGGACTTTTAAGGCGAGGGCAGGGGCGAGAACCACACGCGAGGGTGGAGGCCCGCTTTCAGACGCACCGCCTTGCCGTGCCAGAGCGCGACACCCCGCCCCGCGCCCTCCCCCTTCCCATGACACCCCCCCCCTCCCTCGCCCCGCTCACTGGGCTCCCCGAACTGCTTGGAGATCATGTCCCGAGTGATGAAGCCCGCGCCGCCCTGCCAGCCCGGGGGCACGGAGTTGAGCACGTGGTAGACGGACAGGCGGTCGCCGTGCATGGCCTCGAGCTGGTCCAGCTCCTGACAGGGGGGGGGGAGAGGGGAGATTGGAACACATGGGAAAGGAGACACGGGAGACGAGTTACGCAGATTGGAACACATGGGAGCTTCTCACAGAGAGTTCCGCAATTGGAGGCCCCATTCTTTGAGGCCCCAGAGTGTCGGGGCCAATGGAACGTACCGTATGTGGACAGGCCTCACAACTGAAGGGACTTTGCCTTACGGCACGCCCCCCCCCGAGCTCCCCACCTTGCGCAGCAGGATGTCCTGCTCGGACAGGTTGCCGTACAGCAGGGAGATCTTGGTGGTGTCCTTGGGGTTCTTGAGGATGGCGTTGATGACCTGACAGGGGGGTGGGGTGGGGGCAGATTGGGGTCGCGGTTCGAAGGGTGCGAGCGGGACGGGCACGGGGGAGGGACCAGCAGGACCAGGCATGCAAGGCCCTTCATGGTCCCTTTCTCCCCCCCCTCCACATCCTACCCCTCCCCATGTCCTACCCACCTGGAACATGGGAGTGATGCCGGTGCCGCCCGCAATCATGCCTGGGCGGGGAGGTGGCGGGGAGGTGGGGGGGGGAGGGTACACGCGGTGATGAAAGGGGGCGTTGGGGAACGCAGGCTCCACCCTCCGGCCCCTCCTCGGCTCAGCAGTAGGTGACTCCCTCAGCTGGAAACGCATCGACGCATACGGTAGCCCCCCATAGGCCGACCAGCCAGGCCACAAGGCCACACGGCTTCACACGCTGGAAACCATTCTTCCCTCCCCCCTCACCGAACTTCTTGACCATGTTGGGCTCGTACGTGAAGCGGCCCTTGGGTCCCTTCATGGCCATGGTCTGACCCAGGGCCATGCGGGCCAGGATCTGGGACATCTTGCCCTCGGGGTACAGCTGGGGGTGTAGGGGTGTAGGGGGGGTGTTGGCTGCTGAGCGGGATCGCGCCGACGCCAGGGAAGCTTTGCTTGCGAAGCTTGCGAACAGACAACGCGGGTTGCGGGGGGGTAGGGGGAGGCTGGGGGCTGAGGCGGCGGCGAAGAAAGGGGCAGGCAAGCAGGCAGGCCGCGCCTGGGCTCTGGACGGATGCCAGGGAAGCAGAGGCCAGGCAGAGGGTGCCGTGCTGGGGAGGCTGCAAGCCAGTCATCTGCACAGACCCCAGCTGGTCGTCGGTCGTCAGCTCCCATCCCCCTCCTCCCCCCCTCCTCCCTCCCTATGCTCCGAACATCATCCCCTCTCCCTCTCCCCCCCACCTTGATGACGAAGTCCACGCACCCCAGCTGGTCGTCGTCCGACACGGGGGTGTAGGGGCGGTACACGTCCTTGCCCTCGGCGTCCTGAGCCAGGAAGGTGATGTGCTGGGGGGGGGGGGGGGGGAGAGGGGGGAAAGGGAGTTGGGGCATGAAGGGTGGCTGGAAGTTGCGTGGGATCGCGTCGGCTTGTCAGGGAAGCACGGTAGCGGAGGCGGAGGGGCAGGGGATTGAGATGGAGGAAGGCGGGGGGGGGGGGGAGCTGTGGTGATGTGAGGGGTCGAGCTCAGTGCGTGGGCTCAGCCGGGGAGTATGTGCCTGGCGGGGGGGGGGGTGCATCTGCATCCCCGCCAGGTCCGCTCTGTTGCCAAGCTGCCCACCATTCGCCCTCAAGCGCCCCCCCCCCTTCCACCTGCCCCCCGGGTCCTTCGGGGCCTCCCTGGCACCCCCGAGCCAAGCCCCAACTGACCTCCCCCTCGGGCCCTCCGCCCTTCACTCATCCCCCCCCCAGACACACACGCACACACAAACAGATCCCCCCACCCCCCAGCCCCCCCCCACCTGCCCAATGGGCAGCCCCAGGCGCATGTCGGAGTCAGGCAGGGCGAAGCGGAGCCGCTGCAGAGGGATGGGCGGAGGAAGGCGGCGGGTTTGGGATCAGTCATTGCCCTCCTCAACAGCACCATGCCCTAGTCAACACGCCGAGTTACCTGCGCTGCCCGGAGCATGCCGACCGGCCTAGAGCCGTGTCCGGGTTACGTCTCGTTCAAGCGAGCACCTGAACCATCGCGGCATCTGACTCGAGCGCGGGATTCCCGTGTTTCCTCGTGCCAAGCCTTCCCAACCCCCGACTCCCGAGCCCCCACCCACCACGGTGTTGTGCGTGAGCTGGGTCTTCTCCACCAGCGGAACCTGCTGGAACTCGGTGGGGTTCAGGAAGGGCTTCCGGGTCTTGCGGCGGAGGAACACCACCACCTGGTTGCGGAAGGGGGGTTGGAGAGAGAGAGGGACGAGTTTGGTTGGGGGCTGAAGGAGAGGGGTGTCGAGGTGTGGAAAAGGGTGGACGCCACAGACAGGGCGATGGGTTGCGTGGGGGGCAGAACCCCAGAGGAATATGTGCGGCATGAGGAGGCAGGGGAAGCATGCAGTCGTTTAGGGAGGAGGGGCGCGAGCGTGGGCAGGAAATAGAGCACAAGGCGTGCTGAAACCGACGAGGCCCCCTCCAAACCCCCTCCCATACGTCTGGAGCGTACAGTCCGTAAAAATGTGAGCGTTGAACGCCTCTAGCCACGCTCCATCCTGTGTGTATGTGTAATATGTGCCGCTCCACGCTGCGCCACTGTCTCCCGCGGGGCTGGTTGCCGCAACGCCGCACTGAGCATCAAGGCGGGAACGGTTCCGGGATGGCCACGCGCATACCTGGATCAGTATCACGAAGACCAGCAGCCCCAGCGTGCCCTGCCAATAGCTGATGAAGGGCACTAGGGCCCCAAGCGCGTCGTTCATTTTGGTTCAAGTGATGCCCAAAACGCGTTGCTCGCGCCGCGCAGGCCGGGGCCTCTATAGCAGAGGGGTCACGGCCTATTCCACTCGCGTCAATAGTGACTGTCAGCGGCACCTTGGTCGACGAGAGCGACCATGCCGATGGCGGCATTCGCGGCAAGCGCCATCCCGCGTGCGGCCCCACAGTTGGGGCCTGCAACATTCGCCGACCCTACCCCGCACTTGTTTCTCTGCATACGTGAGCCCATACAAGCAACTTTGTTACACCTGCAACAGCAACCGCTGGCCAGGCGCGACGTTTAGCGCGTTAAACAAGCACGAACTGCCGAAGCCTCGCTCCAATCACCGCGCGCGATGCACACAGGAGAGTTCCAACAGTGTCAATCGAACTAGATAGCGGGATGCAGCCAGCGCCGGGGCAGCCCGTCGCTCCACAGCAAATCCAGCTCGTGGAGGGCCTGCCGCTCCAAACGAGCCATCAAGCGGAGGGAGTCTACGTCGGGTCGACGTCCGCATACTGGGTGGGACCCGCTTCCCGGCAGTGCACGGACCTATACGGGCCCGGCAGCTGCTGACGAGAGGGCCCCCACAGGCCGCGGCGATCGCCCAGCAACAAGACTATGAGCGGGCACAGCTCATCGAGCGGTAGGACTTGTATAGAAGTCGGCGGGGCGCTGGCTACCAGGGGGCCCAAGCCAAGCTGGGGTTCGTGCCACGACCGCTGCCCTTTCCGAACTCCACGCTCCGTCGCCGCCCAGCCACCCCCTGCTGTTTCTCCCCGGTGCTTACTTTGCTACAACCCTGCTTCCCCGGTCCACTTCCGGCCATGATTCCTGGATCCAAATCTGCGCGCTCAGGGAGCAGCTGCGCGTACGGCGGCACCTGCGGATCTTCGCCTTCCTGTACAACACCCTCTGCGTGGCTGAGCTAGTGTATTTCATCGTCGGGTTATACATTGTGGATTGGCAGGTGTGATACGCACGATGGGGCACGGGTGCTCGAGCCCACGGCCGTACTTGGCGTCTCGCACGTGGGCCTGACGGGCGGAAGCTGCCGCCAGCTGGGGTCCCCAGCCCGGGTCCTGGAGGCGAAACGGCGGGCCCGCACTGCAGCTTTCCCGACCCCGGAATCTGCGGCCTGGCGCGTGCCACGGCCTTGTGGGGGGCGCATCCTCCCTGGAAAACCTCCCGGCGCATCCTCCCTAGCGAAAGCCCCCTCGGGAATGGGGTCCTGAGCACGGCAAAGCCAGGGGGGACTCCCGGCGCGGGTGCGCGCCACTGGGCGGTGGCGGCTGACCGGCAGGCCTGGTGTTGCCTCCACACACCGCCGCCTTCCGCGTTCCGGCGTTCCACCGGCGCTGCGCGTCTGACCCCAGCGCCGCCGTGTGCCCACTGCCCTGCCTGTGCACACGTCCCTGGCCCTGGCTTCGACATGGCGTCCAACCATGTGTTGCCTCACGTGCGGCGCCCCCCCGCAGGTGGCGGACCTTGAGGACAACCCGCTGCTGGGCCCGGGGCAGCAGGGCGTGATCGAGATGGGGTGAGCTGCACGTGCGGGGCTTGGGGGGCCAGCCCGATGCGAGCGGGGGCCGTGCGGGGCGCGGGCTGATGCCGGGAGGCCAGGGCAGAGGGGGGTCGCCATCTCCGAGGGGCCTGCCCCTGGACCGCCTGGACCTGGCCGCCATCATGGCGGAGGCGGAGCTGGAGGCCCAGGCCCAGGCCCAGGCCCAAGCTCCGCTGCTAAGGGAAAGCACGGAGAGCAGACGACCGGCGGTGCTGCGGCTGGTTGAGCGGGGTGCCTGGCACCTGCCAGGGCGGAGCAGGAGGGCGAGGGCGGTTGCCCCTGCCGCGCGGATGATTGCAGCAAGAAAGACACGATTGGGTGCAGGCGACATGTGCGATGGCTTTGCTGGAGGCGGTTGCTGCTCGGGGCTGACCCGAGGCCCAGACACGTTCGTCCCGCGCCCAATGCTCCACCCGGCACCTGCTTTGGGGCACCCTTCATGCGGCGCTGAACCTGGCAACCCCCAAACCTCTCCGTGCTCGCAGCGGCACCCACACCCAGAAGATCGTGTACGGCAATCAGTGGTGGCGCCTGATCACCTCCATCTTCTACAATGCGGGTGAGCCCGACCGCATGACGGGTCCGGGTATTGTGCCCAATCGGACGTCTGCATATCTCCATCGTCAGCTGTCGGCTTCGGCCCGGCGTCACCCCTTACGGAATGCACCGGGGACGGGACGCCTTTGCTGCAAAGCGCCACCGTCGGCCCTAAGCTCTCCGCTATGCCCTGGCCGTGGGACGTGCCCAGGCAGCCGCGACCGGTCGGTCTAGTCCGGGACTGCTGCTGCGGTCTGCTCAGGAGCTGGTGACCGACACACAGACTGCTTACCCTACGCCTGTGGTGGTTGTGCGTGCCTGGCGTGACGACTTACGGTACTGGTCCCCGCCCCCGCCTGCCCATTCCGCAGGCGCCATCCACCTGACGGCCAACCTGGGGATGACGTGGATGTTTGGGCACTACCTGGCGCGGGAGCTCAGCCCCTGGACCGTGGGTGAGCGGGGGCCGGAGGGAGGGGGCATGGCGGGGGGGCAGGGGCGGCGGCAGGGGAAGGTGGTATACAGCGGAGGGGGGCCTACTGGCGGAAGAGGATTGTCGGTGCCCGCGCGGCGTCCCGTGGCGATGGCCTCAGCTGGAAGGGGCTTTTGGCACCGGTAGGTTCTCGCGATTGCGCTCACACGACGACTCCAGACCCTGGCCCCGTCACCCCTTCGGCCCTCCCCGCCCGCTCCCCGCAGCCGCCATCTTCCTCACCTCCGGCCTGGCGGGGGAGATCTTCTCGGCCAACATCGGGGCCGACTACATGACCTGCGGCGCCTCCATACCCGCGTTCGGGCTGGCGGGTGCGTGCTGCGCCGCCCAGGCGCAAACAGTGGATCTACCTGCGGGTCCAGTCCGGCTGATGGCGGTCCGCAGTGCGGTCCTGCTGTGCCGCATGCTGAACCGCAGGGCGCAGTAGTGGGGGCTGAGGGCGCGCCGCCGCGTAGTGAGACCGCATCTGAGTAATGCACAAACCGGTGCCGTACCCCTGCCGTACACGCGCAGGTGCGGCGTGTGCAATGCTCATCTTCTGGTGGCGGTGGCACCGGAACCACTGGGCCACGGCCCTGGTGGCGGCGGCGGCGCTGGGGTGAGGCGCGGTCGGGGCCCCACAGGGTGTCTGGGTCGCTCCTAGGGGCACCAACCGCCACACGCTTGGCTGCCGCTTGGCTACGCTCCCGCGCAAGCATCCCCTCATCACGACTCATACCTCCCCTGGCGTAGCTATCCCGCACTCGTGCTTGTGTGAGTGCGCCTGACGTGCTGCCACCCGGCCCCACCCCCCCACACGCGTGACACCACCACCCCAGGCTCAACGCCTTCATCGGCGCCACCCCCTTTGTGGACAACTCGGGCAACACCGCGGGCTTCGTGTTCGGAGCGGCGCTCTGTCTGTCGGCCATGCTCGTGCGGAGACACGTGAGGCGGCGGCCGCGGGCTGGGGGCGGGCGGACGGGCCTTGTGGGGCTGCTTCCGCGGAAAGCCATACCGTAGCAGCCCTGCGTAGAGGGCCAGGGCGTTCATGTCCTGCGGCCACCCGTGTCCCACCCACTCACCCACCCATGCTTCCGCGTAAAAGCTCGATCCCAGCAAGAGCTCCTTGCCTTCAGCGCCACCCAAGGGACCCCCCAACCCGCCCACCCACCACCCCTCCCCCCAGGAGTCCAAAAGCAAAGGCCGCGAGGTGCTGCTGCTGGCGCTGGCCTGCGCCCTGCTGGCGGCAGTGATCGGGGCCATGTTCGGGGGCGTGATCGGGCTGCTGCACAAGGCGCCCGTGGGGGGGTGCTGCAACCCGGTGCGGAGGGGCGGGGGCGGGCAGGGGATGGGGATGCGATGGGCTGAACGGATGGGAGCACGCGATGGTGACTAAGGGCATTGCTTCTGCTGCCACCGCTGCCACCTTTGTCGTGCTTGCTTCGCACAGCCTAGTGCCCCTCCCTTGCTGGCCTCCCGTGCAACTGCCCGCCTGGCTCACCTCACCCCGCCTGCCTGCCCCCGCCTTGCCCCCCCCCCCCCATCCGCCGTTTGACCCCTCAGTGGGTGTGCGCGCCGAGCGACTGGTGGGACTGCGACGCCGCCCGCATCTGGCCCACCTCGTGCGGCTACACAGTGTTCCCCAACACCACCTCGCAGCTCACGTGCCCGCGGGGCCAGGTAGGCGCGGCGCCGGGGGCCCACAGCAGGCGTGGGGCAGCGGCGTGGGGCAGCGCGTGGGGCGGCGAGGGAGTGGGGCCAACAGGGGCTGGGGAGGTATGTACGTTTACAGGCGATTAAGGCCGTAGGCCCGCTCGAAACCGCCCAGCAAACCCGCCGCCTGGCGGTCCGCCGCCGCCGGGAGGTCTGGAGCTTTGCTCGGGGATGTAGCCCGCAGCTCTGCGGGGGGTGGAGCGGGCTGCCAAGGGGCATGCGCAAGGGTTGGTTGTGTGCTGAACTGTTGCTCCTCGCCCTCCCTCCCCCAGGTGGTCACCATTGGCGTGGTGAATGGCACGGTCAGCGAAACCATCATCCAGGTGGGCACTACTGGTGGTCAATTGGCGGCTGCGGGCTGGGTCGGGTCTGGCGTAGCCTCGTCCCGTTCTTGCTTCCCTGACTCACGTAGCATGTGCCTGCCCTCCCCGCCTACACGCAGGGCTGGTGTGACACCTATTGCAAGCTGGCCTCAAGCGGGGGCGTCCCCACGACGGGGGGCGACGGCCGGGGCTCGTCGGGCGTGCAGCGGCGGCTTTGAGGGCCGCAGGCGCAGCACACGGGGGCAGCCGAGGCGCGCAGCACGCGTAGCACGGGGCGGCAGGCGTCGCGCCCAGCACGGCGTGGCTGGGCGCAATGCGTGTTGCATGCGTGTTGCACAGCAGGGGATTCAGCAGCAGGGCCCGGGGCACAGGATTGTCACCGCCATAGGCCAGGTGGAGCGTATAGCAGAGGGGCAACGCAAGCGGCCCCTCACGAGCAGGCTGGACGCTGGGGACGCAGGAGCGAGAGCAGCAGGACGCGCAAAGCAATGACTGCAGCAGGCATATCGCAGTAAACGAGAGGGGATGGGACTCGACCCAGTAACAAGCGCAATGCAGTTCTCTGTTGGCCGTCAGTGCCGTGACCATTGGTAGTGACTGTACGCGAGCTGCAGGTGAAGGGGAAGGCAGAAGGAGGGGCAGAGGCACGCGCGCTGCCCGTGGCTCCAAGTGAGAGCAGGAAAGGCTGGGAAGGGTCGCGTGAGTGTAGGCTGGGGTTTAGCGGCCGGGTGCAACGGCATTGCGTCATAGTAGGGTGAGCAAACGTGTATGGTGAGTCGGTTGATGTGTTTTACGCGTGATGTGCGAAGGTTGACGGTTGCGCAGGCGTGAGTTACGCTTTGACGGGATCACGGATCGTGGTACGCGTCGCCGTGTGGAATGATGGGCGCGGTCGGGCCTTCTAGCCCAGCAGATGAATCCGGATGCGGACGGAGCTGTAGTCACTACCGGTAGTCACTCCACGCTAACGGTCGTGCGAACGTGAAGAGAGGGAGCTGACTCTGGTGGCTCGGGAGTATTCGGAGAAAGCTGGGCCTGCACCTGCAACCTGGTCTGCGGTTGCACGGGCATTGAGCCATACGGACAACCACCCCGCGGGGCAGACAGGAGCGTGGCTGGGCGGCGTAACACGAGGGGCAGGCCTGCACCTTCGGTGCAGCTGCTGCCTTCCCAGGCCCGGACGAATGTCGCCAATAGCGGACGCACCAACCGCACCTCGAAGCAAGGTGCTCCGGCCATGAAACAAGCCAAATTCAAATTGCTGCTGCCGCACAGACCAATGGAGGCCAGTGCAGTAATACTACTGTACAGACACCGATGTGGTAAGGTCACGGAGAGCCCCGCCTCCAAATTCCTCAAATGACCCCACTGTGGATAGCGGCAGTGTGCGTCTTCCAACAACGCGTCAGACCGCAGAAGCCGCGCCAGCCGCAAAAGAACCCCCGACGGAGGAAAAGAAGACACCATACGCCCCACCGTCCGTCTCACAGCCCCGCCTCCCTCCCACGTCTGCAGCGCCCACGTCAATCCCCGCCATTTTTTCGGTCCAGACCTCAGCCCCCTCCCCCGCACAGCTCCAGGGGCAGAGGGCCGGCTCACAGGGTGCCGCCTAGCCCAACCCATTGGGGGCTCACGTTGGCCCCGGTCACACCACCAAGGGGAGCGAGGGCCGCTCCGGGGACACACGGCCGCTCCAGGGGACGACGGCGGCCGCTCAGGGGAAGAAGGACGAGTCCACCTCCTCCAGCAGGATGCGCGCCTCGCGGGTGGCGGCGGCGATGGAGGGGTCCGACTCCGTGACGGGGCTCACCTCGGCCACGCGGCGGGCGAGCTGGGGGCGGAGAGGGGCGGGGGGTGGGGTGGGACAACAGGATGACCAGGATGGGGGCGGGGCTCGGGTGCGTTGTTCACGGAGATGCGAGCCAGGTGAGATGAGGGGCCGCCCACTTCGGCAGGGCCCCCACGTGTGCCCACTCCCGAGCCGCCGCCCGCCGCTCCCCCCGCCTGCCCTCCGCCTCCCCATTGCGTCCGCACCTGGTCGCGCGCCTCCTTGAGGTTGAGGCGCAGGATGTTGGTGGCGGCCGCGTCCGCGTTGGTGCGCACTGCGTCCAGGGCGGTCTTGAGCCCCGTGACGGCGTTCTTGATCTCGGTCATCTCGGACGCTGGGGGAAACGGAAGGTGAAAGGGGGGTGTGCGGGTGAAGGGCGCGGTGGGGGGTGCCGGAGGACGTGGGCTGATGGCAGGTGGAGGGAAGGAGCCGGCAGGGCGGGCTGGGGGAGGATTACCATGGTGTCGGCCAGGCAACCAGCGGCACGGCGCCCGGGAGGGCTGCGGCAGGTCGGCAGCGCCGGGACGATCCCGCCCAGGCCCCTCCCCCCCGCCTCCCCCTCCGCTCACCGACTTGGTTGCCCAGCACGTCGGCCTGGTAGTAGGTGGGCGGGGGAGTGGCCACGTCCATGGGCTCCACGGGGACCACGTTACCGTCCATGCCCTGGTGCTGCGGAGGGAGGGAGAAGCAGGTGGGGAAGATGGGAGGAGGGGAGGAGGAGGCGGGGAAAGGGGTGGGGTGGAGGCGAAGGGGAGAAAGGGCGGAAGGGCATGCGGGCTGCTCTTCGGCACCGAACCCAGAGCCCACTACACCCTCCCGCAAGCCGCATCTTGCAACACCCAAAGCCCTGCCGCCCCCTCCCGATGCTGCCCCAAGCCGGCCCACCCTGGCACCCCCCGCCTGCCCGCACCTGCTTGTTGGGCGGCTCCGGGATGAGCTCGTTGAGCACGTTGGCGGCCTCCGGGGGCAGCAGCGTCTTGACGTTGGCCAGCACCTCGCCCTCCACGGTGGCGCCCTTCTCCAGGAACTCGACCAGGGTGGACTCGACCTCCTGCAGAGGGGAGAGAGACGTTGGGAGGGTGGGTTGAGTGGGTCACGTGGGGGTGAGAGCGTTGTGGGGTCGGCTTTCAGTTGTTGCTTCGGGTCGGGTGCAGTAAGTGTGCGGGTAACAAGTACGTGGGCTCGGCTGACAGCCAGCCTCACGACCTCCCCGTTGCTCCCACGGATGAGCTGAGACTTGACTCGCTCGAGCGCGTTCGGCCCTAGAGCCAAAGGACCCTCGACCATGGGTGGTCCTGAGCCCGCCCCGCGGGCTCTGCTGCTCCCACAGGCGGCCGACCGAAGTTCGTGCCGCCAGCCGTCACGAGTGACCCTCGGTCGTGAGGTCAGGCTGTGAACCTGCTGTCACCCCTTCTGAGAACGCCTCTGCCTCACCTTGAGCACGACCTGCTGCTTCTCCTCCAGCGGGCGGGGGTCCTGCAGCAGCTCCAGAGCGCGGGTTACGTCCGTTTGCCTGCCGGAACGCAGAGCGAGCGTGTGGGGCAGGGGGATGAAGGGGACGTGGGCAACCCGGTCCACCCGCGCGCACGCCGAAACCCCCGTTTGAATTTCCGTTGTCCCTTGCCGACTAGCGGCTTATAGCGTGGCTCTGTGCAGTGTACCCAGCGAGCGGTGCCAGCGAAACGGCCACTTACAGGGTGCTGAGCTTCTCCGGCATAGACAGGAGAGCGCCCATGCCAGCGCGAGGGCCGAAAGCTAGAAGATCAAAGGGCGTCTTGAGCCAGGGCTCAATTTTGTTGCCCACTGGCGGTGGGTGCAAAGCATGATGGGAGGAGAGTGTCGCCGAGGCGCTTGACCCAAGGGCTGAGCCACTAAGCGCATAACAAAAGTCCACTGGAATTGAAAGCGCTCCCTGCTGCACGCTGCAACGGCGCAGAAGCGAAGCTCCCTTGCTCACCAGCAGAGTCGGTCTCGTAAGACCTCATGACCACCATCCTGCGCCTCTGCCCTGCAATGGCTGGGCGCACCGCGCTGCGGCTTCCCGCGGAGAGCTGCATGTCGGCGAGCAGGATGCAGGATGGGTGTCGAGTTTCGAGGAATCGAGCTACACTCGGTGCGGTGAGTTGTGCGGAGTATGCGTATGGCGCTGTACAAGGGTTGTCTGTGTACTCGACGACGGACCGCACGGCGGCACGCATACCCTGCCGTAAACCCCTGCCGTCCCCGCGACGAGCGGCGCGCGAGAGGGCTCGAGCCTTGGCGTGCCAGGAGCGAAGGACGCACACCCGCAACACACAGGTAGAAGGTACTGGGCGCTCTCTGCTAGCGAAGCTGCTGCTTCGCCGGCCCTTGACTACTCCAACAGCCCCGCCGCCTGTACGCCTCACAGGCCTTTTGCGTCGGCCAACGAATTGATTGAAATGCGACGCCAACACCACTGCACTACGCCCCGTCGTCTGTCGTAACCCCGCCGTGCACCCCCGCCGTCCCCGCGGCGTGGCCCGTGGCCGTCATGAACCCCCAGCGCAATTTGATGACCTGGCGCTAACCAGGCGCTCACATATCCAGAATCTTCTTCCTCTGACCAGGTGCCGTAGGCACTCGCCTCACAGCTTCTGCTGCTCCAGACTCTCTGGGCTTCTCCTTCTTCTTATCTCCTCTCTTCTGTACGCTTCTGTAGGCCTCCGCCCTGTCAGCCCGTCCCTGTCTCTCACTCCGCTTCAGCTCAATGCCCTAGTACCGCCCAGCTGCACTTATGCCGCCGCTCTCCCAACTGCCTTTACGTGCTGGCAGGTGCCGCGACACTTTCCTCTGCAACCAGCACGCCCAGCAGCTACAGCATACCCCTTCGCTGCAGTCGCCTTTTCCGCAGCCCAGGCTGCCCAGTCCTCAGACTTCAGTTGCTTTAGCCACATCTGCCGCTCGGTAATCCTGCTACGTCGTAATTCCATATGAAGGCAGCATGTGTGCCAGGCGATAACCACTCCGGAGGCGGGGGAGGAAGGATGGTGCCGGACATGCACCCGTGTCCGGAAAGCCCTTGTAGCACCGGCCCACCTTCCCTTGCGTTCACTAGGTAAGTTATGAGATGTTCTGGGCGCAGCATGCTGTCGGGGCGGCCTCTCTGCCGAGTGTGGAGCGCTTTGCGCGGGCTCGCGCACTGCGATCGGGCCTGTTCGCGCCGAGACGTGGGGGAGGTTCCAGCAAACACACTCACAACCGCTCCCTGCAGCTCATAAGCAAAGCACAACAACCGGACATCACGTTAGCGGGAGACGAGGACAACTTTCGGGGCTCGGTGCAAGTCGGAATCGTGTAGGCGAACGCTAGCGTGACAGCTCTGGACGGTGTCGGGGATCAGCGTGCTCTGCGCTTGCCCTGAAACAGCAGTTACTGCCATCAAACGAGCACCAGGGCACAGATTGCTTCGCGGCCATGGTCCTCCTACTCTGCACGCACACGATTGAGGCGCGTGTGCAGCATACGGGCAGATTGAAGTCGGCAGTCAAGCGCTACAGTTGTTAAGCCACTGCTGGGAGCAGCCCAAAAGCAACACCCCAAGCGGGCCTGCCCGGCCTCTGCCGACCCCGCCCCCCACCCACGCTTGCCCTCCTCACCTACGCCCCGTAGGTCCCATCCTCACGTGTGCCTCTCGCAATCCTCATCCTCAAAGATGCCATTCAACGGCGCTCCCTGGTGAGTGGGCGGCCCACGGCCGCTCAGACTTTGGGAAGCAAATGGGCCGACCCGTCCCCCTCTTCATCCGCCTTTCCACCTATCCGACTCCTCCACCCCCTCCCCCGCCGCCGTGCAGCCCCCCAACCTCAAGTGCCGCATGGTCATCCCCAGCTGCGGCAACCACTCGGCTTCCGTGTGGGACGCCTCGAGCGCCGAGGAGCTGCAGGCCTGGGTAGACCAAAACCTGATGGACGGCACGCATACAATCGCCGAGGTGCGTCAAGTCCTGACGCGCTCAATGGGACGGCATGGTGCCAGGGCTACATCGGTTCGGATGCACGGAGGAGAGAGGGGGGAATACGGTACTTCTCAGCTGACGATGCGCACCGCATCTCACCACCTCGACCTGCCTCAATCCTCCGGGGCGACCACCCGGCAGGTCCCGGAGGAGTTCTGCTTCGGCATCAGCCTGGAGCTGGGCACCTCGCGTGCGGCCGACAAGGTGCGGGCAGGCGGTGATGGGGGGGGCGCAGGCGGTGGAGAACAGAACAGGAGGCACGGCTGGGGCGGGCTGGGCGGGGTGGACGCGCAGTGCTCGATGTGGGTCGGCGCCTGTGGTGTTGCCCTGACCATTTGGGTCGGCGTGGATCGGTCTGCGAGAGCAGGAGTGCAGCATCGGCCGGCGTTGGTCCAGGCGCAAGAGGCTGCACCCTTGCGCTATGGAAAGGGACGTGATGTGCGGTTCGCAGGCACCCTACACGCGCTGCTTCCTGCTGTGTGCCCAGCCCTTCAGCCCCTATCACCCCCCAACGAGGGTCCTTGCAAGCTCGTGTTCGATCCCGCCGTGTCGCTGCCCGCCCCCCTTCCCTCCTCCACCCGCCCAGGTGGCCTCCGGCAGCAAGGCCACCCTGGACAAGGTGGCGACCAGCAGCCGGGCGCTGGCGGACTCCATGGCGGAGAAGGTGGGGGGCAGGCGGGGAGGTGGGGCCGGGGCGGGGCACCGGTGGCGCGGGCAGGCGGTCGGGAGGGCGGCGCTGCGCGGGGCTGAAGGGGCCCGTGTGGTGGCCCTGCAGCCCCGCGCAGCTCCGCCCTTTCGGCTGCCTGCCGAGGGGCGGGGCGCGGGCCTGGACTCGAGAATGAGATGTGGAACAGGGCTCTGGGACAGTGAATGCGAGAAGGGTCTGGAACTAGTGATCAGGATCGGGATCTGGAGGAATGATTGCTGCAGGCGTCCTGCCTGTATGTTGGCTGAGTCCATACCAGTAGAGCAGCTTTGCCGCCGGACATGCTGGCTCACACACGACCAGCCCACTCCCTTGCGCTGTGCCCCCCCCCCCCGGTTGACTCACCGCCTCTCGCCTCACCCACACGTCCGCTCCAACCCCCTCCGGCCCCCGCATGCCACCCGCCCCCCTCCGCCCGCCAACCACCCCCAACCGCCCCCCCCCTCCGCCCCCCCCCCCCCTCCGCCCCCCCAGCTCGACCGCCTGGACCAGCGCACCAACCTCATCACCGCCACCCGCGAGGCCACCTCCTCGGCCGTCAGCAAGGTCAGGCAGGCCACCAACCAGGTGGGGGTCTAGCGGGGGCTAGCCGCCGTGGACCCCGGGGGAGGAGGGGAAGCGAGGGGTGGGGGTCTGGTGGGGAATCACTGCTGCGGCGGCTGGGGTCCGACGGAGTGTCGGGGGCTGCAGCGTGTTTGAGGGGTGGGGGCGGTGGGGGCGGGGTACCCCGCGCACAATTGGCCCGGGGCTGGAGGTTTGGGGGTGAGGGTCAGACCACCACCGGGTGGGTCTCAGCTCTCATGGGCCTCCCCTCGTCGGGGTCAACGCGCGGCAGTAGCTGGCTTTGTGGATGAGACATACGTGGACATTTGTTCCCATTTCCTTCGGGGGCCATCAGTGAACAAAGTCTTGGGCCGACTCGCTTCGAGCTGTGCACAAGTTTTTACCCTCCCTTCCTCGCCGCCCTCCCCTGTCAGATGGTGGAGAGTGAGGGCGTGCAGAAGAGCCTCGCCTCCATCAACGCCGGCCTGGTCAGCGCTAGGTGAGGAAGGGTCGCCCGGAGACGGGGGCAACGGGTGTGGTGGGTGTGGTGTACCGGTAGCGTAGGACGTGTAGCAGCAGCTCGGAGTCAGGTCATGCGTATGTCCGTATGGCGTATGCGCGTCTCTAACGTCCGAGCCCGCCCTGTACCGATCCCTGTCTTGACCCAGCTTGACCCCTGCCTTGTGCCGTCTCAGCACCGCCCCCCCTGTACCGACGCCCCCCCTCCCCACCCCCTGCTGCCCCCTCCCTCCGCAGCACCAGCATGGGCCGCGCGTTCAGCTGGGTGGGCAGCCAGGTGCGTGCGTGTGTGGTGGTGCTGGTGGTCCGTGGGGACCTTGGGAGCGCCCCACCAATAGCCCCTCGGGGTGTAGTGTTTATGCGCGTGGGGAACTGCGGGCTGGCCGAGGACGTGCAGACGGGGCCCCGGTCGCTCCACATCCGGGCTGGACATCTCGGGAGCCCGCACTGCCTCACGTGGCCCCGCGCCCGTAAGCCTCCGTGGACCTAGAACACCCCACCTCCCCCGCGCACCCGCGCAGGTCAAGGCCAGCATGCCCCGCACCCAGGCCGCCGCCGCCGTCAGCGATGGCGGCGCCGGCCTGGACCCGCCCACCTACACCGAGTCGTACGGCGCGCCCGCCTACATGCCCGTCAGGTGGGCGCCGACAGGAGCCGCCGGGCCCGAGCATGCCAGCTCGCCTGCGTGCAGCTGACCTGTACTCACGGCCGAGCCCCATGGATACGCAGCTCTTGTGTTCTGAAATAGCTTGCTGCCTTTGCCTGTGCCTGCACCTCCATCCATCCACCGCAGCACCAACGCTACGCGGCCGTCCGGGGATGCCGAGCCCAGCCCGCCGCCCGTGGTGGCCCCCGCGGAGGCCGCACCGCCCGCGCCGCACTTCACGTGGGTCCAGGGCCGGGGCCGGGGGCCTCCGCGGCGAATAACCTTCCCCTTACCGCCAACCCTACTCTCCAGTATCCACTCCACCCCTGCCCACCAACCTCACCCCCCATTTTCACCCCGCCCCTACCCACCAACCTTAACTCCCACCGCCGTCCCTGCCCCACCCCCTATCCCCCTACCCACCCCCCAGGCTCCAGGACGATTGTCCGCTGTCCGGCGACGAGGGGGGCCCCGAGGCGGCCCCCCCGGCCGCCGACGCTGAGCCGCACGTGCCCGTGGCCAGGGCCGCGGCGGAGGAGTCCCCCCTGCTGCACTGAGGCGCGGAGAGAGCCCTGTCAGGGGGGCGCAGGGAGGGGGGGCAGTGGCGGCTGCACTGCGAGCGGCACGGAGCGGCCTCCCGACCCGCCGCTACCGCAGGGCGCTGGCGGCGCTCAGCGAGGACGCAGGGCGGCGTTCGGGAGGGCTGGGGCCGCGCCGATGGGGAGACGGTGGTGCGGAGGAGGGCGCGTACGGCACGGGGCGGCTGGCATGCACGCTGCGGAGCGGCGGCGGCCCCTGGGGTGCGTGCAACGACAGCCCCAAGCACTGAGTGGCGACTGAGTGGCGCAGCGAAGACGGCCGCAGGACAGGGGGTGGTGCCGCGAGCCGCGTGCAGGCAGGGGGGCGCCAGCCCGGGGACGACAGCACGTGCGCCCGGCGCGTTGCTCGGAGCCGTTGGCGAGCTATGGGAGAAGGCCAACAGACGCCGCTTCCATCACTGGCGGTGCCACCTGGCGAGGGAGCACCCCAGAGCTTGGAGGCTTTGCAAATACCGGTACTAGGGAGTTCACTAGGTTGGGGGCGAGAGTGCGCAAGCCCCTTAGGTTTGTGAAGCAGTCCGGCGGAGGCTACATGCCCCTGGCTAGGCTGCAGGAGTAAGAGAAGGTTGGGTAGGCGCTGGGCGGTGGGGGGCTGCTCCCGCCGCTTTGGGCGGATGGCCATGCAGGGGGCAGCCCTGGGACTGGTGGAAGGCCGATTCGCCAGAGAAACGGTGGCTCGAGGGGGACTGCTGGGGGGAGCAGGAGGCGCATTGGGCTGGGGTCCGCGATCTGTTGATGCAGGGATTCTGGGGCGGGCGTCTCAAGTGAGGTGTGCGAGAGGGCCTGCTGCCTAGCACGGGCAGCATTACGAAGCGTCTGCAGGGTGTCGCGCGCAGCATGCGAGGGTTTGAAGAGGTGTGCGACGAGGGCACGCAGCGGGTCCAGGCCCCCGGGGCCCGTAGTGGCGTTGGCGAGGAGGGGCGGCGGCAGTTCTGGCCGTGATCTCCCATTCCTGGCCTGTAGCTGTCGGGTGTGCTGCGGCGCTTGATGAGGAGTTGAGGGCGGCAGAATGGAGTCTGGAGGTGGTGACGCGGGCCCGACCAGCGCTGGGCCAGGCCTGTCTGGCCAGGCGCGCAGGCCGAAGGGGTCAGGGCCAGGAATGGGCGTGCGTTGGAGCAAGGGAGCATGGGCGCTCCGCGCGCCAGGGGCCACCTGCAGGCGGCTGGTGCATGTGTCGGAGCACTGGAGCAGTCTCATCATCGAGGCTGCTTGCTGAGGGGCCAGGACGAGTGAGCCCTTACCAACTCTACCTGCTCTTGCGGCCTGTGCATTGCAACGGTGTCGTCAGCGGTCCCGGCTGCTGGGCAGAGAGGGTACCGGAACGCAGTCATGGTCATGCCAAGCTCAAGTAGGCGACTGGGGGTGCGTGGGCGTAGCGTAGCGCAGGAGGAGCAGTCGGGGCCGGGGCGGGGGGGAAAGGCGGGGGAAAGGCGCTGGAGGGAGGGGGGCCGGGGCCGCACCCCACCCGCGCATGTGCTCCCGCATGTGCTCCAACTGTTCTGCCGCTCCATGCACCACCAGTGCGGGCGCCCGCACTTGGCAGCAAGTTCAGCATCTTACTTGCCCTAGTCGCGTGCACCGCAGCTTCACTGCGTCAACTTGATAGCTGCACGCGCACCCCTTGCACCAGTGCCCTTTTGGCCCCTTTGGCCCCTCTCTATCGACGGGCTACTACAATCGATAATCTTGATACAGACGCAACGACGACAGAGAAGGGCTCGTAAGCTGGCCAGCTCAGCCCTGCCCAACGGCAGCGGTGCTCGCAAGCACAGCCGCTAGCAGCGTCTCTTGAGTTACCCTAAACGCTTCATGTTGAGCTTGCCATAGCGAGCGCCATGCGCTAGCGAGGCACCCACTGGGCGCAATTCAGCTGAGCAAATGCGGGCCGGGCAGCGCGCGCTTCGCTTTGTGATCACCGCTAGCGGAGCACGGAGTCGTCAGCACAACGAGGAGGGTGTGCCGCGGCTTATCCTCGCCGGCAGGGCGAGCGCGCGCGCCTTTGGCCCGGGTTCTGCATGCCGACACCTTTCGGCTGCAGCGTCCTCGCCCACAGCCACCCAGGCGCCATCAAGCGAGTCTCGGGAACGTTCGGGCGCGGGCTCAGCTGCCGACGGGTGCTCACCCGGACCAAACCCCAGCTCGGCGCTTCCCGAACCCCCGAGAGCCTCGCCTGCCCCCGCATGGATTCCCCAGCGGCCCGGGCCCCCAACGCCTGGTCACGGCCCCAGCACCTCCTTACCAAACTCCGAGGCGCCCTCTGGGCCCGGTCCTGGGGGGAACAGCTTTAGTAATGCCGGCCGGTGGCACGCTCCAGGCGCCCCCCCGCCCCCATCCTCAAGCCACGGCAGCGCCAGCTCAGCACGAGCGCACGGGCCGCCGCCGTACGGCACGTCGGCAGCGTCACCCTCCCAGGCGTACGACAACCGGCCTTACGCTGGTACGCCGTACAGGCCGCGGGTGCCGTACACGACGTCTTCTGCCGCCGCCAGCCCCGCCTCGGCGTCGGGCCCAGCGGCTGCGCCGTCCGCCTCCGCCGCCCCCCATCAGGCGCTTGGCGGCGGCGGCGGCGGGCCGCACGCATATCACGAACTGAAGGACGCCTCGCCCTTCAGCGGCCGCATCGCACAGAACGACGGGAGCCATGCGGTGCACCTGCTCGTGTCGGGTGCGAAGCGCGTGCGGCGCGTGCGGGGGCATGGGAGGGCACATCACGTAATACGGGGGGGGGGGGCGGTAGGGAGGAGGACAGGGAAGGGAGGGGGTAAGGGCAGGGGAGCAAGGAAGGGCAGGGCGGGGCGGAGGAGTCGACGGTGTGCAGAGACGCCGCCAAACCCCATGCAACCGTCAGCCACCCCATGCAAATCCACGTAACCCCACGTAACCCGGTTGTAACCGCCCGTAACCGCCCGTACCCCCCAGGCTCCTCCGCCAAGGACTACTCGCTCCGCATGGTGCGGTGCCACGCGGGCGACGAACTGATCTTCCCTCCGGGGCCGCACCCGTGGGGGCCGGGGGGGCAGCACGCGCCCTGCGTGCCGGTGCCTGCGGGCAGCGGGGGGCTGCCGCGGAAGGAGGACACGTTCGGGTCCTTCCTGTTCAGGTGGGTGGGTTGGGGAGGGTGGGTGGGGGAGGATGGGCTGGGGAAGGGGAGGGATGAGGGAGGGGGAGGATGGAAGGACACGTTCGGGTCGTTCCTGTTCAGGTGGGGCAGGGGGGAGGTAAGGTTAGTAAAGTGGAGGGGTGAGGGGGGCGGGTCGGGGAGGCACAATGAGGGTGTTCAGGTGGGGGTTGGGGGTGGTGGAGGGGGTGGTGGGGGAGCGGGAGGGGGGGAGGGAAGGGTGGAGAGAAAGCGTGAGGGCCGGGAGGGGGAAGGCGGAGACGGCGTGCGGTGGCGTGTGTCGTCCCGCATCAGCGCTCACAGAGCTTCCCCTCCTTATCCCTCCCGCGTTGCCCCTCGCCCGTCCCCGCACACGACCACAGGCGGCTCCGTGACACCGTCACCGCCACGTTCCTCCCCGCCGGCTACCCCACCACCACGGGGGACAACTACGTCAAGTTCATGGCCTGGCAGGTGGGGTGGTGGTGGTGGTAGGCCTGACAGGGCAAAGTGGGGGTGGACTAAGGGGGAGGCAGGGAGGGGGGAGGGATGAGGAGGGACAATGTCGTGTAGTTCATGGCCTGGCAGGTGGGGGGGGAGGGAGGAGGGGGGAGGAGGGGCGACCTGACAGGTCTGAAAGCGGGGGAGAAGGGAGAGGCAGGTAGTTGGGGCGGCCTTGTTATGGGAGATGGGCGGGGTGGGGGTTAGGTTGGAAGGGAACGGCAAGGACATGCTTAGACGTCGGGGCTGCCTTGCTCTACCCACCCTCACAGGCTCACACCCGCACGCCCTTTACCCCCGCCCTGCCATGCCCCCACCAGGGACTGAACAATGTGGCGATGACGGCGAACTCGGGTGCGGCTGGGCCTGGTGGGGGCCCGAAGGGGGCCTGGTGGGGGCCTGATGACGGCCATGCCCGCTTCACATGCAGCATAGCGAATTCAAGGCTTCCGGGACTCCGGGGCCACCTGCTGCGATCCCGCTACGCCGCAACACCCCTCCGTCCTCCCCTCCCTCCCTCCCCCCTCCCCCCCCAGTCCTGGCCAGCACCTTCATGCTCTACGCCGTGGGGCTGGGGGCGGGGTCCATCCCCACAGCGGGGGCACTCAACTGGGTGCTCAAGGTGGGGGGGGGTTGGGCAGTGAGGGAGGGAAAGGAGGGGGGTAGGTGAGGCAGGGTGGCAGGCAAGGGAGCAATGCAAGACCGGAAGGGGAGGCGCTGAGTGTGTGTGTGGGGGGGGGGCGCAATGTGACACAGCTCTGAGCTGGTTGCCGTTGTCCCATGTCCCCTCTTCTTCCCCGTCCACCCCCCCTCCGCCCCCCCTCCCCCCCCCCAGGACGGCATGGGGCAGCTGGGCACGCTCATGTTCGGCAAGACCATTGCCCACAACTTCGACGTGCACAGCAAGACCTGGTGGGGGGTGGGGAGGGGGCCGGAAGGGGGGGAATGGGCTGGGAAGGGGGCTGATGATGGGGCTCTTGCATCCACCCTGCCTTGCACCCTGCCTTGCATCCTGCCTTGCACCCCGCCTCACATCCCTTCCCACTCGTCCCCCTCCCCCCGCCCCCCCGCTGGCTGCCGCCCCCCCCTCACTCGCTATGCTTACCGGCGCAGACACCCCCTCCCCCCCTCTCTCGACTAGACGCTCGCCCGCTTATCAGCTTCAAACACCCCCCTCCCTCCCTCTCTCTCTCCCCTCCTCCCCCTCCCTCCCTCTCTCTCTCCCCTCCTCCCCCTCCCTCCCGCCCTTCCCCCCCCCTGCCCCCAGGTTCTTCCTGTCCGCGGTGCTGCTGCAGGCCGCCACGGCGCTGGAGATGCTCACGGTGGCGGCGCCGGGGCACTTCCTGCTCATGGGCTCGGCGGCCAACACGCTCAAGGGTGGGGGGTGGGGGAGGGGAGGGGTGGGGGGTGGGGTGGGGGGGCATGGGAGTGGGCTGCGGGGCAGGGAGGGGGCTTTGTGGCCTGCTGACTTTGGCTGGGACCGCAGCCGGGGAGGGGGCTTGATGGGGACTGGCGCCTGAGCCAGGGAGGAAGCTTTGTAGAGGTGCATGGGGGAAGGGGGGGGCTGCGGGGGAGGGAGGGTGCCTCGCCCGCACGCCGCCTCCCCCGCCGTGGCCCCAGCCAAGGCTACAAGGCCGGGACCACGGCGGGGGAGGCGGCGTGCGGGCGGTGACACGGGTGCTGAGCCCCTGCCCGGGCAGTGCACAAAGCCCCTGAGCTTGCAACGCCCTGCCTGAACCGCCCCCTTTGCGCCGCCCTCCAGGCCTGGCCCCTACCGGGGCAAGGTACCGTGCCCCTGGGGTTCCGAATCCCTGCCTGAACCGTTCCCCTGTCCCTCCCATGCCCCCCCCCCTTGCAGGTCTGGCCTGGATGGCTGCGGGCTCCACCCGCTCCGTATTCCACCTCTCGTTCGCACGTGACAACAACATCGCAGGTGGGGGGGGGGGCAGGGGGCAGGCCGGGGCAAGTCGCAAGTGGGCATGGGGCGGACGCCGAGATGGCTTGTGGTCGTGAGGAGCGGCGGCGAGGAGGAACCTTGCTGTACCTCTCCCATCCCTCCCCTCTTGCCTCCTCCCTCCCTCTTGCCTCGTTCCTCTTGCCTCCTCCCCACCCTCTTGCCTCCCCCCCTCTTGCCTCCAGACGTGACCGCCAAGGGGACCTCCCAGTACATCCTGGCCTCGCTGGTCGGTACGGCAGCCGGCGCCGCCATGTGCGCCCTGGTCGGGCAGAGCAGCGCCATTGCGGCCACGTGCTACTCCCTGCTGGCGGCGGTGACCCTGGTGTCGGCGTATATGGCCGTACAGGTGTGCTGCCTCTGTGTGGGGTGCCGTACAGGTGCACGGCGGGGAAGGGGCGAAGGGCAGGGCAGGGCGAGTGGGGCTCCAGCCCTGACCGCGACGCCCTCTCCTCCCCTCGCCCCTCTACCCGCCTCCCCTTACCCTCCCCCCCCTCATCCTCGCCCCCCCCTGTCAGGTCATCCCCCTAGCCACCCTCAACGCCACCCGCCTCCAGCTCCTGGTGGACGCATTCCTCTCCTCCATATCCCCCGCCGACCGGGCGGCGGCGGCGCGGGCCGAGGCGGCGGCGGCGGCGGCGGCGGGGCAGGGCCCGGGCGAGCACGACTTCGACCTGGGCTACTCCTTCGACCACAAGTGGTGCGTGATCTCGGGATCCGCAGATCTAGATCTAGATCTAGATCAAGGCCAGATCTCGTTCATCGGCAACAGGCTCATGCATGCGTCAGGCGGGGGTGGGGGCTTCCGCCGATGCTCCGGGCAGCAGCCCAGCGAGGCGTGTGGCGCGGTCAACGCTTGGTCGCTTTGGGACTCTTGCCCGTTGGCCGCTTGAACACGGCTCGGGGCGGCGGCTTGAGTGTTGGGGTTCCGTTGGGTGACCCTCGAGCCGCCCGGTTGGTTGGGTAACCCTCGAGCAGAGTAGGTCGAAGCGGTGGTGTGAAACGAGCGGAAGTTCCGCATTGACGACGGAGGGCTGCCTGATGCCGCAGGTACGACGAGCACGGGCAGTACGACGCCTACGACGACGAGTACGACGAGTCGGACGCCGACGAAGACCCGGACGTTCGGTCGCCGTACGACTCGCGGTCGCCGTACGACATCCGGTCGCCGTACGAGATGCGGCCGACCGTGACCACTGGCGGCGCTGGCAGCGCGTCTGACCGGACTGGCGGCCCCGGGTCGCTGCCATCGCCGCCGGGGCCCGGGTCGGGCGGGGGCCTGCCCAGCGGGCCCAGCAAGGGCCCGAGGTTCCGCGGGGGCCCACGCGGGCCCCGCCGGAAGTACAACAAGAAGACCGCCGACCGCTGCTACTTGAAGCCCGCCGTACATGACTACGACGCGCTGTACGACGACACCCTTGAGCCCAACGTACGGCTCTCGCGCCGCCTTCCCTGCTGGGACTTGCCGACACGTGCCCATGCCCTTGACCTCACCCACACCCGTGCCTGACTCTTGAACGTCTGGATGCAACGCGCTCCGTCCCTCTCCGCTCCGCCCCCGGCCTCACCGCCCCCCTCCCCCCTGCCCCCAGATCCCCACCCCCCTGGCCCTGGCCCCCCTGGACCCCCCCCTGCCGGGGCTGTCCCGGGCCACGGGGGAGCGCCTGACGCCGCACATCCACGTGGGCAGCAGGCTCGAGCACGTGGTGGAAGGTACGGCAGTACGAAAGGAATGCGTCTGTGCAGACGGCAGCGCTATTGCGGAAGGAAGCAATCGAGGAACAACACGAAAGGGCCCCGCCGCTGGCAACCACTGGGGCCAGGGCGCCTCCAGCCACTCACCAGCCGTCCTCCTAACCGTCTGCCAACCGCCTCCTAACCGCCTCCCAACCGCCTGCCAACCGCCTGCCATCTGCAGGCAACGCCAACCTGTTGGTGATGCTGCTGACGACGTACAAATACGCGCACTTCATGGTCCTGCCCACCCCGGACGCGGGGCTGCACGTGGTGCTGCACGAGAAGGCCGACCCGCGGGACATGGTGCAGGTGCGCACGGCATAACGCGCGGCGCCGCGCCCTGCAGCACCGTATCCCGCAGCGCCCCAACCCCCCCCGCTCTGCCCCCCGCTACCTTCCAACCTCAACCCTTTCTCTCCTGATCCCCCCCCCCACACACACACACAACCCCCCTCCCCCTCCTCCCACCCCCCCGTAGGCCTACCTGCAGGCCTGCATCCTGCGCCGCCGCATGCGCTCCGGCCCGCGCCTGCCCGACCCCAGCGAGCAGACCGCGGAGCTGCGCCTGGAGCTGCAGGTGGGGGGCAGAGGAGGGGGCGGAGGGGGGTGCCGGGGCGTGTGTGTGTATCGGCACGCGTGGGTGTGTGAGGAAGGTGGGAACACACCGCCGCCGTGGCTCTACCACCGCTCACGGCTCCGTATGCCATCGTGCACTGCGCCCTCTCAACCCCCCCCCCCCCGCAGGAGAGCCTAGTGGCGGCGGAGCGACTGACCACCATCTTCATGTCCTCCCTGGAGGTGGGGGCGTGGGGTGGGGGGGGCCTGGGGTTGCAAGAGGGCCGACCGGGGGATCAAAGGAATCGGAGGAGGGCGGCAAGAGGGCAACGGGGCCGGGAGAGGGCTGGAGCGTTCAAAAGCACGGGGGCTGCAGCGCACAGCAGCCGACCCCACGTACAGCCTGCGCCCCGGTCCAAGCACCGCAAGCACAAGCGCTGACGAAAAGCTACAGCCCCACAAGAAGGCGCCCCATGCAGCCCGAGCCACGGACTCTGCCCCTCCGCTTCACCGCACTTGCTCGCCCGCAGGCGCACGGGTGGACGGTGGCCAAAGTGGTGGTGGAGGCGCGGCGGCGGCGGGCCAAGTGGTGAAGCCGGCCCTCGGTGCGGAGCCGCCCATTCCCCGTGTTGGGGGACTGAGGTGAAGGCCTGTCAGGGTTTGGTGAGATCTTGGTGCTGAATCTACTTGCCATGCCGCGTGGAGGTCGCGAGGCGAGATCGACTCTTTAGGGCCGAGGGTCAGGCCGGGTAGGGTTGTGAAGGCCGCAGCGCGGGCCAGTGTCACTTTAGGGGCCGGGTCGCACGGGCAGCTGCGGCTCACGAGCGACCAGCGTTGTGGATTCGAGCTTACGGTTACGGTTTAGGGCTATCAAGCTAGAAGCCACGGGGCCAGGGGAGATGTACGGGGGCGCGTTGCGCGGGGTTGTGTATCCCGGGGATGAGGTCTTGTCGTGGACTCTTGCTCACTGAGGGGAACTGCCCGGGTGCGATGTGGGCGGGGGAACACCGCGCACAATTGAACACGTGTCCTGGTTTGGAAACCGAAGGGGCCGTATCTGCACGACGGTACGGCTGGACCGGGGGAGCTGTTGGCGGGACTGTTGCGGCCGCCGCAACAAAGCAATAAACATTGTTGCGCGCCGGTGGGTGCAGATGGCGGGGGGCTGACCTTGTTCATCCCAATGCTATTACGTCTTGAGTCGTTCGGGCCGGTTTGTGAAAGGCTACGTCTGGCTTCTGGACGGCTATAACAGCCTCCGTTGCGCGGGGCTGCCGACCTTTTGTCGGTGTGTTGAGGTGTCGGGGCTATCGGCGGCTTGTGTGTGGCGACGATCCCAAGGCCACGCCATTTGCGTTGCCTGCTGCACGCGTTTTGCTCCGCCGCACGCCGCGCATGCCACTGTGAGCGTGAGAGGTGCTTAGCTCTGCGTTTCAGGGTGTGGTAGGTGGGGGGCTGGGCCCTGATCCTGCCTTGGGAGGCAACCACCCTTGTTGTACCATCTCTTTTGTATGGCAGGTTGTACGGCATGTATGCCGCCTGTGGCATGGGAGGCTGAGTTTGAGGCATGGGTCGATGGGTGCGGTGCACGACTGTGGATTGTACGTGAGATCTGATCTCGGCGGTCTTCTGACCGGCCTGCAGCTGGCTAGGTGGGTGCCCCCGGTGATGTGAAGAGGACTGGCTAGGGTGTGCTGCCACGCGGCGCTCCCACGGGCCTTGACTGGCTCGAGCGCCTGCCCATGCAACACGTTCGCTTGAGTGTTGAGTCAGGCGTGGCCAAATGCCCCGTGGTTGACATGCCAAGGATCAGGACGGGGACCACCCTCCGAATTGCCCTGTTCAGCTTAACCTGCTTCTCAACAGAGCGCGGGCAGGTCATGGCCCAGGTTATGGCCGAAGCCCTCCTAGTCCAGGCAGGGGCAGAGGGCTGCCCTCCTAGCACTGTTGTCCCTTCACATCGGAGCGCCTGGCCATCGCCCCCCCAACAACATGTGCAGTGCAACGGCCAGCTAGGACACAACAACAGACCCCGAGTGCCAATTCAGTCTTAGTTCAGGGGCCCAGAGACGAACAGCAGGCTGACTAACAACAAGACCGTAGAGGCCCGCAGTGGCACTCCGTCATTCAGCAACCTGCGAGCGCGCTGGTGCAATCGCATTCCTAGACAACAAATCAAAGACCGGTACAGCCCACCTTGGCGTTGCTCAACCCCACGGCACGCACAGTCAGGACACACCCACAGCTCGAGCTCACGACCCCGGGTCAGCCCCACGGCACGCACAGGTCTTGGATGGCCTCCGATAGCCATGCAGCAATGTACTGGTGTATGTATATGCCCTTCACGCTCCACAGCACGACACGGCCAAGAGGCCATCCTCCCCACCTACAGCCGTTCGATTGTCACGTCTGGTCACACAGCTGTTCGGGGCCGTGATGCCCACACCTCGATCCCATACCTCAGTACCAAGCCACCCGCGCCTAGGCCCCCCTAGTGGCCCTGGCCGCCGTGTCGGCAGGCTGCTGGCGGGTCACATTTCACAGCCTCGCTGTGTGTGATCAAGCGTCAAGGGTTAGCCGCATCCTCGTCAGTCCAGGTCTACGGGCTTCGGGGTCCGCACGTCTACACCGGCCGGCTTTCCGCCGCGCCTACGCTTCCCCGGCTCACACGAGCAGCTAGCCCTTTACACTCGTCAGTCCAGGTCAGAGTCGTCGTCCGAGTCCTCGTCGCGGATGTTCATGCACTGCCAGCGACACGTCACCCGCCGGTACTCCCAGGCCCGGTCGGCACCCGGTCCGCCGCCCAGCCCCGCCGCCTGCATCATGCCCCGCAGCCGCTGCAGCTCGCTGCCGCCCGCCCGGTCGTCCCACACCGCCTGGACCGCCTGCGGGGCCGCACGGGGGGTGGGGAGGAGCAGGTGGCGGGGTTGAGTGTGATGACCAGCTCATCGCGGCGATTCCTGGAGCGCCTGGAACTGGAGCACGCCCAAGCCTGAGGGTGACGGGGGAGGTGAGAGGCGTATGTTTTCCGGCCTGCGTCACGCATGGACTTGTGCTCTACGCCCAGCCCGCGCTCTCGTGCGCGCTGCCGGGGGCGCGGGCGGGGCAGCAGCTGCGGGTGGAGGCGGAGGCGGACGGGGCGGTGTTGCAGGATGAGGAGGGCGGAGGTTCCCGTAGCCGTAGCTGCGGGTGGGTCCGGCCGGCCATGTCCAGGCCGAGGCGAGTAGACGCCTGACGAGCGCACCACCTCGTGTAGTGCGGGGTTCCAACGGATTAATGGCCGTGTGCGAGCCCGCGTGCCGTGGTGCGGGCTGGTGGTGGAGAGGGTTGAGGGCTGCACGGAGCCACACTCGAACATTGAGCCCCCTGGGGGGGACCACGGGGCTCAGCCCTTTTCCTGCCTTCGGGCAGCCACCCTTGTCCGGGCCGCACCTTTGCGAGCTGGCTCTGCACGCCATGCAGCCTGGCCGGCAGCCGCGCGGGGCAGCCCGTGCCCGGCTCGCACTCCAGGGAGGGCGGCTCCCGCCTGCGCCGCAGCCGGACCCGGTCCATCTCCGTCATGTTGCCCAGCCGCAGCCGCTGCGGCTTGCCGAACAGCCTGCGGCCAAGCGGGCGAGAGGGGAGGGCCAAGGCACTGGACTGCAAGGAAAGGATGCTTGCTACCAGAGCAGCGGGCACCGTGTAATGCTCGATCAAGTGTAAGCTGCGAGGTCTCCTGGGGTACCGGTTGGTAGGCGGAGCCCCCTTCACCTTGCCCCCTTCACCCTCCCCCCTTCACCCTCCCCCCTTCACCCTCCCCCCTTCACCCTCCCCCCTTCACCCTCCCCCCTTCACCCTCCCCCCTTCACCCTCCCCCCTTCACCCTCCCCCCTTCACCCTCCCCCCTTCACCCTCCCCCCTTCACCCTCCCCCCTTCACCCTCCCCCCTTCACCCTCCCCCCTTCACCCTCCCCCCTTCACCCTCCCCCCTTCACCCTCCCCCCTTCACCCTCCCCCCTTCACCCTCCCCCACGTGCGTGCACCCACCGCAGCAGCGTCTCCACCTCGGCCGCCGTCACGCGCCGCATGGCCTCCCGCGGCGTCACGTCCAGCCCCTGCACCGCCACCGCCTCGCACCGCTCCACCAGCTCCCGCAGGGGGGCCAGCCAAGCCCCCTGGGCGTCCGTCAGCCCCAGCGTCACCTCGCACCGCAGGCTGAGGGCTTTGACCCGCGGGGCCGGGGCGGATCGTACGTGTGGTAGCAGCAGGGTCCTGGCCAGGTAGGAGACGAGGCCCAGCGACACGACATCCGTCGTGGAGCGGTGTCGGTGTGGCCCTCGGTAAGAGAGGTCGATGGACGTGATGTGCCCCCCGGACAGGTCGAGCGCCAGCTGGTAGTTCTCGTCCAGGTTTGACCGGTCAAACTCCTCGTCAGCCTCCACGTCGTCGTCCAGCTCGTCCAGCATCTCGGTTGCGAGGCCGCCCACCACGAGGCGCTCCAAGGCGGGCAGCTCGTCCAGGAACTCCCGTACGTCCGTGTCGAAGATCTGGTCCACCGCCGCCGAGTACAGCTGCGGTGTGGGAGGATGGGAACCGGGATCCTGAGCGGGGGGGCCCATTGGCTAGGCATGCTGTTGCGGCATGAGGACCAGACTCCAGCCATCGCTAGGCAGAGCAACTCTTTCTGTAAGCATATGCATGGTTGTGACACGTCACCGCCCCTGCCCATGCGTCCCCACCTCCAGGTGTTTGAGGCGCTGGAGTGAGCAGATGCCGTCGACTCCCTCGACCTGCAGTACATCTGGCTCCATGCCCTCCAAGGACGAGTAGTCCTCCACGTCGTGCTCCTTGAGGGGCTGCAGCACCAGGTGGGTGAGGTGCTGCAGGCCGCTCAGCTTCGTGAGGTCCGGGGCGAGGTCGAAGGAGGGGAGGGTGAGGTCCCGGAGGTGGGTCAGGGTCTGGAGTGCGGACATGACCATGTAGGTGTCGAGATGGGGGTGTTGGAAGGGGGTGCCGGGGGGCAGGCGCACGGTGTGCAGGCCGGGCAGCAGGCGCAGCAGGGCCGCCAGGGGCTTGGCGGGCAGGTGCATGGTGTCCTCATCAAAGGTCTCGACGGGCTGTGGGGAAGGAGGCTCGTCGCCAGATGCTGCCTCCCAGCGCTCCGCATAGTCGGACCAGGCGCCCTCCTCGTACACCCTCCCGTAGAACTTTGCCTCGACGGTCAGGGCGCTCACGTGCTGCCGGCTCTCAAGGGTGATTCTTGCGAAGGGCTGCGACAGGTATTTCCCGACATCTGCGTGGCGGACTTCGAGCGCGTCCCAGACCAGCGTCACCGAGGTGCAACTGGGCCACTTGAGGAGCCCGCGAGCACGCCAGAAGCGCGAGCTGTCGGGCGTGAGCCGGATGCGTAGCTGTGTGGTCTGAGAATCGACGATGGTGCAGAGCTGCTTGCTGGCCAGGCGCACTCCGCGGAGCTCACTGCACCGGTCCACTCTCTGGATGATCAGGCTCCAGATTTCACCAGGCAGCTCGGGAAGGCGCCTCGCAGAGGCTTTAATCGGCTTTGGTTTCGCGCGAGGCGGCATGCTCGCGCGCCGGTGTGGCAGCAAGTGGCAGCCGGATGCCTCAGACTGGTCTTTGTTGTCGATGCTGTGCACAGTGAGACATAGTGAGACATAGACAACTGCAACTTCTGTTAGCGACAGCTGCACCGCGGGATCCATTGCCGTACCATACACCCATTCCGCACAAGTTCATCGCAACCTCCACATGTCCTCCAGTAGCCCATCGACACCGAATCTGGCCCTTGACACTGCCGAGTGCCGACCGTCCCCTCCTCTCCCCTGGTCCGCTCGGTCCCCTGGTCCGAGTACGTGTACGAGGCCCTCGGTGCCCTCCGCCCTTGCTGCTACCTGCAAACGCCCTGCACGGTGCAGGGATGGCAGGCTGCACCTGCCATCCATCACCTGCATCCAGACATCCAGAGCTTTGACGCCCTCCAGATCATGCGTCTGGCACCCCCGCGCTATGCCCTAGAAAGAATCACAGACGAAGCGGGTCCTGCTATGGCCTGCCCCATTCACCTCCTCGCTCTTCCACACGAGCGTGGGCACCCCGGCCTCCATGCGGTAACCCTCGCTTGCAATCACACGCTCCTGGTGCTCTACTCATGGTCGCTGTGGCTCAGTAGCTGACGCGGCCCACGCGAAACCGGATGGCCCATCAAGCCTTGCCCCTCCGGCCCTTCACGCGCTCGCCACGGCTGTGCCTGCTCCGCCAGGTCGTGGCCACGTCAAGCGCCCTCCCCGGCAGCTTCCACCAGCTTCCGCCTGGCGCGCTCGTCCCGGATCCAGTCGGAGAGGCTGTACGAGCTGTAGTCGTACAGCGCGGGGAGCTGGTTGGCGAGGCAGCTGCACGGGGGATGACAAGTGATGGACCGTTTAGATCGAGGGGCCTAGAGCGGGCGTGAGCAAGACCCAACGCCGGCCAGGCGTGAGTCCGTGGCCTCGCTCGCTGAGGCGTTGCGGCAGCACACTCAATCAGGATGCGGCGCAGACAGAGTCGGGGGCTGCTTGGGTGCCATGGGCCGAGGCTACGAACGGTAGCACGCACACCCATGGCATCACCCCATTCGGAGTCTCGGACGCATCGCCACTGCTAGACTGGGGCCCTCGCTCAGCGCAGCAATACGGCATACACGGCACATCACGTGACATCACCGCACGCACCGCACGTGCCGTACCTGTACTTCATGGCCAGCAGGGAGTCCAGGGGGCCCAGCAGCCAGGCGCCCATCATGCCGGCAGCCTGGGGCGACAGAGCGGGGGGGGTGGGTGAGGGTCGTGGGGAGCTGCCAAGGTAACTAGGCACCCCCTGCAGTCCAGACGCAGGGACTTCCGGGACTCCCCGTCCGCCCTGCGCTATGCATCTCCAACACCCCGCCACCACCCCACATGACACCACCGCCACGACGCCAGCCCCCCACCCCCACCCCCTTCGCACAACCGCCCCGCACCTCCTTGGGCTCGAAGCCGCCTCGCGCCAGTGCCGCCACGTGGGGGTGCTGCGCCCCCAGCTCCCGCACCAGCGCCAGGCGCCAGGCCAGGTCGGGCGGGGGCGCCAGGCGCTGCCAGGCGTCCAGCCAGCCCTCCAGGTTGGACCCCACCACGGCGCGGGCCAGCTCGGCGGGCCTGGGGGGCACGTGGAGGTAGCAGCGAATGGGGTGTGTTTAGGATGCGTAGGGTCAGCGCGTGATAAGTACTTGTGCAGTGGTGAGCAGACAGGCCGCGGGGGAATGGTGTGTGTGTGTGGGGGGGGGGGGGGGTTCATGAAGGAGCAGGTGCCCGAACACAACACGGCTTGAAGTTCCCGTTCCCTGTGTCGGCGACACCCGTGCACATTCCCCTGATACCGTACATGAGCCTCCACTTCCTCACAGCCCGGTCCCGCCCCGCCCCAGCCCCTCCACACCCCCACCTGCTGGCTGCCGGCAGCTCCCGCGCAAAGGCCGCCTCCAGCTGCCCCACCAGCGCCGCCAGCCGCGCCCGCGCCCCCCCCGGCCCCAGCAGCACCTCCCCGCAGCCCGCGCCCAGCTCCAGCGCCTCAGCGGGGGACAGCGCTAGCAGCGCGGAGGAGGCGATGAGCCTGGGGGTGGGGAGGGTGGGGTGGTGGGGGTGGGGTGGGTTGCTGCTGAGCGGGGTCGCGTCGTCGGGAGATGCAGGGGAGCAGGGGAAGAAGCGGGGGAGGGCGAGGGCGCGGGGCGCGGCAAGAGAGCAATGCCTACCTTGCCAACGGTTTGGGACCACCGTGCTGCCCTGTGCCCCACCCTTGCCCCGACCCCGTATCACACCTCCCTCCCCTTCCCCTCCCACCCCCTCTTCCCCTGCGCCCCTTCCCCCCCACCTCTGCAGCACCTCCCCCGGCTCCGCCCCCAGCAGCAGCGCGGGCCGCTCCAGCAGCAGCCCCGCCAGCGGCCGCCCGGGCAGCAGCTCGCTGAGGGCCAGGGCCCTGGATGCGGCCGCGGCGGGGTCCAGGGAGGCCAGGAAGGAGCGCTCGGAGTCGGGCAGGCGCCGCCAGTCCTTGGGTGGGGGTAAGGGTGGGGTGATGGAAATGGGTAGGGAAAGGGGTTGCTGGCAGGACGGGACGTGGGCGCGTTGTAAGGGACTGCAGACGTGAGATGAGCCAGCCATCAGAACGAGAGGAGCCGAGGGCCCCAGTTCGGACCGTTGTGCGACCCGACCCCGCCTAGGTCCCTGTGTCTGGGCGTTCGGCCCCTCAGCCCCCTAGGAGCTGCGCCCGCGCTTACCTCTGCCCTCAGATCCGTGTGCCAGTCCTGAGAGGGGTGGGGGGTGGGGGGTTTGCGAGGGGCGGAGGGCGTCAGGGGACAGCGGAATGACGCCCTGGGCAGGGGCACCAGTTCCCTACCTCCTGGACAGCCCGTTCCCTGCCATGCCCACACCACCCTGCGCTGCCGAGGCCTAAGCACTAGCCACCTCTCACCCTATACCCATGCCCATCCTCCCGGCCGTGGGCAGGCTTCAGCCCTCGGCAGAGTCTTGTGTGAACCCAAGCCCTTGGGCCCCGCCCGGCCCCACCCGGGCCCCGCCCTGCCCCGGCCCCACCCGCACGTCGTCGCTGTGCTCCCTCTTGGCCCGCGCCGGCACCGCCCACCGCAGCACCTCACACACCGCCGCCCACGCGGGCGCAGGCGGGCCCGGCCTGGCACCCCCAACCCCAGCCCCACTGCCGCTCCCACGCCCGCTGCTCCCCCGCTGGCCGCGCAGCCACGGCGCGTCCCTCCCGCTTTCCGCCGCCGCCGCGGCGGCGGCGGCGGAGCGCTCCGTATCCAGCACGGCCGCCGCCGCGACGGCGGCGCAGGCCGCGGCCTCCAGGGCGTCCGCGGCCTTTGCGCGCTTGGCCACCGCCTGCTCGGCCGCGGACCGCGTGAGATCGTCCAGGGTCTGCCGCAGCCACCGCGCCTCGTCCGCGCCCAGGGCGTAGCCCCCGCCGGTGCTGGATCCAGATCCGGAAGTGCTGGATCCAGAACTTCTGTCGCTGGTGGAGCTGGAGCAGGAGGAGCAGGAGGCTGTGTTGGGGGGGCTGCGGTCCACACCGACAATTCCTCGGGGGGGCCGTGAGCTCCGGGTGCTTGGCACCGGGCCGGCGTTTGCGGCTGGGGCGGTGACAGCTTGGGCAGCTGCCCGGCAGGACATGGACGGAGCGCTCGTGGATGCCGGAGGGGGGGTGGGGCTGGGTGGGGAGCCACCGCCCGGTTCTGTGGGCTGGGGGCGGCTCCCGGATGTCGCGGGAGCATGGGTGGGGGATGAACATGGCGAGGCCGCTGAAGAGGCCCTCAGCGGCCAAAAGAGAGGCAGCTGAGCAGAAGCTGTGTTTGGGAGCCTAGGGCGTTGTGTCGCCCAAGACCGCCAGGCCAGGGACGCCCGGGGCGAGGGTCGAGCGTGGACGTGCCACGCCGGGTGCGCTGATGGTGCTGGGCCAGACCCGGCAGCTTGCGAAGACAGCGCCATCGTCGCGACAGTTCTGCAGCAAATGATGAGAGGCCAAGCTTATATGGAGAAGAGGCCGGCACGCGTGCGTTCCTTATGCGTCGGTCGCGTGCCGATTACTTGCGTGCGGTCACCCCTTGACGAAAGCGTCCACTGGTGTAGGCACGTACACTGTCATTCCAGCGAACCACTTGAGGTACCAGCAGCTCACCGGGCTCAACGCCTCGCGTCCTCCGCGCAGCGCAGGATGTGCACGCGCCGAAGCACCACCCCGAGACCAGTGCCGATGTCCTAGCGGCCTGGCGTATGTCTACTAAACGTGTGAAAGAGAGGATAGCCTTGTAGTGCAGGTCACCGCGGATGGCAGTCTCGTGTCGGCGGCGACCAAACAGAGCCTTCTGCCCTCAGGTCTTCCCGTCGCGAAGCTAGTACGCAAGGACGCTACGCAGGAGGCCTTCCTCCCATACCGCACCGGAAACCGCCATGTTACAGTTGACCGTCGTACCGTACGGCCACACCGCACCGACCGCTCCCCGCACTGCAGGAAGGAGGACAACACCCCAATCAAAGCCTGAGCGGCCTCCCACGCTGCGTTGGACAAGCACTCTCTGCCCGGAGCACGTCGGCAGCCCAAGCTCCACGCCTGAGCTGAGCGCCAGCCACCTCTCCTCAAGCCCGGATCACGGCGCTCTCGGCCCCTCCCGCAACTCTCGCCCCCAAGCCACACGCTCACAGTGCTCTCGACCTGCCGCTCCCCAACAATGCAGCCCAAGCCCCGCCTAGCTCCTCCGTTTCTCAGCCGCTCCCCTCAGGCCTGCTGCCCTCAGGCCTGCTGCCCTCAGGCCTGCTCCCCTCAGGCCTGCTGCGCCGTGGCCCCCGCCTGGGCCTTCTTCACTCGCGCCAGCCCCGCCTCCGTGCCCTCCCCAGAGTCAGCGCCGGGCGGGGGCTGCTCGTCCAACACCTTGCAGTGGGTCGCCTCCGGGTGGCAGCCCTTGTAGATCTGGGGTGCGAGACGCAAGGCAAGTATCGGGGCGGCGGGCAACAGAGGCAGAAGTCAGGGGTTGTATCGCGGGCTGGTCTGCGAGCTTGGAGAACGGGCCGGACCGGCGAGCGCGCTGTGCGCTCGGGCATATATTGATCGGTCCTGGGCAGCAGCTGGGGAGCTATCCGTCTACCTGTCTAGGGACCTCTCCCGCCCTGCCGCCCCCTACCCACTTCCCCCTGAGCTCATGCCACCAAACTTAAACCCTGCACCCCACCCCGGACCCCCCCCGCATTGCACGTCCGCTTACCCCCCGAAGCCCATCATCCACCGCCTCCACACACACGTTTCTCTGTTTATTGCGCATCAACCCGAGCATCCAAACACGTTCCCCCCCACCCACCCCACCTGGCGCACGTCGCTCCAGCCCACGTCCTTGAAGCAGGCGCAGCGGGCAGTGGGCTTCCCGTCCGGCAGCGAGGTGGTGATCTTGCGGGGGTACTGGCCGTCATCGCACCACACCGACCCACCTGTGCACGGGCACGGGCCACGGGCACGAGAACGGGCACGGGCACGTGAAGCGGGGGGGCAGGGTGGAAGGGCGAGCTTTGAGGCGTGGCGTCAGACCGACATGGACCCGGCGTGCAGCGTGCCGAGCTCTGTCCCGTTACGTGCACACCCGTCGTTGCGGGGTCGGGGCTCCGAGCTCAGAGCCTCCTCTCCTTGTGTGACCCGCGGCCCCGGCCCCAGCACCCACCGTCCGCGGTCCCTGCCCCCCCGCCCCGCCAGCACAGCACCCACCGTCCGCCTCCGTCCACCGCACGTTGCAGGAGGGCCAGCGGGCCTCCTGCTCCCGCCGCAGCTCCTCGTGACTCTTGGCCTTCTTGGCCTTCTCCTCCACCTGAGGGGGCCCAGGGCAGGTCCAGGTCAGACCCAGGTCGGGCCCGGGCGGGTCCAGCAGGTTCCAAGCCCGCCACGCCTCGATGGCCGCGTGTGCGGTGTCCACCCGCTGACCCTGTCCCCACCCTCCGTGAGAGTCTTCCCCCTCGTTCCCCGCGCAGCTCCCTTTGTTCGCCCCTGACACTTGCCAGGGTCGCGAACGCTTGCGGCCGTCATCACTTGGCCTTCACCCTGCCTTGCCCTCGACCTCGGCCTGTCTCCCCCTCTCCCTCCTAGCGCCCCCCTCCCCTAACAGCGCCCCCTCCACCTCCCACTTCGTTCCCCCTCCCCTGCCCACCCTCTGCAAGGCCTTGAGCGGCTGCCCCTGCGCATTGTAGAACGGCCCATCCAACCGCCCCTTGAAGGGATAGGTCTGTGCGCGGGGTGGTGGGGGGAGTGGGGGGGACGCAAAGGCACGAAATAGGGGCGAAGGGAGTGAGGCGTGACAGGGATGAGCCCGGGCGGCGACGGCGCGGGCAACCTGCGTCAAGCCTCGCCCCATCTCGCCCCTGTCCACCCCCTGGCCAGGAGGCCCCTGGCCCCCCTGCTTCCCAACCCTACCAGGCACCCTCCGGCACCTGCATCCCCCCCCACACACCGCCGGCAACCCCAGCCGCCTGCCCCTCCGCACTGCCGCCACTTCCCACCGCACTAGGCGCCTATCTCCCGCTGCCCACCTTCAACCACGCCACGGATTGCCACCGTCCCGCACCCGCCCCCACGGTCCCACCCCTCCCTTTCCCCACAGCCCCGACCTTTCGGTAGAAGTCCCTCCACTCCAGCAGGGACTTGCACTGCTGCTCGTCGAAGTCGGTCACCTTGTCATCTAGGTCGCCCTTGAAGTCGCCTGGGGGGGGTGAGGGTGGAGGGGCGGGAAGGGGGGCAGAGGGGAAGAGGGCCAAGGGGCGTGGGAGGCACGGAGGGAGGAGGCTGACGTTGGGCTGCCGTTTTGATCTGGGGTGACACGGGGCGACTGGTGTGGGCAGGGGCACTGCGCAGGCTGCCCTGAGGGGCGCGCAGGGAGCGGCTGGATGAGGCCGGGGGGGGCTGGGAGCGTCGACAGAACCGGCCTGCACCTGTGCTGTTGGAGGGAAGGGGGTTGAGAACAGGAGTGCCAGGCAAGCGAGTGCGCAAGGGAAGGAGGTGAGCAGGGCGAGCGCACCCCGGTGCTGTGGTGGGCCCAGTGTGAGGGCTGCACAGTGCACTCTGACCACAGCGCCGGAACGCAGGCGCCAGCTGCTGTTCAAAACCCCGCCCCACCCCGGACCTTTCCTCTTCCCTCTCTTCCACCAAACCCGACCGCACTCCGCTCCGCTCCGCCCTGACCCCCCCCCCCCCCTCCCCCCTCCCCCCCGCCCACCTGTGATGAACGCCCGCGAAGCGTCTCGGCCCACGAAGAAGCCGTACCCCTTGTCCTCTGTGTGGGGTGACAGGAGGAGGTAACGGGGGGGCCGGACAGGGCCAGAGACGGGGGAGCCGGGGAGGGTCAGGGTGTGTTTCGAGGGTGTTGGGGGCAGGGTGCCGTCGAGGGTGGAGGAGGCGGATGGGGTCCGCGACGCGCGGCGGCTATGCCAGGCAGCCGGCCTGGTACGGAAGCCGGCTTCTTGTACGACAGCCGAGGTCAGGTGCCGTACCTGCGTAGTGCTTCTTGCCCTTAGTCACGTCGAACACCTCCCCCATGATGGCCAGATAGTACGGCGCGTTCTTCTGGCCGTTGTACAGCGACAGGGATTTCTTGTCGAACACTTTCTGCAGTTGCAAGGGGGCGACATTGCAACAAAGTAGGATGCCCAAGCTCGTGCATGTGAGGGGGACTGAAGGGTCTCGCCAGGGGGACAACGGTGCGGGTGAAAGGGGCAGAGGAGGAAGGTTGGGTGGGAGGTGGGGGGCGGGGGTAGAGGGTGGGTAAACGAACCCCCCGCGTTGTCTATAATAACCCCCCGCGCGCGCCCTGGAGCCCCGCTTGCAGCTGCTCTCTGTTGCATGTGCAGCAAGATGGTCGCCAAGTCATGGGCGGCTTGACATCGCCCGCAAGGCAAGGTGGGGGCAGACGGGGGCCGGAGAGGGTGGGCGTGCTCTGCTGGGCCCCACCGGCGTGGTCGGAGGCGAGGCGAAGTACTTGATGGCGTAGAGCGCGATGCAAAGTGTCACAAGCATGAGGGGTACTTCCGGGTGCTTATGGCACCACGCCTTGGTGGCGCGCCAGCGGTCGCGGAGCTTTTGCCCATCGCTGCGATGGTCCTTGACCTCCTCAGGCACCGGTGCAGCTGCAACCGGTGGCAGCAGCTGATTAGAACGCCGAAGGAGCGGTGCACTTGGCCCAAGTTGGGAAAGGCTTACCGACAATCGCCTTGTCTTCATCCTTGACCGGCTGCACCTCCCCGCCTTTCTCGGGTTTGCGTTGTCTTACTTCCGCTGCCATACTCGGTGTGCACGGGTATGGCCAACAAGCCCGAGTTACGGAGTCTGGTTCGTATCTACTGTGAGTACTGGGCAGCTGGCGCGATCTGTGGTGAGGCCGAGGGAGTGGGCGGTCTACAGTGTGGGCAGCCGAGGCGGCGATAGGGGTGAACAAAGGCGTCAGCGGGGATTGGGCCGGGGCAGACGCGTCGGGCATACCCACACGCTCCACCCGCCACGACATCCCTCATCCCCGCTCCGACCACCATCGGCCTCGCTCCTCGCCAGCAGGCGCGTTTCGCGCTGGGGCATTGATGCACGGTCCCAGAGCTCTGCGGCCTCGCTCGCATGGTTCGACGGGCCTTAAACCCCCGCGGGCCAGTAAGGACTTATGGAGGCCAGTAAGGGCTTATGGAGGCCTCTGATGGTGAAGCTGGTGGACAGTGGTGGTGACGCCCTACCTCACTCCCCTGGGGCGGGCACTAAAGCTGGAGAGGGGCCATGTGTTTAAGAAGCTGGCGGCTGATGGCCTGACGCCCCGTTGGTGCAAGGGGGCTGACGTTGAGTTCCTGCCCTTCCTGGAGGGCGGAGGCTGGTTGCGATATGGGTTCTGACCTGAGCTTGGTTTCTGAGGGCGCGAGCGGGGGCTGTGCCGAGGTGCCGCCCAGGCACGTTTGGGCACTGGTGTAACTCACTCCCTCTCTGAGCCTTCACGGTGCCGACAGGACTACCGGGCACGGAGCACGGGCGTGGAGGTATTGTGAGAGGTGCAGGGTTACAGGCAATCTGCCCCACCAGCCAGCGGCCGCCAAGCCCTGCAGGCGTGGGCTGCGGGCCCCTTGGCCCGCCCCCGCAGCGCCAGCCACTGTTCCAATGGCTGGGCGCATCTATCGGCCCCTCGTGACCCACAATCAATACAGCGCACGCCTTCCCATATATAGTTGCTTATTTATTCTCCCTTCACCGCAACCTGCCTCGCGCAGACCTACTATTAGCAAGATCATGTAGCCCCATCAATGGAACCTCCGCTGCTCGAGCACGAGCGCCCATAGCCACGATGGGCCACAGAAGGCCACAGGGCACCCCTGGAAGGCCCCACCAGCCGAAACCGAGTTGCCTTCTTGGCCCTTTGGCGCAACACAGGCGCTCACACGCCTGTCCGCGCCCCTCCCTTCGCGCCCCAGCAGTCACCTCGTCCCCCACCGGTGCCCGCATCCCACGCCAACCCGCTAGCGTCCGCATACTCTGCAGCCCCCCGTAAAGCAAAACCGCCGGTCAGCCCACGTGGGTGCATCGTGGGGCTCGACACATGGCCGCCCAGTCTCTCGCTCTGTCGTACCGTACTGCACCGTGCCGTACCGCACATGTCCTCCCTTGTCCAGGAGTTATCTCTTGCTCTCCTCCACCTCACTCCTGTCCCACCCGATGCTAGCAACAAGCATCCCGCGAACCCCCGCCCCGCTTCCAACTTCAGGCCCTTGCCGCAGAGCCCAACGCTTGAAGTGCCCGGGCCTTGACCATCCAAGGTAGCCTTCTGCCACCACAGGGCAGCCCGCCACCTGGCAATCAACCAGCCGTATGGTCATTACCCCGTCACAGCAGCCGTAGCCGCAGACATGCGCGCAAAAGGAATCCAAAGAAATGACTAGGAGTATATCAGGTAGAGAGCAGGGCCGCAGTGAGCGCAGTGTTTGGTCATTCGCATGATGCGAGCCCCTCCACTCCCCACACCAATGTCCCGGGAGGGTGGAAAGGGAGGCTGGGGTTGAACGGAGACGTGTGGGTTACGGATTGGCGATCCCGTCCCGTCAGTACTGGAATCCAGCTAAGATAGAGCCTCGGGCACTCTGACCGTGACCCCCTCAAAAGCCGCACAGCTAGGGCTTTACTTATACCCTCCAGAGTGGGCAGCGAATGCCGCCGAGGGACCCCCCGCCAGAGACGCAGGAGCAAGCCCTCAGATAGAACAGTGTCACCCAACACGCCTCTCACCATACACACGAACTCTGAGCCCTCGGTGTGGAAGAGTCCAAGCGTAAGAACGAACTCCGAATGAAGCGCCCATTTAGGCGTCGTACAGAAGGCCGGAGCGAAGCCAGCAATGCACCGAGTCAGCAGACATACGCCGCAGAGAGCACACGGCCCGACTTGCAAGCACACGTGAAAGGCGGCCGCGAGGCCTGACGTTAGGTCCAAGTGCGTGATCTAGTCGAGAAACGGGTCAAAGGAAGCCCCATCCGCCGCCCGCTCTCAATCACGCGAGCTGGGAAACGGGGTGGAAGCCGTCAGACGCTCAAAGTCGGGTACAAAGTTATGCCCACACAAACCCACGTTGGTATGCCGCAGATGAGGAAGAGTTCTGCCGGGCTCAAGTGAGGCCGCTGGCTACACTCGAGCCAATACAAACCCACCGCCGTGCCACTGGCCGGCCCGGCACAAGCGCCGGGGCACGACATGAGATTCCTCGACTGTCACCTTGTCGGTTTGCACGAAGGGGTTGGATTCTCGACGCGTACGTCCTCTTGCCGTACAACACACGTCAGCATGAAGACCACAATACATACGGATTCGTCAAACCAGCGGACTACACCAGACCCGTAACGCAGCCCATGCTCCGCGTGGAACGTCCACGCTAATGCACTTGCGCGCTTGGCATTGGCACACCCCCGCATAACCTCGGCCAAAAGCGGAAAGACCCGCAGTCACCCGCGACACTCGGGATTGTGAAGCACCGGGCGCACAAAAGCGCCGGGCGTCAGATGAATCTAGGAGCACGTGCTTCCTCGTCCGTACGTGAGCACTGTTGCCATGTACGGTAGGACGATACGTGTACCTCGTTCAATCGTAAGCAGCAAACTTACGGCATGCTCAGATCCCGTGCCAACGAGAGGACATGATTATGGATGAACGAGCGCCGTCGTCACGGATAACCGCATTAGCGTTTATGATTAGCTGCGCGCCGTTGCGCCCCCGCCCAAACATGTTGGCCGGCGGCATGCTTGGAGCCCAGATAGAGTCTGACGTCAGACAATGCCTTGATTCGAAGCGTTCTCTTCTTCTCCTTCTTCTACTTCCATGAAAGGGTGCGCCTCTGCAGTCCTTCGCTCCGGGTAGCTCCCCTCTCCTCTTGCCCCCACCTCGTGCCCTGCCTCGCTCCAGCCCGTTCCGCGCGTCTACAGCACGCCGGGGGCTCCGCCGCCGCTGCCGCCGCCCGCCGCCGCCGCGCCGCCGGCCCCGTCCAAGGCGGGGAGGATGGTGCCGTCGGGGCTGACCGTCAGCCCCGCCAGCTCTCGGCCCAGGTCGGCGCTACCCATGGGACCACTGGCGCCCGTCAGGATGTCTGCGGGCGGAGGAGCATGGGTGGGCGGGAGGACGTGCCGTGGTGAGTGGGATGGCTGTGGAGAGGGAGAGAGCTACCGTACTAAGGGACTGGAATTCCCCCCTCCCCCCCCCCAATTCCTTCGCCCCTCCCCCCGCCACTGATTTCCGGCCCTGGGCTGCATGCACCCGCCTGAAACTCGCTCACCGCTGCCGGCCGTCGCCGCCGCGCCGGGGCCGGACTGCCCCTGGCGCTGGCGGTACTCGATCTTGAAGTTGGCCTGCGGGGTGGAAGGGGGCCAGGGAGAGGAGGCGACAGCACGTTGCAGAGGTGCACAAGGTTGGAGGAAAACGTCAAGCGAGGCCCCGGCCCCGGAACCCAACAACATCATCAACAAGAAAAGATCAGCCCCGTGCGGGCAGCCGTACTGCCGTACCTGGCGCAGTTTCTTGACGCCCTCGTCGATGTCCTTGTCCGGATTGTCGTACACCTCCTCCCGGAACCTGTGCAGGGACTGGATCACGACCTGACAGGGGGTGAGGGGGAGGGAGGGAGGGGTGCACCGGGAGAGTTCAGGAAAGAGAGGGTGAGCGACGACAGGGAACCAGAGCGCATGCACGCGCACTTTGCCACATGCCAAAGCGACGCGCATGCCCGCTATCCCCCGGCTGCGCAGCTAGTTAGCCTCCCCGCCTCCGCCACAACACCCCACAACAAACCCAAGGGCCCGGTGCCCCCGCCCGGCTCCCCACCTCGCAGCGCTCCGCCGCCTCTAGGTCAGCGTTGGCGATGGCGGCCCGCTTGTACCTGGGGGCGCACGAGGGTGGATGCAAGGGAGCAGGGGAGGCAAGTTGGTGGGGGCCTCAGGGCCAGCGGGAGGAACCTTAGATTGCGATGCGGTGATTGAGATCGAGCCCCGATCACTAACGCAACGATGCAGACAGCGCCATCTAGGCCTCGCAGCCGTCAAGCGCGGGGAATGTCTGAGGTCCGTTATGACCAGACGCTCTTAGGTCAAGGACTAAGCGCCCACCTGAGAGCGTCGGGTCATAACGGGTCTAAGACAGTCGCCGCGCCCCCAACCCCGACCCATTCCGCCGAGGAGCCCCCTGCGCCCCGCCCCACCCACTTGCATGTCAAAACACACACGACCTCTTGGCACCCCCCTCCGCCCCGCCCCAAAACGCACTTCTGGAAAGACTCGATGAGCTTGCCCATGGACTGCAGCTTGCGGTACGGCCAGCGCGGCACGCGGAACTTGCGGCAGTACTTCTTGAGCACCGTGACTCCGATGTTGAGCGCCGCGGCGGCCTCGTTGATGGGCAGGTGGTAGACCTGGGGGGGCAGCGGCAGGGGGTGGGGGGTGGGGGGTGCACGTGTTGTTTGTCAGTCGGGTGCCCCGGCCTGAGCCCAGCCCAGCCGTATCGAGCTCTCCACGGCACGCACCTTGAACAGCACCCTCCTTTCCCAAACCCCCTTTCCCTGGGCTGCACCTCCTCTGCTGCCCGTCATGCCGGTCCCCCTCACGCTCATTCACAGCCTAAGCTGGCCCCCCTCGATCCCGCCAGCCCCCACTCCCCACAGCCCCCCACCTTGCGCAGGGCCATCTTGGTGATCTCGCGCCGCGGCCCGTCCTTGACGGGGCGCACCACCAGGACCGAGTCCTCATCCACGAACCCCTCCTCCTCCTCGTCCTCGCCGCCGGGGCCGAGGCCGCGGCGGCCCCCGGAGCTGTCGTCCTCGTCCTCGCTGGACGCGTCATCGTCGTCCTCGGCGGCGTAATCCTCGTCATCGTCCTCGCGGCTGCGTCCGCGGCCGCGGCCGCCGCGGGAGGACGCGGCGCGGTTGGCGCGCGTGCCGCGCGTGCTGCGGCGGAGGCCGCCGCCGGCAGAGTCGTCGGCGCCGGCGGAGGTGCCGTCGGCGGAGGCGGTGCCGTCGGGGGCGGGCACGACGCCGGCGGCGACGGCAGCCGCGACGGCGACGGTCGGGGCGGCGCCGCTGACGGCGCCGCCGTCGCCGGAGCTGGTGGCGGCGGCGGCGGAGGGTGCGCCGCCGATCTCGTCCATGACGGCGGCGACGGCGGCGGCGCTGGGCAGGCTGGCGCCGGCGGCGGCTCGGGAGCGGCTGCGCGGCGTCGCGGGGCCGCGGGGGCTGCGGCCGGCGCTGCCGCGAGAGTTGGACGAGCTGATGGACCGTTGCAATTGGCGGTTGGCGGCGGCGTTCATGCCAACCGGCTCGGAACCAAACGACGTCAGCGGCATGTGCGAGTGGCCTGGCGGCGCCGCCGCCCCCGCTGACGGGTTTGTTGAGATGCGCGCCAAGGACAGGCCCGGCTCGCCGCCCGCCAGCGGCGGCAGGCCGTTGTGACCGTTACCGTTGAGGCCGTTACCGTTGTTGGCCGCCGCCATGGCGATGGCCGCCTCCAGGCAGTCGCTGGATCCAAGCAGATCCGTCTCGGCACGTGCGCGGCGGCTGCCGCTCATGCTGCCCGGATGCAGGCCGGCGGCGCCGATGTGGACCCGCACCTGGCCCTGACCCACGTGGTAGTGAGTCACGTGACCGTTGCCCTGCTGCATGTGGTGGTTGGCGGTTAGCGGTTGCTGCATGGGCACCAGGTGCGCGCTGCCGCCCGAGAGGTGCATGGCGTGCATGCTGTGGCCGTGGGGCTGCTGCATCGCGCCGTGGTTGAACTGCACGCCGTGCTGCGCCTGCTGCGATGTGGGGATCATGCCCAGCGGGCTGTGCGGCGCGTGCTGCGGCATGCTCATCATGCCGTGTGATGACGTGCTGAAGGGGCGCGGAGGGCACATGCTGACGCTGGGGCCGGAGGCGTCGGTCCTCGAGCGCATCATTCCGTTGATGGCCTGTGGTGGCGGCAGCACACGTAAGGGGGTCAACAAAGTACACGTCCGGAGGTTCCCTCCAGCACAGCTTTCTATTAACTCCGTCCACCCGCTCGAACCCACACAGATCAGCACGGCGAAGCACTTCCCACATGCCCCCGCCTCACCTGCTGCTGCATGCTGCGCGGCCGCTCGGGGAGCATCACCAGCGGCGCGCTGATGCTGTCGCCGCTGGCGCTGCCGCCGCCGCCGCCGCCGCCGGCCCAGTCGCTGAGTCCGTGCGCCGTCGGCAGGGAAGAGCCCAGCAGGGAGGCGGCGGGGCCGGTGGCGATGCCCGGGTGCTGACCCGCCAGCCTATACATGACCTGATGGTGCTGGTACTGATCCGCCAGGGAGGGGCTGCATCCGGCCGAGATGGAGCCAGATCCCATGGGCGGGAGACCCATGGGGCCGCCGGGGCGCGCCGCCATGGCGGCGGGGCCGTTGATGGCGGCGGCGCCGTTAGTAAGGCCCGTGACGCTGACGCAGGTGCCGTTGGGGCCGCCGCCGTTGTGGGGCGGAGGTGTGGGCGCGGTCTTGGTGAGTGCGTCGAAGCGTTGGGCCATGGAAGGGCCGCCGTCGAGGCCCGGGCCGCTGGGCTGGTTGCTGCTGTTGCGGTTGAAGCTCGGTTGCACGGCGGCTGACGTGGCGGCGGGCGGGTTGTACGGCGGAGAGACGAGGCCGTTGTGGAGGGCGAAGGGGTGGTGCTGGCTGGAGGAGATGAAGCCGTTGGGGTTGGTTTGGAAGGCGGTTGGCGGTTGGGGGTGCGGGTGCGGGTGCGAGTTGGGGACGGCCGCGCCGCCGTGGGCGTTCGGGACGGCGTTGGAGATCATTACGGCAGGGGCCGAGATCTGCTGGCGCATCATGGTCTCGAAGTCAACCGCCATGCGCAGATCGTTGACGTTGCCCGCCGCCACCGCCGCCAGCACCTCCGCCGGCGACGGGATGCGTCCGTCGGCGCCCGACGTCAGGCCCGGCGGCGCCCTCGAGTCAATCTGGTTGTCCGTCGTACGCATCGCCGCCGCCGAGCCCGGCTGCTGGCCGTTGGGGCCCTTGTCGGCGGATGGACGAGCGGACAGCGACGGTTGGAGGACGTCGATGGACATGAGCAGCTTGTCCGCCAGCGAGGGCAGACGGCCGTCCAGGTGCAGATCGTCCATGAAGAAGTCGTTGGACTGTACGGCAGATCAGAATCGGGATCACAGAAAGCAAGATAGGGTCAGCCTATGCGTGGAGCAGAACAGCGCTAGGCTGGTATGGACGCAAGCCATGCAACATCAGGCAAGACGGAATGAAACGCGCTGGCCAAGCCCGACGGCGGCCCTGACGGCTTGTGCGCCTGAGATGACTCATGCATGACTCACCGTCATTATGTCCATGTAGCCGCCCATGCTGCCGGCGCGCAGGATGGACATGGCGTTGCTGAGCCGCAGGGGGCTGGTGCCGCCGGTTACCACGTTGCTGGGTCGAGGCGACACCCCCATGCCCCCCCGGTTGCAGGGAGCGTCGGGGCCCAGGTGGCCCTCGATCGGCGGCGGGCTGTCGCAGGCCCCGGCGGCGCCGAACGGCGAGAAGACGCCAGGCCGCTGCGGCGTCGGCGAGAGGAGAGGCAGCGGCGCCGCTGGCGTCAACGGCGCGGCGGCAGCAGGGGCCGCGGAGACGGCGGAAGCGCTGGCGACGGTGGCGGCGGCGGTGCCCTGCCAGGCACCGTTGCTGACGTCGGAGGAGCTTGAGGTGCCGTTGGCGGAGGTGGACGGCGCGGGCGCGGCACCGCCGCCGGAGGTGGCGGCGGTGGCGGCAGAGCCCCCGGCGGCGGCGCCGGGCAGCGGCTTGGCGGGAGAGGTGACGTCAGTGTCGTCCACCCAGGCGTCGAGCATGGTGACGCTGCCCGTGGTACGATTGTACGGCACCGGGAACGTCAAGCCCGCTGCCGCTGCCGCCGCCGCCGCGGCGGCGGCGCTGGCGGCGGCTGCCGCCGCTGCGTGCGTGAAGTCTTGCAGGGCGTGCACGCCGCCGTCGGCAGCGCCGCTGCTGAACGCGGCCAGGGCCTCGAGCAGGATGTCGGTGCCGCCGACGCCCCCGGCGGCGCCGCCAGCGCCGTACATGCCATCGTGGCTGATGGCGGCGGCGTCGAGGACCTGCTGAAGCAGCGGAGGGTCGACCATGCCGCCGCCGCCAGGTGCCGCCGCGGCGGCGGCGGCGAACGCCGACGCGACAGCGGCGCTGGCGGAGGCGCGGTTTGGCGATGCCGACGGCGAGGACGCCGCTGCGGCGGCGGTGGCGGCGGCGGCGGCGATGTCGACGCCGGAGCGGGCCAGTTCCTCGCTGATCTGGAGGTAGGCTTCCATCAGGAAGGCCGTGCGCCTGTCCTTGTCTGCAGGGGGAAGGCCAGGGGGAGGTCAGGTTACACGGGTACAGGGCAACACGCGAGTTCAGGCGAATCAAGCCGCCCGCTCAGGGCAATGCACTTAGCCCTGAGCGTGACATCGACTTGAGGCCGTGCGTGGTGCGTCCCAGCCCTCGCCCGGCGCTCCCCCTCACACATTCGCAGCCTCCCGGTGTCTTTAAGTGCACAGGACAGCAAGCCCCCAGGCCCTTAGCTCACCGAGCGGGCCAACGTGGTTGGTGCCGGACAGGTTGGCCGCGTGTTTCTCGATCTGGGCCCGCAGCGCTAGGTCCAGCGTCTTGGGCAGCGTGGCTCCGGCGCTGCTGGCGGCCACGCCCTTGCGGAACATGGCGGCGCTGGTGGTTGCGATCAGGCGACCTGTCGTGCGCGGTCCGCCGTACGGCCCGTCGAAGGCGACCGTTGGTACGACGCCCTGGTTGTAGTTGGCGTCCATGGCCGCGTCAACCACCTGCAGCGGCAGTGGTGCGGGACGGCGGTTGACGGGAATGCTTGGGTCTTGTCAGGATTGCGTGGAGCTGAGTGGATGATGCTGGGCCCGCATTGGGCAATGCTGATCTCCAGCCAACAGACGTTCAGAGGCATGGGGGCGCACAACTGCCAGGCAGTTGCGCAGCATGCCAGACAGATGTCTCGATGCACCTTGCCCCTCGTATGCATGCACAGAACACCCATGCGTGTCGGATTTGCAACCCCGTGTCTTGGACAAGTTCCAGATCTCACCCGCGCAATGTCCGCCTCCTCCGCCTCCCGGCCCTTGCGGCCGGGGCGCGAACCGTCCGCCGCCGCCGGGCCCCCGCTGGACCCTCCGCCGCCGCCGGCATCGCCCGGCCCCGGTCCGCCGCTGGCACCGCTGGCTGGTCCGCTCTGCGGGGAGAACCGAATCACCAGCAGGAGGGGCGGCTTCGGTAAGGATTGAGCGCTGGGCAAGCAACGGCCCGCGGGGGCACGTGTTTGGTGCATGCCGTTACGAACTGCCACCCGCATGACTAATTCGCCCAGTGATTCGGGAAATTCTCATTGCTTCTGTCTCAGAGGTATTCGGGGCAGCCCAGGGGCCCGTCACACCAGCTACGGCAAGTGTTGCGCAAGCGGGGGCGGCGGGAGCGGCAAAACCTGAGCGATTGCTACCAGCCGCTGTTTCGTCTTCTGTACCGCGAAGGCCGTACCAAAAGCGTAACTGGACCCCCTGTCGTCCCGCACTGACGCCCACTTGCCTCGGCGCAGCTGTCTCGACCTCCCGCGGCCGCCGAGCCTCCGGAGGCCCTGCTTGTGCTCCCGCTGCCGGCGCCGGAGCTCACGCCGCTGCCGTGACGTCCGCCGCTACCGGCGGACCGCTCCGACGCAGCCGCCGAGGCGGTAGCCGTAGCAGGTCCGTTATCGCCGGCTGCAGTAAGCTGAGCGGCAGCGGCGCTCGCATCGCAGGAATACCCTCGCGCGGGGGCGCTCGGCTGGGGCGCGCCGTCTTCATCAATTGGGCTCGACAGCGAGTGGAACGACGGCTGGGCCTGGCCTGCCGGGTCGAGAAAGCTGAAGGGCTTCGCAGCCATGGCGTCGTGGGCGTGCTGCTCGGCGCCCGACGACGAGCGAGGCGCGCCTTGCGCGATAACCTCCGAACCTGGACCCGCGACTACGCCCAGCGCGGCCTCCACCGCCGACAGCGACCCCGCCGAGAACAGCTCGCCGAGCTTCAGGCTATCCGCATTGGACAGCTCGCGAGCAAGCGGGAGCTGGTCTTGGCCGACTGTGGCGGGCAGAAACACATGGAGCGGGTGTGAATTGAGTCCACAGAACCCTGGTCGACACTCTCTACCCCCACAAGAGCGACATTGCGGGCTGCATACATTTACGTGCGTTCCTCGGCCCAAACCCCGAAACATGCGCGCGTAGGCTCGACATGCAGCTCGAGTTGTTGCCACCCTAAGTGTGTGTGCTCGCGTCAGATGCTTACCCGGCTCGAGAGCTTGGACCTTGCCATCCGTAGGGTGAAAGTCCTCGAGAATGCTGGCCAGCTCCAGTGGCACAGCAGCCATTGCGGTCGGAAGCGCCTAGCGGGCACACCCTGGGCAGCCCGCAGGCCAGTCTAAATCAATTTTATATACACGCGAGCAAGTCCTGCCGTGGCGGGCTGGCGCGGGGTCAAAGCGTGCTGACGCAAAGGTGGAGCCCTTCAGCGCCGCTGACCGTGTGGCCTCGAGTTGCTGTGGGCCCTAATGAATAAATGTCTGATACGAGTACTGGAGTACAGTGGGGGCGGGGTTGGTCACGTTCCCTTGTTCGACTTTGAGTGACGATGGGCGTTCGGCATTTCGCACTAAATCAGTCGTCCCGTTCCGCAAGCTTTATTTTGAACAGCCTTTACATCAGCCTGATAACTTTGGGTCGCTGCGCGCGTCGCTGGGGTCTCTGGCTGGCATGTAACGGGCTGACGTCGTTTCGTTTGCGAGGCCCGGAATAGAACCGTGTGCGCCGCCCAAGAAACGCCGTGCTACGCGGCGAGTGCGATATCAGGTGCACTTTTGGTCATCACGGCTTGAGCTGCTCGCAAAGCCGAAGTGCGAGACCCGAGTTTGGGGGCCCAGAGACGCTCTGTACGTGCTTCCGCCCTTGTCCGCCGGCACCCGCGCCGCCCGACGGGACCCTGGCGTCCCCTCTCGCGCGACTCTCGTCGCACTTTGGCGCCTCGGCGGCCTCATCAATCTCACAATCCCGTGCCGTCACGCAAGGCGCTTAAGGCGTGGGTGGTGGGTCCGTGCGGGTCTCCGTCTCCACGGTGTGCCCCCGGTGCCCCGACCCGTCTTCGCCCCCCCGCGTGCCACTATCTGCCCCTTCCGCACCCCCGCCCCCGATACCAGCAACAAGGCACAAACGTGAGTGAGCAATACCCCCGAAGCTCAGTCGCCCAGCTGTCTGGCAGCGCTGGGGCGGGGCCTCACGCCATTCCGGTAGGGTGCCATGGCACCTCGCCCGAGGCCATGGCGCACCATGGCACCGGCACACGTCAGCATAAAAAGTACGTCAAACTGTAGGCAGCAGCATCATGCGGGTTGCCCATTCAAAGGCCCTGGGATCGCCCCTTGAACCGGGTGGCCTTGCGCTGCCGAAACGATTGGTATTCCGCGCTCCCTCGGGCTCCCACCACCCAGTTTTCGCAGGACACAGTCATGATCTGGACGGCACGTGGCGTATCAGGCTTGTTCGGCCAGTAACGGCTGCGGCCTCGTGGCCACGTCAAGCAATGTTTGACCACCGCGACCACGCGACCAGCGTCGCGCGCGCGAGGTGTGAACGCTGACTCAGGGCGAACGTACTCGAACCGTGTGTGGCTGTGAAGTCGGGGCTGCGGCGAGCTGCGTTTCTCGCAGGCGCGGGTGCAGTCGGCGGAAGGTGCCCTGGGTTTCCCGAAGTGCACTCGCGGGGCAACATCTCCGCTAATACTCGGCCGACAAAGCGGGCACCCGCACCACCACCTTGGCTCCACGCCCTCATGCACTCCGTTTCACTCGTCTCCGTGCCTTTCGCCTCACTTGCTCTCTGACAGCAGAGTGGCAGTCCTGACAGGCTCACTCCATGCCCCTCGGCATAGCGCGCCAAGGCTTTGTCCACATCCAGATACATGCAACATGAAGCGTGTGTGCGGGCCCACCAGCTATGCTCCTCCTCCACAGCTGCAGCTAGGGGCATGCGAGAGGAAGGTTGAGGTCAGGGCCCTCCACTCCTCCAGCGCCGCCCCGCCAGGCCAGCCGCCACTCAGGCGCCCACAGCCCGGCACAAGATCAGCAGTCGCCTCCGAAGCGCAGAAGCGACATTGTCAGCGTCGTACGGCACTGTACGGGGCCAGGCCGTACACATCGAGCACCGTGACGGCTCCCGTGCACAGCATGACTAATAGCCCAACCACCACGACCGCCGCCAGCAGGCGGTCCAGCAGCGGCATCGGCGGCGCCGCCGACGGCGACGTAGCGCCTGCGCTGGCGGCTGCGCCAATGGGGGCTGCGGCTGCGGCGGCCGCGGCGGCGGGCCGTTGTCGTACTGTTGCTGTCCCCGATGTGGATGCCGCCGCCGCCGCCGCCGCCGCCATCGAGCTTGCTCTGCCGCCGGTTGCGGCTGCCGACGGCGCCGTTGACGCCGACAACTGGCCTGGCCGTGCCGCCGCCGCGGCCGTCGAGCTCTTGCCACCGTCGCCGCCGCCGCAGTCGCCACCGCCGCCACAGCAGACCTCGGACCCGCATCCGCTTACCCCTATCCCTTCCCCATTAACGCTGCCAGCGCCTGCCCCGCCGCCGCCACATCCCCCAGAGCCGCACGAGCCATCGCCGCAGGCGACGCCGCTGCTCACGGCCGCTGACGTCACCTCAACGCCGCTGCCGCCGCCGCCGCCGACGGTCGATGATGAGGTGGCGGTGGCCGCGGCACGCTGCTGCTGCTGGCCTTCCCCCTGGCCACTGGCCCGGGCCTTGCCGTTGCGAAGCCGGACCGCCACTGAGCCCGCCTCCGCTTCCAGCCCGTGCCCTCGTTCCCCCTCCTCCCCGTCGTCCTGGATCACGTTCTCGGGCCTGAGGAACACAGATCCAGATCCGCATTGAGCAACAACCGACCGGACTTCCAGGGAGAGAGAAAGATCCCAGCGCTTTCGCCCCGAGCCCTGCGGAGTCCGCACCCCGTTTCCCCCTGCTCCCACGGCGCGCATCCCCCCCGCTCCACCACCCCGCTCACCGGTACACCCAGGCCACCACGCGCCCCTTGACCGACCAGCGGGAGGCTGACAGCACCTCCGCCTCCACCACCGCCCCCATGAGGCCTAGCTGGGGCTCCAGAAGCACCTGAGGGAGGGGGGGAGGGAGGGCGCGGGGAGGGGGCAGTGAGGCTTGCGAGGAGGGCTCGCGAGCGCACCGTAGGCATGGTAGTCCTGACCCCAACGACGCATGGAAGCATGGTTGGTTGTTCAGCCGGCGGCTCTCACGGCCTCAACAACATCGGATCCGACAGTGCCCATCCGGAACCCAACCGCCAACCGCTCACCTGCGCGTAGCTCTTGGTGTGCCCCACCAGCGACCGCCCGTCCGCCGCCACGTCGACCACCACCACCCGCTGTCTCGTCCCAACCAGCGGCTCGTACACGCTCGTCCAACCGTCGACCGCCGCGGCCAGCTCGCGAGAGCGCTGCTTGGCCACCGGGCCCGGGATCTTGGGCTTCATCCTCGCAGCGGGGGTGCCGGGCCTGTGTGCAACGGCAAGAGGCAAGACGAGGAACGGCGGTTACCCTAACCCCCATAAGGTGTAAGCGCTTGCTCCGAGGACAAAGAAGCGGCTGGAGAGCACGCTGTCTCAACGTCGAAACGTGGGACCTACGCCCTGCCCGTCCAATACCTGGGGTAGAACTGGGAGATGTGGGTGTGCGGGAACTTGTAGTCCTGCAAGGGAGAGGGGGCAGGGGCGCATGTGGTCGATGAGGCCGGCGGCCGGTGGGTGGGGCGGGCGGGCAGGCCTGACGCACGGCGCGAGGCCCCCCTCGGCGCAGCACCAGAGGGGAGGTGAGCTGGCCGCGAGGGGTAAAGCCGTGGGCGAGGGTCAAGGGACGACCGCACGCCAGCTCAATTCCACACTCTACACAACCTCCCCCACCCCCACCCCCACCAGCCTCACTCCCCCACCCCACCTCGAGCAGCCGCAGCGTGGCCGCGTGGTCCCCCTCACTCTCCCCCGGGAAGGCCGTGATGATGTCGGTGGCCAGCTCCATGCCGGGCACGTCCCGCAGCAGCGCATCCACCACGGTGCGGAACTCTTGGGGCGGGGGGGATGAGGAACAGGGGCACATGGGGGAGGCAGTAGAGGATGGTGAGAGGGGCATGGGAGTGGGGTGGTAGGGGCGGCAAGCTCCATGCCGGGCACCTCCCGCCGCAGGGCGCCCACAGCCGTGCGGAACTCTTGGGGCGGGGGGTTCGCGGGTGGGGTGGGACAGGAGGTCGGACAGGCCCCGTGCCCCGCAACGGCATTAGCCCCGCAGCCCTGCCGCCGGTTCCGCCGCCGCCCACGAAGGGACCCCACGCAGTGTGCCACGCACGCACCTGCGACGCTGTACTCCCGCTTCATGGCCTCCAGTACGGCATCGCTGCCCGACTGTACGGGCACGTGCAGGTACGAGAAGACGCACGGATGCCGGAGCGCCGCCGCCAGGGCCTGAGCGGGGAGAATGCAGGCGCCGAAGGTGTGAGCTGACAAAGTAGCCTACTGAGCCTGGTCGAGTCATATAAGAGGCCCCCAAACGCTCAAAGTGCGGTCAATCCGCTCCTCCGTTTGCCCCCTCTTTCCCACTGCACCGTACCGGCAGGTGCTCCAGCACGTACGGCGGGTTAGTCATGCCCACGCGCAGCATCGTACGGCCATCGGGCGGCAGTACGGCGATCAGCTTGTCGAGGAGCTCGGGGAGCGAGGAGCCGATGTCCCGCCTGTGACGGAAGCGGTTGTATGGGCTTGTTGGTAGTGGGCTCGCGGTCAAACCTACGCAAGGTGTCAGGTGTACAGGTGCACGGCCCAAGTCCTTCCGCAATCTCCTTTCCCCTCACCCGTAGGCCCCCGTGTCCTCCGAGCTCAGCCACACCTCGCGAACCTGGGGAGCGGGAGGAAGAGGAGAGGGCGTAACACAGCTGGGTCTGCAGCCGCCAGGCCCGGCGCGTTTCCCCGCACTACTACCCCTGCCTTGCCTGCTGAGCAAACTCCCCGCAAACCGAAAGCCGCACGCGCACGCACCCATGGGTCCGCCGCCGCCTGGCGCACTCGCTCCGCCAGCGCCGCCGGGTCGTAGCTGCCCAGGTGGCCCCGCGCGTGCTTGGTCTTGCAGTAGGTGCAGGCGCCTGGGGTGGGAGGGGGTGGCGGGTGGGAGGACAGAAAGGTGCGGGCGTTCTTGAGGTTGAGGCGGGAGGGGCCGGGCTCGGTGCATTGGCAAGGGTCTGCGGGCGTTGCCGGGTAGCCAGGGCGTCACACGCCCCCGAACACTCCAGACAATCCAGTCAGGCCGGTCAGTGCGGCTCCCGCCAACCGCTACATTCCCTCCACCCGAGGGGCAAGGCGACGCACTCCGATCAGTATTGAACACCCCCTCCAACTCCCGCCGCCTGCACCGTGCAACCCCCCACCAGCGCTGGACCACCGACACATCCGCCCCCACTCACCCAGGCAGCCGGTGGAGATGGGCACGATCTCGATGTGGCGGTTGCGCCGGACCTGGCGGTTGACGGTTGGGCAGTTGAGCCGTTACAGAGGGGCTCCCATATGGGCACGCTGTCTTTTGCCCGAGGCCCCGGCAACGGCAATCACCATACACCACACGACGCAGCAGCCCTTCACACCACATGACGCCCTGCATGTGCCCAGGAAGTATCCCACCAGGACCTCCCCGACCCTGTCCAAGCCCCGATTGTGCCCAGGCCCAGGCCCAGGCCCAGGCCCAGACCCATGCGCACCTTGGGCAGGTCCAGGCGCGGCAGGGCCTTCTTGGCCAGGAGCGACACGGTGTTGCCGCGGAGCGTCTCCTCGGCCGCCTCCACCACCCGGTCGATCTGGGTCACACCTGCGTATTGTGTTGGGGGGATAGTTGGACCGTGGCTGTGTGGGCACCTGGGGCGCAACAGGCCTCGGCCCCCACTGCATCCTCCCCCGGGGACGGTCTGGCCCACGTCATCTTGCAGCCGGCGGGGTCTGGCGGGCAACGTGGCCTGCCAGCGTGCCTGGTGCGGGCCAGCCAACCGCCCGAACCCCCAACCGCCAGCCGCCAACCGCCAACCGCCAAGCCAACCGCACTCACCCAGCACGCTGACCCCCGCCAGCTCCGGCAGGCGCTTGTCCCCCTGCGGCACGCACCCAGCCACCAGGAGGGCCTTCCCGGCGGCCCGACCCGCGGTGATGAGGCTGCTCATGCCGGCCTGTTGGGAGTGGGAGCAGGGAACAGGTGGGGGTGGGGGTGGGGAATAGGTGGGGGGAGGGGTGGGGGGGCGTCGGTGACTGCTGCGTGCGGTGCTGTGGAGGGACAGGTGCGCCGCCGCCAACAGCGAATAGGCAGGGTGCAAGTCCTGCCGGGCCCGACGTCGATGGTTCGGGCCCGCTCCGCCTTCGCAGCCATCCCCTTGCCCCCTTCGCCCCTGTCAGGGAGCCCACCTGCGATGGCCCCTTGACGGTGCAGCTGTTGATGACCCACAGGTCGGCCGAGGCGCGACTGGCGTCATCCACCAACCTGGGTAAGGGCAGTTGGGGTTGGGTGGGGCGGGGAGGGGTGGGCTGCGGCCTTTCAAGGGTGCGCAATCTCCCACCCTGCCAGTCCCGCTGGCACCAGTCCTGCAGCTGACTCACACCCCCTCCCAATCCACCAGCCATGGCACCCTACCACCAGCCAACACCAGCTACAACCAGCCATGACCCCCTCCTCCTTGCCCCCCCCCCCCCTCCTCCTTGCCTCCCACCTTGCACCCATCTCTCCCTCCTCTCCCACCTGTACCCGTAGTCCTGCAGCTGCCCCGCCATGTACTCGCTGTCACTGATGTTGTGGGAGCAGCCGAAGCTGCGGAGGGAGGGAGAGAGGGGACAGTTGGATGGGGGAGGTGGGTTGCGGATGGAGGTGCCGTTATCGTGATCCAGAGGCGAGGCACTCCGCAGGTGGGCCTGCGTGCACGCCCGGCCTACGCCGCTCCCCGCCCCTGGCCCCTGCCCCTCCTTTTGACGTCAGTCCTTAAGAACCGCTGAGTACCTCCTGGGCCCCTCCCATAGCAATGGACCCTATCGGCTCCGACAGGTGCCATGTGGCACAGGCCTGGTGGCCTCCGCCCTGCCCCCGGAGTTTCACGGCCGGCAGATGGCAGCTGCTCTGGCCTCAAGCCCGGCCCCATTAGTCTCGGTGGCTACACCGCGCACCGGACCCCCCCAAACGCACACCCCCGGGACGCATGCCGCACCCGTAACCCAGGAACCACTGCCGCAGGTGTGGTTGGCATGCGAGCTCCGCCTACGCTGCTCTCCAGACCTCAGGCTCCACCCGGGGCGCTTGTCCCACCCTCGCATTCTTCCCGAGCTCGCAGCCACGAGGGCCAAAGCTTGCCCCGCGCCTCGTTGCCCCAACTCCACACACAGCCCATGACCATCCAAAACCGTCGGTGAGACAAGTGTGGCTCTGCCCAAAGGCAGGAAAGGGCTGGGCCCCGTGGTGACCAGGCACCGTGCTGCACCCCCCCCTTCTCACGTCTTGACCCAGACGCTCTGCGTGCCAGGTACCGCACTTGCACTTGCGCCTGCTCCTGTGCTGCAGACGTCGCTTCCAGAGCCCACGACTTTGGCCCGCCGGCCCACGAACGCGGGCTTGGGAAGTCGCGGGGCGCCATCCAGGCCGCCATCCTCCGCCCAGCTATCTTCGATGTCACCAACAGCGTCGTCACATGCTGCTACGGTCATAGTGAATTATATGCGTCGGCGCGAAGGGCCTAAGGTCCAGGCGGTCGAGTACAGGGCATCCTTGCTTAAGAACGATGGGCAATTGCGTTTCACAACGTTTATGCAACGCAGATATATTGTGGAGGTGCGGTCGGCTAGGTTGCTGGGGTTCGGCAATCGGTCGCCGAAACGGCTCCCCGACGATGCCCCTTGCCCGCACATACTCAGGTCGCCCTGCTGCATAGGTTACCTGCATATACTTGACAGGTTTAGCGCCACACGGACTTCCTGAGGGTGTGGACCCACTCCGAACGGCCCTGCGCGTGCACCGTCGACAGCGCGACACACGCAATCCTCCCTTGAAGCTCACACAGATCACTTCGTTGTTGCTCTCCAGCCAGTTACGGAGCGGCGGAACCCGCAAAACGCTCGATCCTTCCATTCCCGACCACACCAATCGCTCCTCTCGCAGCTGCTCCGGAGCAGCCATGCAGGCAACGCTGCAGACACGCCCCGCGGTGGGGGCCCGCCGCCCTGGATCGGCCCTGGCGCCGGCGTGGGCTCGTTACCGCGCGCTGAACCGGTGCCCGGCCGTGGCGGTGGCCGCTTCCATGCGGAACTCCCGCACCGCCGAGCTGCGCCGGCTGTTGCGCGGCAACGACATCCTGCTGGCGAGTACCAGGGTCCAGGGAGCGGATGGGGGCGGGGGGTGTCTGGGTAGGGTCGGGCTGGAGGCCAGGAGAGGGGCTGCCGCTAGCTGCCCCGTGGCCTGCCTGCAGCCTGGGCCCTGGCCTGAGGGGTGCGTACGTCAGCCTACCCCAGGCCACCACTCCCCTCGTCGCCCTCTCAGCCGTCTCCCTTGGATGCAAACTGCACCCCCCCACTCGCACTGCCTTGCCCGTGGCCACCCCTGCTCACCGACGTCCACTTGCGTACCGTGCGGTCCTGCGCATCCCCTCCACCACCTCTGCCTGAACCCAATGCCGCGACGCCCCCCTCCCATAGGGCCCCTGCTGCCACGACGGCCTGTCCGCCCGCCTGATCGAGTCGGCCGGCTTCCCGTACGCCTTCATGTCGGGCTTCTGTACGGCAGGTACGGCAGGCTCTAGACTGGCCCGCCGAGGCTCGTCTGCTTCCCTCCCGCTTACACCTGCTGTGCCCAGCTCTGGGCTTCCGAGCTCCCCCGTCCCGCCGCCGGCCCTGCGTCCCTCCCGCCGCCTCCCCCTCACGTCCCCCCTCACCCGTACCGCAGGCGCACGCCTGGGCGCCCCCGACACGGGCCTCATCAGCTACGCAGAGATGCTCGACACGGTGAGCGGTGGTTGACGGTTGGCGGTTAGTGGTTGGCGGTTGGGATCTGGGTCCAGATACGGCAGTGCTGGCCCTGATGCAGAGGTCTTTGCGGACGGTGGGCTCGGTGCAGGGCCTTGGCGGGGGCTGCGGCGGGGCGGGGGTTGCCGTGAGCACACACGCGCCCGCCCGTTCTCGACCCCTTCCTACCCATCGCCTCCCTGCCCCCCGCTTTACCCCCTCCCCGCCCCCTGACAGGGCCGCAACATCCATGAGGCCACCCACTCCATCCCCATCATCGGAGACGGCGACACAGGGTGGGGCAGGGGGTGGGGCAGGGGGCGGGGCAGGGGGTGGGGCAGGGGGTGGGGCAGGGGATTCACGGTTCCGAATGTGGACCTGGAGTTTCGCTCTGGGGTGGGTGTGCGGGGGATAGAGCTCCGCCGCGTGTCGCCGCCTGTCGTACACACCCCATGTCGCCTGTACGGCACGTGTACGGACGCCCGTACAGGTACGGCAACGCCATGAACGTGAAGCGCACGGTGCGGGGCTACGCGCAGGCGGGCTTCGCGGGCATCCTGATCGAGGACCAGGTGGGGCGGGGGCGGGGGCTGCGGCCGGGGCGGGGGCGGGGTCTTGGAGCGTGTCCCCGAGGTCACGCTGAGCCGCTGAGATCAGGCTTCCTCAAATCATGCCGGGGCCGGGGTTTGAGCGCTGGGGTGTGGTGCGCTGGGATCTGGTGCGGCTGAGGCTGTGCTGTAGGGCTCGTGTAGGATGTGTTGTGGGCTGGTAGGGACTTTGAGCGCTTTGCACAAAGTCATCGGCCTTGGTCCCTTCCTCCCACTCACCCACCCCACGCCAGATCGCGCCCAAGTCGTGTGGCCACGTGCGCGGCAAGAAGGTGGTGGGGCGCGAGGAGGCGGTCAGCCGCATCCGGGCCGCGGTGGACGCCAGGTGTGGGGGGACGCAGGGGATGGGGCGCTTCGGGGGTGGGGGCTGGCCTCTCCTCCCTTCCTCACCTGCATGCCCAGATATTTGCACGGCCCCACACCCACCGCCGCTCCGGAGGGGGTCTCGCGCTCATAGGGTCAGCACACTCACTCGGCCCCCCACCCACACACTCACCCACCAGGAACGAGGGCGCCGACATCCTCATTGTGGCCCGCACCGACGCGCGCCAGGCGGTGTCCCTGGAGGAGGCGCTGTGGAGGGCCCGGGTGGGTTAGGGGGACGGCTGGCGGGGGAAAGGAAGACGAGGGTTCTTCGAAGGATTAGGGTGAAGGCGTCCCCCAGGGAAGGGAAGAGTAAGAGAGGCAGGTTGCGGACCAGATGTTTTGCCTTTCTGTGCCTGTCGGTTGTGCGACAACAGTCCATCGCTCGGCCCTCCGCTCCCCGCAGGCCTTCGCGGAGGCGGGTGCGGACGTGCTGTTCATTGACGCGCTGGAGAGCGAGGAGGAGATGCGGGCCTTCTGCCGCCTGGGCGGGGCGGCGGGGTCAGTGCCCAAGGTGTGGGGGTTGCATGCAGGGGGGTGGGCAGCGGGGGGAGCGGCGTGTGGGGATTCCGGCCTGATGAGTCTGCTGAGGTTGGTCTGGGGGAATGGCGGGGATGCCCAAGGAAGGGGCCGATGTACACTAGGGGCCGATGTACACCGATGACGGCGGAACCTGTGATGCTGGCAAAACATTCCGTGCACTAACGCCAGTATCGCTTTTCCTCGACCTTACTAGCGCGCCCTATGCTGTGCCAACTTTCCTCGCCCCCTCTTCCCTCCCACCCGCCCCAGATGGCCAACATGCTCGAGGGCGGCGGCAAGACCCCGGTGCTGACCCCGGCCGAGCTGCAGGCCATGGGCTTCAAGCTGGTGGTGAGGGGGGAAGGAGGGGGATCGAGGGGGAAGGAGGGGGGGCCGCGTGTGTGTGTTTTGACACGAGCCTGAGGCACGTGGGTAGAGCTGCAAGCCATGGGCTTAAAGCCGGTGGTGGGGGCGTGGGGCAGGGGAAGGAGGGAGAGGTACGGGAGCGCGCGTGTGGTTTGGCCTTGGTCCTGTGGGTGTTTCGCTGCGTGCCTGGCCGCATTTGCGCTCACTGGGTACCGGTGTCCTGTCCCCCCTCGCTCTTGCCTCTCTCACCTGCAGGCCTACCCCCTGTCTCTGCTGGGCGTGTCCATTCGCGCCATGCAGGCAAGCAGTGCAGCGGGTCTGGGCCTGGGCCTGGGGCCGGGCCCTGGGCCTGGGGCGCGGAGGCCTGCTGTGACAGCAGGACGAGGGCAAGGCTGCGGGGTCTTGGGGCGGGTAGCCAGGAGTGAATGCCAGGGGCCGCCTGGCCAGGGCCTCCTTCCTCGCAATCCTCGGCCTCCTTCCTCTCACGCCCCCCTCCTCCCTCCACCCCGCAGGACGCCCTGGAGGGCCTCAAGCGCGGCCGTGTGCCCCCTCCGGCGGCGCTGGGGTCGTTCGCCGAGATCCAGGCGGCCGTGGGCTTCCCGGTGAGGGGGGGTGGCGGGGGGGCGGTCAGGTTGGGGTTGGTGGCAAGCAGGGGTCGGGAGATGAACGTGGGGAGGTGGTGGGGGCCAGTCGCGGGATTTCCTACCGCGTGACTGAGCGAGAGGATCACCAAGTCCTCCGCTGTCGCACTGGCAAATTCTGATTGCATTTGTAACGTTGTGTCGTACTGTACGGCGGCGCAGGAGTACTACGAGCAGGAGAAGCGGTACGCCATTTCGGCTGCCACGTCGGGCGCTCAGGCGGCGGCGCCGCCCCCGCCGCCCCCTCCCCCTCCGCCGCCCCCGCCCAAGCCCCCCGTGGTGGAGGCTGAGGTGCTGGAGGGTGAGAGGCATGGGTTGGCAGCGTGGGGCGGGCGTGCTGTGGGGCACGGTGACGGCGTGTTTATGTGCCACCCTCCTCCGCCGCGCCCGCTCCGGCGTGGCACGTGCCTCTCCACGTATGCGCTGGGGCCGCGCCGGGCAGGACCGTCGCCAATCCCTGCATGCCCACTCAACCCGCCGCCCGCCCTCCCGCCCCCACAGCCACCAGTCCCCCAGCTCGCTTGGACCGCTCCTCATTGATCCGATGCGTTCCCTCCGCCCCTCCCACCCCTCCGCCCCCACAGACCGCTCCCAGTCTGACCGCTACGGAGCCAGCTGGCCCAGCCCGCCCGACTCCTCCAAGACCTCCTCCTCCTCCTCCTCCACCTCCTCCGCTGGCGCCGGGGCAGGCGCGGCGGGCTACACGCCCTCCAACTCGTTCTTCCGCAACTCATCCACCTACCGCCCCACCTCCTCCGCCTCCTCCTCCTCCTCCACCTCCCCCTCCTCCGCCCCGTCCTCCTCCTCCTACACCCCCTCCTCCTCCACGCCCACCCCAACCACCCCGCCGCCAACCACCAACGACTCCGCCAACGACCCCAACTACCGCCGCAACCGCTCCCTCCGCGTCCGCATTGCCGACCGCGAGACCGGTCTGGTGAAGCTGGAGACGCGCGTCCCCGCCGGCTTCCTGAACGGCCTAACCGCCATGGTCCCCCAGCTGGCCGGGGTGAAGATCGAGGTGGGTTGCGGATGCGTTGCGGAGAAGGGGCCCACAATACGGACTAGGCGCCCCTCTGCGCTGCTCCCCCCTCTCCCTGCCTCTCTCAGCCTACCCTCTTCTAGCAGCGCTGCTGCAAGCGAGGAGTCTTCCACAACCCCTCCTGTCTCTCCCCACACGCTCCTACCCGCACCCGCTCCCGCTCCCCCTTTCTCTTCCCCCTCACCCCCCCTCGCCCCCTCCCCCCTCAGGCCATGCTGGAGCAGGCCCTGGGCCCCGGCGCCGCGCCCCAGCCCGGTCAGCCCATCATCAACATCGCCAACGGCCGCGACCAAGTGCAGGCGAGGCCGGGGCCGGGGGGGGGAGGGCTGTGGGGTGCAGGGGGGGGGGGGTGCGCACAGCAGAGGTGTGGGACTGGGACAGGCGTGTGGGAAGGCGGGGTGTACATGTGTTTCGGGGCCGCTGGTGCAAGCCGAGGAGACATAGGCGCGGCAGGAAGCCAGCCGGCCCTAGGGCAGTGTGTGTTGGGGGCCTAGGAGAGGGCGTGAGCGGTCAGGGTCACGGGCCTGAACCTGCGGGTACGCATCGGTGGGCGAGCCGAGGGGAGGAAGAGAGGAGGCCTGCGGGGGGGCATGGGGGGTGGGGCATGACTCGCAGGGTTGGGGCCGTCACCGCATCCGGTGGTCGTGATGACTCGAGCCTCTGGCCGCTTTGCAGTCTGTGTGCACAGGAGCTCTGGCCATCGAGTCACGTGGCCTACGTCAGCTGACTCGGGGGCCCTGGCCCAGCTGACAGCTGCTGTGGATTGTACGATCTGTACCCGGGGACGGACATTCGAAGCACCTGCGGCTGACGGTGGTCTGCTCCCAACCCCCCTCATGCAGGTCTTCCTGGACTGATGCGGTGCGGGCAAGTGCCTGGACAGTTGGCACGTGTCGGCAGGTGGCGAAGCTGGAGCTGAGCGCCACGGACCGCCACAGGACAGGCTACTGCTGTCAGTGTGGCGACGGTTATCATGCCGGGAAGGGGATAGGAGCTTGAGGCGGAGGAGAAGACGCGGTGGGCGGGGTTTGGCGACGGGTATCATGCTCAGTCGGAGCGAGGGACGGCCTCGGACGGCTGGGAGGGGAGGGGCTGCGGGCAGAGGCGCGGCGCGGCGCGGGCACGGGCCTAGTAGGAACGTGCAGTACGTGTTAATGCTGGAGTAGTTTGCCAGAGTTGCTGCGGTGTCTAGAATGCAGTCTTTGGGAGCAGGCCGCGGTGGAGCGTACGCGCGTTGTCGCCGCCCGAACCGCGGCTTGCGCTGCCCGTCGCCGCAAGTCGCTGTAAGATCAACGTCGAAACACAGCTAAACGCGGATGTGTACAGAATGAGCTGCATAACGCTCTGCCTGTGGCCCGCGCTGCGCGGGGGCACGGGGTAAATGGCGGGCAACGGAGATACTCGTGCACCCTGAAACGTCGCTCTCGTGCGCGCCGCATAGCACCGACTGACACAACGCTCTAAATACAGTAGTATAGCAATTGCGTGTACGCGTACCCTGGCAACACCGCGCCCGGAGGCGCTGACTGTGGCAACACTTCAGAGTTGACACATGACGCCCAGTGTAGTCGGCATAATAGCGACGAAGCTATGTTGTCCTGGAGCTTGTTGCTAGAACGGGGTGGCTACAGGCCGCGCCCATGACGTTTCCATCGCCGCTGTCTTCAAACTCAGCGGCATTCAATGTCCAGCTGAGCTGCCAGAGGACTCTATAAGGGATCGGCTGCTCCGGAGCAGTCCTGAGGAGCTGCCGGGGGGCCACTTGGCAGAGCCCCGCCGAGACGCAGATGGAGGAATCGGCGTTCGTAAGCTCCACGGAGCAGCTTATACCGACGTCATTGAGGCGCGTGCTAGTCGTCGGCGCTGGCGTAGCCGGGCTGCAAACATGCCGGCAGCTTCTCAAGCTGGGGCTCAACGTGCTAGTTTTAGACTCCAACGACGGTAAGGAGGGGGGCAGCATCTCGGGCGGGGCCGGTCCGGGTGCTAGCAAGGCGTCCACGACGGGGGTTTGTGGGGGCTGACACGGCGTGCCACGCTGGAAAGTCCCCGGTGCCCACGTCGCCTGGGCGACAAGCTTCTAGACTCCGCCTCTAGTCCACGGCGCCTGGGGCGCATGGGTTTGTTGCTTGAGCACTCAACACTGGGTTCCTTGAGCACTCAACCTCGGGTTCCAACCTTTGACTGAGGCTCTCTTGCTGCCCCCATCCCTTGCGGTGCAGACCTCGGTGGCGTCTGGGTCCGGTGCGTGGGCCAGTGGGCAGAGCGGCAGTCGGGGCCAACTCTGGAACTGGGAGTCTTTCGGGATGCCAGCGGGAAGATACGGGGGGCTGCAGCTCTCCGGGACGGCGGGGGAGGGGCCATCCTGGCTGCATGAAGCTCGTCTAGGGGGGAGGCGCATCCCGGCGTGGGAGGCGCTCCCCACGGCCAGTGCAGTGCAGCAAGCTGGCGTTTCTACACGATGACCATCGGCTATAGCCGTGACAGCCGCGGCTCGTCGTTAGCTGTGACATTGGGCAAGCCACACCACAGACCGTGCACAGCATGGGAAGCAGAAATGCGGAGCAAGTGCCGGCAGGAGACGGAGATGCGAGAGGGGCACTGGTGGCTGCGCCGCTTGGGTTACCGGGCGGCACGCTACGGCGCACAACTAGGAGCGACTAGGTCCTGCCACACAGCTGAGCTCCACCTGTTGCCGGGTGCTGTTGGTCGTTGGTCCACCCGCTGCGGACCAGGGGGCCCAGTACCCCTGGCGGAGCCACTGCGTGGTCACTGTGCGAGCCCCACTGTGCGAGCCCCACTGTGCGGGCCCCACTAAGCGGCACTGTTTGCAAGGCCGGCGGAGGGGGCGCGCACGAGAATGGGCGGGGCAGGCTGAGCCAGGGGTGCACTGCTTGACGTTCGCCTGCGGCTTACGACGCCTCCATCCTCCTTTCCTCCCACCGTCCTCCTCCTCAGGAACTACGTCGGGTTTGGCCTGCAAGGCGAGTTTGCAGACCGTCTGGGGATGGCAGGGGCTCCGGGGTGCAGATGTGGGCTGCGGACACGGCCTAACTCGCCGTGAACCGAACGCTGCTCCCGCTCCCCGGGTTGTAGACGGCCGGCGGGCCATGAGCAGGCACCGCCTGCCCGGTGCCCCACCCACCCAAGCATGGGCCCGAGTGTGCAGGCCACACGGCTCGCCCCTCTCCTTCGCACCCTTCCGCCCCGCGCCCGCGCTTAACCATCCCGGCTCGTCCCATGCTCGTCCCGTGCTCGTCCCATGCGTGCAGTGCCCTGGAAGCTGTACCAGTTCCCCGAGTTCCCCTGGCCCAAGGACCTGCAGCCCAGCAGCGAGTACCCCACGGGGCAGGAGGTGCAGGTCAGGCGGGGGGGGGGTGCTGTGGGAATGAGAAGGAGGTGGGGCAAGACAAGGGGCAGGTTTGGGCGGGTGCTGGGGAGAGCAAACACTGCGCTGTGCAGGCTCTCTAACGAGGCTGCACCACGGACAAACGGACATCTCCCCACCGTTATGTCCTGGGCTTGACGTCACTTCCGCTCGAAACCCCATATGCCCCCCCCTCGCTCAGGAGTACATCCGCGCCTACGCCGCCCGTTTCGACCTGCGGCGCCACATCCGCTTCTCGTGCAAGCTGCTGCGGCTGCGCTGGTGCCACGTCAGCCGCACGTGGGACGCGCTGTACGCGGACACGGTAGCGGAGAAGTTCTATAAGGCGAGGAGCGGGGGCCGGAGGGGGTTGGGAGAGCGTGTCGGTGTGTTATGAGGGTCTGCGTCGGGATGCGTCAGCGGGTGTTGAGTTCAGCGACGAGGCCCAGGGCGCGTACCGGCGTGCAGCCCTACCTGCCTTAAAACCTTGCTGCCGTACGCCGTACGCAGGTCAACGTGGACTACGCGGTCATGTGCTCGGGCATCTACTCGCAGCCGTACATCCCGGACTATGAGGTGGGTACCGCATCGATCCGGGCGTTAGTGGGCATGGGGGCACGAGGGACGGGCCAACCCTGTGGCTGCCCCTCCCACCGCCGCCGGCACGCGCACAGCTTCCACACCTGCCTGCAGCCCGTGCTGTCCCCGCGACCCTTCACCCAGCTTCACCGCCCCAGGGTGCCGGTGCCGGCTGCCGCTACCTGCCGTCCATCTGTGTACGCCCCAACGCCCGTCCCTCCGCCTTCCACCCCGCCTCCCCCCCAGGGCGCCGACTCGTACGCCGGCATCCAGCTGCACGCCAAGGACTTCACCGACCTCACCCTGGCCAGGGGCCGCCGGGTGGTCATCGTGGTGCGTGGGGTGCGGTGGGGGGCGGGGCGGGGCGGGGCGGCCTCGGGCCTGGGCTCGTCGTGCCATGAGGAGGCTACCGGTACTGGTACAACTCTCAACACCTGCACGCTACAATCCCGCCCGCCAACTACTTACTATCCCTCGCGCCCGCCCACCCGCCCCCCAGGGCGCCGGCAAGACGGGCCTGGACTGCGTGTCCTCCCTGGTGGCCGCAAACACAGCCGCCAGGTGTGTGTGTGTGTATGTGTGTGGGGGGGGGGGGCTGCAGTAAACCCAGCTTATAAACTGAACTCCTGCCGCTGCCGCTGCCGCTGCCCCCCCCCACGTCAGCGTGACGCTGCTGTACCGCCAGGCGCACTGGCCCGTGCCGAGGCGGATGCTGGGGACGTCGGTGAGCGGCCAGGGGGGGCGGCGCGGCGGGGCCGGGGTGTGGGAAGGGATGCGCAGCTGAGACGGCATGCGCTTCGTCCGCCTGCTTGCAGGGAGTCCCATCTCCCTCCTCCCTTCCCCCCTCCTCACCTCTCGCTCCACCCCCCACCCCCCCCTCTCCTGCCCCTGTCAGGTCCGCTACCTCATGTTCAACCGAATGGCATCCAATCTCATGCCGCCCTACTATACGGCCGGCCCCGCCCAGCAGATGGGGGCGCGCGCCATGGCCCCCATCAAGCGCCTCTTCTGGAGCACCATCGAGGTGCGAGATCTGCAGTACACGACGTGATCTGCATGTGTGGTCCTGGCGGGTCACACGTTCTTACCCCGTCTTGCCTAACGCTTACCCTTCTTGGTGGTGGATCCTGTCGTACAGTCCGTGATTCTGCGCAAGTTCCAGATCACGGAGCAGATGCGGCCGCGCGTGCAGCTGCCCACAGACCTCTTCTACGGCGGGCAGATCCTGGATAACTCCATGGACAAGCTGATCCGGGGGGACGTGATCACGACGGTCAAGGGTGAGTCAGGCGGGACGAGCGTCCTTGCCCGACAACATCCATTGGTGGACGCGACCATCTCCTAGTTACTCTAGTTACTCCTCATCCTTGCTCCCATCACCTCCTTCTCCCCCCTCTCTGGCGCAGGCGAGATCAACCGCTTCGTACGCAACGGAGTCATCCTGCAGGTGGGGCCGGACGGGCAGGCCAAGCGGGGCCCGGGCGGGTCGACATGGTAACGTACGGGCGCAGGCGCAGGGATGCACACGTGACCCATTCACACATGTTGTCCCCCTGCCTTTCCCCCTCCGTCCCCAGGACGGCAACTTCGTGGCGGCCGATCTGGTGCTGTACTGCACCGGCTACCTGAAGACGTACGAGTATCTGGAGGGGGACATGCGCGCCAAGCTGGACCTCCAGGCAAGGGGGTGCACGGATGGGGGAATGGATGGGTGGATGGGTTGTGCAGGTAAAAGGGGAGGCGGGGTAGGGGGGTGATCGCACAGGGGAGAGGGTGAGCAAGGGGTGCCAGGAGGGAGCAGGGTAGCCTCCACGCGTCTTAACACGCTCGCCCGCCCGATCGCCACCGCAGAAGGACGGCCTGTACCTGTACCGCAACTGCCTGCCGTACGCCGTACCGCACCTGGCGTTCGTGGGCAGCGAGGTCTCCACATACAACAACATCCTCACCGATGGGCTGCAGGTTGGACGGGGCGAAGGCGCTGCGCTTACACTACAGCCCCTGCAGGGGTGCCCGCGAAACCCAGGCCCGACATGCGCGCTCGGGGGCCGCCACCTAGTCGCCATCTTGCACCCGGCCTCCGCTTCGCACAGCCAACTCACCCTTGCCCGGCCCTCGGCGGCTCCCTAAGCCTCCACCTCGCTTCAGCCTTCCCCCCCTCCCCTTCCTACTCCTCCCCTTCCTCCTAGTAGTACATAGTACCTATGCATGCAAGGATTCCCTGGCGTCGGCGCGATCCCGCTCAGCAACAACTCCCCCTCCTCCCCCTCTTCCGGCCCCCCCTCCCAGGCGCTGTGGCTGGCCAACGTGCTGGGCGGCCGCGTCAAGCTGCCGCCGCCCACCCTGATGGCGGAGGACGTGCGGGCGCAGCAGCGCTGGCGGCGCGCCGTCATGCCCGCGCAGCGCAGCCGCGGTTCCGTACTGATGCTGTACATGATGCAGTACCACGACCAGGTACGGCAGGCCGTACTGCGCGTCAAAGGGTGCAGCGAGGCCGGGCTGGCCACGTGCCGCTGCGGCCGCAGGGCCGCGGCCAGTGCCATGGCATGCCTGGCCAGCCAGCCTAGCACGCTATGTGCCAAAGCGCATTCCGCTCAAGCACCTTCTCCTGCTGCCGTTCCCTATTCCGCTTCCCCCACTTGAAGCCCTGCTCACCTGCCCCCTCGGCCCCATCCCCCGCACTCCCGCCCCAGCTGCTGGAGGACGTGGGCGCTGCCACGCGGCGCAAGGGCCTGAACGCGCTGGCCGAGTGCTGCGGCAGCTACACGGCCGAGGACTACACGCCGCTGCTCAAGGTGCGTGCTGTGCGGCGCTGTGCGGCGCTGTGCGGCGCTGTGCGCTGCGCTGTGCGGCGCTGCGCTGCGTGCTGTGCCGTCGGCCCCTGCGCTGTGCTGCGCCCTTGTGGTGCGCCTAGGCCTGGCTGCAGGCAGGGATGGCGTGTCGTGGCACGGCCGACTCGAAGCATGTTGTTGCTAAGTCTATTCTCTGCTTTTGCTTAACTCTCTGACCTCTTGTTGTGTGTCCTTTTAACGGCAGGGCGACTCGCCCATCATTCCGGGGCTGGTGGGGGCCGAGGAGCTGGCGGCGGCGGGCCTGCAGCCTGCGGCTCTGGCGGCGGGCCGTGGGAGCAGGCGGGAGCAGGGCGGCGGCGGCGGCGGCATGCCAGGCCTGGGCGCTGGCGGCGGCAGCGGCGGCGGGTTCGGGAACAGCCACGGCCACCCCTACGGGAACGGCAACGGTAACTCAACCGCCAACGGTTACAGCAACGGCAGCAGCGGCAACCACCCCGGCAGCGCGCTGTACGGCAGTGGCAGTGGCGGGCCGTACAGCAACTCAACCGGGGTGGCACCAGGCGCCGCCAGTGCGGCGGCTCCCGTTGACGTATGCTGTACGCACGGGCACAGCAGGCTGTACAGACACAGCCGGGGCGCCACGCAGTACAAGGGCGGCAGCGGCAGCGGTTACAACGGCTACGAGGCGGATCACGGCAGCCCCACGCAGCACCATCCGCGCAGCCTGCGCAGCCACTCCAACCCCTTGCACCGCGGATCTCGCGGCCAACCGTCAACGCCCGCCGCAAGCAGCGGCGGCGGGCGCCGCCACTCTGGCGACAGCCCAACGGCTCAGCCCGATACCGGCAGCGCCGCCGCCGCGTGCGGCGCATGCGGCGGTACCAGCACGTGCGACGGTTGCCACTGCGCCGGCAGGCCGTACGGCGTTCCCGGCATTGGCCCGGCGAGCATGCGGCGGTACGGCAGCCACCCGCAAAACCTGGCCGGCGGCGCGATGGCGGCGTCGTCGCTGCCGTCACCCGGCGGCCCCCTCTCCAGCTCGGCGGTCGGCGCCAGCGGCAGCGGCGGCCGTGGCGGCGCCGCCAGCACGGGCGCTTACGCGGGTCGGCGGAGCTCTTGCTCGTCCGAGCTGCCGGTGTTGTCAGCGCACGGAAGGTGCGGGGCCCTCGGGGGGATTCGGCACGGCTGCACGGGCGGTCAGCGAGCGGCCCTCGGCCCTGCGGTCCTTTCTGCGTCCTCGCGTTGTCGCCCTCATTACCTTCGTAGGCATTCACCACCCCTTGCCGTCTCGCCGTCGAACCTGCCCTCGTTGTCCGCCCCCACGCCCAACCACTGCTCCTCCACGCCCAACCACCAACCCCAGGTCCACGGATGTGAGCGGGGAGAGCTTTGGCCTCGACGCGGCGCCCGCCGGCTTCCCCTCCCCCTCCGCCAGGCAGTCCCACAGCAGCCGCGGCCGCCGCTGCCGTACGGCCTCTGGCCTCGCGGCCGTTGCCGCCGCCAGCCACGCCGCCGCCGCTGCCGCTCTTGGCGGCGCCGCCAGCGCCGGCGGAGGCCAGAGCGCTCCGCAAGGGGCAGAGTGGGGCCCTCCCGCCTACCCACATGCCTCCCACCCGTACGCTCACTCGCCGCCCCAAGGTCGCCACCCGGGCCTGCCGTACGGTCCGGGCGCCCACCACAACCACGTGCCCGGGCCGTACGGACCCGGACCGGCCCACGTGGGCCCGACCCACTTGGGGCCGAGTCAGCATGTCGGCGGCGCCTGCCCTCCTCTACCGCCCCACCCGCATCCACACTTACATGCTCAGCACCTGCCGTCACATCCGCCTCGGCCTCGCTCGCCCAAGCACGGCAGCCCTCGTGGGGGCCGCCCAGTCGGGATCACGGATCCCGCGTACGGCGGCAGTTGTGGCGGCGGCACCGACGGCAGCCTCGGCGCTGACGGGTCACCGTCAGGCTCGCACCGCCAGCGGAGCAGCCCGCATATGCCCGCAGTTTTTACGCCGCCGCTGGCAATAGTCACCGGCGGCGGTGGCGACAGCACTGCGTGTTTCTGCCAATCCCCACAAGACCGCACCGGCGGCTGCGCCTGCGGGCCCGCCAGCCCGACTGCCGTCGCCGTTGCTGGCGGCGGCGGCGGCCGCTCCAAAGAGCCGTCGCCGCGGTTCCAGCCGCTGGCGTCGCCGTCGCGGCTCTGCCGCCGGGGTGCGCCGGAGGCGGAGGCAGGGCCCGAGGAGGAAACCCTGTCGTCAGCGTTACGAATGACGCCGGTCAGCGGCCTTCCTAGCGGAGGTCCCCTACTGTCTAGCGGCGGCGGCGTCAACAGCACTTGCGGCGGCGGCAGCACCGGCGGCGGCGGAATGGGTGGGATCGGCGTCCGCTTGGCGGACGCCGTCTCGGCCCTTGGCCTGCCTGCCCGAGGCAGCAGCGCGCCGGACCATCCGTGCGCAGCGGTCGATGTGCTGTCGCCCGCCGACGGCGCCGCCAGCGGCAATGGCGGCAGCGGCAGCCCTACGACGGCGTCGGAGGAGGAAGCGTTCCGCCGCGGTAATGGTGCTGCACTTGCCGCCACCATCGGCGGAGGTGGCGTAAGCCCGTACGAGGGGCCAGGCGGCGTCGGCCGGCCCCAGAACCTGAGCCTCGACGAGCGACGGCGGCCGCCGGCGGCGGCGGCAGTGCCAGCAGCGCCGGGGCTCTCTGAGGTCCGGGAACGGCCGCTGACGGCGGCGGAGCTGGCGGCGGCGGCAGTGGATGCGGTGTCGGCGCTGGCGCTGACCGTCACCTCCGTCAGCGACCCCAGCCACGTGCTCAGCGGCGCCAGCCATGCATCCACGCGTCGTGCCAGCGTCTGCAGCGGCAGCGGCGTCCTCGACTCCACCGACAGCTTTGCTGCCGCCAGCCGTCAGCGGCTGCAGCCACCGCCGCCGCCGTCGGCGCTGCAGGACGCCGCCGACGTGCCGTCGCCCTGGACTTCCGCCGCCGCGCCGCAGGAGGAGGAGGAGGAGGAGGCGGGGTCGCAGCCGACCCACACGGCGCCGACCCACATCCCGACCCACATCGCAGCCGCGACGCACGAGCCGCCACGGTCAGCCTCACTGGCGGCGTGGCAGCGCAGCAGCACCACTGCTGGATCCACTGGATCCGCCGCGTCCGGTGCCGCCGCCGCCGCTGCCGCCGCCGTTGCCAGGCAGCAATCGTACGGCCGCAGCCCGCAGCCCGACGAGCAGTTCTCCGTGGCCGTCAGGACCCCCTCCGGCACCGGCGGCGGCGCCGCCATCAGCGTCGGCGCAGCCGCCGCCGTCGTCGCCACGGCGTCGTACGACGAGGAGCTGTCGGCGTTCGACATCCCTATGCGAATGCGTCAGTCGTCGGCGGGACGGGGCCCGTCGACCAGTGGTGTCAGCAGCTATAGTACCGGGGCCAGCGACGGCGGCAGTGGCGGCGGCGGCGGCGCCGTCAGCGCGACGGCGGCGAACAGGGGCTCGCTGGACTTCACGGCGTCTGGCGGCAGGATGCTGACGTCGCCAACGCTCCTGCCGCCCGCTGCCGCCGCGGGGGCGGTCTGCGCCGCGGCCAGCCCGCCGCCGCCATTCGCCGCCGCCTCAGGGTCATGGGTTGCCGCGAGCCGTAGCCGTGGCAGCCCCACCGAAGTACCGCAGCGAGTTACGCTTACGCAGCTGTCACAGCCGCGGCGCAGCGGCAGCGGCGCCGCCAGCGGTCTTTCCGGCCCCGCGGCAGACCCCGGCAATGAGCCTGGCAGCCTGCTGAGCACGCAGCAGCTCGGCGGCCCTTCATCTTCCGCGTTTGCCCGGGCCGCTGATGTGCCGTACAGTGGCGCTGCGACTGACGCCATGACGTCATTTGGTACGACGATCTCCCTTGCAGCGGGCTTTGCGACGCTTGCCAGCAGCCCCATGGGCCCATCGCCCACGGCCCCCGCAACCAGCCGCACCGGAAGCGGCGGGCTCTTGCAGCCGCCGGCCCTGCCCAGCCTCCCGACTCTCCCTTCCAACGCCTTCCCGACGCCGCCTTTGCTGGTCCGGACCGCGACCGCGGAGGCAGTGGCGTCGCCGGGAACTGCCTCTCACAACTACACTCTTGCGCTCTGGGGCCCCAGCGGCGGCGGTGTGGGGACGCTGCTGACCGGCGGCGGCGGAGGCCACAGCAGCGTCGCAACGGGAGACAGTGGCTTTGGCGGCCTGCTTAGTAATCCATGCCACAGCGGCGAGTACGACTGCGCCCACGTGGATATGGCCTCGCCCGTCGTTTCGGGGTCCTTCGCCATGCCGTACCGCCACGGGGAACCTGAAGCGGCGGCGGCCGAGGCGGTGGGGAGGGAGGCGCTGGCGAGTGCGCTGGCCGCGCGAGGTGGGGTGGCGGTGCCTATCGGGCTGGACGCGTTTGGGCCCCGGACGTAACACGCATAACGGGCAGCACGTCGGAAGGGCAGCTATGACTGTGCCGGGCAAAGGGGTGCAGGAGAAGGGTGAGGTGACGGCGATGGCTGGCGAGGCCGAAGCTTCGAACACAGGTCGGACAAGTCTTGTTTGTGCTCGGAACAGCTGGTGGCTCCTGACCCGGCTCGTACCTGCTCACCGGGTTCTCCTGCACGACTCTGAGCCGCATAGAGGCTACGGTAAGACGGTTACGGTCAAGGAATGAGTACTGATGCTTGCAAACGCGTTTACGCAGACGGGAGCTTGTGAGGTTGGATGCCTGCCCCTCTGCTCGACCCTTGGAACGTTTGGGTCGGGGCAAGTGCTGGGCAGCGAAGTCTTGTGTGTCTGGCGATTGATGTGTCGAGCCCGCGTGCCACACGGCTGCCAGTGGATGGCAAGCGGGGACACTGGCAGTCCCTGTGTGAATGCAGTGGGTGATGAGATGGGCTGCACTGGGTGGGGTGCGGTCCTCCCGTGGGCCGTGGAAAGGCGTGGGAGGATTCTTCTTGTGGGTGTGTGTTGCCTCGCAGCTTGGCGTGTCGAGCATGTGTGTGGCACGACGGCCTCTTGACAAGCTCGGGGCGGTGAACTGATGTCTCACAGTGGGTTGGATTCAGGTGCCCTTCAGGTCTGGCCTACCGTTTCAGTAGCGGCGGTTGGCTTGAGGCGCTCGCTGGGCCTGCAACAGGCCCGTCATACTGTTGTTTGATGTGGTGACTTCTTTATACGTAGAACCTCGGCTGCGATTGTCCGAACGGTGGCCTGCTCGAGTAATTTGCAATTGCCCAATCGCTGAACCAGCCCGAAACGTGACGCCATGGGAACCGTGGCCGTGTCTGGGGCCGTGCTGTTTGAATCTCTGTAGGCTCATCCTAAAGGCTCCTGGTGAAGCCCGCTGGGAGTGCAATCTGCCGCCCGGGGCTCTCAGTCTGTCCACTGGGAAGAGGTGGTGGGGTGATCTTTATGCAGGTGGGCAAAGTGTGACTTTGTTTGCGCCAGGGATACCTCTCCTAGTCTCGAAGCTTCTGCTGTGGGTTCAGTGCTGCAGCTATGCTTGAGTGAGTCGTTGAGTGCCTCGTCCTCACACTGGTCACATCAACTCATGCCCCAAGGAACCGCAACCGACATCTCTGAGCAACATGGGCCCTCTTGGTGGGGCCGTTGCTGCTCTGACATGGATTCGGGTTCCCTGGATTTCTGGATGGTCCTCGTGGGACACTCCTGCCGAAATTGTGGATCTGTGGTCCGTGGTACACGCTTTGCATGCTGTGCTGTGCAGTGCGTCCTATGCTGGGAATGTGCGACGCAGGGGGCTTGTGACTGTGATTGTTCCGCAGCAGGCCGGGCGCTCGGCTATTGATCGCAGGGGGCGGGATGCATGTACCGGAAACGGACTGGCGGCACAACAACGTGATTGGCAACCCGCTGCAAACGCGGTTGTGTGTTTACGATGCGTAGGGTGGGCGCGTGATACGTATAAGTGTATAATCAGGGTTCATTATTCACGATCCCTGGCAACCGTCACAGCATCACATGGCAACGCTTGTCTGACAGTCTGAGTAAGCTCGCTGCAAGGCTGGGGCGCGTTGTCGGCTGGAGCCAAGGCAAGGCGAACGTTGCACTCTCCGTTCCTAAAGGCCTCAGCACCATCATCATCATCATCATCATCATCATCATCATCATCATCATCATCCAAGTGCTCAGCCGCTTTGATCGGTCGGAGCGGTAGGCGCCATTTCTTAAGGCCTCATGCATCATCGTACCGTGCGTACGGCGTACCCGATACCCGATACCGCCCACCCCCGGGGTATCCTCAACACATCATCGCTTGCCTTACGCCTGCCAGTGCACACCCCAGATCCCAACCCGCATATCTTCTTGTCTGCTTGAGCCCCTTCACCGCACATGCCTTCCGGCTTCGGTGATCCCCGCTGCCCCCCCCATGCCCCTGCTGCCTCCGGGCGCCCGAAGGATTTGCCCACCATTTATCTCCAACACGTGTGACACTCCTTGGCCCACCTCGCCAGCCCCCTGCCCATCACACGTCCTTGCATCCATGCTGAGGGCCTTGCTTCCTCCTTCCCGCCTACCCACCCTCCCTTACGCACCAATGGGTACTCTAGCGAACGATTCCCTTGGACAAGCGGGGCGCCCCCATGGGGGCGGAAAAGGGCTGAGCCCCTCACCCATCTGCTACGCGACCCATTCCCCGTGGTAACCGTGGGCGCACTATAATCCAACCGAGTTTTAACGCGTTGATAGCAGGTTGTCGGGGGACTCGCAACCCTCGGCACAGACTTAGCTGCCCGGTCGTATCTACACGGACACGGCTCTGTCAGGACACACTATGGGCTACGGCAAAGTGCAGCCGGCTGACCGAACTAAATCGGCGAGCAAAGACGCAGGCGGTGCCTGGGCTCACTTCTAGGACCAGCGCTGAGGCTCAGCGGCTGGGTCGAGCGAAGGCTCCTCGGGAAGTCGTCGGATGGCACAGAGACTGCGCCGCAGGCGCTAGAGGCAGCAGAGCAGCAACACTCTAGTAGTTACAGTCACAGCAGAGTAGATCCGCAGCAAGTAGTGCTTCCGACTTGCCAGTCGGAAGCTGGGCGTTCGCCTAAGTCGCCCCGATCGGAAGGGCTCTTTGCCGTACCTCAGGTGCTCATGCCACGTGTCTCACGAGCCAAACCCTGGTGTCACAACCCTAGTCTCAACCCTAGACGTAACCTCCGGCGCCAACCAGCAGACCAACCACAAACCTCCAGCACCCTACCTCAACTCCAAACCGGCAACCATACTGTGACAGCGACGGTACTGTGCTCTGTCAGCTGTCAGGACACACTATGGGCTACGGCAAAGTGCAGCCGGCTGACCGAACTCCCCCCCTTGGCGACTCTAGAGCCAACAACGCGAAGTCAGGCGGCCTCGAGGCCACACGCTAAGTCAGAAGCAGTTCGCTCAGGCTGTACACAACAGTTCCCTCCAGCAGAGAAACCTCAATCCTCCCCCATGCTCGCTAAGAGTCCTCACCAGGCTACAGCCAGCAGAACTCAGCTCCCTCGGCTCACCTCCCTATCTACGCATGCACCCAGTGCCCAGCGCGTCCCTTCCCGATACCCCTCATCAGCTGCGCCCTCAAGGTCGCATCCCGGAACACTAACAGCCAAGCTCCAGGCTTTCCGTTGACGTATCCACAGGTGTCTCCAGTGATGATGGCCAGCCGCTCGTCCTCCGTGAAGGCGTTGAGCAGGGCGGCCCATGCGTCCGGCGGGGCCGTAAGCATGCGCCGTGGGATGAAGGCCACGACTAGCGGCACCATGGCGACGGCCAAGGGCAGCCAGAAGGGCAGAAGCTCCGGGTGCGGAGCAGAGATGATGAGCCAGGACTCGCCGGGCGTGGCGAGGCGGCGGTAGGTCCCAGGTTGTAGGGGATCCAAGCGGGGCCAGCCCGGGGCCTCGGTGGCCCGGCCCCCGTTGGCGCAGACGGAGTAGCCTCTCGCGCGGAGCGCGTTGGCCAAGGTCTCGTCGCCGGCGCACGGGTCCAGAATGACGGGCGATCGGCTTGCGTCCAGGTGGTCCAGAAGCAGGTTGAGCGCCTCCTCAGCGGGCGCAGGGTGCGTACCCGTGGGAAAGGACTCAGGCAGGCTGGAGGCCAGCCCGGGCACGGAGCGCAGCTGCAGCAGCGCAGCAGCTCGGGCGCTTGGCGAAGACAGGTCCCAGGTGTCGGGCAGGACTAAGGGCGGAGCCCCAGCCGCCGTGACGAGGGCCGTGGTGGACGGTTGAGCGCATGCTTTGGCTGCTCGCAGAGTCAGGCGCTCCGCGGTGCCGTCAGTGTAGCGCGCCTCAATGGGGCGAGAGTGCGGCTCGTCCGACTTGTAGTGCAGGGTGCCCCTACGGTTCACGAAGGTGTTGGTCGCGGGGTCTCGGACCTTGCGGGAGCAGGGAACGCCCTCCAGCGCTTTGGCCTCGCTGAGCCGACGGCGCGCTTGGGCGGAGGGGAAGATCTGCGGCTGCGGTGCCTCGCGCGGTACGGGGGCAGGTAGCTGATCAATCGTTGCCGGTGTCACGCCGCGGGCATGGCAGTCGGGACAAGTCCAGGTACCGCGGGGCACGCGCTGGAGCGGGGGTCGAAGGCAGTACAGGTGCCAGCCGGTGCCGCACCCGTCGCACATGACCATCTTGGACTCGTCGCCTGGGAAGGCACAGATCTCGCAGGGCAGGTCCAGCGGCGGCACCGCGATGCGGGGATCGACGATTGGGTCCAGGTCTTGGAGGTGGCAGGGAGCAAGGTTGCTCACGTGCTCCTTGCGGATGGTGCCGTCGCGGCCCGTCAGCTCGGCAACTCCCTCTGGGCTCACGGCCACAATGCGGAGCACGGTGTCGCGGACGGGCAGTTGGAGCGTGTTGTTCTGATTGCGCAGGATGACGTAGACGTAGTCGCCCACGTTGAATTTGGTGAAGCGGGGCTTGTAGCCGCCAGCTCGCACGCGGGCGTAGTTGTGGCGGTCTCGCCATTGCGCCGTCAGCAGGTTCTGGCCGTTGAAAGGCGCGGCCTGTTGCACGTTGTGTGAGCGCAGCATGACGAGTTGGTCGGCCCGTTGCGGATCGGCCTCAGGGTCGATCGCCTCTGCCCACAGCTCGGCGGCGCCGAGGGGCACAGCAGGCGGTGCGCCGTACATGAGCTCAAACGGGGACTTGCCGGTGGACTTCTGAGGGGAGCAGCGGTAGCCCATCAGGACCCAAGGCAGGTACTCGTCCCAGCGCTCGGCGGAGGCGTACTGAGCGCAGTACTTGCGCAGAGAGCGTTTGCAGACCTGCACAACCCTTTCCGCAGCGCCGTTGGCCTGCGGGTGGTTGGGCGACGTGTGACGATGGTCGATGAAGCATTGTTCGAGCAGGGCGGCAAAGGCGCCTTGGAACTCGGTGCCTCCATCGGTCACCACCTCGGCGGGCGCCGAGAAGCGGGCTAGGACGTTGGCTAGGAAGGCGTTGGCCACCTCCTCCGAGCCCTTGGAGCGAAGCGGGATCATCTCCACGTGCTTGGTCCAAGCCTCGACGCAGACCATGACGTACTCGTAGCCGGAGCTCGTGCGAGTGAGGGGCCCAGCCAGGTCCACGTGCCAGCGGAAGAAGGGCCCGCGGATTGGCAGGGGGTGCAACTCGGGCGGAGTGACGTTACCGACGGTGTTGGCGCGATCGCACAGGGGGCAGCGCTGAACCACATACTCGACATCCCTGGACATGCCTTGCCACCAGTAGCCGTTCTGGACCAGGCACAGGGTGCGGCGAGCTCCCCAGTGCCCCAGGCGGTGGTGGGCCTCCTGGATGATGGCTTGGCGGCGCTCAGGTGGGGGTACCTCGCGCATGGTGCTGTTAGGCATGCGGCGGTACAGGCGGTTGCTCCGGTCGTCGAAGCGGTAGTTGATGGCGCGACGCGCCACCCGTCTAGCCGCTTCTCCGACAATGCCGGCGGGGCAGGTGCCCTGGGCGAGGTAGTGGAGCAGTTGCTTGTCCTCCCAAGGGTCGCAGTAGCGGGACTCCTGTGCGTCGGCGGCGGCCGAGACCAGGGCAGAAGTCCAGTGCTCGTTGGATTGGTGGTGCTGCAGCGCGGTGGTGACCAGGGCTGCAGGCTGCGCCGCTGTGTTGTTTTCAATCTCCCTACCCCCCCCCAGCGGGGCAGCCGGTGGCGCCTGCTGAGGTGGCATGCGAGCCATGTGGTGCGGGGTGACGAAAGCGCGTTGAAGGGCTTGTGCGCAGAGAAGGATGCGTGCAGCAGCTGGAGTCTGCAGACCCTGCTGCAGGGCGTCGATGGCGGAGGGCACGGCGAGGGTGCCGTCGTTGCGCCGCTCCAGCAGCGAAGCAGGCTCCAGGCCGGTCAGGGCGGCTATCTCCTCTGGCAGCAGCGGCGAGGGCACGGCCGAGGCGGTGGAGGCTAGCTGGATAGTGGCGAGGTTGCCCGGCGGGAAGACGGTGACGGGGCGACCCGGCACGTCGCAGGCCGAGTAGGGCTCGCTGAGGGGTGCCTCGCAGAGGGGCAGGCGGCGCGAGGGTGCCGCTGCAGCTGCCGAGAGGTTACCGGGGCTCCAGGCACCAGATGTTGCCACCTTGCGCAGGTGCTCGGGGGCCGCGAGGTTGGTGCAGAAGGCGCGCAGCGAGTGCTGGGCCCTGCCCATGGCAGCGGTGTCCAGCGTGAGGCAGGTCCCGAAGGGCGTGTCCGCAGACGCTGGAGGCTCGCGCTCCAGCAGGAAGCCGGGCGGGAGTCGGGGTTGCAGCTCTTGGAGCCTGCCAAGGAGCTCTAGCACTCTATCTGGCGGAGCCAGGGTCGAGTCTAGGTTGCCGAGCACCAACCACTGCTGCCCTGACCTGGCGGAAGCAGCAAGGAGGTGGTCGTTGGTGAGCGGACCGGGCGGCAGCGCGGCCCAGGGGCTTTCAACGGCGGAGCCGCGAAGCTGTCGGGGAAAGGAGGCACGGAGCCAGCCCAGGCGGCGGCGCAGCAGCGAATGCTCTTGCGCGGGCGCGCCCAGGGTGTGATAACGGCGCACGGTCCAGCCTGCCCGGAGGCAGGCCTCGAGGCCCGTGGCGGCGGAGGTGCCGCACTCCACGATTACCAGCCCTTCCGTGAGGGCGTGCTCCAGGAAGTGGTGCGAGAGCAGACTGGTGTCGAGGGCGGCGGTGCGGCCCTCGGCAACTCGGCGGGGACGCGGCGGCGAAAGCGAGGTCGCCCGGAGGGCGTCTCGGGCCTCGCGCACGACGCGGTTGGCGGTGAGGTTGGCCTGTCGGGTCAGGAGCTGAGCCGCAGTGCACTCGGGGTCGGCGAAGCGCTCGACGGGGTCAGAGGCCGTGCCGTTGCCGCCAGCGAGCCACTCGTCGGGAGAGGGCGCGAGGGCGGAGCCCTGTCCCGTGACGGTGGCCAGCAGGGAGTACTCCTCGCGAGCGCGCAGCGCCAGGACTTGGACTGCAGACATGAGCGCCGTGGGTTGCGCCGAGGGCGTGACGGTCGGATACGGGACGAGCCGAGGTGGCGGCGGCTTGGCGTCGGAGTCCTCATCCATGCGGGCTCCAGAGCCATCAGCGCTCGAGGGCAGAGGCGAGCGGCTGAGGGTGTCAGCGTTATAGTGGAGCTGGCCTGGCCGATGGGCGACATCGAAGTCGTACTCTTGCATCAAGAGTGCCCAGCGAGCGTACTGCCCCACTAGGTTTTGGTTCTCCATCAGCCAGAGCAGGGGCGCGTGGTCGGTGACCAGGATGAAGCGTGGGCCTATCAGGTAGGGGCGCAGCATCTTCATTGCCCAGCAGGCAGCCAGCATCTCACCCTTGTAGGAGGTGTAGTTGCGCTCGTGCACGTTGAGTGAGCGCGAGATGCAGGCTACCATGTACTCGTGCCCTTCGTCATCCAGTTGGCCTAGGACGGCGCTGATGCCTACATTGGAAAAGTCAGTGTGCAGGATCAGTTGACGGTTGGGATCAGGCTTGCGCAGCAGCCGGTCGTTGGTCGAGAACTCGGCCTTGAGCTGGTCCAAGGCCTCCTGGTGGCGCGGCTGCCAGGTTTCGGGACCCCACGTGACGCCCTTCTTGGTGAGCTCGTAGAGCGGGTTGGCGATGCAGGCGAAGCGGGGGATGTAACAACGATAGTAGTTGCAGAGGCCGAGCAGGGCTTGGAGCTCGGTCAGCGAGCGAGGGGGCTGGATGGCTTGGATCGCAGCGACCTTGGCCTGAACCGGGCGGAGCCCGTCAGCGCTCACCATGTGGCCCAGGAACTCTATCTTGTCTGCCGCGACTACGGTCTTGTCGGGATGCAGCTTGATGTTGATCTCGTCCAACATTGCGAGGAACCGCGCGAGATTCTGCTCGTGCTCCTCTGCCGTACGGCCGGTTACTGCGGCGTCGTCGACAAAAAGGTACACGCAGTCCTGCAGGCCGTACTTCCGCACGTGGTGCGAAAGTACTCGCTGCCAAGCTGCCGTGGCGTTGACGGCGCCGTACATCAACCGTTTGTACCGCCAGCGGGTGTTGTTCCACCAGAACGAGGTCTTATCGCGATCCTCCTCGGCGAGCGGCAGTTGGTTGAACGCGGCGCGGCAGTCGCACTTAGTAATGAATTGCGCGCCCAGGATGCGATCGAACAGGTCTTCCGGCGCTGGCGGTCGGAAATAATCGCGCACGCTCGCTGCATTTATACGGCGCGCGTCCGCACAATAGCGGTACTCGTTGGATTCGTACGAACCATCAATTCCCTTCTTACGTGGCAGGGTTACATTCATCGCGTACTGCGTGGAGTTGGACGGCTCGATAATGTCGGCACCGTACAGCTCGCGGCACTTGGCATCCTCGACCAACCGCTCGGCAGCCGAATGTCGTCGCGGGGCTTCGAATATCGGGTTGTTGTGCTTGAGTTCGAGTCTCACCGGCCCCAACTCGCCTCTATAGCACCCGATGTCCTTCAGACTCCGCGCGAACAAGTGATCGTACTTGCCAAACAACACTCTCAGACCATCACGCTGTGCCTCGGTCATGTCCGGACGTATGCACAAGGTATAGCCTGCCTCCTGCTTGACTAAAGTGGAGTCTTTGGGCGGTGCCCTAGCCCCGTCGGGAGTCGTCACATTCGCGGGAGAAGGTCCAAGTACAGCTACGTCAGGCGGCTCTGTCGGCGGAGCCGCAGGCCTCTCTACACTAGATGCGTTTGCAGGTGCGGTGCCCGTGACAAAGGTGCTCGGTGGCTCTGCTAGAGGTGTGTCAGCCGAGGGAGAGCCCGCAGGCGGGGCCTGGGGCGGCGAGCGCCTCGCCGGCGGTGCCGGGTCGCGCAGCTGGATGCGCCGCATGGCTTGCTCCAGCGGGGGTGGTGGCGGGCGACTGCTCCAGCTGCGCCCAGCTCGGAGCCAGCCACTGCCCCCCCTGAGGGTAAGCCGGATGCGGGACGCAGTTGGGCGTCGCGTCCGACAACCGCCAGCAGCCCAGGAAGACCAGCATCACGATGGCGAAGGTGAAGGTCTTGTAGCTGTTGAGGCGCCAGCGCGCCGGAGTCGCCGACTTGGTGTTGGCGTCGGGCGGTGCGTACCTGGGCTTGGACACCTTGGCGCCCGCCGTGGCCGCCCAGCGCTCCGCCCGTTGCTGCAGGAACTGTCGCTTGACCAGGCTCAGGTACCGGCGACGCGCCTGCTCCATAGCAGCGAAGGCCTGCGCACGCAGCTCCTCCTGTCGGCGCAGCTCGCGCCTCGCTTGGCGGGCCAGCTTGCGGTTGATGCTGCGCGTGACGCGGCGCAGGATCATGCAGCCCAGCCTCCACTGGACGTGCTCCATCCAGTCATCCAGCTGCTCGTCTAGCTCCGCGTCATCATCAGACTCCTCCTCACTGCTGGTCGAGTGCCAGTCCTCATCCTCGGTGTCGGTGGTGTTGGCACCGAAGGTGTCGTACGGCTGCACGGGGCCGTAGACAGGGCTGGCCGCGATCAGGCGCGCGATGGCCCTGGGGCAGTGCGGGAGGGGAACCCAGATGCCGAAGGTGGTGGCGCCGTAAGCAATAGTGCGGGCACCGAGATCGCAGAGCAGGTGCAGGGCACGAGCGAAGGACACGCCGTAGACGTCATGGTCAATCAGGCCGCAGCCGGGGAGGAAGCAGGAGGCCTTGGCCCGCGACTCTGCACCGGCGGCGCCGGGAGCCGGGGACTCACCAGCCTCGAGGGGCTCCGCAGCGGGGCTGAGACCGGCGGCGCCGGGGCCGTTGATGCTGCGCTTGGCGGGGGTGTTGGCCTTGACCCTGAAGGGCAGCTGGCGCGGAGTCGCACAGTACCTGCTGTCGGGCAGCGCCTTCCCATCCCCCTCGCCGGCGGGGCCGGGGCCGGAGTCACCACTGGCAGAGTCGGGTTGCTCGTCCCCGGGCATGGCCGCGAGCGGCGGGGCCGGCTCGAGCAGCTTTGCAGACGAGGAGAGCTTGGACTCGGGCTCGGGCTCCGACTCGGACTCGGACTCTACCCCCCCCCTGCTCGAAGCCGGGGCTGACGCTAGGGCGCAGAAGCGGATGGCGTTGTCCGTGTACCGGTTGCAGAGCCAGAGCCGAGTGCGCCAGGAGGCGGTGTCGTCGACGGGGTAGCTCAGCCAGTACTCGTCGCCTGAGGTGCGGACGCTGATGTTTGCCCGCAGCAGGGAGAGGAATGGGCGCCCAAACACGATGCCGTAGGGCAGGTCCTCCACGGGCAGGACGGGTGCTACGGGCACTTGCACCATGATCGCTGCGGGTTCACCTGGGGCGCCGTCGCATCCCAGGGTGCCGTTGATGAAGATGCGTACGTCGCGTGCCGTGCGCTTGGTGGAGTAGCACGACTTCTTGACACCGCGCGCTCCGAAGACCTTGATCAACTCGTCTTCGTGGTAGAGACCGGCGGTAGTGACCGCTGTGTCTTGCAGCACGGCGACGGGAACGCCGTTGAAGAGGTCTTGCCGCATGAGGCAGCATGCCCCGGTGAGGCCCATGTCGACGCTGTACGACGCCGACGTGATGTCGAACCCCGCGCACGTGATCTCGATCTTGGGGAGGCCTTGTGACTCCCACCGGGATCGCTCGTTGTCGCCAAACAGCAGACCGGTGCACAGGTCGTTGCGGTCCATGGGCGTGACGTCGTCAGTGAGTGAGGACCCGTGGTAGCAGGCGGATGCCAGGACGCAGACGGGAGGCGGCGGCCTCGGCAGGGCGACCGCGGCTTCGCGTTCCGTATAGCGCTGATACGTGTCCGCGCAGCCTTCGCCGAAGATCACGTCTCCTACCATGATGGCCGAAGCCCGGCGCCACATGTAGGCCTGCTGGCTGGCCGGCAGGGCTTGGGGGTCCGAACCAGGTTGCTCGGCCGGTAGCGGAGGCACGAGGGCATCGCGGACTATTGGGGCAGGCAGCGGTGGCGGCAGGTAAGGGTACCGCGACGCCAGAGCCGCAGTCAGCACCGGGGCCTTGGGGGCGAGCTCGGCCCCCGCGGGACGCGGGCCTTGGTCCGCCGAAGCTGCCACCTCCGGAGCTGCGGGCGGAGCCCGAGTCGCGGGGATCGCGGTCGCTTGGCGCTTGGGCGAGGGCACCGCAGGCGGGGCTTGGGCGCCAGCCTCAAGCGCTTCTCGGTTGCGCACCTGGGCGCTGCCGCTGGGACCCGCCGCCGCGGCGTCGTGCTGGGGCGTCGCCGAGGTCGAGGGCCCGGCGGCTGCGGCAGGGGGCACCTCAGGGGGCCGGCTGCGCTCCTTGCGAGGCGGTGGCGGGGCAGGCTGAGGTGCCGGGAGCGGTCGCTGCTCCCGCCAGCCGATGGTCTGCCCTTGAAGGCGAGCCAGTCCCGGAGCTTACGGCACCAGTCGATGTACGCACCGATGAAGTAGGTACTGGAGTGGACGTGGCGCTCACTCTGGCGGTAGACGGAGACCCTGGGGCGATCTAGGTCGGGACCCATGCGCGCCAGCACCTCCTCCGTCCACCGGCACTCATGGCGAAGCTGCTTGTCACCTCGGTCGTACGCCTTGGCCAGGGGGAGCGCAGGCAGGTCCTCAGGCCATGGTTGCAGATCGACCTCGTTAATGGGCTGGAAGAAGCCCTTGATGTCCAGGCTGCCGAGCGAGTCCTGCAGCTCCGGGGTCCACCGCAGCAGCGTGGGTCCGCCCAGCAAGGCGTGCAGCAGGCAGTAGTCCTGGCTGTGCCGCAACCAAGGTGGGTAGCGCAGCGGGTTGCCGAGCCTGGGGCCAGCACCTCGGTAGTTCTCGTGACCGGGGTAGACGGCCAGATCTCGGTAAGCCTGCAGCTTCGTCGCCTCGCGCAGACAGCTGCAGAGGGTGCAGGGGCGGCGTGAGCCTGAGAGCCGTCCAGGCGTCCCAGGGGATCGGCTGCGGGACCTCTGTGGAGAGCCCGAAGGTCGGCGGCCGCCAGCTCCACCACTGCCACTGCGGCGGGGGTTGACGGTCACCTGAACGCTCGCGCTCGTGGTCACGGCCTCGGCTCTCAGCACCTCGGTCGCGGGAGCGGGAGCGGCCGCGGCTGGACTGACGCCCTTCATCTCGGGATGAGGCGGGCGTCGTGGGTGGTCGTGCGTAGCCAGGGCCTGGACCTCGGGGCCCCCCTTCGGCGGAGCCGAGGCGGCGGACGTAGGGCACTTGGGTGTGGTGCGGCTCCACCTCCTCGAGTTGGGGCCCTGACAGCTCCCCACGCGCGTCAGCCTCCGCCAGCTCCTCGTCCTCGTACACGAGCATCTCCTCCTCGTCCAGCTCCTCCGCAGTGTCGAGGCTGGTGGCGAAGGCCACGCTGGCGCCGTCCGCGGGCTCCAGTCCCATATGCGAATGCGGCGGTCGCTCAGCCCCAGCGCAGACGCCAGCGGGCGAGCGCAGTCGCTGGGATCGAACCGTACGGTGGGGATGTGCACGGAGACGGTCTTGAGCCGGGCCTCGGCCTCGTCCACCGGGGGTGGCGAGGGCTCAGAGGGCAGCAGGGCCGTGGCGTAGCAGGCGCGGAGCGAGGCTGCCACCTTCTCCAGCTCCGGCGGGGCCGGAACCAGCGCCACGTGGCCGTTGATGGTCTCGTCGCCCTGGTGCAGCCCGGAGCGGAAGCGGAGGTGCGGGCGCGGGTAGTAGTCGTACAGCATGCCGCACTGGTGGAAGAGGGGCCCGCCCCACAGCATGGTGAAGAGGCCGGCCGCCCAGTCGTCGGGGACGACCAGGAAGTCCCCGCAGACGCGCAGCTCGGACGCGGGTGCCAGGCGTGATGACGTTCCATACGCGGGCGATGCCGAGGGGTCGGCTGCTCTGGCGCAGGGACTTGACGCCGGCGTTACAGGGCTCCAGCTTGACGCCAAGGTTTTCGTACAGGCTCTGGACCATCAGACCCACCGTGTTGCACATGGTGTCTGGCCGATGCCGGGAGGGAAGATCAGGGTGCCGTCGGCCTTGAGCAGGCCAGCGCCGCGCTTGGGGTCGCTGTTGTCGACGTAGTGAAGGGAGCTGGCGAGCTCGCTCTTCAGGTACTGCTTGATCTCCTCCATCTTGGAGCCGGCGGTGGCGGCCGTAGATGAGCAGGCGAGGGCGGAGGCCTCGGGCACCACCTCGGGGGCCTTGAGCAGATCCAGCAGCTCGGCCATCATCTTGCCCAGGATCTCGAGCGCCGCCGCCGTCTTGCCCGGAGCCATGGGGCCGAAGCGGACGTTAGAGCTGCCGTCCTTCATGTGCGAGAAGGAGACCTGCTCCACGGGCGGCAGGCGCATGGAGCTGGGCAGCGGCCCGGGGGGCAGCTGCCGGAAGCTGGCAGCATAGGCTCTTGGTGGTGTTTGAAGGCCGAGGGGGCCTGCGGCGGCCACACGGTCTGGCCCTGGATTGGCGTTGGCGGCCCAGTCGGGGACACGGCGGGGCCGGTCTCCTTGCTGGCGAAGGTGCCGACGCTGTTGCACGCGCTCATACCCCCCCCCAGCTGGGAGAGCCGAAGCCGACGTGGCCAGGGCTGCGCCGGGGGTGCCGTACTCCACGTACGTGACGAACGTACTGTTGTACGGGTGCTGGGCCACCGAGAGAACGTCCGTGTGCAGAGCGGACGCCGTGCTCGGCGCGTACGGGATGGCGGTGGGTGCGAGAAAGGCGGAGCCCCGAAGCCCATGGGCCAGGACGGTGGCGGCGGCACACCGGGCGGCGGGGCCGCCGGGGCCCGGAAGGAGGCCGAGGACGCGAAGGCACCTGCAGGCGGAGCCTGAGGCCCTGGCCGTAGCCGTAGCTGTGGCCGTACGACGAGGGCGGCGGCGTGGAGTAGCCGTAGCCGTAGCCGTAGGACGCGGGACCCTGGCCGTAGTGCAGCGCCGCAGGCGGAGCCTGGGACTGCAGGTACGGCGAGGCCTCAGCAGCGTAGGCCGCGTGCTGCGGGTTGCCCTTGCCTCGGTTGTTGTCCTTGGGCTTGGCGTAGTCCTGCCTGCGGGGCGGTCGCCCTGCGGTTGCTGCTGGCGCGGCGCCGAGAGCAGCGCCGCGTACTCCGGCTTCTTGCGGACCAGCTCCGCCCAGGCGTTGTCCATGTTGATGGACTTGGGGTGGCCGGGAAGCGCCGTCAGGTTGCCGGCCTTGGCGTTGGCCGTGCAGAAGTCCACCGAGTGGTGCTTGGCGTTGCAGAAGGAGCAGTCGCCCGTGGAGCCGGTGGCGGGGCCGGGCTCCGCCTTGGCCAGCGGCTTGCTGGCCGCCGCTCGACTGCTGCTGCTGCTGGCGCCCGCCCGCCTGGCCGCCCGAGCCCTTGCCGTGGTCCTGGCGACCGGAGTG